>JAPDOI010000276.1:192500-792500 GCA_029168955.1 Aplectana chamaeleonis | reverse complement strand
GATCTGGGGCACGGGGCGTGTCTGAGACACCAAAACGCTTGTTTGCAGCCGTTACTTTGCCGCTCCTGGCTCGTTTCATAACGTTCTTTCGACACTGGGAGCCTAGGATACCTCTCGCCTATCATTTCTCTGTGGAACGTCAATGAGGATCATCATCGTGAACACTGCCTTTAAAGGCAGTGGTCACGATGAAAAATGTTTACGAAAAAAACTACAAAAATCAGCTGAGATCGAAAACAGCTGAAAAACTATCAAGGTAGGGCGGTGAAAAACGGGCTAGAATTGGAGTTTCTAATGCTCAAAGATGCCAGTTCGTGCACACGTGCACAGCGCCGACCAAAAAGATCGCAGTCTCAAGCCGAGCAGTCAAAAATCATCGACATGCAGAGAAAGAAATAAACACAAATTTACCTAATAAAACAGTTGAACAATAAAAGCAAGCATTTCAGTCAACATTTTTGACTGGATGAGTAATTTTCATTGATTTAAATTCAATTTCAAGCCAGCTGATGTTCTTGATATAAGAGGTCATTGATGCCGATGAAGTGGAGTATCAAAGAAAGTAGACCACTATCAAAGGACAAGAAATTTCAGGCTTCAAATTTGGTCCAAAATAGTGTTTTTTTCGCAACTTTTTCTTATAGGTCCTACTACTCGAGACCCAGAAAAGGGTTCAGAGAGAAAAAGAAGACAAGCATATTTGATCGCGACCACTGCCTTTGAACGCGCAGCGCCGCGGGCTGTGGCCACGTACACCTGGCTTCGCCGGGACTAGTTTCTCGAGGATAGGCTGTACTTGCAAAAAACCGGGTCTCGATTTTCATTGCTGTTATGCAGGGGGACCAGCGAAGAATATGCAAGTACTTCAACGGAAAACCCTAACAGAACCACTCGTTCTCGAATAACAAGGCGTTTTTCAAAAAATAATTGATTCCTGCCACGCCTATTTCGTGTCATCATTCTATGAGAGCGAAACTTCTGGAGGCGAAACCCTATTATCGGATACAGTTCCGAAAATGTAATTGGATTTTCAGTACGAATTGCTTGAACTGATCTTCCGGTTAGTAAATCAACATGTTGAATCCAAAAGTTCAATACAAATTTTTTAAGCTCTCGAAGGCTCCCTTTCCAGGATTACCCCATTTTTGAAGATGCTGGAGATCTCAGTCCGGAAGGAAGACGTTTGCTCCCTTCTCTGAGCACTCGAGCCTTGTGTGGTATAGGGTTACAGAGGTTTTCGACCCCTGTCGATGTGATATCGCTAATCCGCAGCGCAAGCGCACTGGGCAGCATGGTGAAGGCGAAGATTTACCACCATCTGAGATTTACAACGGCCACAAAATCTCCCAAAACCAGCCCAAACAAGGCTGGATGGTTGCAGATAATTATCCAAGTGTCAAGAAGATGTCTCTAATTGGCACTATTCGGTACAAATTGCTTTATAAGTTCAAAAATAGCCTTTTTTGGCATCGGCTTAGACAGACATTGGTAGAGCGAGCTAGAAAAAAAATTTTCAGGGGTGGTAGAAATCTAACCAAACCTCGATGTTAGACAACGCCATTAACCTCGAAGTTAACCTCGAGGTTTGCTGTAATCCCTAACTGTAGTAACTGAAACTCCTATTTGTATCTTGTTTTGAACACCACCGGCGTTCTATAACTCCTCATATGTTGCTGGAGGCGTAGTTTGGAAGTTGGAATTTCCTTGGTTGATCCCACATTTCATATTTAAGCAGAAACTACAATGTTACGAGGACGTTAGCATCCATGTACTCGCAATCCTGAGCTACTATTTCAAGCACGGATGTTGACCTATAAACTAGCAGATCGGTCCGGTTTGTAGTGATATAGTGCACTCTTTTTGGAGTGCACCGGTCGACGATTGCGAGTTAGATAGGACCAGGAGTCGTATTCGCCAATAACCCGCCGGGTAGTCGAAGGGTAAATGAGGTGAAATTTCAGTACAAAACGCGCGCTCCCTCAGAACTTTGGAAACACCATGCGAACAGCATAAAATACCCTCCACATGTTTCCGACATGTTATTTCTTCGGGCACAGCTTACGATCATGGTTCCACCGCTGCTTCCCCAGAAAGTCGATGAGTAATGCAATACTGAAGCAAGCGAACATGCTTCGGTCAAGTTCCAAACATATTACGGGAGGGTCCAGCCAGCGTTTCGAAAATGAGCGTCTGCATCCTTTTATCGATTTCGCGCCCAGCTCACCATATTTTTCTCTCACATGTCTATGGTGCGTTCATTTTTCTCAATCCTGATATTCATTCAGTTTCGTTTCCTTATGTTGTGTTACTGTTCTAAATGCATTTACGACAAATATTTTAGCGGTATGAAATCACTTTCAGTCTTGTTCTATGATTTTTTTCACTTTTTAAAGGAGTTCAGTTGACAAGCCGTCCCTTTTCAGGAAGGGTTAAGAGTGCAGCTTTAAAAACTGATGTTTCGTGCCCAATCTGTTATTAATGGGATTCCTGTTGTTACAATCTGGGTACGAAAAAAGCATAGCCTCTTTCGCTCATTTAAGTCCGGGCGGAGAAAGCTTCGGAGCGGTCGATCATGGTCAGATAAAACAGTGACTTGGAGATTTCGACATGAGGAAAATAAGGAAGAGAGGCTCGAGCGAGCGGATTGACAAAATGATATACAGGATCGAGCAAGTTTTTTGCAGAAGCGGCATTTTGCGGCGCTTTTTGCGCTCCAGTGCTTCTCTTTGCCACAACTTGCTACAAAATAGTCTTGCTACAGTTTTGAAGTCTTTTTATTGTTTCCAACGAGTACCACACAGTCGTGTTACAAAACAGTAGATTCAGCTCCAGGAATATATCGAAAATTGCAGATTTCCACCTGGAATAGCCTCATTATGAACTGAACAGACGGTCGTCATAGCAGGAATTTGTTGTTTTAGCCTGTGGTCCATGAGAAATTCAGTAGGAAACACACTTTGCTGGCAAAATGCAGGAGTCAAAAAATCTTTTACAATATCAATGCATTCGGCCCTCTGAGAGGAACACAAAAAGTCTTTCGAAAATCCCTTTTGTGAATTTTGAAGTGAATTATTACGATGTGGCGCTTTATGCTCGCCAAAAACGCTGCGAAACCCCGTTTTTGCAAAGTACTGTAGCAAGCGGTGAAAAGTATTCTGCTTGGGTTTCGTGTGTCCGACTGCAGTGAATTAGAGTCGATTTCTTTCGATAGTCTTCTTCTGTTTTTTTTTTTTTGAAATAAAACTCCCGCTTGGGACAGATTTGATGTGAGCTTCTTATTGACAATGTTGGTTCGGGAAAAATGACAGCTCTCGTCTTCTACGTTTACACGCTTCTCTGCGCATTCTTCTATAAAGACAAAGTCCAAGCACGTGGGTAAAATTTGATATGATGGTCCGGTCCCTGTGTGTAGCAACCCTCCCAAACGCGAGATTTCAATTCTTCAGAATAAGCGAGAACAAGCACCCATTCTGAAAATTTAGTTTCTTGGCAAAAGTAGCGATTTGGAAATGCCATTAAGAAGTCAAAAATGTTTCAAAAATATCTTGAAGTATCTTAAAAAACGATTAGCGTAAAATAGTCTGGAGTAATAAAGAAGCTATCTAGGAAATAAAGTAAAATAACTAAAAATACGATTTGGTGGTCAATGTCAGACGAGGGATCGGATTTTACAAGCTTCTCCGTTAAACTTATCGAAGCGAAATTAAGCACGATATGGAATGGAGTCCCTCATTCCATATCGTGCTTGATTTCGCTTCGATTTGTATAACGGAGAAGCTTGTAAAATCCGATCCTATGCTGATTATATGCTGACCTATGCTGATTCCCTCATTACGGCTTTCAAAATGGCTTAATGTTCCCCCGGGGCGCTTGATTTGGTTTGGAAAAGTTTATCGGAGAAGTTTGTAAAATACTATCCCTCGTCTGTCATTGACCACCAAATCGTATTTTTAGTTATTTCACTTCTTTTCCTAGCTCACCTTTTTTATTACGCCAGGTTATTTTACGCTAATCATTTTTTAAGATACTTCAAGATACTTTTGGTACATTTTTGACTTCTTAATGGCATTGCCAAGTCGCTACTTTCCACAGCTCAGTCCACGCCCACTCCTCTCAACGGCTACTGATCAGGGCAAACAGCCTAAAAAGCGACTACAACAAAACATACGATGGTCAAATCACCTAAACTATGTCCCGTGGTGCACGGATTGAACAAATCCACCCCATTCAAATATTGTTCCTTCCTCATAGTTAGAGACGATTCTTCTGTTGTCTGCTTCGATCAGTGGTCGTTGAGGGGAGTGAGCGAGGAGAACGCTCTACACAGAAGCTCGGGGTCTTGAAGGGCGATTCGGGGCTCTTTTGTGGCAATTTTTTCGACAATGTTGCTGCCGCGAGCCCAGCACCTTTCGATTTACAATGGAAACTGAAGAACGTTTCCCAATGTGGACACTGCCTTCAACCTTAACTTTCAAGATATGTTTGATCCCGTCAAAGAATTATTCCATATGCTCTGAACGCTTGTTAGTCATAGGTTTTTTGAAAATTTCTAGTTTTTCTCCAATTTTTTTCCTCTTCGTTTTTCGAATTTTTTTATTCCCTAACTCTGTGCAAATGGGTTTTCTATTTTCAAACAGATATTGACTGCACGTCTCTGGGGGGGGGGCATGAATACTTTAGATTGAGTTAGTTCGCGCCCAATATGTGCGCCGGGGTTTACTTATAACAGGACATGGATGGCATGTAGAAATCTTCCTGGGGTCACATGCCACAGTGATGTAGAGAACAGAACTTCATTGAGGAAAAAGCTCTTGGAAAAGCCATAGGCTCTATATCCTAGACGGTGAGGTGTGCACTCAAGATTTCTGTATAGAAATGAAGAAAAACCCTGGTATCGGATGCTTGACATCACTGTCAATCATTGTTGTCCCATCAATTCTATAGAGATACTCTGTTTGGGGCGTTATCAATCCATCATTCATTTCATTTATGTCTGGAATCCTGAGTGCCTCCCCTCTTCCCTTCTAGGATAGTACCAATCCGTTAAAATTTGGAATCACTTAGAACACGTCACTACAAAATAAAGAAAATGAAAAAAAAAACTTTCTATATCGTAACTACCAGGATTCGAAAAACGGGCTCACGAAAGGCTTTGTGCCGATGCAGAAAAAAAAACTGATCCCAAGTTATTCGGAAAACGGGATGTATTCGAACGGCTATCTAAGGGTGAGGAAGGACAGCAGTACAATTTTGAAGAGAAAAAAGTCAGTGCCATACATTTCATGGCCTTGATGATGGCATAGCAGCTCATATTATAGTCAATTGCTATTAACTTCTGATCAACTGCGGTCAATGCTTGGGTAGATCTCCTAGTCTTTTCCTAACAGCTGACCTCAAATTTCATGACAAACAATACAAAGTATTGCCGCGTAACCGCAGAGATCCGGCACCATAATGCCGAAGTACAATACCAACCCTCGAACTTGCCAAATTAGCGAAGAAACGCGTTTTTTTTTTCGCCCCTTCGGAATTACTCTGTTAGATTTGGGTTTTCGGAGGTGGGAATGATATTGCTAGAATCGCCTCATCAATATCTACAAGATGGTGTTAAAATTTCATTGGTATCTTAAACTATATCTTAATTATAGCTGTGTTGCTAAAAAAAGTGCCTGTCGAGCGTCCTGACGAGTTAAAACGTCTTATGGAAAGAGCAACATACCTATAATTAGGGTATGGTTCAGGATATCACTGAAATTTTAATACCATCTTGTAGATCTTGATGAGATGATTCTAGCGATATCCCCAAGATGATTCCTCCAAAACCCCAAATTTCACACAGTTATGACGAAGAGGCGCAAAAAAAACGCGCTTTTCGCGAAGTTCGAGGGTGGTATTGTATTACGAGGCTTCTACCAACACAGTTGGCCGCATACTCAACAACCTTCCTTCATCATTCTGCATAGCTATCGAACACGCTTAGGAACAGCTTACCACTGCTAAGGCAACATCTTACGGAAGACTTGCGTAACATGTTGGATAAGGTGTTCGTAACGTGTTTTGAAAGTTCTGAGCCACGGCCACCTCTCGCCTCCCTTGGCTCCCCTCGCGACCGCCGGAATTTTTCGAGTAGCATAGCTGAAAAATGGCCGCTTCGCGATGGAATCTTTATCTTTTTGCAGTGATATCGATACGTAACACAGTTTGCATTTTCATCTTACATGGTGTAAAATGGGTTGATCTGCTCCTCTGCCGCGCGCGGTATCATCCCTTCTGTTTCCCTTCGACTTCCCTCGGCGGGTTGTTGGCGAATACGACCCCAGCTATTTTGTAAAGGGAGATACTGATACGCTGATTATGCAATGAAAGACGCATGGTGTTGGTCGGTCAGTTTCTGTGTGTTTGTTGTAATACTAGCCAATTGACCGACCAACAGCATGCTCCATTCACTGTTAAATGATTTGTGTTTTCGCGATTCAGACGAAGCTTCTGATGAGTTTTTTATATTAATTTGATTAGCTTTTTCTCATTTATAAGCACGAATATAGAAGGTTAGTAAATAGAAGCATATGAACGCTCGAGACGAGCTGTGAGGTAAGGAAGGAGAGCAGGGAAGGCTGGGAGGTATCATCTTCGAGTAAAATTGAAGGTTGTATGCCAGTTTAGCACATCTACCTGATAACCGCTAGCTGATCACGGTTCTTAACTGGGAGTTTAGGTTAGTTTACTACCACCCCAGATGTCGAAGGTCGTGTAGCCTCTTCCGTTCATATGAGTGCGGGCGGAGCAAGCAGCAGAGCGGTCGGTCATGGCAAAATATAACAGTGATAAGAAAATTTCCACATGACATGCCCAATAAGCTTTGCTTTGACCGGCTCAAAATGAGGTAGAAAGACTGTATGCATTCACAAACCCTTCTTCGGCAGGCAATTGTCCTTGGACCACTTGACATAGAACCTTTGAGAAAAGAGCTGGACAAACAGTGGTGGTCGCGCCGCTCACTAATCAATTATGCCAGTACAGATGAGCACCCTAAACGGAAAACCCGCTCTTTGACAGGTACTTAGTATTAGAGTGACTGCCACGAGTGCCATTGATGGCCAGCTCAAACGCACCTGGATTCCTGCCATAACTCTCAACGGCAACAAAACAAAGCGCCCATTTAATTAGGTAAGAAACTTGGAAGTCGGAAGGTGCAGAGCAAAGAGCAGAGCAAAGGTTCCTTCGCAAATGATCGGACCTTTTCAATTAGTTTTTGGACTAGGCTTCATTGTACGATATTCAGAAGATTAGAAGAATATAATGTTAAAAATCTCTCCAACTTCACAACAACTGTACCATGTGTTGTAATTTTATTCAAATGAATGAATAATTAGACTGATGCGCCTGTAATTCTCTCAGATGAATGTTCGGTTAGAAACGCTGTCCCATTTTGAGCTCGAGTGATTTGGGTTGTAGTCTTAGTATACAAAATGGAGGAGGTGATCCGCCATTTGCACTTCAAAACAGCAGACTATTCCATTCAAGTGAAACGGTCCCAAAAAGATTTTGAACTGCGAAAAACAGGTTACCTCTTGATTTTGTCTACTGGGACTATAACCCGAGTGAATTGAATTGGAGTAACATCTATGCGTGCAATATTTCAATCAAATACCAAACTTTTCGAGTTATGCACGACCACTATTGAACTATTTCTTCGATACTGTGTCGGTAGTCTAATGGTAACACTCTCGCCCGGAAAGCGATGCGATGCAGGTTCGATTTCTGCCTGACACCTAAGTTTTGTGTTCAACTCAGCTATCTTTTGGAATCTTGCGATAATTTGTCGGTGCTAAAGTGCACGATTATCCTCCTTCGGGTAACCCTGATATTTTGAGTTTTTCTTTATTTCGGTTTCCTGAAAAACTTGTTTGTTTTGATTTAGTCGCTATTTATATATACTAATAACACTATGTAACACGATTTTTGTTCCTGGCTTCTAAGTGTTATATTTCAATTGCTTATGTCTAAAGTATGTGAAATGAAAGACTTCATTGAGAACAAACTTCGCTTACACTACAACAGCGCGAGGAAATCCCGTTTTCTGTGAGAATAGAAAGATTTTTATTCATTTTCGACATTATAAACAGGAAAAAACACAAAATGCACATGGAATTGACAAACACAGTCGGAAAGCACTCGAAATGGTTCAGAAATGTGTAGATTTTCTAGATTTACGATTCTATTGTAAATCACTCTCTTGGAGTTGCACCCAAATGTAGTCCCTCATGTAATGGTTATACTGTCCTAGGTAACGACTCTGTCCGAGGTTAAGGTCAGGGCTGGTATATTCGGCGGGCAACAGATCATGAGGATCATAAAATGTGAGAATTTCGCCAAGCTGTTGAACAGGACGGTGAGAGCGGTTTGGTGCAATTCCGTTGCAGTTGTTCACCGCTTCTTAGGTGATCACAAAGTTGAAAGCTATGTGGAGTTGGTGCACTCTCATAAAGAATTACGCCAAAATGGGATGCTTAATGTCTCTGAAAGTCCATATAATTGATTCGTGTCTTGACAAATTCAACAAGCAAGGCGAGCCCTTTTATCAAGATAAGTTGGACTTTGAACATCGTACGAAGGCCAGTATAACGAAACCATGAGGGCGGACTACATTTGGTGCAACTTCGACAGAGTGATTCACAGTACAATCGTAAATCTAGAAAATCTACACATTTCTGAATTTTGCTGAGTGGTTTCCGACTGTGTTTGTCCATTCACTGTGCATTTTTCGTTTTTACCTGATCATAGTGCCGAAAATGAATAAAAATCGTTTTATCTTCCAAAAAAATAGTTTTCTCGTGCTGTCGTCGCGTAAGCAAAGTTTGTGCTTAATGAAGTCATTTTCAACATACATGCGGCGTAAACAATTGAAATATAACACTTGGAAGCCAGGAACAAAAATTGTCCCACATAAACAGGCGATTTTCCGAATTTCATTGTCCTAGTCACAAAAGCGAAGTTTTACTGGGATAAAAGTGATTTCTTGTCTGTTCTAGACCTAACGGATTAGGAAAACACAATTTCAACCCAGGAACAGAAAAAAGTTGAAATTTGTTACATAGTGTCACCTATCTAATGACTAGGAACTTGATCAATTACTCGGATAAGATTTGATTCGGGCTATATATCTACGAGTTAAGCAACCAAGGTTGGTTCAAACCTACATGTTTAGTCTACAACGATTCATTAGTTCTAATGCTTATCCGAAATCCGACCTGACATGAATTCAGTAAATTCGACTTGACTCTAAATGCAACCAGTACGCAAGAATGCATAACTTGAAATATCTGAATTCCGATAACTCCAAAATTAAAGATACTTTTCCCCGATTGGTTAAACTGTCAGTGATCGGGCAGAGGTCGATTGCCCTGTCGGATGGCCACGGATGAAAAGCGGTTGCACGGATACTTAGGTGAATACACAAGAAGAAACTGAAGTTCTGAGAATATGAATACATATTTTGTGTAATGTAAGGGTGCTGTTTGTTTGAATGAAGTACGTATGGTATTCTTGGGCTCAAGTATTTATAAACCATGCAATGACAGGTTTCAAGATTTTGCATATGTATATATACTACGAAATTTAAAATTCCTGAATCAATAAGATGCTCAAGGAATCGCTCAAAAATCCCTCATTTTAGAGATTTTTTTCTACATACATATTTGAATGACTCGTTGCGGATTTTTATTTATTCGACTTTTCATGCGTCCAGCTGGTGAATAATTTTCATTTTTTCGAATACCAAGTTTGTTCGAAAACCAATCAGTCTATTGGATTCTCCTCCAAGGCAGGTGGCGATACTCGAATATTCGATAATAAAGTAAATTGCTCAATCACTGCCGAGTATTATTCGAAAATCACGCGAATATTCGAGGAATTCCTTTGAAAAATGAAATAAACACACGAATATCCATCCACCTGGAAACTCATTGGAATCGAAGATAGAGCAGTTTTTCGATTGTACATAGTACATCTTCGATCAATTACGGCAAACTGGGTTCAGCAGAAATTTATTTAATCGTAGTTTTCAAAAGCATAGCAACTAAAAGAAAGTTCAAAATCGGAATTTTTTGAACTTTTGTTTTGCTCCACCTTACCACCGCACGGTTTCAGTAACTTTTCCCCGAGACCTACCTATAAAGGCCAAGGTTTCTTCTCTCCGCAACCTCACAGCTCAAGATGCGGGCTCATCGTTGATAAGCCGTAGATACGGACATGTGATCTGACCGACGAAGTGCGACTTCTGTCACAATATGTCATAGGAACGCGCTCGTAAAACGTTGACTCTGGCCCCGATTTTCTTTATCGCACGCGACCATGTAAGGGCCAGACCGCCTTTGTCGGCCGGCGATGAGGTCATGCATGACTAACTCAACGGAGCAGACAGGATTACTAGTAAACACTACCTGACTACGTAAGGTCGGAAGGTTGTGCACTGTGCAACCTTCCGACCTTAATAATAGAGCATTTTAATGAGCCAACTCTACATGCTGTCTTTCCAGACCCACCCTTGGAAAAAAAACCTTCCGGCTAAATTTCAATTGGGTTCAAGGACAGTAATATTTTGCAGATAACTTCTGTCGAAATGAACGTAAATTCGAAAATCCATTGCCGTGGAGAGTTCTCTGCCTTCACAGAAAAGGCTAACCGTGACGTATGCTAGTTTTCAGTTAATTTTCTTACAACGGTACAAGGCACTTTGTAGTAAGAAGAGAGTGTAGCCTATATGGAAATAGCTCTTTCGGTTATGATCCTGGGCAAAACTGTTTTTATGACAGTTTATGGCAATACAGATCAAAGTGGAAAGCAATTGGAGAGGAATTACCCGAAGGGATAACCATATGAATAACCATATGTATTAGGGGCACGTTAGCCGAACAGGTGTCATTTATCTCGAATCGTAACCGGAAGACGTATGCAAACATACAGCGTGTAATTAAATGAAAACCCTCACTAATGTAGGAGGCATGATTTCGATTACACCACCTAAAAATGTTAAAAACACTGTGAACGTTTGATCCCCTAGAAAAAATTCGTGGTCTACAGAAGAAATTTCAATTGAAAGTGGAGAAACTCTAGAGACTTCCATAACATGAGCTCAGAACGCATTCGAGCCCAACGTAGATTTACAACTTTTCAAACATGGAACTCTGCATTTATCATTTTTGCTGTTGCTGGGTCCAGCCGAGTTTCAGAACAGTGCGGTGTTTTTTCTTCTACGACAGATATGGTTGCTATTCTCGATCCCGAAGGGGCTCCACACTGCAAGTGCTGGCTCCACCTGAGTACTACATACAGCCCACGGCAATGGAAAAAGGCAGTTGTGAGGCTGCGTATTCCCACGAAGCATACTGTAAGTTGCGGACGTCGCGCCATACACATCCGACGGCAGATTTATATTTTCTTCTGAATTTTAAACAAAAAGAACCACGTGGGTTAAGAAACGGTAAAAACGTCTCCCAGCCACAAACATTATCAATACAAAAAAATCCTTCGTATAGATACACGCAGGAACAACCAGAAAAAAAAGAAAGTTCAAATGGAAATGTTAGAGAAAAATTCATTTTTCCTGTTATTCCTGTGCATCCACAGAATATACCGTATTTACTCTAATAGAAGTACACCTCTATTTGAAGTTCACCTCTCATAGAAGTACAAGTAAAAGGGAAGGCTGAGTATTAGAAGTACACCCTCTATTTGAAGTACACCTCTATTAGAAGTACATTTAAAATAGAGGTCTAAGTATTAGAAGTACACCTCTTTTAAAAGGACCCCTCTTTTCGGAGTGGACCCCCGGCACTTGGGTAAGTGATTGGCAAGACGAATGTGGCATTTGAGAGAGACCAGTTTGCCCGAGATTTTTTCCAATAATGTAAGGTTTGAATATTCACAAAAAAAAACTATCGGCCATCCCTATCTTGGTCAAAGATTGCTTTTATGGGACAACTTACGATGGAACCTCAGCGAACTTCAAAATACCAGGAAAAAACGCAGAGCTAAAGTTCGACATTGGTGTTATTCGCTGCGAGAGCACGGAGTTTATTTGGGTTCTTTACACATATTTTTGTTTCATTAGGTTTTAGTCGATCAAAGTCGACTTGTTTTGGCCCTAGACGTTGACATTAGGGGTGCTTGAAAAACCAAGATTCCCCAGCGTTACGAAGATTGGATCATTTACGTAAAGAAATCGCTTATACGACGAGGAAATCAGAAACCACCAATGGTAGACTTTACCTATAGTGGATTGTGGACGCAAAGAACTCGCTTCTAAAGAAGCTGTTGTCAGGTCGTTTAAGAACCGCGCTTTTCAATCGCTCAGGACGGCTCGAAAGGCGATCAGTTAAAGGCAGTGTTCACAATAAATTTCACTTCCGATATCACCTTGGTTTACGGAAGGTCTGGTGCCCTGTATAGCAAGACATGCTTGAAAACCACGCGGAAGACGCGTTTTTGAGGTAAAGTAGGCCCTCCCTTTTTTACGTTGATTTTTGAGCGCGGAGGAATTGACCTCTACGAAGGTGCAATCAAGCGATCAGCTCACTTATTAGTACTTCCTTCACTTGATTATTCCTGTAATTGTGGTGAGCGCGAAGCGCTCACCAGATTTGGCTTTGATTCGCCATCGCGCAACCCGTTGATCTCAGTATCAGGGTACATAGCAAACGTAGGAAGACCGTTCTTTTCGCATTTAATACACTTTAGAAAGGTGAATAACTGTTCAAAAAATGGTCCGGAATGGTTACCTGAGATTCGAGAAAAAGTGTCAAAACCACGTCATTTTGGTCGAAAAAATGTTCATCTCCTTTTTTTTTCAGTTGGCGTTCACGATCTTGTTGGAACTCTTATCGTTGAGCTAGAGTACTCATTTTTGGCCAGGAAGCTGGTTATGTTTGCACCTAGCTCCTGTCAAATTTTGAAGTTGGTAGCTCAATTTTTGCGGAACCTCAAAATTGAGGGTAAAGAAAGACAAAAACACGTAAACATGTTATTAAAAACCAACCGACGTTTACTCATTCGTAAAAATGAACTAGTGAAATAAACACTGTTACTGATAGGCATTTGCTCAGGATTTGACGGGGCAACGCTTCAATCAATACGGCGGGATCTCGGATGTACTTTTTGAAACGCCGCACGGTGTGACTCAGAAGCGCGCCACAGAACGCCGTAGATACTGTGCGGGACCCCAGCAGGAGTGCGAAAGACGTCGTAGGAACATGTGTGTGACCAAAGTAGGAGGAGCGCCGGACGCCGTAGAAAGTGTGCGGGACCCAAATGGGTGTGCGCAGAACGCCGTAGAAAGTGTGCGGGACCCATGGGTGTGCGCAGAACGCCCTGAGTGTGTGGGACTCAAATGAGAGTGCGCCGGACGCCGTAGAAAGTGTGCGGGACCCATGGGAGTGCGCCGGACGCCGTAGAAATTGTGCGGGACCCAAATGGGTGTGCGCAGAACGCCGTAGAAAGTGTGCGGACCCAAGTGGGTGCGCCGGACGCCGTAGAAATTGTGCGGGACCCAAATGAGTGTGCGCAGAACGCCCTAGAAAGTGTGTGGGACCCAAATGAGAGTGCGCCGGACGCCGTAGAAAGTGTGCGGGACCCAAGTGGGAGTGCGCCGGACGCCGTAGAAAGTGTGCGGGACCCAAATGGGTGTGCGCAGAACGCCCTAGAAAGTGTGTGGGAGCCAAATGAGAGTGCGCAGAACGCCCTAGAAAGTGTGTGGGAGCCAAATGAGAGTGCGCCGGACGCCGTAGAAAGTGTGCGGGACCCAAATGAGAGTGCGCCGGACGCCATAGAAAGTGTTCGGGACCCACGTGGGAATGCGCCGGACGCCGTAGAAAGTGTGCGGGGCTCAAATGGGTGTGCGCAGAACGCCGTAGTAAATGTGTGGGACCCAAATGGGTGTACGCAGAACGCCCTAGAAAGTGTGCGGGACCCAAATGGGTGTGCGCAGAACGCCCTAGAAAGTGTTCGGGACCCACGTGGGAATGCGCCGGACGCCGTAGAAAGTGTGCGGGACCCAAGTGGGAGTGCGCCGGACGCCGTAGAAAGTGTGCGGGACCCAAATGGGTGTGCGCAGAACGCCCTAGAAAGTGTGTGGGAGCCAAATGAGAGTGCGCCGGACGTCGTAGGAAGTGTGCGGGACCCAAATGAGAGTGCGCCGGACGCCATAGAAAGTGTGCGGGACCCAAATGAGAGTGCGCCGGACGCCATAGAAAGTGTTTGGGACCCACGTGGGAATGCGCCGGACGCCGTAGAAAGTGTGCGGGACCCAAATGGGTGTGCGCAGAACGCCCTAGAAAGTGTGTGGGAGCCAAATGAGAGTGCGCCGGACGCCGTAGAAAGTGTGCGGGACCCAAATGAGAGTGCGCCGGACGCCATAGAAAGTGTTCGGGACCCACGTGGGAATGCGCCCGACGCCGTAGAAAGTGTGCGGGACTCAAATGGGTGTGCGCAGAACGCCGTAGTAAATGTGTGGGACCCAAATGGGTGTACGCAGAACGCCCTAGAAAGTGTGTAGGACCCAAATGAGAGTGCGACGGACGCCGTAGAAAGTGTGCGGGACCCAAATGAGAGTGCGCCGGACGCCGTAGAAAGTGTGTGGGACCCAAATGAGAGTGCTCCGGACGCCGTAGAAAGTGTGCGGGACCCAAATGAGAGTGCGCCGGACGCCGTAGAAAGTGTGCGGGACCAAGTGAGAATGCGCCGGACGCCGTAGAAAGTGTGCGGGACCCAAATGAGAGTGCGCCGGATGCCGTAGAAAGTGTGCGGGACCCAAATGAGAGTGCGCCGGACGCCGTAGAAAGTATGCCGGACCCAAATGGGTGTGCGCAGAACGCCCTAGAAAGTGTGTAGGACCCAAATGAGAGTGCGCCGGACGCCGTAGAAAGTGTGCGGGATCCGGATGAGAGTGCGCCGGACGCCGTAGAAAGTGTGCGGGACCCAAATGAGAGTGCGCCGAACGCCGTAGAAAGTGTGCGGGACCCACGTGGGAGTGCGCTGGATGCCGTAGAAAGTGTGCGGGACCCAAATGGGTGGGCGCAGGACGCCGTAGAAAGTGTGCGGGACCCAAGTGGGAGTGCGCCGGACGCCGTAGAGAGTGTGCGGGACCCAAATGGGTGTGCGCAGAACGCCGTAGAAAGTGTGCGGGACTCAAATGGGTGTGCGCAGAACGCCCTGGAAAGTGTGTGGGACCCAAATGAGAGTGAGCCGGACGCCGTAGAAAGTGTGCGGAACCCAAACGAGAGTGCGCAGAACGCCGTAGAAAGTGTGCGGGACCCAAGTGGGAGTGCGCCGGACGCCATATAGAGTGTGCGGGACCCAAATGAGAGTGAGCCGGACGCCGTAGAAAGTGTGCGGGACCCAAACGAGAGTGCGTCGGACGCCGTAGAAAGTGTGCGGGACCCACGTGGGAATGCGCCGGACGCCGTAGAAAGTGTGCGGGACCCAAATGGGTGGGCGCAGAACGCCGTAGAAAGTGTGCGGGACCCAAGTGGGAGTGCGCCGGACGCCGTAGAGAGTGTGCGGGACCCAAATGGGTGTGCGCAGAACGCCCTAGAAAGTGTGTGGGACCCAAATGAGAGTGTGCAGGACGCCGTAGAAAGTGTGCGGGACCCAAGTGAGGTGCGCCGTACGCCGTAGAAAGTGTGCGGACCCAAATGGGTGTGCGCAGAACGCCCTAGAAAGTGTTTGGGACCCAAATGAAAGTGCGCCGGACGCCGTAGAATGTGCCGTACCCAAATGGGTGTGCGCAGAACGCCGTAGAAAGTGTGCAGGACATCAGTGGGAGTGTGCAAGATGTAACAGAAATTGCGCAGGACATTAGTGGGAGTGTGCAGGATGTCATAGAAAGTATGCAGGACATCAGTGAGAGTGTGCGGGACTATAGTGGGAGTGTGCAGCACCTTATAGAAAGTGTGAAGGACATCAGTGGAAGGGTGCAGGACATCAGTGGGCGTGTGCAGGACGTCATAGAAAGTGCGCAGGCTATCGGTTGGAGTGCGCAGGACGTCATAGAAGGGGCGCAGGACATCAGTGGGTTCACTTTCATCTAACACCAACAGGCATAAATCATGTCAGAAAGGAAACCTTTAGGAAAAATAAATGAAATTCCTGAAAGTTTAGGTTCCTGGCAAAAGTAAAGATTTGGCATGGTCACAAAAATATACTCAGTAAAAAAAGGAAGATAAAGAAAAATGAAAAAAAGGTTTTGAAATGTTCCTGAGAACGATTTGACGTAGAATAATTTGTTTTACGGGAAATGAAGTGAAATAGTTGAAAGTATGATTTGGCAGTCGAGTTTGAACCATCTATTGATAAGAGTTGTGCAAAACGAGAGATCGCCTTGTCTGTGCTTATCCGTAGAACATATCAAAGCGAAATCACGCGTGTTGATTTTGCTTCACCTAATACGTGAAGACCGCCGCATCACAGCTCCCGAAAAAGTTTTGATGCTTTCCATTTCACGCGTGATTTCGCTTTGATATGTTCTACGGATAATCACAGACAAGGCGATCTCTCGTTTTGCACAACTCTTATCAATAGATGGTTCAAACTCGACTGCCAAATCATACCTTCCACTATTTCACTTCATTTCCCGAAAAACAAATTATTCTACGCCAAATCGTTCTCAGGAATATTTCAAAACCTTTTTTTCATTTTTCTTTATCTTCCCTTTTTTACTGAGTATATTTTTGTGACCATGCCAAATCTTTACTTTTGCCAGGAACCTAAACTTTCAGGATCTGAGTCTTCATTTGTTCACATCGAGGGGGCGGAAGTGGAGCACCGGGCGGTTCTGAGACACCAAACGCTTGTTTGCAGCTGTTATTTTGCCACTCCTGGCTCGTTTTTTACCGTTTTTCTGACACTGGAAGCCTAGAATCCTCCTCCCTTATCATTTCACTGTGCAAAGTCACCGATGATGCTCATCGTGAACGCTGCCTTTGAATTGTTTTAAAGCATAATAAGTCGATGAAGCACGTGTCAACAAAATCGAAAACGAACTTATACATTTTTTGGAAGAAATTAACCTGGGAAAGGTGTGAATAATATGATATCAGAGATAGTGGAAGCATCAGTTCAATTGAGCCTGGTCTGAAATTTTAAATTCAAAAAATTGCGCCGAATAATAGAAGTACACCCTCTATTAGAAGTACACCTCTAATAGAAACACACCAAAAAGAGAGGGCTGAGAATTAGAAGTGCAGCCTCTATTTGAAGTACACCTCTAATAGAAGTACATATAAAATAGGGGTCTGAGTATTAGAAGTACATGTACTTCTAAAAGAGAAAATACGGTACTCTAGGTTCTCTGGTAAAGTTTGTGTGCGGATTGAAACTCACAGATGTTCAACGTTTCCCATTTTTTCTTCAGAATTCAGGTAAAAAAATGTGAAAAAACTGCCGCCGATTTTGGCCCAACCTCTCAGACGATAGCAGGCCCGACGAAATTGATTCACGCAGCGCCCAGAGCGCAATTGTCGGCTGATGACGTCATAGTACATCATCCAGCGTAGACGGTTGCTCCCCGGGCGCTTTCTATAAACCGATTTTAGCAACGCAGCTGCAAAAATCTATACATCGACTTGGTTCAGATGCTTCGCTGATCGATTATCGCACCCATTTAAGCTAATCGATTTTTCAAGGAAGAATCCAACGATTTCCACACGTTCACCGAATTCCCCCACCCTACTGAATTTCCTTGGATTTATGTGACCCTTAATTGTCCCTTTTCCAAGCTAGTGCTGATTATGAAATACCTTTCAGCTTAATACACTTTCCCCTGCTTAGAACTTTGATTCCGTCACAACTTCCCTCACAACTTCACCCATTAATCTTCTGATTTCCATTGTATGCAATTTCATCCTGGAATCAACCAGCTAAGCATAGGAAATTGATGCCTAAATTAGAGCGACCGGATATGTATTCTCTGGTTCCGAGCCAAATTTATTCTGTTCCCTCGCGCGCCTGTGCGGAGCGAGGGTAGAGACAGCGAGAAAGTGAAGGGAGAATGATACGCAGCGTACGCGCGCCGACGCACGCGACGAATGGAAATAAATTTCGTTCAGAAACAGAGAATAAGCTGAATATCGTATTTTAGAACACTGAAAATGCGTATTGAATCCAAATAATCCTCCCGAATCAATTTTCTCCGATTTAGGACTTTTTGATTTTTCTGAGTGGATGACTAAATGCAAGAATGCGAGCGATTCGTTTTTCTTATTTTTTTCGAAATGATTAAACAAATTAAAAAATCTACCTCCATTAATATTTGAAAAATGTGTTCGGAAGGTCATGTTAACGTTTAATTTTTTTAACACAGTCTAAATATTGCACAAATATGACGAATATAATTAATTTGAGGATGGTCGAATATTGAGCGCAAATGTAGCAGAGGAAATCAATTACAAACCCCGCAAAAGAAACAGTGAGAATTCCACTCAAAAAATCGCAGGAAGCCCAGATGTTCTTCCATGTTTCAATCGACTCATCTAATTTCGAAATGCGCGCGTCAGTCAACGCATGTGGCCCGGGGAGCAACCTGAACGCACTGCAGTTCGCAATCACAACCGAAACGCACCGCAACTTTGAATATCAACTGCTCTGCGTTTCGGTCGCAGTGGGAGGGGAGAGGCGGAGCCGCGCCTGCTACTGTCTGAGCTAAAGTACAGTCGGCATGGAATCTAGTGATAATTTGCGTTCCCCATTGAAGGTTGGCGCAAACTCGGTGCACATATGCTATAGCATATATCACCGGGTTCGCATCAACCTTCAATAATGAAAGCAAAGTATCACTAGGATCCATGCCGACTGTATGCTTAGTGGAAATACGCAACCGTACAAAAGCCTTTTTCCGTGTCCGTGGACTGTATAATGCACCTTTTCCGAAATCCTGACCCGTGATGCAAATTATTTCTCTGTCGAAATGTCCTAATTTCTATCACTAGGAAGGCCCCCGACTGCTGAATAGTTTTAAAAATTGAGAGGGGGGGGGGTGGAATGAGAAGCGACTTTAAATTATCCTCGGAGGCATAGTCCAAGCTCGTGGGAAAAACATAATAATAAGGCCTGGTCTCAGTGTGTAGCAATGTAACCAAACACAAAATATAAACTCTTCAAAATCAACTTGAAAGCATCGTGCGATCTCTCCTCATCCAAATCAGCACCCATCGCCGCCGTCCACTGCGGAGATTTCGGCCTTAATAGGGACGAGACGTGCGATGGATTTCGATCGAAACCTAGTTTGTTTTCAGTCTAGCTTTTCATAGTATGATCTGCTCCAGTGCAATGGCTGCGAATGACGAGAAAAATGGGCCCGATGCAACTCGTCCCCAAGAATCTCGCCGCTCAAACTCACAATCATTGAGGGACCGTGACTCCGTACTTAGTGGGTTCTGAGCGATTGTGGAGATCTGGAGACATCAATGTGATCGGCGCGAAAAATCTCTTCAAGGCGAGGAGGAGAGTTGGAAAACGATTCAGAGGTTGGACAAAGCCTCAATTGCATTCGTGTAGAACAAAAGCAGCTAACCTCTGAACTGCTCAAGCGCTATTCATACTCCTCAATGCCATCTCGTCATGCGCGCTGAGTATGGGGTCGTTCATACATTTGTCGCCGAGCGGCGCGGAGAAGTGCAATCCTTCAATAGTCGTTCCGTGCCGCGTGATAAATATTACAGAAATGCACTTTGCCGCGCCGCTTGGCGGCGGAAGTATAGACGGCACCTATGAATGATCTGACGCCACGCCCGCGCGGCACGCGCGTGACGCCCGCTCTGCCATGGCGGCGACCGTTACGACTTTTTAATCATTTTCATTATTAATCCATCACCAATTTTATACCGTTCCATAATAATTAATTCCACTTCTGCCTTCTGCTACCATGGTAGTGAAGGCGTATACAGATTTTGCTTCCTCGGCAAAGTTAAGGCCTACTTTAAAGGCAGTGTTCACGAAGAAAAATTGCACGTTTTTTTTTGCTAAAACGTAAGCTTTGGGTCCCCCTAAGAAGAACAAGAACGGAAGTGCGACGAAAAACGGCCGGTAAGTGGGTGAAAATCTCGTGGGCCAGCTAACCCATTGAGCCACTCGGCCCACGTCCTATAACAGTTAACCCTGAATTCGTGGTTAATTGAGCGATGGTTTCCGATCAACTGCCCCGTTCTTCCCTTCATTCTCAACGTCTCTTTTTACTGAGGTCAGCTCGCACATATCGGCTGCAAAAAACGGGAGTTACAAGCCTCGGACAACTCGTCCACAATGCTTCCCTAGCTGAATTTTGAGGTACCATAACTCCATTTCCTGGGGGTCTTGTACGATTCCAGGGACATCATTAAAATCAGCAAGGGGTCGTTTTCAAGATAGGCGATAAAACGGAAAAACGAATTTTATCATGAACACTGCCTTTAATCCGCTCCGCCATATCGTCGCCGCTGGAGTATACGTAGTCTCCGCAAGCGAGGCGCGAGCGGGTAGAAAGTATTCATACTCCGACGCCCTGGCAGTGCGTGGTGCTCGTGATGCGCTGGAGTGGAGAAGCATGAATAGCGCCCTACGTTCTTCAACTGAATATCTCGATAATTCCCTAAGAATACGTAGGTGCTTGACGCTGCAATCGTGGCTGCATTTCTTCTCTGCTAACCTTCAAATGCGCCTCCTTTTTGGTTCGGTCCACTAAAGGTGGCGCCGAGATTAAAAATGAATCAGTTCACACGGCATTCTCTTAGCATTTCCATTTCAATCGCGCGCTTTCGTTCAGGTCGGCCGGCCTGACCTTTTATGAGTGTAAACTTTGCCGAGCGTTTGTCATACTACAATGACACATCTACAGATACATACATCTGTACAAGTGTTAAATCTGGTCCCATGGTGCTGGTCTAAATGTGAACGTAAAAACATCAAATCAATGAGAGTAGAGACTTTAATTGTTTTCCAAGATACAGTCCAACAGCCACTACACCTTCGGGTGTGAACCATCCACCAACCTTCACCTCTGAGCAGGTGAAGGGGAAAACCTTCACCTTCGGTAAAACCGGTGACGACGGATTAAACGCCCTGAAAAAGAACGAAAGTGACCCAACACTCATGCAAGTCAATTTTCGAGATTGGGTGGGCGTCTTTGCCGGTTTTTCGTCCATAACTTTTTTGTGCTTGGAGATAGACTATAGGTGAAGGCTGTTTTCGGAATTTCCACAAAAGTCTGCATCGAATAGCGTTCTCAGCTTCAAAAAATACGTTCCCGCTCTTCCAGTCGATTCATTCATTTTTTTCATTTCATTTTATAAAGTGCATTTCTTTCGCCTGAAATTATTGCCTGCAGATAGACCTTTGGTGGAGGTTGTCCTCGGAATCCCATGCGTCGAATAGTGTTTCCAGTTTGGAAGAGTATTCTCTCGATCCTTCAGCCTAACTCATTTTACGAAACACCGGTTTTTCGCCTATAACTCTTTAAACGTTGAAAATAGGGTTCTGGTGTTTTTGAGATCTACATAATATTTTACGTCAAATGATATATCGGGTTCCTAACTTTGCCTGCTCCATAAGTCAGCCAGGTCGGTGGAGCCGAGCCCCGTTGTTGGCTCCAGCAGGATTTTGCGTCTCTCATTTAAAGGCAGTGGTCGCGCTCAAATATGCTCGTCTTCATTTCCTCTCTAAACCCTTTTCTGGGTATAGAGTAGTAGAACCTATAAGAAAAAATCGCGGAAAATAGCTGTTCTGGTCCAAATTCGAAGCCTGAGCTTCCTCGTCTTTTGATGGTGGACGAGTCCACTCCACATCCTCGACATCGATTATCTCTAATATCGAGAAGATCAGCTGGCTTGAAATTGAATTTCAATCAATGAACTTTCGGATTTATGTACACATCTAGTCAAAAACATTGCTTGAAGTGCTTGCTTTCATTATTGAACCGTTTTATTAGGTAAATTAGCATTTTTTCTTCCTCTAAGTGTCGATGATTTTTGAATGCTTGGCATGAGACTGTGATCTTTCTGTGCACGTGTGCAGGAGATGGAAATTCAGGGTCTCAATAACTCTTATTCTAGCCCGTTTTTCACCGCGCTACCTTCATAGTGTTTAGCTGTTTTATATCTAAGCTGATTTTTGTAGTTTTTTCGATAACGTTTTCATCGTGACCACTGCCTTTAACCCATAGAGGCCAGAGCACCCTATGGGGATAACTATGGAGCTCGGCTCCACCGACCTGGATGGCTTATGGAGTGAGCAAAGTTAGGAAACCGATATATATTTCGACGCAGAATTTTACGTAAAGGATAAGGGATAAAGTTCGCGGCGTATATCAATTTTATGCGCCACACTATCGATTTCCATTTAGAATCGTAGAGGCTTTTGAATGTGTACAGGGCTTATACAATGACTTGCGGGCGCCAGCCGATGTTGAAGTCAGTGTTTTTATCCTCCCAGACAAGTCTGATACCAATTTATCGACCCCGTAGGAATGAAAAGTTTGGTTGACCTCGTGCGAAGATCGATCACTCGATCGTGTGCGTGACAGCGGCGCCTCTTGCCACTGCCCCACACTCCCCCGAGGTTGAGAATTTCACGTAGATTTCAAACATAACCTTTACCAGAACCCTATCTTCAACGGTTAAGCAGTTATAGGCGAAAAAACGGTGCTTCGTCGAACGATTTAGGCTCAAGGATCGAGAAAATATTTTTCTAAACTGAAAACACTAGTCGATGCAGAGTTCTGTAGAGATTCCGAAAACAACCTTCACCGAAGGGCTATCCTCTAGGGTAAAAAAGTTATGACCAGAAAACTGAATGCTTTTGGTGAAAGGAACGTTATTTCATAAATTGAGATCGGCTGAGAGATTGGAAAGGTATTTATCTCATATTGAAAACATTATTCGACGCGAAATTTCATGAAGATTTTGGAAACAGCTCCGTACAATATCCATCTTAAAGGGCAGAAATGTTATGAGCGAAGAACAGGTGGTTTTTCAAGAATCGCTTGTAAAAATTTTCACTGCAAGACAGCTCAAAGGAATCCTTCCATGACCTAGGCAGATCCATTTAAAATAGCGAATTTCTAGAGGAGATGATCTAACGGATAAAATATTTCAAAAATGATTATTAAAAATAAAAATATATTGAATTCAAGGAAAAGAGGATCAAGAAAACGTCAAATTCTGAAGTTGCAAGTCTATAGGGAACCTTCACCATTTCCCACTCAGTTATCCTAAACAACCTTCACCTCTCGGACCGCTGTCTCCACCCCAACGAACCTATGATGTGTACTCTGAGATTTTTATCTAATTATGAGGAAGACCCTACAGTACCGAGCAAATTTTTTGCAAAGAAAGCGTTTTGCGGCGTTTTTTGCGCTCACAAAGCGCCGCAACGCCATAATTTGCTTCAAAGTGGTCCAATTTCAATTCTGAATTCATTTCTGGATTGCTTCCATTTAGTCCTATACGATAGTGTTCCAAAAGAATAGATTCAACTCCGAAAGTTCATCGAAATTTGCATATTTGCACCTCTAAACCCCTCATAATGAACTGATCAGTCGGTCATGATAACAGAAATCTATCATTTTTTGACCTGTGTTCGCTGTGAATTTTAGAAGGAAATGCACATTTTCAACAAAATGCTAGAGTTGAAAGAGCTCTCAACACATACCATTACATTCGCCTTACTGAGAGGAACACGAACACTATCTGAAAAAACTCATTTAGTCAACTTTGAAGTGAGCTATGGCGATGCGGCGCTTTGTGAACTCAAAAAATAGCCGCAAAACGCCGTTTTCGCAAAAAATATGCTCGGTACTGTACCTGGATAGCAACTGTCAAACGCGCGATGGAAATTCTTCTGAATCGGTCAGTTACGGGAGCAAAACAAGGATCGCACTCAACTGAGAAGCCAAGAAATACACCCCTCTAGACGAGATTCTGAGCACAATTACGGTAGACTGGCATTCTTTCGACATAATTATCATCGTGTTGCGTGCTGCAAGAGCGCTTGATGGCACCCGCGGACCGCAATTTCGTTCCGATTAGAACAGTATAATCTCTCAAGAGTGGTTGATCTAGGGGTTTTCAGTGGGTCGTACGGCTCCAAAAAAAAACGTTCAAGTCGTTGGAAGCGCAAAAAAAACAAATCAGAACGACCGTATTTGAGGCTTACTGAGCCAACAAAACATGCAGTTTACGCCCACTTTTCTTACAGTTCCCGCCCGTAAATGCTAACTCGACAAAATGGATTGCTCAATTTCGATCCGTTTGGCTAGTTGTTGAAGCTTCCAACGACGTCAGCGTTCTATAGTACAAGCCGCAAGAGCCTATTGGCTTCGCCAACTCAATCATTGTGTTGCTAGCTTCGCTTATTTAGCCGAGCATGTATGCTGCTGTGTAACTCGTCTACTTCCATTCTAGTACCAAACAAACCCGTTATGTCCTTGCATTGCATTTTCGTTAGTTTCCAAAACTAAGAGCGCCAAACCTTCGAATTATCTCAAAATATAGCTATCTTTTTTGAGCACGTCTGCTACCTTTAGAAGCTAGTTTGGAGCGAACTTCAGATCCGCTTGGCACTTATCCAGTCGAACTGGCCTTGAGGGTTCTCCCTTTTCTGTACATTCAACCAACAAGCCTCTCTGAGGAGTCCTTCTACGGTGCGACCGATTTCAGAGCTAGAGCTTCTATGAGGTGAACACCCTCACTCAGTCAGAAAAAAATTGTGGGTCCACTCTAGGGTTGTGATGATTGACTGTTCTGAAAGAGTCGTACCTATCGCTAAAATCAGGTTGTCTGCCTTATCCCCTATCACTAAGCACTCTCAGCAGAGAATCTGTCGAGAACCTGACGCCTTGGTGCTGAACCGGAGCCGAAGCGAGAGATGAACGGCAGTATCGCGATAGATTCTAGGCATTGCGTCGATTCTGCCAAATTTCCACTGCCTCGGCATGGCCAAAATGCGGCAATGCTGGGATTCTGCCGCGAATCTGCCGTGTATTTTGCCACTGCATACCTAGGCCCAAACCATCAACCCTTACCAGCCCATCGCTTTGGATTCTCCAATGAGCCATCTCCGCTGTTACATCAGAGAGCTCCCATAGCAATGATGGCTCTGCTATCGCGGTATTTTCGCGATTAATTTGCGGCAGAAATTTCTCGTCCGTTTTTCGGTGATTTCGTGTCATTTTTGCGGTGCTTGCCCGGCTCGCTGTAGTTTAGCGTCGAATTCTCGGTAAAATATAGGTTTGTGGTGGGTTCTCGGTAGAGTTAAGGAGATTTCTGTAGTCAATTTTTTTTAAATCGGTTGTTATCTTGACTATGGTTTACTATTTGTTGATTCCGATGAATTAAGGTGAGGAAGGCTGAAAGGCTTAAAAGGTCTTTCTTAATTACTAAATACTATCCACCATTGCTGATGTAGTCAGCATAACTTGCCAGTGTTTATTTTCGACTAAATCAAACAAATGAATGTCTGAGTCACATTTCGGAACAATGAAGTCTGCAGGCACCCTGAAACTGGCCAAGCGTTCCTTTCAACCTAAGGATCGCCCCATCGACTTTCTCACAGAAATTAACACTCACTCATCTCCTCACTGATTAGCACCCTCCAAAACTTCTCTCACATTCTGTCCTAATCACTCGCTTCCATAACCAGAGGTATCGAGCACCACCATTTTGAATGGCACGCGTAGGCTAATTTCATGAAGCATCTGGGAATTCCGCTGTTTTCCCATGCTCATACCTCAGCTAACCTGAGGTTGATCGGTGACTGTCAAGCGGCTGCACGCTGTTTATCCCGCGGTGAAATTCCCGTCCGGTAGGGCATAGGTGGCGAGTGTTCCCATACTCGTCAACTCATGGCGGGTGACAAATAGTCATCAATCGGCATTTGCTTTTGATCGGGAGACTTGAGCAGAGGTGATAATAACGCACTCAAAGGTCAGCCACCCAAACGAATCAGGCTTTACCCAGCCAGCGCGAAAGGCCAGCGAAGTGCTTCTCAATGACTCTCCGAGAGGATTTTCTGTGTTGTGCTTCCGCCAGTAGAGCTGTCAACCTGCCGTGACGACGATGTTTGCTCTCGATGAGGTGACGTGAGGGCAAATCTAAGACGGTTTGACTAACATCAGAAGAAGATTTGCTTTTTGCACGGAAAAAAGAGTAGGTAGTAGAGTGAGGACCGAATATTCGAGTTCGAATAAATATTCGAATTTTTCGAACGAAGTTTTATTCGAACATTCGAATATTTGAAAAGTGTGAATATTCGAACATTATTCGAATTCGACTATTCGCAAAAGGTGAATATTCGAATATTATTTGAATTCGACTATTCGGTAAAGGTAAATATTCGAATATTATTTGAATTCGACTATTCGCAAAAGGTGAATATTCGAACATTATTCAAATTCGATTATTCGCAGTGGTGAATATTCGAACGTTATTCGAATTTGAATACCCGAGCTGATTTAAAGGCAGTGTTCACGATGATTCTCGTTTCCAAGTTTTCCACTCAAAACAATGCGTTGGCAGCCAAGTGTCACCATAATGACGAAGAAACGGCGAGAAACGCTCTAATTCGTCTTATTTCAGTGACATTATTCTATGGCCTGGACTAGTTGTCTGGTTGGATGAACATGTTCACGGTGGTTGTCACCGGTAAAAAATGGGACTAATCGAAAATGGAAAAATGTTTGAGGCATAACAGTATTAGTTAGGGCCCGAAGGAAAGAAAGAAGCAACACAGAATGGAGAATAGCAAAAGACGGGTCCACAAAAGATTTCATTCTCACAACGAACAGTTCCATTGATACTTATGAGGCGGGCTGATACTTGAGGATTTCGTGCCCTTCTGGTGCGTTTTTCACGGTTTCTTCGTCATTTCAGTTCTACTCGGGGGCCAAACAATCGATTTAGCGATTAATCTCAAAATCGAAGTTTACCGTGAACACTGCCTTTAACAAAAAAATATGAAAATCAGCTCTAATGTATGAAGGAATCGACATACCTTTCAAAACTGAATTCATTTTCTTCACTACTCCATTGTTCCATTTTTCCGAACGCAAGAGCTAAATTTTTTCCCCACACCGTCTGATGAGGCTGCTAGGGCGGTTCTAACAGGGGGACCACATGGCAATCAAACTTGGCCACGCCCATTTTTTCATGCCGCCGCGCAATGATAACACCAACCATAGCTTCGTTGGGTGGAGCCATGCACTCCACCAACCTTCACCTCTGGGCAGGTGAAGGGGGAACCTCCATCATTGGGAAAACCGGTGACAACCGGAGAAACACCCCGAAAAAGATTGAAAGTGACCCAACACTAGTGCAAGTCATTTTCAAGATTGGGTGGGTGTCACTACCGGTTTTTCGTCCATACCTTTTCGTGCTTGGAGATGGGGTGGGGGATTCTGCGTCAACTTGTGCTTCCAGTTTGGAAAAATATTTTCTCGATCCTTCAGCCTAATTCATTTTACGAAACACCGGTTTTTTCGCCTATGACTCTTTAACTTGGTAAGGGTTGTTTTTTGAAATCTACGTCAAATTCTGCGTCGAATGATATATCGGGTTCCTAACTTTGCTCGCTCCATAAGCTAGTCAGGTCGGTGGAGCCGAGCCCCGTTGTTGGCTCCATAGGGTGCTCTCGCCTCTATGGTGTAAGTAGGAGACGCAGAGTTCTGCTGGAGCCAATAACGGGGAATCATAACTTAGAAAGTTCCAGCAGAACTCTGCGCCTCTCATTAAAAGGCAGTGTCCACGACGAAAATCGTTTATCTGTTTCTCTGCCTGTCTTAAAAACGGTCCCATGCTGATTCCAATGATATCTCTGGAATCGTACAAGACCTTCTATAAACGGAGTTATAGCCTCTATGAACGGAGTTATGGTACCTCAAAAATTGAGCTAGGGAAGCATGGTGGACGAGTTGTCCGAGGCTTGTAACTTCCGTCATTTGCAGCCGATATATGCGAGCTTACCTGAGTGAAAAGAGAAGTTGAGAAAGAAGGGAAAGACGGGGCTATTAATCGGAAACCATCGCTCATCTCACGATTTGGATTTTCCATTTGTTCACGTCGGGGGCGTGTGTTGCGCTTTTGGAGTTTGCCTTGCGCTCAAAGTGGCAACTTCAGGCTCTTTTGGGGCTCTTCCTGGCTCGTTTTCATGCGCTCTTTCGACGTCAACGTTACAGTGTACCCCTACACTACCCATTCCTAGTGAAAACTGAAACACATTTTCTATCGTGAACACTTCCTTTAAACCATAGAGGCAAAAGCACCCTATGGAGATTACTATGGAGCTTAGCTCCACCAATCTGGCTGGCTCATGGGGCAAGCAAAGTTAGTTAGGCTCCTCAAATAAGCTCCTTAGGCTAAGTTAGAGCGGAAAAGTTGATTTTGTAGCATTCTTTGCGTTGTAGCCCGTACAGGTTTAGAGATGAGTCGTGCCTTATTAATTTCAATTGTTGGTGGAAATAAAGCTTTAGAAGAAGAATTCAACTTGTTATTGCCGCTCACTTCGTAGTTGCGCGATATTGCTATGGATGCTTAAATTATTCGTCGTTCGAATATTCGAATTTCGAATATTCGTTCGTTCGAAATAAAAAATCAACGAATTTATTCGAAATTCGCTGGTTCGGAATGAAAAATGAACAAATTTATTCGAAAATCGTTCGTTCGGTCTCTTTTTAAAAAGTCCTCATTCTAGTAGGTAGCATATTGCATTGCAATAGAAAGGAACTGATCTCTGTTCAAACACTGCTGAGGTTAGGAGGACCTAAAGCGGTAAACATCACGTAGGAATGAAACAACATGAAAATTATGTTGACTGATAAGTCAGTAATCTGGTAGCGTCTCACTTAAAAGCTTGGTTTTTCTGAAGAAGACTTTTTGCGGTGACTAATAGAGTATTTTGAGCATTCAGTTGTTCGAAAATTCATTCTAGCCAGAACTCCGATTTTTCGATTTTTTTTCAAAATGTGATTGATAAGGGAGATGTTTGAGTCTTAAAAGTTTTGAGAAAGGCTCTCGAACTTTTATCCAAAAACTTCGATAATTCAATAAGTAAACAGCATTCACTCGGTAAGCAAAGAAATTGTTCACCGTTAAATTTCAAAAAGTTTTTGAATGTGTCATGCGATCTTCAAGGTCCCAGCCTGAAAGGTGAGGGATTTACATATACAGTACCGGTAATAACTCTATTCGCATGACCTTTCCGCGAATAATGTTTCTCTACATACAATACCCGCGCTAAGTTTTGTAAAAACGGGGAGCATCTGGCAAACTTGGCAAAAAAAAGCGTCCGATGCATGTAACTTTTTTGGATGAAGACTTTTTCGGATTCTGAAAACGCTATCATGTTTGGAGATCAAATTGCTTCTTAATTATGTGACTTGTAGGCTGCAGCTCCCTAAAAAGCCTTGTTTTTAGGGAAATAATTTATGAAATCGTTTTTCAAAAACGTCGCGCGCGGCGAAGTGCGGCGAAACTTTGAGCAGTAATTCTACAAGTAATGAAAGAGCAATCTGTATGCTTTCTTCACATATTAGTTGCAGGAGGTAAAAGGATCTCAACGTTTGTGTTGGTTGAATTTCGGAAATCTTTCTATAAACACGTTTTAGAACTCACTGAAAAGTCGGAGTTTTGTTGCGAAAGCCCCGAACCCACAAATAAAAATTTTGGAAAATTTAACCTAGACAAACCTTAAGATGCTCTCTTCTGCACCTGATTCATGAAGAAAGCGTACAGGTTGCCTTCAATTACTTGTACAAATACTGTTCAAAGTTTCGCCGCACTTCGCCGCGCGCGACGTTTTTGAAAAACGATTGCAACAATTATTTCCTTCAAAAACGATTTTAGGGAACTTCGGCCTGCGAGTCACATAATAAGGTAGCAATTTGATTTGTTAATATGATAGGGTTTTCAGAATTCGAAATATCTTTATTCAAGAAAATTACATGCCTCGGACGTTTTTTTGCCAAGTTTGCCAGATGCTCCCCGTTTTTACAAAATTTAGCGCGGATATTGTGTCTTGGCTTGCCCTCCGCAAAACTTGATGAAACTTTTGTATGGTATGGGGCATCACAACCCTAGCTTTACACAAACACACATTTAGTTTTTGAGGGTGCAGTTTTTAAATATGGAATTTATTTATCATTTTCTTGTAATATATAAAATTAGCACTTTTCACTTAAAATATGGCTAATACAATTCCTAATCTGTAGCAGTTATTTGCCGTTCGAAGGTCTTCGGAATCGTTGTATAACCTTATAAAAATTGATCTTCGTCGAAATTTTTCCAGAAATAAATTTGAAAGTAAATTATGCGATATTGCACCTATTGAGTATCTCTCTTTGACGTTATCGAAATAAAGGGAATGGCCTATTTTCCCTAAAAGGAGTCAAAATCTTTGTGAGTGGTTACTTTCTGAATCTGAAAACACTTATCGCTTCCTCTCATCGTCCTGATTCCAAAAATCTTTTTAAGTTCAGAAAAATGTTACTTCTTGACATAGTTATGGCATATTTTGCCCACCCAAAGAGTAGGAATGCTCTATCAACGGCGAAACTTGAGCGTGAGCATCACCAGTATAGTTGTGTCGTAATTCTGACTTCAAAGCTTTCTCTGTACCTGGAAAAGTGCGAGATTTGACTCTTAATCTTTCTTAGTTTTATATGAACTCGGTTTTGGCGATGGTCTCCCTTCAATTTCTCGGTTCTCCGCGCTCTCCACGCTATGGCTCTCCTCTCTCTGACGCACTCCTCCCCCAAAACCGAATAGAATTCGAGGAGCGGAGACGGTGGAGAGTCAGTATTATGAAAACCCGGTATCTGAAAGACCAAAGGTCGAAATGGGAGAGGAGTAAACATCATGGGCGTTCTCTGAGATATTGCTATAGCGAGACGGAACGCTGATCGACTCATAAAAGAGAGCAGTTATCTGAACAGGTGGTCCGTATTCAATCAGCATCAAGAGTCAATCGGAACCGGAGTTAGCGTTATGAGTGGTTTGCCCCTGGTTTACTAAACCCTATTCTCACACTACGGTGAGTAATTCAGTGGTTATAGACCACCCAGCCATCGCGCGCGGTCGCGGCGCGCACAGCATTGATTCGTTTCCCACTCATCATTGAGCACTCCTCCAGGAATGCGGATGTAAAATCATGTCATAAAAGAAAAGTATCGCATCCTCGTTTAATGAGAAAAATGCATTTTCACCTAGTTGAGAAAAATCCTCCGTATTAGCTCAATTTAAAAAGAAATATCCAACAGTGCCATTCCGAAAATTCTCTGTTGTCGGTGAGTGATTCTGCGGATGCACACCACCCAGTCAGCGCGCGCGGTTCCGACGCGCACAGCATTTATTCGTTTCCCAGGCGAAGGGTGTGACTCATCATTGAGCAATCTTCCGGGAATCATTCAGTACCAGGAAAATATTGAATTCACATTTATTAGCAAAAAAAAACACATTTTCATGAGGTGAGTAAAATACTTCAACAGAAATTGCAAAAATATCTACAATTAAGGAAACAACAATTGAACACAGGTTTCCAACCAATTAATAAAAGTTATCCTCTGGTCCCGAGCCAGATTTACTCTGTTCCCTCGCGCGCTTGTGCGGGGCGAGGGTGGAGACAGCGAGAAAGTGTGGGGGAGAAGGAGACGCAGCGTACGCTCGCAGACACACACGACGAAGAGAAATAAATCACACTCGGAAACAGAGGATACTCTTTCCAATCGAACGCATTTATTCGTTTCCCAGGCGAAGGGTGTGACTCGTCTTTGTGCACTCTTCGGCCATCATTCAGTACCAGTAAAGTATGGAATTCACGTTTTATTAGCAAAAGCACAATTGTACCGAGGTAGAAAAAATGCTTTAACAGGCATAACAAAATCCGCTAAAGTTTGTAAGAAAACTCGAAGAAATGATCTACGAAGATCAAACGGACGTGCTGGAGAAAGCACTGGATGACCGCGTGCAGTCCGCGGATAAAGTGCAATTCATGCAGAAGGTGAGATTGAAAATTTTTATATGGATTCACAGTAACCTCTTAGAACCTTTCTTAGTGCTTGTATAAGTTTTTCGACGTACCCGCCCACCTCCGAGAGCAGATGTGGAAGAGAGCGAAGGACTCGCTCAACAGCAGAGCACGTCGTCTGCGCAAGAACATCCGCGGGTTGGATGATCCTGATGAGCTTCAGGGAGCGGCTGGCCAAGAAAACCAAGCGTTCGATTGGAAAGAGTAACTTTTGTTAATTGGTTGGAAACCTGTGTTCAATTGTTGCTTTCTTAATTGTAGATATTTTTGCAATTTCTGTTGAAGTATTTAACTCACCTCGTAAAAATGTGTTTTTTGCTAATAAATGTGGATTCAATATTTTCCTGGTACTGAATGATTGCCGGAGGGTGCTCAATGATGAGTCACACTCTGCGCAGGGAAACGAATAAATGCTGTGCGCGCCGCGGCCGCGCGCTTGCTGGGTGGTCTATAGCCGCGGAATCACTGACCGACAACAGAGAATTTTCAGAATGGCACTGTTGGATATTTCTTTTTAAATTGAGCTAATACGGAGGATTTTTCTCAACTAGATGGAAATGCATTTTTCTCATTAAACGAGGATGCGATACTATTCTTTTATGACATGATTTTACATCCGCGTTCCTGGAAGAGTGCTCAATGATGAGTGGGAAACGAATGCGTGCCGCGACCGCGCGCGCTGGCTGGGTGGTCTATAGCCACCGAATTACTCAATGATGAGTGGGAAACGAATGCGTGCCTCGACCGCGCGCGCTGGCTGGGTGGTCTTTAACCACCGAATTACTCACCGTAGTGTGAGAATAGGGTTTAGTAAACCAGGGGCAAACCACCCATAACGCTAACTCCTGTTCCGATTGACTCTTGATGCTGATTCAATACGGATAACCTGTTCAGATAACTGCTTTCTTTTCTGAGTCGACCAGCGTTCCGTCTCGCTATAGCAACATCTCAGAGAACACCCATGATGTTTACTCCTCTCCCATTTCGACCTTTGGTCTTTCAGATACCGGGCTTTCATAATACTGACTCTCCACTCCGTCTCCGCTCCTCGAATTCTATTCGGTTTTAGGGGAGGAGTGCGTCAGAGAGAGGAGAGCAATAGCGTGGAGAGCGCGGAGAACCGAGAAATTGAAGGGAGACCATCGCCAAAACCGAGTTCATATAAAACTAAGAAAGATCAAGAGTCAAATCTCACACTTTTCCAGGTACAGAGAAAGCGTTGAAGTCAGATTTACGACACAACTATACTGGTGATTCTCACGCTCAAGTTTCGCCGTTGATAGAGCACTCCTACCAGGGATGTGCGGCAATTGCCGTTTGCCGGTTGCCGATTGCCGTTTGCCGGCCATTTTCGGACGATTTTTGTGGATTGTCGTTTGCCGTTTTCCCACTCACTTTTCGACAAAATTCGGCAAAAGGTGCGCAATAGATAACAAACGCCGCGATTAAGATGCGAATGGGAACCCAATAAGTCTTGCAGCGACCGGCTCGAAAGTAGAGAGACACACTATACGTACTTCAAAACTTCAAGCCAGTTGATGTAACCTACCCTGCGAACACGTCAAAGCAATTGCTAGAATTGGAAAGCAAAACGCTCGCGTGGGTCCTCTTTTCTGGAAGAGTACCGAATTTCCCACCCCCTCCTTGGTGAAGCTTGATCAATTATTGTAGGATTTGTCGGGACAAGAATTAACACCCTGAACATTTTCAGGAGAGGGCATAAAGGGTTCAGAGCTCAATCTCTTTCAGATATTTTTCAAAGCGTCGTGTATGTAGAGAATGTTGGACTTCACTGGCAGTTTGTGGGCTTATGCACTTCGCCATCTTCTATCATGCTCACAATTACGCTGAGAAAAATGCTACCAAGTTGAAAGTTAGAGTCAAAAATGTGGGGGAGGGTGTACACGTCGTGGGAACATCCGTTTTGATTAAATTCGCCTATTTGACTACAAATTTTATTGACGGACTCGTCGGTAATCAGTTCGGAATATGGGGTGGCGTATAGTCTGGGAAGGATGTGGTTTGAGACAAACGCGGTTTTTTAACAGTCGTATTTTTGGAAAGCTTGAAAAACTACCCAATTGCATTTCACAGCGAGCAGTTTCTCAGGGAGGTTTCCAACACTGTTCGAAAACGTGCGTTTTAGTTGTATTTCTCCTCGTGACAATCTTTCATCTGAATTCCGGTCATATAATAAACACACCGTGAGGCACGCCAACGAGTACGCTGCAAACTTTCAGAAAGTTTGCCGCGGCATAGCCGTAAAAGTAACGCGACCATCAACTGTGCCGCGATAGTTCCGCGGTAGCAGCGGCTCCGCGTTCATCAGTGTGTCGACACAATTCTGTTGCAGTGCCTTGGGCCTCAGCAACGTCACGACATTGGCTTGGTAGCACCGCAGCGGTTCCGTGTTAGAACCGCACCAACTCCGCGAGGATGCATCAGCGAACCCGCGTCGACTAGGGTGCACTGTCCTGTGTGGTGTCGCCGGTTCAATCACCCAAGTTTGATCACCCACGTCCCGTATCTTCTTGCCCGCAGTAACGGGGATACCCTCTGTCCCTATCAGACGAAGAACCGTACGACCGTAGGTGCGCATTTTTTTTCGTAGGCTCCGCCCAGTTATAGCGTTTATAGCTCATGATTAATTCCATATGAGTTACTTTCAGTTGGTCCTATTTTTGTAGAGGCGCAGCCAACGATCGCGGTGCAGCTGCGGCACTTTCGCGGAGCCGCTCTGGTGCCTGTAGGTGCCGGTATGGCTTTATCGCGGAGCCGCAGCGGCAATTCCTACTAGAGAAGCGGCATGGCTGCCACGCTTGTTGGAGAATAATCCCCTAGAGAAGGGACACATTGACCTCTTTCTTTTTCTGAACGACTTTCAAGTGCTCATCCTCTTAACTTGCATTGCGCGATACTCTTAATTTTGGGCGATGAATTTGAAGCACGAAGCAATTGAATGGCTACTTAACATTCCGAAAAAGCTTGACATTAAAGAACGTCGAAAAATTGCTGTCCTCTCACCACAGCATTCCTATTAACAGTGCTCACTAGAATGCTCATTTTGGTGCTGTTTTTTTATATCAGGTAATGTACGTAACGAGACGCAACATAAGAGGTCGAATTTCTTGTGGCATTATTGAAAAACCTTATGGTGTTTTTGAACTAGAACCAAATGAATAGGTTCAAGAACAGTCGGGCGTACACTATTCAAAAACCATTTCTTATCTGGCTGTCGAAATACGAAATGTGCTTGAGAAAGAAGTTTTTTTACTGCTAGTTTTAGAACATTTGTATCGTTCTTGCACAGGATTTTTTATTTTGCCGTTTGTCGATTGCCGTTTGCCGGCCATTTTCGGACAAATTTTGTCGATTTCCGTTTGCCGATTTTTCAAAATCGTTTGCCGCACATCCCTGACTCCTACTCTTTGGGTGGGCGAAATGTGCCATAACTATGTCAAGAAGTAACATTTTTCTGAACTGGAAAAGATTTTTGAAATCAGGACGACGAGAGGAAGCGACTAGTGTTTTCGGATTCAGAAAGTAACCACTCACAAAGATTTTGACTCCTTTTAGGGAAAATAGGCCATAACTAGGTTAAAGGCATCGTACAGGATGAAAACCATATTTGGGTTTTTGATGCTTTCGTGTTGTACTATCCCTATAGTGACTAACGGTAGCAAAACGCCCCCTCAAAAACGTCAACTTTTTGAGAAACACCCATTTTTAGAAAGTTCATAGCAAATTTGAATTTCGCGCCGGCATCAACTTGGGATAGTTGCGCAGAGAATGCAAGGAACAGTTTTACGCTTCGTTCCTTGGCGCAGCGTTGGAAGCAATTCACCGAGGATGCCGCTCAACTACGACTTCAGCGAAATGAAAATGGGCTACCCACCTGCTGCTTCCAGTGCTGCCGGCTGCTTTCGATCGATGCTGAATTCGAAATCGACTGGCGTGTGTATTGCGCCCTACGACGCGTCAAGGCACGCCAGCCGTCAGCAACCCAGGAGTTTTGTTCCTTGTAACAACGGATCGACCCCAAGGCCGGCCCCCCAAACCCAGGAAGCCATTTTGAGGTAAGCGAATCTTCATTCAGAGATGGTTTTGTAACTCCAAACTTTCTGAGTGACATTGTCATGGCCCACTAGTCCGAATGAACGCATAAACCCAAATTCGGTTTTCATAGTGGACGATGCCTTTAAGACTCGAGTTTTTCTCAAGTCTGAACATATAATCGGAATCTCCTCATTGAGAGAAATCGGATGGTTTTTTCAGGTTCTCAAAAAGTCCACTCCGAACGAAAACGGCGTTTTCGACGCGATTTCGCGTCGCCGACAGAAGGGACAGAAGTTATGGCCGGTATTGTACACAGGTAAGGTGAGGGGGTCGTGCATCACGGGTACTATAAACCCGTTCATGAGACTGAAATATACTTTCGCGTTTTGCAGCCGCTAGCTTCCGCAGCAGGTATTGGTCAAGTTCAAAATCTCACCAATTGCAGACGTGAACGCTGAAGTATAACTGAGCTTTCAGTGGTCTTAATGCGCATCTAGAAAGACAGGCAGATGCGAAATTAGGGTGTCGAGACAGAAAATCATTTTTTTTATTCAGACCTCATGGACACCCACTTCAGTGATTAAAATCGCTTCACAGAGAGTATGTAAGAGATTACGAAAAATGAGGTCTGAGACAACTAGCACACAAAACCGGGAAGTAAGATCTGGGGCAAATCTAGTAAGCTCTTGACTCATTGCAGCAAGGAGCGGTCGCTCTCTCGTCGGAGCATCCTTATCACCAAAAACATTTCATTGACGCCAACCATTCCGCTGCTGGTGATAATTTATATCGCAGGCTCACTAGAGATTTTCCAGAGTTTACATATCACTTATCAGGAACCATATCTCGGTTCAAAAAAAGTTTTTGGAATTTCAGAGACACTAGAAATTCCATGATTTCCGTCTTTCGAACTCTAACCGGAAACGAAAAAAAGTCGAATTGTCCCTCAATGTCTTCTAAAACACATTATAAAGTCCGTTCGAATAAGACTGTCCGCCCATGCGATTGGCGTGCGTGTCGAGCGGACATCGCGAAGACACCTTCCAGACCAGTGAATCGATTAGCATGATTCCTAAACGCATGCTCAATAATATCTCAGCCAGCTGTCTACAGTCGTGGGAAGGCACGCCCGAAAATTCCTTCTCGGCGGCCGTTCAACATGCTAGCCGACCACATGGGACTCATTCGGACAGTCTTTTCATTGTGGAATGAAGGGGCGGCATTGACAAAAATTGAAGATGTCGATCATTACATTGTCAATGGAGCTAAAGCAAAAAGCTTTTAGTCTCCCATATTATCTTGATCAGTTTCTTGTGTCGCACCTATGAAACACTATGTTGGGTGAAAAAAATGTTTCACCAAAGAACTCTGCAAGCTATGAATTCGCGGAAGCAGAAGTTCTTCAATCTATCAAGTCTTTGAAGTTGCGAGAGTTTTTCGAAGTGCTCACCTCTTAACATTTCTGATTTTCAAGCTGCATACTTTAGACCGCCGAATTCTCCGCTAAATTAACGGCAAACTTCTTGTTCGACAATTTTCATTTTGCCAATTACAACATTTTTTCCTTGAACGAAAAAAGTGGTAGAGATGTAGAAAATAATATTGTCATTCAACACTTTGCTAGGTTTTATTGTTAAATTCGTGTAATTGTTGCACCCCTTCCGTTTCGGTTTCCGACGTGTTTTGCCATTTATCTTCCTTTTCCGTTTGCAAAAATCATAAAAAATTATTTCCGCCTTGTTCTTATAAAGAAAATGCTGTTCAGTGCCGAATCGCCTATGAAACGATCAGTTTTTCTCTCTTTTCTTGCTTCAAGTGTAGACACCTGGAAAGAGTCCCACAACTTGGAGACTATTAGCACAGGATCTCCCCAATGAGACGTCGGCATCCATCATTCCCATATCTGTGATAACTCGTACATCTCCATTGACCCTGTTTCTCTTAATCAGCACGTCATCTGAGGTGTCCTCAGTGTGACGACGTCGCCATTGGCACCACAGACTGCTCCGCGCCTCAGCTCCTGTCGCTGACCCCACCCCTTCCCTCCTGTTGCCCCGCCCCATGCGTTTCTTACCGTCAGATCGTAAGGTTGCACGAGGGTCTGTCCAATCGAGCAAGACGAGGATGAAACCGCTATCATGGCTGGTTCTCCTCATATTCCCTAACTTTTCATTCTGCACTTCCTGTGAGATGTTAAAGAAGTCTCACTACGACTATACTACACTATTGAAAAAGGGAGCAGGTGCAGTTACAATGATTTTTTTCTTACTGAGTTTCATAGTTATCATGCCAAAATATTTGAAAATTCTTTTCCGCCTTATTCAATTTGGGTTTCTTGAGGCATGGCTTTTTTCCTCAAAGAAGAACTCTTTTGAAATTCTTTGAATCTCTATTTGCATTGTTTCTATGTTAAATTTGTTGTTCTGTGCAATGCTGTGTCAATGATATGTAAAAATAAAGATTAAGAAATTTATTATAAAAGAAATTCATCATACTATTTTATCCGCATTTCGTCCTAATTGCTTGCTTTACTTCTCCGATTTTTTCTGCGTGCCATTGTGGTTACTTTTTAACTTTGCTGGTCTAAAAGCCCGATAGTGCTTAGTTTTGAATAGGCGAAAGGCGCACCTTTAGAACATTTTTCTTTTCAGTGAATTGCTAGGTAATTTCTCCGAGTAAGGTATGTATGCAGGCTACTTTGAACTAATTACCCTATAATTACTTATATCGTTGATCGGAATCTTCTGAACCCCGTATTGTGTTGCTCAGTCGGCTCCCATATGCGTCACAAAAACAGGCAACGACGAAGACGACCCGACCGGCAAACGCTTTTGATACGGAACGGACCATTAAAAACGGAGAATGGTTGATAGCAGGCGATGGGCAAATATGGAAGCCGAGAACGAGAATAGGACATGGGCTTGCTGCGTATTTTTAGAATTTATCAAGGGGGGGTGAAAGGCAATTTCAAATTCTTGAGTATTATTGAATGTAAAAAATGGGGGAAAACCCTTTTGGCAGAAAATTGCATGAACTTTTGACCTCTGCAGAGTGCTGCAGAATTTTTCCCTTTCTTGTTTTTCGAAAAAGAAACGTTTACTTGAACCATATTATTGAACAGCCAATTTACACAATTCAAGACGACCATCAAGGCGGATTCATCATCGAAAAAACCGCGGTTTATTTTACCCCGAACTCTGTTCTCTTCAATGATCTATGCACTTTCTCGCCTCTTCGGTCACTCTTGAACCATGGTTTTGTCGTTGATGGATCCGGCCCCTGGCTATTTCCTCAAACGGGAAGTGATGGCAGATCACTCCTCCCTTAGCGGGAACTTCTTCGAAAAGGATAGATATCCTGTGTTTTAGAGTGGAATTTATTTCCGTTTATCGGGCGCGTGTGCTGCGTTTGCTTCTCCCCACACTTTCTCGCTGTCTCCCCTCTCTCCGCACAAGCGCGCGAAGGAACAGAGTAAATTTTGCTCCGAAACTGAGGAAATGTACCCTCTATCCCCCGGGGGAGGGAGAGAGAGAGAGAGAAGAAGCAGCATACGCTCGCTCGCTCGCGATTAACTGGTGTAAATGTCGCTCCAAAATGGGGTGTAGAAAAACGAAAAACCATGTATTTCCTTTTACTTGTGTTCTTCTCGAAAAATCGAAACAGAATATAGGATTACGAATTTTCAAAAGTTTTTTTGGTACTCTAAGGGTTCGTATTTGCTTTTAATGCTATCTTTTTCTTTCATCATTTTTTTTCGCTGCTTCTGCTCTCAGAAGTTGATTTGAGTTTTTTGTGGAATTGCTGCTTCAAGTGGATTCCTATTCTGAAGAAGTCTGGTTCATTTCTGAAAATTCCATTTCGTTCCTACCAACTGAACACTATTGCTGACACTTTGTCGAAAAACGTCGTTGAAGGAGCAAAACTCGAACAATTGTGGAACAAAAAAGTGTAAGATTAATGTGTATTTTGCATAATGTATTTGGTCGAATGAAAACAAACGAAAAAGTTGAAAATAGTTAAGCCTGAAAAGGTCTTGATATTAAAATGGTTTTATTTCAACAAATTTTGTTGAAAATAATCTAATAGTTGAAATCTCATGAGAATGTCAAACGCACACGATTTTCCACATTCAGTCCTGGAAAAGACTCGATTGCTCCAAAATTACGCTTCAAAAAAGATAGATGAAAAACGGCGAGAAAATCTCTAGGTTCAAACGCTTTTTTTCCGCAACTCCCGGATTGAATGGATAAATCAAGTTGAACTTTTGAAAATCTTTTAGAAATACCAAACAAATTAATTTTTCGAATAAAACTTTTTCTGAAATTCTTTAACGGGAAAAAAAATCGAAAGTCTGTCCTTGATTCCATTTCAATGAATACTAGGGAAATTCGAATTATTTCCAAGCCAGCTATAATTATTTTAAGCGCTTGTTCCTTGGCTGAATATTCAGAAGACTTAACCCGAAATTGCCCGAATGAATATACGAAAAAAGCGAACAATCTAAATTTCCAAATGTATCGAGAATTCGTGAAATCGTAAAATTTAATTTTCTGAATGAATCGAAATTACGTACGATAAAAAAGGTAGCAAATTTCTTGAATGAATGGATTATTCGGAAAGACGAAAAATTTTGATTTCACGATTGAATCGACTACTTCAATACCCGGAAATCAGGTACTTGTTCGGAGAAACTATTAGCGCGTGTACCATCGCTAGCGTGGATCAGAGAATTTTTTCTTAAAATTCCCAATTTGGAAGACGGAAAGGGAACATCAGTTCTCGAATCGGGGTATCGGAGCGCCAAAGCCTTCAGAAAAACGGGTGGTCAGACAAATTGTAATCTCGTAGGTATTTCCAAAGGTCTTCGCACTTTTTTGGAAACCGGAAGGTCAAAAATCGTCAAAAGTTGAAATTCCGCGCACACCTGACGGCAATTGAACGTTATACAGAGAAATTTTCACCTTTCTTCACTTTTTTTTGAGATTATCGTCTCTCAAAATCAGACTTTTATGACTTTCTGTGTACTACTTACATATTTACATTACCTTGCGTTCATTATATTTCTGATTTATTATATATTATTTAATGATTTTTTTTCCAAACAAAATTTTCAAGCATGAAAAGTCTCTATTTCTCAACCTAAATCACTAAAATCCATCATTTTCAGCATCAGATCTGAAAATCTGTACAGGAAAGAATGCATGCTGTACGAAAAGCTTAGAGGACGAGATTCTTCAGAGTTCAGAGAAGATCTTCAAGGCGCAGCTTGAAGACAAGTTGATTGTCCTCAAACATCTGATCAACTCAAATCTGAACAGTTTTAGAAGTACGTTAATGTTTTACCCACCTTTTATGGACCGTCTATTGATTGCTGCCTCGTTTAGCATTCTTCTACAACTCACTCAACGCATGCAATGAGCACTTGGATGCGCTATTCGATCGCACTTACGGGCCATTCTATCAGAGGAATTCCCAGGTGGCTTATTGTCTCCTATGGGGAGAAAGAGAGGGTTCTTATGAGGGAAAGGATAAAAAATGGTCAGGTCGAGACATTTTCGCCCCAAGTTAACCCCGGGACATTTTCCACACTTAACGGAAATCTACAACCTAGTTTTTTTTTCCTGAAGTTTACGGTAGGCGTACGGTGATCTGGTCAACGTTCCGGATTGCGTGTACGGTTGCGGTCAGACAACAGTAAGCCTACAGTAACCTACCGCTATTCTTAAGAAAAAGATGTTGTTCTTGTGATTTCTTGTGGTCATATACATACCATGCCATAGAAAAGCACTAAATATTCAAAAACTTCAAAAGGGTTTTGTGTTCTTGTTCAGCACCCAAAAAACGCCCCACGTCAGAAAAAATGGATAGATTCAAAAAATGAATTAAGGGGGGGAAAATCAATGATTCATCGTGACGTTCTGATTTTTCTAAAACTTTTTTTCTGCAGATTTTCGACACATTTTTCAATCGTCTCCGGGCCTTCTCTTCTCCATTTTCTGACTCCAAAGTGTCACAGATTACGGATCGATTGTTTGAGGAGATGTTTATCATCATGTTTCAACTGATGAATCCCATGGTGAGTCCAATTTCCCCGATTGCATTCGTTAACTTGAATTGTTGAAGTTCTAGATCCTTTCGACTTCAGAAAATCTCAGCTTTTCTTTGCAACTTCTTTATATCTACATCCGATTTTCCTGAAGTGTTTCCACATTCTTCACTCATTTACGGGCACCTTTTCAATTAATTCTCTGTGAGCAATGTTTCTTTTTGAAACTGTGGATTATATGAACTGATTTTCTTTGTTTTCTGCAAATTTTAAATTGTGGCTTTTCACATTTCATAGCCAGTTTATAATAAGAGCGGCTTTCAATGTCGGACATTTTCTAGATTTTATTTTTAGCTCCACATGTATGTATGCAAAAAAACATCAAAATTAGATAAGAAAACTGCAGAAGTTACATTTACAATATTAATAATGAGCTTAAAGCTGAAAATTTGACGCAAGTTTCTCGTGAGTGAACAATTATGAAAAGGTGTCTCCAAAGTCATTTTTTTGAAATCCCCTGTTCTTTTTTTCCTTTCAATGAGTAAATTTGAATCACTATTGTTTTTCCTTGTCGTATGAACATTTAGGTAACTTTCCGAATGGTAATTGGATTTTCAAGAAATTTATTTTTTTTTGAAAACGATTGAGCATTTTCTGTTCGAATATTTGAATATTACCACCTGAAAATTTCCAAATCTCCTAAAATCGAAAATTGTCTTTTTATGAATGAATTATATATAAAAAATGTGTGTTTCAATTAATTCAATTGAATTCAATCCCAAATCTTAATAGAAGATGCTTTAATGAACTTTTAAGAGCTGATAACAGTGGATTGTCTGAACATTCTCTGGCAGCTAAGGCCTACATAATATCCAATGTTCTTCAAGCATGTTCCTATTTTTTACAGTTATGTAGTTGTGTACAACTACGACCATTTCACAGCAATTTCTTTTGATTACTCGTTTATGACCTGCTCAAAAAAAAACTCAAAAATTCTGAGATAATATTTGGAAAAACTAAGAAAAAATGTTGTTTGAGTCTTTCCAATGAGCACATTTACTCGATATCAGTTTATTACTGGAGAAACCTATCAACTTGAAAGAGGTCTTCAAAATATCAAACCCTCCGAGAAATCTGATTTTTGATTTTTTTCACGACAGGTTTAATAAATAAATGCTTGCATATAATGTGTACATGTTGCAAGCGTGCCCAGATTCTCTACGTAATTGCTATTTGCTACAGCTTTTTCATTTAAAAATGATCAGTACTATCACTAGCTTTGGACGAAAATCTTATGCAAAAAAGGATTTGAAGAATTCCCCATTGTATTCTAATATTTTTTCCTTTTTCTCTCGAACTGTACGTCTCTCATGAGATCTGGCCAAAAGGCGCACGGGAAAACGTTTTCACGTCTTTAGCGTCCTTTTCTAATAACCCTTTTCAAATTAATGTTTTTTAGCAAAAAGGTCCTGATGAGAAGGGTCATCCAACGGTTTAATAATTGCTAAGGTTTACTCTTACACAAAAAAAGTTTGGGGTGGAAATGTTGTGTGCCATACTATTCACAAATAGAGTATGCGACTGCATGGGGCGCGGTGATCTACCGTCGCAGCCCCATCCATTCATCAGACTAAAATTATTACGTGAACTCTAGATCAAGTGCTAACTTTTGTGTATACTCGATCGCTTAGATTTAATTTTCTTTAACGTGAGGTCCTTTTTGACTCCCCCCTCTATTACTTTGTTACCAATTACTAACTAATTACTTAATGAGTTTCAATTATGCTTTATCCGTTTTGAAGATTACACGATTTTAAGATACTTCATTATTTGGAAACCTTCTTCCGCTTAGGAACTCTTCTTAAACAGCTTTCCCATTAATTTGAATTCACATTTGTGTTTTTTGTGCCCTGACACGCGCTGACTCAAATCCGTTTCTCACTTTTAGCACACAGTGAACGCCGCTCAACGTCGTTGTATGATTGAAGGGATAGAAGAAATCGCACCTTTCGGAGACGTCCCAAAAAAGGTGAGAATCCCTCAGCAATTACTACTTCCGGCATTTCGCTGTCGACTACTACCGTATTACTGTTCAGTTGCAGATTACGGTTCATCTGGAAAAATCGCTGCTTTTTTGGAAGCAGTTCGTCACCGGACTGGACAATCTGCACAACATACTGGAGGGTTTCATGAACGTCAGTTGCATTGTTTCTTGGAGACTTTTCGAAGTTTTTTTCATCAGGTACTCGCGAGAATATGCAGATATGCAGATTTCATCGGTTCATGACCTGTTGTGTTTTGAAAAATCAGCCTAGGACGCACGAAAATCACGGTTTTCTGAACCTTTTGTCATATCATTTCATTCATATTTCTTTGCTTTGCCCTCGTTTTCTTCTGTTTTTTGTGCTATTCTTTCCTGTCGACAGCATCATCATTAAGAAAGACAAAAAGTCTGCTGTTTGAAACTAGCACATGGTGTTCATCGCCAATAACCTCAGCGTTGATGAGCTCATTAAACCGGTGCCAAAATGTCGCCGAAACGAGATATTTCGTCCATGAGTGCGCCGGAAGCACTCCCTATTTGACCCCAAACACTGTCCATTTGTTGTCCGGGGGGGAGCTGAATGTGGCATTTAAAGTTGGACCACATCGAAAATATCATGACAGGCGCGCGGGCCATGCGTCATGCCACTGGAGAAGGCCTCCACCACCTCCCATAAAAGAACCGTTGGCGTCCTTCAGCCCTTGATGGGGGATACCACTCTGGTCGCCGCTAATTAGACGATTCTCGAGCTGCGGGGGATTCTTCGGAAGGTCACCATTACCACCGTTACGCGAGAAAACTTCGGCAACGCTTGATTATTTACACTTCGGCCGACAAGCTGTTATCCGTCTGTAAACAGAAAACTGGGAGAAATTTCAGAAAAAGATGGAATTATTCAGACTGCGGAGCAGAAAGACGCTCTGCTGGGTTGTGCTGGCTGGGGAAGAAAAGAGGAAGCAATGTTGGGTTAGCAAAGGTGTTCAGTCAATTTTTATTGAATCAAGTTAAAGAAATGTTGAAATGCAGATACTGATTCTGAATTAAAAAATTGAAGGAAGTGCCACCCTAGCCTCAGAGACGCATATGCAAGGAAATTGCCTCGAGCGCTTTCTAAAAACCTCCTACAGCGAAAACCCTATTTTAAAATATAGGGTTTCTGCGGACTTGTTCCGCCATCCAACTTTGTAAATTTCTTAGACTCCACGCGTTGGACTTTTGGCGAACTGTGATATACCGTTCAGAAGCGCGAATTATCTTCAATCTGAGCCTCTTTCCATCTCAAAAAGTTCTTTACAGTTTCTGGCGCGAAGCTTTGAACTTTTTTTCAGTATTATGCGAAAGCTCCACTCAGTAGTATTGATTTTATCAATTAGATGTATCCTCTGTAGAAAATCGATATTTCCTTCACTCATGGCGCGTACGGCGCGCTCAATGCTGCTGCCTCCATCTACCCTCCGCTCTTTCGCTGTCTCTAACCTCCGCTCCGTACCCGCACGCGTAGGAAATACGGAAATTTCGTTTTTTTTACAAACCTATATGCATATCATTTTTTCGAGAATGCTATTCTTGTTGTTCCCATCGTTTCTAAAAAAATCATCCGTAATCGCCCAAATAAATACTGTTTAGTAGAACAACACGCCTGCAATACTTAATTTCAAAGGCCCTGAAAGGGCCGTGAAAACGCGAGAAAGTGCCAGTGCAAGCGTTCTGACTGAAGCCTTCTAGCGGTCTTGTAGCTCTCTGAAAATCAAATGCTCTCTCAACCCTGGCAGCTGGCTCAAAATAAATATGATCACGCAAACTTCCTCAGAATTGAGGATTCCCACAAAGCTGAGCATGTATATCGAGAACCACCGGGTTTTCCTCAATGTAGAAGGACGCTTTGGAAAGAAAATGAAGCGCGCTCCAGAGTTGTATAGTCTATCCGAATATGACCGTCTGCCCACGCGGCCGGCGTGCGTCCCGAGCGGCCGTCGTGGACGCATCTATTGAGCGAGATTTCTCGCGGCTAAAACAGCTGACTGGAATATCATTCACTATTCGTCTAATGTTCTGGCTAACCGATTTGGTAGTCCGAAATGTTCCTCCAGCGGCGGCTGCTCGGCACGCGCGCCGGCCGCGTGGGCAGACAGTCTCATTCGGACGGACTTTATACCACATTTGACCAAAAGACCAACACTCAAAGTGTTCGTGGGCTCTCTCTCTCCTGCCTGCTCTTTTCATCTCTACATCAGGAATTCGATGTGGAACATTTGCCCCGTCGTCTCGATGTGCACTATGTCAAACCTAAAAATATGAGGTGGCGGGTTTTATCCTTCTGCTTCGGCTATCCATCCTTGGACAGCCAGATGATTTCGTTCGAAACAGTTTGTTAGCGTCTGTACTCTTCGTTTTCTCCAAGGTCATGCGGCATCGTAAAGACGTCGTTTCCAGAAAAAGTCCATGGGTGTCGTTAATCGTTTGGTAGAATGGCAACCATAATGTATGCAGCGCCAAACCCAATATGATAATGTTATGCCGCAAAAATAAATATTTTACAATTAAATTCAGTCTTACCACGAACTGGCAAAAAAATCGCGGCGCAACAACTGAGCTTTGAAGTATGATGTCCAAACCCGGTGCTAAGGATGGCCAGCTAAAAGCTTCGTGCCATCCTTCGTCTCAAATGATGCACCTGTTGTCGGCGGTTAGCGCTTAATTATAGAACCGAAGCCGGATTACTTGCCTCGATTACCGTAATCGTTGAGGCGAGATGAAGCTCGATAATTACCAGTTCATAATCGATCCCACCAGGGGGTGATCTTGTGATTAAGTTAATACGGGGTGTGGTTTAATCAACGGTAAACTTTTTAACCCGATCCTCTACACAAATCTCTGCTCCATGCTCTAACTTTGCATTTTGGCTACTTTCAAACTGCAGATTTATCTTTTGTCAATCCATTATGCATGAATCAGAAAATTGTGCGAGTGTTCATTAGCTGCAAACTCGAGAAAAAGTTTCAGTGAATAGAAAAATTCCCCTACTGGGGATCATGGATGTTTTACTCGGTTCATGTCAGGTTTCATGGTTTGACCTGTTTAAAGCACATTTCAGAGCATTTATCTACGATGGAAACCTGTTAAAGCATTAGATTTCACTCCGCATTAAACAGGTTAAGGTTTGATATGGCGCCGTGATCATGTCAAAACATGGCATGTATTGTGAACGTGTTAAGAAGCCTTTACCATGCTGCGGTGGTAATTTTCTATTGAATTGAACATACATATGACTGACTCAACTGGAAGTGGCTGCACATAACCAATTTATATTGAGCCAAGCTGAACCAAATGCTGTCAGCTGATGGTGATTCCTTGCCGGGCCTAACCCCAAGGCCACGAATATATCTCGTAGCAGTGGAAACACAACGAGCGAAGATAACTCATCTGTAAGGCCATTCTTATACCAAAAGTTTGCGACCGCGACAGGTGCTGTCAACTGTTACGAATCGTGTCGGGACCAGGCCCAGACAGTAGAAAAATGCCGTCGCAGGAACAGTTTGCAGCACCTGTCGCGGTCGCTGGCTCGAAAGGGGATGTCATGCCTGAAATGTGGAAACCGTGCGGTAATCGGTCGCTGTGGCGGTCGTCCGTTGCAGTGCAGTGCACTGCGACGGGTGTCAGCGACAGCGGCCCAGCCAAATCCAGTATCGTGTCCGGTGGTATTTTAGCTCCGAGCGACAGCGACTTCTGGCCCTCAGCGACAGCGACGTAGCAGTGCTCTGCGACCGCGACAGGCCTGTCGTGGGGTATAACAATGGCCTAAGAGATTCAGGGCCGACTGCCATCGAAGATGGTTCTAAGGATATCTCACTACTTACCGATCGATCGAGTAGGGTTATTGATCCGCCGCCTACTTAGCCGATGACGTAACATGGTTATTTATCTCACTTTGTCGCCATCCATACCGAATACGCAAGCAGATGTCGGCCATGATATCCTCCCTCAGCTTGAGATGAGAACAAATAATCTATCGATGGACGCATCGATTTGTGATTTTCCGGAGAAAAATGTGATCAGAATATATGGATGCAGAATAATTAAAGGAATCACGCTTAAGTCGATCACAATATCATCGATTTTTTCAGGCTACCTTGTCAAATGAATGCAGAATAAATCTGGCGAAGATGTGGGACTGCTCACTGTGCTCTGGTCAAGCCGAGTCAAAACCCTGCCCGGGTTTGTGCACAAATGTAATGAAGGGTTGCCTGGCCGACTGGGCTGAAATCGACCAACAATGGAACGTCGTGATCGGTTTGTACCATTTTGTGAACTTTTGAAAGGGCTTAAGGGTCGTCTTTACCTTGTAACTTCTGAACTGGGAGAGTCTGTTTTCTGAATATGGTTGGCAACAGACATGCGGGCAACAAGAACGACATAGAAGATTGTGAGTTCCAGTGGATAACAGAGTAACATCGCTATCTATCAGGGACGTTTCAACGCGTTAACCCTTCTCTGAATGTTTTCACATCTTTGTAGTTGTTGTGTACTTGAGTTGGTGAAATGGAAGTCGATGGTAGAAGATGCTTATTTTGAAGGCAGTATTCACGATGGAGAAGTTGCCCGTTCTTTTGCAGGAACGTAAACTTTAGGTGCCTCTGAGAACATTAGGGAGGGCAGTACGACGAAAATGGACAGGAAATGGGTGAAAATCTCGTAGACCGGCCGACTAGTTGGATCACACCGTCCACGTCTCATAACAGTTGTCCACTGTTCGTTTCATCAAACGAACAGTTGCCGAATTTTTGAATACTCTTTATCTTGGAAAATTCCAATATCCAAACTTGGGCATTGAACCATTTTATTTTGAAGACTTTTTGGTACGTGTAACAGAAAACAAAGTTACCTATCTAAGAATTTAGAAGCTCAAGACCGTTTGCGACGCTTGGTTTGACGTTTTGTCCGCAGTGCACGCAACACACCGACAGGCGTAAATAAGTATTCAAGGAGTTGTTTTCACAATTTTTTTCTCCAACATTCGAGAGTTTTATGGAAACATTTTCCTTCTATCCTCTACTTCGCGAACTCGCCCACTCAACAACATATGTAGAAAACTAGAATACGGTTTTTGATCGTGGACACTGTCTCTAAATAACCAGCAAAGACAGCAACAGGCTGCTCGTATACAGTCGGCTCGGATCGCACTGATACTTTGCGTTTCTAGTTGTGCGTTGGCGCGAATTCGGTGCACGTCTATGATAACATATGAACACCGAGTTTGCACCAACACACAATGAGGAATCGCACGCACAAAGTATCAGTGCTACCCGCACCGGCTGTGACCCCGCAAGACATTTGAAGTTATAATTGAGCATATATACCTGGGCTTAAGGATAGCTCGCCATAGCAGGCCAGACCGCAAATATCCCCTGGAGAGAGCTAATCCGCTTGCATAACCGGTGTCAAGCGTTGATTGACAATATTTGTTCACTATACCAATACTAGTATGGAACAATACCAACTTGAGCAGCATGGTTTCTTGATCATCCCTCTCAGAACATATTCTGTCTTCTATCCGGAAAAAAGTAGGCCGATCAGTCAGAGAAAACAAAAAAAACTTAAAAGATATCTCGCGCATTTCACTGACTGTGTGCCATAGTTTGACCCAAATTGCTCTGAAAGACACTTATGGGCCATTGAATTCGGGCTCTGAAAGCGTATCGCGAGGTTCGGGCCACGACGCACAGCGCGGAAAGTTCAAAACCTTTGAGACATCAAAGCATCACCGCCGGCCGCACTGTCCGAATCGGCCGGCGCAAACTGAAATCAGTATGGATTGGAGAATGCCAAATTCATACATATACATTGGAAACTAGCTCAAAGAATGTACAGGAAGTTTTGGGGCAAGAACTAAGGTAACAGGGATCTAATTCCCGGTGTTTTAGTGTAGAATGTCCGGAAACCCTTTATGTCTGAAATGTAGTAAAATGAAATTTGATAGATTCTCAAAAAAAGTTCAAAAAAGGCATTTGCACTGAAAATATTATTTGTGCACATGTTGTAAAAATACTTAGAAAAATCTTTCGAGAGAACTTGTTCAGTGAAAATTTCAAGCGGGTCGACCTGGAACCAAACTGAACAATGATTTTGAATAATAATTCTAAGCACTGTTAATTTTGTTTTTTTTTTCGAATATTCGACTCATTCGGGACATTCAATTATTGGTTTTTTCGATTGATCGACTCAATTGGAAAAATAAATCAATCGCTTTTTCTCAAAAATTCCATCCAGATAGAAGGTTAAACTAATTGTCTTTTTAATAATCCAGTTTAATTCTGAACCTTAATTCTTAACTTCCTCGAATAATCGATTCAGTTCGAAAACTAAACTACTCGCTTTTTTCCGTACAATTGATTCAGGTCGGATACGAAACTATTAGTTTTTTTCCGAAAATCCTATTGAAATCGGATTTTTTCATTAGCTATTTTAAATTATTAATTTCTTGGATAGTCAATTTGAGCCAAAAATTGAACGAATCGATTCTCTCGAGAATTGGATTCATACGAGCTTTTCAAGTGTTCCTTTTTTAATATTCGATTTACTAGGGATATAACGCATTAGTTTTTTTGAAGAGTCTGAACATCTGATTTTTCGAACATTTGAACAGTTTCAGGGAAACAATCGAATATTCGGTCATCGAGGAATCTAATCGAAAGCATCCGTAATTCTTCCAGAAATTGTTAGAAAATTCCAGTATTGAATAAAATGTTCGGATAAGTCCAGGGGGATTCTGAAAAAGGTTGTCTCAACTTCGTTTTCTATTCGGGATTTTCTGGAAACGGTTATTAGAGTTATTTATCATTTAGTCGACTGCAAATGCCTACATAAAGTCTGTCCGAATGAGTCTGTCCGCCCACGCGGTCCAACGGTTGTCGCGAAGGCACTTTTCAGACCTGTAAATCGACTGCCATGATTCTTAGGCGCAAAGTGAATAATATCCCAGTCAGCTGTCTGCAGTGGTGGAAAGACTCGTCCGAAAATGCTACCGCTACGGTCGTTCGACACGCTCGCTGACCGTTTGGGCGGACAGTCGTATTCAGATAAACATTAATTCATACTGACGTCGGTCGAGCGGTCGAAATGCCTCGCCCAATAGAGCAGCCTTAAAAAAGTGGCTCTTGTGATTACCGAATAATTATAATTAAATGCTGGTTGAAGTCATCGAGTACATAATCACTCTTCTTCAGATTCGATGCTGAAAATCTCGGCTCGCCTCCGTGGCGCCCAAAATCTGCACCACGCTCTGCAGCCCCTGCCCGTTCAGCTGAGCGAAGCCGTCATGGAAATGCAGGAGCGCGGTGTCACAGTATCGAACAAGGTAGATACCTGCAATATTTTTTTTGTTGGAGACAGGCCAGCAGCAAAGCTCCACACCACTCTTCTCGACTCTCGTTCCTTGCCAGATTTCTCGTCCAGTCATAAGCAGCAGCCTATGGCGGCTATCAGACAATGGCATATCATCATTTAAGTGTAGACACAATGTGCGCAATGTGCTGTTTGTTGGGCGCTGGATGCGCAAGTCGTAAAACCGGTGGGGTCAAGGACCACAACAAACAAATTTGCGTATCAATCACATCAGAGCGAAAATGGTGGTCCCTCGTGAGGGAAGATCCGCGTCGTGATCATTCGCGGCTCACCAGGGTGCCACAAGGACGATTCTAACATCAGACGGCCGTTTTCGAAAAGGGCAGGAAAAATTGGCGACACGACATGAGAAAATCCGGAACAGAGTAATGGCACAAAAGAAAAATTAGTAATTTGTGTTTTTTTTTTCGAAAACGCAAAAGATGTGACCGGTATCAAAGCAATGTTCCTAGGACCAAATAGTCATAGCAGTTTTTTGGTCTCATTTGGTCCTAAATATCCGAGCATTTGCTGAGGCTAGGGAACAGGATGACCTTTTTAATGTCCTTGAAGGCAGTTTTCAAGACGAAAAGTTGGCTTTTTTTTGCGGTAACGAAATCATTGGTGAGGACTAAGCAAAGGACGGAAGTACTACGAAAAACGGCCAGGAAGTGGGTGAAAACTCCGTGGACCAGCCGATCCATTGGCTACCATTGGATCACCCCGCCCATGTCATATAACAGATGTCCAACGTTCGTTTCACCGGAGGAACAGTGCCAAATTTTCGGGGTTGCCGACGTTTAGGCCGAAATCGGGGAGGGGAGGGTAGAGACGCGCAGAGAGAGCTATTTCTTCTGTTTGTCATTAAATGAGCTTATCAATCAAAATTAACGAGTAAAAAGCCTCATATACGGCAGAATTATCATCTGGAACCGAAAAGTGTAAAATATTTCTGAACACTCTCAATCCCGAGAGATTCTAACATCCAAGCATGTGCATTAAACCATCATATCCTTAAAGAGTTTTCTGTACAAGAAACAGATCTTTTACCCATCTAAGAATTTCGAATCGCAAACCATTACCAACGTCTGGATTGTTCAAAGTCCGCAGACCCCAGAAACACACCAAACAGGCGTAATTAAAAATTTTAGAGGTTTTAGTTTTTCTCAGATATTTGGGAGTTTTGTGGGGACTTTTCCCTACTAACTTTTACTTCGTGGACTTGCTTACTCAAAAACGTCAAAAACTTGAATACGGTTTTTTATCATGAACTCTGCTTTTAAATGCACAGTGCGCACCACAAGAACCGCGACTTGTCAGTTTTATGTTTTTTTTTGTGCCGGCAGGTCTTTCAGGCGGAAGATAATAAAAAAAAGTATTGTAAATCCTCAAATTTCGAACAAAATCTTTCTAAAAGACCTCTCAAAGCTTTCTCCTCCCGCTGCCTCCTTCACACATAGCCGGGAGAGAATTTGGTTCGTGAGGAGTACAGTGATCAGCCCTCACGAACACCAAGATGATATCGAAATTTCTCTCAAATACAATATGCAAGTTCACTTTTCACGGAATAAAATTTTCTAAAAGAATTTCGGGCTTTCTTCTCGTCTTAGTCGTTTACTTCAACATAACCCATCAGTTGCTCCACTGAGTAGCACCTGAACCATTCCTTACCCATCACTAAACCTCATCCATCAACGCATTGTCGCCTAATCAAGAAATCGATCAGAATTAATCGTGGGGGATTCACGGGAGTGAAGGTACGTATTAACGTCTGGCAGTGACCCGTAGTGAATACACGGCGAGAGGCTTAGCAATTAGTCTCAGCAGATAATACAGGGGGATAGGTCGACATGTTACACACCAGTGAGACAAAAGGCTTAGCCGCTACTGAGGATTTATTACCCAAAACATCCCCTGGTTCTTCTCTTCAAGGAAGAGCGGAAACTACTGGAGTTGCCTTTGAGATGGAAGCATGAAGTTAGAAATTTATGTAAATTAAGCGAAAATCCTTGAAGTGTACGCATTTTTCACATCTCATTTTCCATTCTTGGAAACCCAACGCAGGGTAAGTTTTTTCCCTGAACTAACTTTGGAAAATCACGCTGTCCAATATCTTTAGTCCTGAATCTTTTCTTGCAGGTGATTGCCCGATGCTACACCATCGACGATGTCGTCCGTTCACCACGCCACCTGAGGTCAATCCCCTCCGTACGTCGTTATCGTCGTGACGTGGCACTTCGGAGCGTCACCGAACGTGCTGCAAACTATGGAAAGGTGTTGAACTCGCTGATGACATCGTTTGCTGAGCGAGTAAGTCGCCCTGTCTCACCCCACGGCCTTATCAGTAAAAAGAAAATCGCCTTAGCACCGGAATTAGGGAGACAAGTGCTCCTCCCCAAAGCCGCTTAGTCACTGACGTAGTGACTTTCTACAGACTTTGGAATTCATATGAAGTTCTATTTCAGCTGACGACACTTCGGGGATGGTTTACGGCGTTGCCGAAAAGTTTCTGCTCCGATTCTGGACTGGTGGCAGCAGATGGCGAGACATGCTGGAATGGTCAGGAATCAGGCTCATATACGAAAAAGCTGGCTGGAGACGGATTGGCGAGCCAGAGCGAAAATCCCGAATACCAAGCGGGGCGATTTTTGCCATACAGAGGTGAGTTTTTTAGGGAGAATATGCAGGAGTGTAGATTAGAATAGTTAAAAGTGATGGAAACCAGACCAGATCCAGGATGGTTCGTTGATCAAATGCACAGAATGAGAGGCGCCTAAGGGCAGTTCGGCTGTCTGAATATCAGCAGACAGGCCTCCCGATTCTGATCATGACCATGTTAACTTTGCTCCGAAAAGGAGTGTCAAATCACACTAACGCCACAAAACATCACCGAGAAGATTCGTAATCAAAATATCCATTTCAGGATTGTTCATTGATGAGCGTCTTCGCTTGGGTATGCTAGCGTTTCGCCTGCAGAACGTCCTTCACCCTCAGAACTATACCAATTATCAGATCGAGGGCAGCGGGAATAGTGATGACGAGGACTACGTACGTTTTTTTTGTCAATCAAAATTTGGACCACAAAAAGATCATTTTAAAAATTTGGAGACGGCGCTAAAGCTGGGTTCAGACTACGATCGCTGTGCGACGCGATGACATGACATTGATGAATATCGATCGATATCGCGTCGCGCGTCTATACGTATTTGGAAAATGTCATCGCGTCGTAAGTATAAACCCGGCTCAGCGCAGAAAGATTTGGTCGACTCGATGTACGCGGCTGCAGTGCATTTGGCCATCATTCCCATGTTAACGCTAGAAAATGGGAAGGTCTGCAAGAATTTCCCCCAACATTACTGCATTCGGTAAAAATCCATGTTCTGATATCGATTTTTCTTTAGGATGATGAAGGTTCTGGATCGATATCTATTGTCTCGCTGTACCCGACAGAATCCAGTGAGAAGGCGTCAGACGTTTTGCCGCACACATCATCTGCGACGCCGCGACAACTCGTCCCATTCTCATTTTTGATACCAGTCTTACTGTATTTGGCGCGACGATTCTCTTGATGCGGTAGCATTTTCTAGAGAAAAGTAGAGACATCTAGTCACGCACAGTTCGACCTACGGGTACATTTGTTTTGTTGTATACGGGTTTGTAAATATGTTGTATTTTCTGTTGTGATTTGCTTGTTTACGTGAGAATCATAAATGTTTATAATTTTCTCAGGCTTCAAACAAACGGCGATTGGCCGAAAGGGGTCAGCGTACATCCTTCCAAAGTTAAGTTTACATTCGTGGTTCGCACACCTGATCTCGTGGCCGGTGGTGCGTGCACAGGATTTTGGGGAAATATCCGATAACTGTTTCCCGGTCTTTTTTGTCGCATATCTATTTTCGTTTCTTGGGATTTTCAAGATTTCCTTTTTTCACCCGCATTCTGGTTTATTTTGGAGAATCCGTTTACCACTTCTAGGCATTTTTTTCCGTTTCCGGGCCGTAATCTTTTTTGCACCCATGGTCCTTGGGCCATCTGTGATATACTTTACCTCCTATTTAACCTCTCGCGAAGCTGCCGTGTAACATGTAGCCTATCGAACTATGATGCGGCAGATTTTAAGGCAGTATTCACAATGATTTTCATTCCCGAGTTTCCCACTTAAAACAATGTGTTGGCCACTTTGGGTTACTAAGATCACGAAGAAGCGGCGAAAAATACACCTACACCTATGCATCACGTGAGTTTTTCCCAGTTTCAGAGTAATACATAAGCTGAACAAGTTCTAGACTAGAACTGAGGATAGATTGTGAGTGCTTTAAGGCAGTGCTCACGATAATCTTCAATTTTGAGATTCGCTATATTGATTAAGTGGCTCCTGGGTAGAACTATCTATAATGACGTAAAAATTTAGAAAAAACGTACACGAAATCCTTTACTCTCACCCCGCCTCTTTACGCTCACAGGAAATGTTCGTTTTGACCATAAAATCTTTTGTGGACCCGTCCTTTGCAATTCTCTACTCTCTATTGCTCCATTCGTTCCTTAAGGCTCTAACTAATCCTGCTTTGCATAAAATATTCTTCTATTCTCGAATGACCCAATTCCACCGGTGACACCCACCGTGAACATGTTCATCCAACCGGACAACTAGTCCATGTTACACATTAATGCCACTGAAATACGACGTTTTAATGCGTTTCTCGCCGTTTCTTCGTAATGTTGGTAACACTTAGAGGCCAACGCATTGTTTTATGTGAGAAACACGGAGACGAAAATCATCGTGAACGCTGCCTTTACAGACGGCTCATCTCTTTAAAAGCCCTAAAATACTCTGAAATTATATCAGTATTAGTCCGGAAAGGGAATAAGCAGGTTTGATCTCGCCCGGAGCCAAGCGTTCTGTGATCAACTCAAACATACCATAACGTGCATTGCGACGTAAAACAGCAGTTACGGCAAAAACATTCAAAAATCATGTAAGTATTAGTAAGGGTTCAAAGGATAGAACGGAGCGACACCGAGTGGAGAATTTCGAGTGACGGATACGCAGAAGATTCCATTGTCACAGCAAACAGTTCTCCTGAGAGTAAAGAGGCGGGGTGGAAGTACAGATCTTCATGTACTTCTGGCACGTTTTTTTGCAATTTTCAAGAAGAGCTTACCTCATATTCGGTTGCTTTTCACATGTTTCTCATGGTTACACCGTAATTATCTTGCTTCCTTGTGCGATTGTCTGAAACATCGTAATAGATCAAAAACACAACCACACCACAGCTTTTATCCATTATCGTGAACAAATCGACTAAACAAAGAAAATAAATAATCCACGTAGCAGAGTATACCATTTAGAAAACAACGTTTTTCTAAATCCCATAAATGAACTAATTCAAGCTACATATTTCACGATCTTACAAGGGACCACTTCAAACATAAAATGGAGTTTTGAAAAACGGTCTTTTGAGGGTTGTAGAGGAGTTAAAAAAACAATTTGAGATTTTAAAATTTCACTCAGTCCTCACGGGTAGATCAAAAACGATCAAAAAAGGGAAAGAAACCAGAACGTTGGATTGGGAGGACGTAGCACAAATGTGAGCTATACAGTGGCCTTGAAATCATCCGAAAAGGTTCTCCTAAAAGTTTGAAGATGAAATCTAGCTAGGTTCTCGACTTATGACTTATTCATTGATCCCCTGAACAGTGCTCGTTGTATTCAAACCACCGATCACTGCAATATGAAGGTCGGGGTGAGCTAGCAGCGCAACGTGGCACAGTCGGTAAGGCGTTGGATTACGAAGCAATTGAATGAAGGTTCGAATACTGTGGGTTCATTACTGCATTATGGCTGGTAGTAATGACATTTCTATGTGTTCACCTTACTTGTTTTGAGTTTTAACGGTGTCTCTTGTTTTTCATACCTCTTTTCTTATATCGCAGAGGTAACGTGACATAAACAGAGAACGGTTGACATCAATGTTAGAAACTATAGAAATTCCGAGGTTTCGACAATTGCTAGAATATCAAGAATACCCTTACCCTTCTCCCCCACATATGTTACAGAAAAACAGTCCTTAATTCGGAGAAACACTTTAGGGGACTTATTTTGATATATGACGCTGGAAAAAAGTTCGGGCAAACTGAAACTTCGTGGACTTGTTCCTTGATCAATGGCCAATCTTTTTTCCAACAGAAATAATTATTGTAAACAGAAGTGGGTTTACCTAAACTACAAAATCCATTGAAGCAACCTAATACTTAAGCGCATGGCTCGAAGACTCAAGAAAAGTGTTTCGTTAACAATTTCAAAATTTTCAGTAGAACAGAACCTTTTAAAAACGCACTTTACAAGAAGACTACTTTTAGTCAGCCTGGCCATTCTGGTTTAAATGTAGTGTTCTGGTGCCATTCTGGACGTAGAATCTGAGTATGCTCTTCGCAGCTTCTCTGAAAAATAGAGAAGCTTTTATGAAAATAAGTTATAGTCGTTTTTCCAAGCCTCGCGACAAGGCAAGGGTAACCATCAAGGAATTTTTAGGGTGGTTTGGAGAAAATTTTCGGATTCGGCTCAAAACTTGTATGTAGGGGTAATCTAGGGTGCTGAACACGAATCTAGAGATCGTTTTCCGAAATTCTGAGGTTTACTGTAGTTTACGGTAGTTGTCATGATATAGAGGGCCTAAACCTACCTTAGTAATTTGAAAATTGACAAGTGGACATCAAATTCGTATTCAGCACCCCGAATAACCCCTGTTCAGAAATTTTGAGTCAATTCTGAGACTTTCACCCAACTACCGTATACCCACCGTAATCTACCGTAATCTGTCGTAAATCGATAAACTGACCTCAGATTCGTTATGAGCACTTTAAATAACCTCCGAAAGCGAAGTTTGAGTCCTAAATTTTTTCTCGACCTTTGGAGCCCTGAGGAGCTCAAGGCCATTTTTGGGGGTTCAGAGAACGAAATTTTTTTCGCCCAAAATCAGCCCCAGGGGTTAATTTGGGACGCTGAACACGAATATGGGGTTATTTTCCTGTTTTTCAGCGGATTTCGTCAGGTTAGGGTGCATTGAATGACATTTTACCTACCGCAACCCATTGTTTTGGTGGTTTTTGATCTACCCGTGAGGACTGAGTTAAATTTTAAAATCTTAAATTGTTTATTTTTACGCCCTCTACAACTCTCAAAAGACCGTTTTTCAAAACTCCATATTATGTTCGAAGGTGTCCCTTGTTAGAGACATCAGTGTTGGGTAGCTTTAGTACTGAGACCCTGTGGTCTTAAAATTCGGAGCCCCTCGATTGGTCATCTGAAACAAGAGAAGAGCTCCATAACACAGATAAACGATACAGAGTTCAATCCTATTCAGCTCGAGAGATTACATCCTAACATGCGCAATTACAGGTCTTCAATTCTAAAGAGTTTTCGGTAAGACAAGTTGCAAGGAATTTTTTATAAGAAGTTGGAAGTTCTTAAGCATTGCTGACGGTGCTAATTGTATTAATATGTACATTAGACACATTAAATAAAAATAGACGAGGAATCGATTACTCTCCGGTGATTTTCAGAAAGTTCTGCTTTTGGAAAATCACGATCTTGTGGGCTTTTTTTGGCTGCACATAGTCCTCCATTTCGTGGGCCTTCCTGCGCAAAAGTCTCAAAAAAGAAAAATTGCTTCGCGTTTCGCGCGTGCACTGACTCTGAGGCATAAATATGCTTATGTTGGTTGACTGACCAAAAAGCGGGGTGCTGGAAGGAGAGCGAATTGAAAGCAGAGCGAGAAGAGCCATGAGAACAACAACGTCGTGAGCGAACAGAACAAAGCGACATGTGTAGCAACAGCAAAAAAAAAACAATACTGCGTGGGGAAACTGTCCTGCATAGCAATGGAATTGAGCAGAGCCCTCCTATTTCGCTTGAAATCCGACACCCATAACCAACTAGGGAGTGAGATTTTTTTGATTGATCGACTTTTCGAGTGAGTCGAAAATCACACTTTCGCAAATTACTAACTGTACGATGGCACCATCAAAGCTACAGGTTCATGGCTAGTAGGGTCTCCGAAAACCCCAGCGCATTGCACGCATAAGCCTTACACACGCAGCACGTCCAAAGACCATACATACGCGGCGCACACCACACGTGCAACGCATGCGGCCTTGTGTTTGGCGTGCATGCGGCATTTGTACAGTCGGCACGTAGCGCGCTGATACTTCGCGCTCGTTATTCAGCTTTGGCACAAACTCAACGGCACACGGAGTTCGCGCCAACGCGCAACAAGAAGTGAAATGTATCAAAGCACACCGTGCCGATTATATGTACGTAGCCTGTGATGTGTGTTTGTGTGACGCGCCACAAGCCATTCCCCACAGAACCATCAACCATTTCCATCCCATTGTTTTGTAGTCCGCTGCGTTATCCACAGAGCTATCTCCGCTACTACACTAGGGCGCTCTCACTGCAATGATCACTGCGTTATCTTGGTAAATTTCGCGGAACTCCCCCGCCACAATCCCGGTTGAATCTAATTCTGCGGTGAATTCTCGGTAAACTCCAGGCGATTCCTCTAAGAGCATTGCAACATTAATGTCGAAGAAATGGCTAACTAGGGTAGCACATTTTGTCGAAAACGCGTTTCTGACGGAAATCATACCAGCGAAGGCTGGCTTCCGTTTTCGATTTAGTCTGACGCATAGACCAGGCGGCTGGCAGTGCGGGGTTGGCGGCCTCACTGGAGAATGGGGTTTCGATTCGGGACAGGGGCTCTCTACACACAGAGGGTAGAGTTGTCCCGTTCTTGCAGTTTGAAACGTCACGCCACTCAACGCGAGCGAAGTGGTCCCGAGTTGAATTAGACCCGCGAAAGGCGGTACAACTACTCCGTCGGTGTGTAGAGAGCCCCTCTCGCTTTCGATTCGCGCGGGATGATCTAACATCGCAGCCCCGTCCAGTCATCAGACTAAAGTTATTGCGCGAACTCTAGGTACTTTTATTGTCGCTTTCGAAAATCTGTGTCTTTAGCTGCTGTGGCCTTTAAAGGCAGTGTTCACGATAAATTTCACTTCCGATATCTCCACGGCTTACGAAATGGCTGGTACCCTACATAGCAAGGTATGCTTAAAAAGGACACGAAAGACGCGTTATTGAGCAAAAATAGGCCCTCTCTTGTTTACGTTGATTTTTGAGCGTGGAGGAATTGACCGCTAGAGGGATGATACCTATCAGTGCAGTAAAGCGATCAGCTCACTTATCAGCACTTCATTGACTTGGCCATTCCTGTAATTTGAATCTTCATTTGTTCATTCCGTGGGTGCGAATCTGGGGCACCAGGAGTGTCTGGGGCACCAAACGCTAGTTTGCAGCCATTATTTTGCCGCTCCTGGCTCGTTTTCTACCGTTCTTTCGACACTGGGAACCTAGGATCCTTCTCGCCTATCATTTCACTGTGGAAAGTCAACGAGGATGATCATCGTGAACGCTGCCTTTAAGCCAAGTTATGGTGAGTTTCCTCAGATGTGCGAAAGGGTAATATGTAGTACCCAACAAGCATTTTTTCGGATGTTTAGAAACGGTCTAAACTTTATCGTAGATGTTATTCGGGGTTCTGAACACAAATCCGGAGTCCGCATCTCAAGAACATAGGGCTTGCTGTAGAAATGTAATTGTAACTGTTTATTACAGGGTGAACCTGCTTAATGCATCGCAAACGATAAAAATACGATGGGTACCTTACTGTTTAGGTGACGGGACCTACCTTAGCATGTCGAAAATAGATCAACTATACTCAAATCTCACAGACAATTCTTGAGTAAAATTTAAAATAGGCCAAACTATCTTATACCCACCGTAATCTATCAAAAATCGATAAATGGATTCCAGATTTGTATTAAGCGCTCCAAAAATCATCTACCAGAGCAGTTTTGAGGCGAATTTATCATAACGTTCTGGAAATCATCGAAACTCGCTGTTAGCCCCGAAAATTTTCCTCTGTGAGAGGCCTGCAGTTAGACCTGTCGAACTTTTCCGGAAATCGACACATGCACCCTGATTTCATGTTCAGGACCCCAATAACCCTCCAGCAAAAATGTTCCGAGCCAAAACCGAAATGATATTTCTAAACACCCTAAAAATTGCAAAAAAGGTAAGGGTGTACCCTTACCTCGGCGCCGAGTTATGGCCCCTCTAGAATCGCGCTGCAAAGGCATGGTGGACGAGTTGTCCGCGGCCTGTAACCTCCGTCATTTGCAACCGATGTGCGCGAGCTGACCTGAATGAAGAGAGAGACTGAGATTGAAAGAACGGTGCTATTAACCGGAAATCATCGCCCAGTTCGCCACTGTTGATCTCGAAAGATCGTTGAAGGGGCGTAACAAAATGGCTTCCTGATGTGGGCGTCCCAGGGTGGCTTCTTCCTAAATCTCGCTTAGCGGGCGTGGCGTTGGAGTATGAATGACCTGACGCCACGCCCGCTTCGCTATGGCGGCAACGGCGGTAACGACTTTTTCTCAATTTTCGTTGTTAATCCATCGACAATTTCATTCCGTTTCCTGATAATTAATTCCATAACTATCCTCTGCTATCGTGATGGTGAACGCATGTGCAGAATTTTCTTGTTTGAAAAAGCTGGCACCCCTTTTTTCGCTCCGCCATGGCGTCACCGCTGGAGTGTTTATAGTCCCCGCAAGCGAGTGACGCGTGTACAAAGTATTCAAACTCTAACGCCTTGTCCGCGCGCGCCGCGCTGGTGTTAAGGAGTATGAGTAGCGCCTTATTCGGAGGAGTTGAGAGCTCGCACTTGGCAAGTGCTGTATGGGGTGGATCTACTTCACAAGTATATTAAATCTCAGACTTCTTCCCTGAGCTTGCACTGTGCCTTTAAGGATTTGTCCGTTGGACAAGCCTTATTCAAGTTTTCGGACCGTGCAGGGCTATTTATTGATCATCTTTAGCAGAGTTTTGCTTCAATATTGCTTTTGCAATAAGCCTTACAATTAGACCTTCAAAGGCAGTGTTCACGATAAAAAAATCCCTAGTTTTTTTCACAGAAACGTGAGCTTCGGGACCTACCGATGAAATCTGTGAAGAGAGAATCAGGAAAACCCATCGGGAAGCGGGTGGAAATCGCATGGGCCAGTCAACCTAATGGGCCACCCCGCCCACAGTTGACCGCAATGTTAAAAGGATATTGTGCAGTTGCGGTCACACACTTAAACTACGGTGGAAGACGCCTAATTTCACCATCGATCGACAGCACAGCTGATTTTCTCTGTAAGTTACGGTTTTCTTGTTTGTTTCGGCATTAATTTTGTTTCTAACTGTTTAAATATTGCAAATAGGGGCTATTCTTAGTGTGTGAGGGAAATTAGCCGTTTGTTCGGGCTTCAAAGTGTTTTTTCAAATCCTATTTTGAAATCGAAAAAAACGGCAAGTTCCTCTCGCACTCCAAGAAAGGCCCCTATTCGTAATATTGTAAGAGTCAGAAACAAAAGTAATGCCGAAGTAAACAAGAAAAAAGAGAAACGGTAACTCACCCCAAAAATCAGCTCTGCTGTCAATCGATAATGAAATTAGGCGTGTTCCACCGTAGTTTTAGTGTGTGACCGCAACCGCACCATGTCCTTTTAACGTTGCGGTAAACTGTACCAAACTAATTATCTCTGAAGGAACTTGAACACGTAAATAGCCGGTCAGCCATGATAATGGCTTCGATAAGTAGCAGTGGATTAGGTGGATCACGTTATCACATGAAAAGACTTCATTCCTTCACACCGGTCAATCCTTACATTCTCAAAAATATGACGTCACATAAGAGGTCCTGCTTATTCGGAAAACTGTTCTGCAACTCTACGCATGATGTCATCAACGGCGAAGTTGAAAAGAAAAAGTCCTGCTACAGCTCCTTGCCTTACTCCTGTTTTCACCTCGAAAGCTGACGTAAATCCTACAGGTGTACGAACTGCTGCTGTTGTTCCTCTGTTCATGTCCTCGATTAACCGAACATACTTTTCCGGGACTCCATCTGCTCGCAGAGCGTTGAGCAATCGATCACGATGAGGAGAGTCGAACGCGGCTTCAAAGTCCAAAAAAGCAAGCTGTAATGGCTTCGAATACCGCTACCACGATTTAATTACTCTTCTCACGACGAATACTTGGTCGATGGTCGATCCTCCAGGTCGAAAACCGGCTTGCTCATCTCTGGTCGTTCCTTCACGATGTTTGATAAGTCGCTTGAGAATGATACGTTCTAAAACCTTGTACATGACACGAAGTAGAGGTTCCTCTTTAGTGCTTAGGATCCGTGACGGATAGCTTCTTGTGAAGAGGTACGATGATCGCATGTCTCCACGAATCGGGTATCTTTACAATCAATCCTTACATTCTCAAAAATATGACGTCACATAAGAGGTCCTGCTTATTCGGAAAACTGTTCTGCAACTCTGCGCATGATGTCATCAACGGCGAAGTTGAAAAGAAAAGGTCCTGCTACAGCTCCTTGCCTTACTTCTGTTTTCACCTCGAAAGCTGACGTAAATCCTACAGGTGTACGAACTGCTGCTGTTGTTCCTCTGTTCATGTCCTCGATTAACCGAACATACTTTTCCGGGACTCCATCTGCTCGCAGAGCGTTGAGCAATCGATCACGATGAGGAGAGTCGAACGCGGCTTCAAAGTCCAAAAAAAGGAAGCTGTAATGGCTTCGAAAACCGCTGCCACGATTCAATTACTCTTCTCACGACGAACACTTGGTCGATGGTCGATCCTCCAGGTCGAAAACCGGCTTGCTCATCTCTGGTCGTTCCTTCACGATGTTTGATAAGTCGCTCGAGTATGATACGTTCTAAAACCTTGTACATGACACAAAGTAGAGGTTCCTCTTTAGTGCTTAGGATCCGTGACGGATAGCTTCTTGTGAAGAGGTACGATGATCGCATGTCTCCACGAATCGGGTATCGTTATTGTTCTTCTCTGGGCCAAATTCCGGTCCGCAATTGCGTCTCGACACGCTTTGCGGCCGCGCGCTTCCAAGTTGGGAGAGCTTCCAGCGCCGCACCCGCAGATCTGTTGACTCTAGGTGGGTTTTGGAAACTGGAAACTCAATAAAATTGGAGAAAACTGTATAAAAAAGCCACATCGAGTCGGCTTTGGCGCTGGAAACTCGAATGACTCGAGCGCGCGCTTCCGCAAAGCGTGTCGAGACGCAGTTGCGGACCGGAATTTGGCCCAGATAAGCACAGTACAATCAATCCTTACAATCTCAAAAATAAGACGTCACACATGAGGTCCTGCTTAGACGTGAAAAATTCTTTTCTTGTCACTTTCTGCAGTTTTTCCTGACGCTACTGTCAGGGTGAGCTCTTAACCTATCATCCTACTATATATATTTTGGTAAATTTGTGTGTGCGTGTGTGTATGTATGTATGTATGTATGTATGTATGACCATACACAAGTAAGAATTTGGCTCCGCCCCCTGTATTTGCGTCCTCCTCCAAAATAGGGGTGCTGGCCCATTTCCACCGTCGCCAGTGTACATGGGTGGTTCAATAAGTACAATAAGTAAACCACATACATCGACAACGGTGGGAATGGCCCAGCACCATTACTTTGGAGGAGAAGAGCAATCACAGGGGCCGGGCCAAATCCCTACTCATGTAGCTGCATTGTGGGTCGTTTTCGACGCTTCAAAATCCGTGGGCGTTGTGTTCGGTGCCATACCATTCGAATTCCGTAGTTATCTCAATTACGTTTACGGGCGTATATGGTGCTTTCAAATATTCGGTAAAATCTCGGAGACTGATCTTTTAATCAACTTATTTTATACTGTCTGTAATCAACAGTGAGCAATCCCTAATGTATACAAATTACTGTGAGACAGATGGTTTATCTACGACGTTGTATCACTCCCGCTTTTCAGTTAGGTACTGCTCTACGTTGCGCTTCCTTGAGATGTAATGAATAAATTAACAGAAACAAAGCTGTATATTGTTTTATTAAATGGTAATAAGATCTTCATGTGGTGAACAGAAATGTAACTTCAAAATTTAAACATGAAGCGATCACAATAACATTATGTACAATACAAAAATGCACAGTACAAACACAGAATTGAACTACTTTCAGGCTGCCTCTTGAATCAATATTACTCCGTAACCGTACACCTGATCCGTAGCCAGAAAGACACCATCTACAATACATTTCTACTTGCGGTATGAGGAAAAGTAATCAGTAATTGTAATTATTCCTCGAAAACACAAGTAGTTACGGGAACTTTCATGCTTTAGGTATTGAGATTATCGAACACGATAAATAATATTTTTGGTGCGGAAATTGCGATGCAAGAACAATTTTGAACCGAATTGACTGCTGTGAATGTGGAAACTATATGCGTACACCAACGGATAGATGAGACTCATTTGAAATAGTCAAATGCAAAACAACACCCAAAACACTTAATGACTTGAAGTTACACTAGAATACATAATTTATGACAGTATTTATGGATCTCGACCAGCACGCACTACGAGCATTGCCAGCCAAATCACAGAGATGGGAATGTAGAATACATAGAACACGCACTTGAAACTTCACCCCAAAGAGGGTACTATTGAAAAAGAGACCTGGGCTGGGATTCATGAACGCAAACCATGGGCTACAGCTGGGTTTGTCTCCAAAGATTGCATGCTATTTCCGCGGCCAACCCAACTGTAGCCCACGGTTTGCCGTTCATGAATCCCAGCCCTGGTGTCCTGTCACAGAAAGAGCAGCTTCGATCCTTCACGCGAATTAAAGAAGTTGGGAAAAAATTATGAGAATCGCATTACCCTACCACTATTGAAATCAGTAAACGCGAATGAGATCATTACGGAAATAGAATGGCACGGCTCAGGACACAACACCTACGTTGTGAAGCATCAAAAACGACTACCGATGCCGCTACACGAGTAAGAAGTTGGCCCCGCCCCTACACTTCTCCGCCCCCTGTATTTGCGTCCTCCTGAAAAACAGGGGTACTACTGGGCCATTTCCACCGTCGTCGGTGTATGTGGTTTACTTATTGTACATATTTTGGAGGGTGCAAAAACAGGGGCGGGACCGAATTCTTACTCGTGTAGCGGCATTGTGGGTCGTTTCTGACGCTTCAAAATGCGTACGCGATGTGTTCTGAGCAATCGCATTCTAATTCCGTAGTTATCTCAATCACGTTTACGAGCGTGTACGCTGCCTTCGAGTAGTGGCACTGACACCTGCAAATGCCTTAAAGGCAGCATACACGCTCGTCAACGTAATTGAGATTACTACGGAATTAGAATGGTATAGCACCGAACACAACGCCTACGAATTTTGAAGCGTCAAAAACGACCCGCGATGACGCTACACGAGTGAGAAGTTGGCCCCGCCCCCTGTATTTGCGTCCTCCTCCAAAACAGGGGTGCCTGGTCATTTTCGCCGTCGTAGATATGTGTGGTGTACCTATTGTACCTATCACACCAACCCCAAACGCCGCCGACGGTGCAACTGGCCCAGCACCCCTGTTTTGGAGGAGGATCAAATACAGCGGCGGGCAGATACAGGGGTGGGGCCAACTTCTCACTCGTGTAGCATCATTGCGGGTCGTTTTTGACGCTTCAAAACGTGTGGGCGTTCTGTTCTGTGCCATACCATTCTAAATCCGTAGTTATCTCAATTACGTTTACGAGCGTGTATGCTGCCTTTAACTTGATAAGAACAGCCCGTTGTCCTTAAAGACAGTCTTCACGATCCTTTTTCCGTAGAAAAGTAACCTTCGGACCCCTCTAAAAATATTAAAGAGGGAAGTACGACGAAAATCGGTCAGGAATTGAAGGAAAATCCAGTGGGTCAGCCAACCCATTGCATCACCCCGCCCACATCATATATGAGTTGTCCACCCAAAGTAACGGTTGCCAAAATTTTGAATACTCTTTATCTCGCAAGATTCTGACATCCAAGAATGTGCATTGATCAGGACCATTTTATTTCCTGATTTTTTCGATAGAACAATAACTGAAAACAACGTCACTTACTTATCTATGAAATTTGAAATGCAGAACCATTTAAGGCGCTATGATTTTCAGAATTCCGCGATGCACCCAGAACACCAACAGGCGTATTTGAATATTTGAAGGGGTTTGTAAAACACTATTATCTCCGAAAATTGAGTTTTGTGGGAGATCTTTGTTATTATCCTCCTCTACTTCGTGGACCTACATACCCAAAAATATCGGAAACTAGGATACGGTTTTTGTCGTGTACACTACCTGTAAGGGCAAAAAACTGGTAGGAGAACAGAACGAAACTTCTAAACCAGCGGCCCGGCCTCGAAAAAGTGTATTTTTTGCAAGATACCTCGTCAACAGGAAATCGTCAAGAGCTCTACCACTGCTCAAAGATCCCATACTAGTATCCCAAACCAGTACTTCCAGAAGTACACCTCTTTAAAGACTCTTTTCCACGCTGTGACTGTCATTTCTCGAAAACGACACGCTTATATAGAATCCTGCTTAGCTTGGCCTAAACAGCAACTTTTGCCGGCTCCATCCAGTACAGCATTTCGCGCGCGTCTTATTCAGCCAGGCGCACTGATCCGAGGTTCCTCCCTTTCTAGTTATTCGATTAACGAGCCCGAATTATAACGCAGAACAATCTCAATACGCTATACCGGTCGCGCTTACTGGTAAAACTTTGGTTGCACACGAAAAGTTTCCTCCATGTCGTGGAGAGCACAGGGCATTCCACAATTCGCAGAATAACGCGAGCACAACATCTCGTAAAGTGAACATTCGAGACTGTTCCTCGTTTCTGTAACGGGTAATGGGGCCAACTTGTCCAATGGTACCACAAAAATTGCACCGGCTCACTGTTAATCAGATCAATGGGAGGAGTTCCATTCACAAAAACTACGTAGACACAGGAAGGGAGGACATTGTCTCAGGAGCGATCCTTTGTACATGACCGATCAAACTGTCGTCGGATTCCGAATAGGATGAGCTCGTCGTCCTACTGTCACTGTTGCCCGCACCCAGCAAGCTGAAATGTGTCACTACAGGAAGTACACGTCATTCCGAAACCAAATTCACATCTTCCTTATACGATTCTCGGTTTCTGTTTCTGTTTGGGCCACTGCTGTTGCTGTCCGGGCTCCTCCAGTTCGGGGAAAATGGAGAAGTCCGGACAACGACCGCAGCGGCCAGAAGATTGGGAGAACGAGCCGAACTTCCAGGCGGCCTCAATCAATTTTTGGTGCGGCTGGGGGCCGAGAATCGCCTGAGGCCGCTATGGCTATCATGATCACGTTATGCCTGCACAGTAGATTCGCTCAACAGCGGGGGTATCCAATAGCATATTTCGGATTCGCTCGAGAAAAAGTCGAAGCCCATCCGCCATTTTTTGGTATCTCAAAGTCTAACAAGTACATTAAAAGATCTTCAGCCTAACCGTGGGCTAGAAGGACGAAACCCCTCGTGTTTGCGTCCTTACATCATATAACTGTGTGGGCCAACTTCGAACATTACTTTTACTTGAAGGGCCTTTCGGGAGCGCAGCATTTCAGTAGATTCTCCAAGTAACAAGGGAAGTATCTAGAGTGGTAGACGCATTTGAGAAAACGACTAGTATCGTTAGTAACCCATGCGACTCAAATGTGAAACTGCGCAGTATCTCGCCTCGAGCTGCAGGTTCTTCTTCTTCTTCTTCTGCAGCCACAGAGAGGGTCCTGTCATAGATTGAGGAACTGAGCCACAAGCGTCGGATTCTCCCACAGATCTACTGGTGTTAACGATGTCGGTCTCATCGGGCAGTTGAAAAGGTGCGCAGTAGTATGCCCTTTATTACCACAATCCGGGCACTCGTCAGGTCTGCTGCTATCGATCTTATGTAAATAAGACATAAGCATGGGGGAGTGCCCGCAGCGCAACGAGGCAAGGGTGCACCTGGCACGCCTACCGAGTTCCATCTCGGTTTCGCTGACCTCAGGCGGCACGACTCCGAGAATGGAGTTTACGGCGGTCTTGCATAAGTGATCCTTGGCGGTTTGGGTATGCTCAGCACGTAAGAGACGGAGGCGTTCTTGTTGTGCGTTGGTCCATCTCTGTATATTGATTTTCGTGGGAGCATCGGCAAACGGCTTTCTTATACTTCTCTCTCTGACGGGGTCTAATAGTCTTCGCGACGGATGATTCGGCTGCTTCAGGATGTTTATGTACAGCTGTTGTGCATGGAGTTGGCAATGGTCCTTAACTGGCAGGATGCGAGCCTCGGCGTGTAGGTGCTCTACTGGAGAGCTTTTAGAACAGCCTGTTGCGATTCGCAATGCTCCATTTTGAATGCGCTGCAGCTTGGACCAGGATGTGTCCGACACGATATGCTGCCAGACTGGTGCAGCATACTCCAGGAGCGGGCTGTACGATGGCCTTGTACGTGGTCAGGATCGTTTCTTTACTGCACCCCAGGACGTTCCGCCGAGAGCACGTAGGACGTTAAGTCTTGTTTTCACTGCAGCTTGCTTCTGCTCAGTGTTCTTATGAAACCTCAGCGAAGGGTCCAACACGAGTCCGAGCAGCTTAGGGAATCGGGCGGCCGGCAGGCGAGTTTCGTCCCATTTCACCATGGGATGAGCACTGTGCTCCGCATTATCAGTGGAAAAAGACGGTTACGGATGATTTAGCGGCAGAGACCGTAAGCATCTTGCTATCGAGAAAACATTTCAACTCGATCAAGTAGTCATTGATCTTACTGGCAGCTACATTTATGTCGCGGTCCCGGCATAGTATAGTAATATCATCCGCATATGCTACGACCTTGATGTCTTGGGATGGAACGGGTAGATCTTCAATATACAGACTGAAAAGAGCAGGCGATAGAACTCCTCCTTGAGGTACACCGGCGGCAATTGGGATGCTATTGGAGACGTGCCCTTGAAATAGCACATTTGCCCGACGTCCTTTGGTGAATGCGGTTATCCACCGCTTCTGCCAGGGCGGAATAGTAGACCTTAATAGGCTATCCCACAAAATGCCCGAATTTACAGTGTCAAAGCCTTCGTTAGGTCGAGGGCTACACCTACGGTACGCTGAGGTTTCATGGCATTGAAGCCGTCAAAACATAGCTCACAATTTCCAGCAGGGCCGTAGTGGTGGAATGTAGCTTACGGAAACCATGTTGATGCTGTTGTTTGCTATTATGTTCGGCAAGCTCCTCCACAGCCAATTTTCTGCAACTTTGGCAATAGGTGAGAAGACTGATTGGCCTGTAACCTTTTGCCGTGGATGGTGATTTACCCGGCTTCGGCAATGGGATGACGCGTGCTACTTTCCAATCTTGAAGTAATGTACAGGTGCGAAACGATGTATTAATGACGTCAGCGAGCAGGGGTAGTAGTTCATTTGGCAGTCTCTTTAGAACTGCTGGGCTCAAACCATCTGGCCCTACTGCCTTCGAGTTACTCATTTCCTTGATAACCTTCTCGACCTGAGCGGGCGTGACTGCATCATCATCAGCCATGAGTGGCAGTTTACAGAGTTCCCGAACAGTTATTCTATTCTGCTTCTCTCTTTTTGATTTAGTTATGAAAAAATGCTTCCAAAGAGCATTTGCGGCCTCTTTCCCTGACTTGAAGACTCCGCCGTCGAATTCAATCGTGGAATTGTCGGCGGAGGTGAACTTTCCGGAGATCCTTTTCAAGGCCTTCCACGTTGCTGCTGCATCATTTCTGAAGTTCATTTGTATACGAGGGTTGTTCGGGCTGGTTCCAAGAAGTTACAAGCTTAAAAAGGTTTTTGTGCTTTTTGTACCTTCCAAAAAGCGCATTATTCTTCGGAAAATCCGAAAATGGACCTCATTATTGTGTTGAGCGCCCAAAACTACCCCCCTGAGCAAAGTACGGGTGAAGGTACATTTTCCCAACTTTATCCAGACTGATAGCGTTTTGGACTTGATTTTGAGCTGGGCGTTAATGTATATTAATTGGAGGGCTCTGCAAGCGTTTTAGAAAAAAGTTTCAGATTCGACTTAAAATCCTTCCAGGTGGGTTATTTGGGGAGCTGATCACGAATCAGGGGTTTACTTGCTGATTTTCCGAAGTCTCGACTTGATTCGTTGAAGGCTTCTCATCAGGCGAAAATTTGGTGGCAAATCGCGACTTTTGACGACGTAGAATAGACTATGGGTTATTTGGAGTGCTAAACACGAATCCGGTATTCCGCTTATCGACTTTTGGCAGGTTACGGTTAATTACGGTGGGGATACGGTAGTTTGGTCGAAGTCTCAGAATTTACTCAAAATTTGTATACGAGGGTTGTTCGGGCTGGAGAATACGAATTTGACATCCGACAGTCGATTTTTCAAATACTTAGCTAGATTGCGCCCTCTGAATTGCATGATACCTACCGTAACCTACAGTAAGCCTCAGGATTTCGACAAACGGATTCCAAATTCGTGTTCACCACCCTAGATTACCCCTACATACAAGTTTTGAACAAAACCCGAGAAAATTTTTTGAAACTCCCAGATGAACCTTTTCGCGGAGCTTGGAAAACGCTCATAACTTCTTGGAACCTGCAGCTCGCAGCGGGATACTGCGCATTTTTACTATTGAACCACAAAAGATATTAACGATACTAGTCGTTTTCGCAGATGCGTTTACCACTACAAACACTTTCTTGTAATTCAGCTACTATTTGACAACAATTATGTTTGAGCAGCGCCTAAAAAGGACGACAAACTCACCTCGAAGCTGTCACAACATCCCCTCTATAGCGATCCATTGCACCGTAAGACACTGACATCGAGAATCTCTGGAACATAATAATCGTGCGTCAAGAGGCATGAACAAGAAAGTTTCTGTCCTAATGTCTGTTTACTGGAAATCATGGGCAATTTCAAAATATACTCACTAGGGAACCTCGCATGGCCAGCCCCACCATTTAAAAGGTGACGAATGTTTTTTGGTCAATTCCAGCTCGCTGTCTCCGTATCTGACATCGGATTTTGCTATGGACACCTCTGAACGAAGTTATAAGCGTTTTTGAAGCTTCGTGAAAAGGTGAGGGTACCCATTAGCCAATTCTAGGGAGTTAACAAATTTCGGATTCGGCTCAAAACTTTCAACTGGGGGTTATTTAGGGCACTGAACGCGAATCTGGGGTCTGTTTGTCGTTAGAATTATGGTTACTGTAGGTCATCGTAAGCATAATGCCCTTTAACTGGCTTTACCTACCTTAAAATGTCGAAAATCAAAAAATGGACCTGAAATTCGTGTTCGGCGTCCCAAATAACACCCACAGAGAAATTTTGAGCCAAATCTGAGAGTGACCAAGGTACCGTATACCCACCGTAATCTGTCAAAAATCGATAAACGGATTGCAGATTCATCTTTAGCACTACAAATAACCCCCAGAGCAGCAATTTGAGCCATATCTATCGTAGCACTACGGAAATCAGCAAACGTCGCGGTTCGCCATCAAATTTCTCCCCCCCCCCGATGGGAAGCTTTAAGAAAAATCAAGTCGAAAAGCTCGGAAAATCATCAATTAAACCCCAGACTCGTGATCAGCGCCCCAAATAACCCACCTGGAAGGATTTTGAGTGGAATCTGCAACATTTTTTGAACGCTTTCAGAGGTATAAATAAGCGCCCAACCGAAAATCCGCACAAGTCTAAAACGCTGTAAGTCTGTGCAACGTTTGGAAAATATGCTTTCACCCAAAGTTTGCTCAGTGGGAAAGTTTTGGGCGCTGAACACAAGCATGAGGTCCGTTTCCGGATTTGGCAAACACTAATGCGCGTTTTCGATAGAGAAAAAGGCGAGAAATACGAACTTTGACAGGCTATAGCTTTTTTCGCAGATGTCCGTAGCAAAATCCGAGTTCACATTCGAAGAGGGTGTTCCAGAGTTGACTAGAAAACAATTATCAGCTTTCTGATCCGGGGGTACACCATGCGAGGTTCCCTAGTCAGAAGGAGGTCCCGCCGAGAATTTCGATCTCAAAATTTGTTGCTTCAGGGCTCGCAAGCATGTGTTTAGAATATGAAGCTTCAGAGTCAGTGAAGGTCTCAAGTTAGAGATATGGGATGTGAAGCCGATGGATATAGAAAGGTATTGCATAGATCTTCATGTGGTCAAAACAAATAATTATTTCATTTGAACATTCTATTGATTTGAGATTTCCATATTTCAATCTTTTTCGGATAATGCACTCATTCGATACATTGAATGATCAATTTATTCGAATATTCAATTACTTCAAAAAGTAGAATTACCCGTTTTTCAAACACACGATCCCTGCGGAAAGTCAAATTGATTGGTTTTATGAATATTGGCTTTTTTCCTCCGCCCACTAAAGCCTTTAATAATAGTCCCTCCTCTCTGCCCTACTAAACCTGAACTATTGGGTTGATGCATAATTATGGAACGTTTTTCGAGAGCATAGTCACCATCCTCTTCAAGAACTGCTTCCAATTCAATTCAATAACTGCATTTTCCAATAAGGAAACACATGAAATGTATGTGAGGGGTTTAATTACGATAGCCTGCGCTTGCAGACAACAGAACATCAAAAAAAAACTCGTACATTTCGGAGCACCTGTGCTTAAAGCTCTAGCAGAAAGTGCGGCCATCTGCCAAATGCAATGACCTGAGATTGAAGTGGGACAGTCTGCTTCTGAAAATTGGTAAAAGTTTCCCATTTGCTTGGCAGTCGGTCGATTCTACGTGCGGAGAAGTCACGATTCTTGGAGGCAATCCACGCTTTGACATCAGCCACCAATTCATCCGAATCGTCGTAAGCTTTGTTTGTTTGCCTGTTTTTCAAAGAGTGATTGACATGTAGTCCGTTGGTGCTTTTGTCGGTGAGTACGGCTAATGTGGGAGCAGATCACATCCCTTGTTGGCGATGGATTCGATTGTACGACGCTCTACATGTGGACGGGCGTTAGCGTGATGGAACACGATGTGATTTTTTTGCGTGGTCTTCTTCTTCTTTGCAGCCACAAAGAGGGTTCTGTCATAGGTTCAGAAACTCGGCCACTAGCGTAGATTTCGTCCACAGATCCATTGCCGTTAATGTAGTCGGTCTTTTTGGGCAATTGAACAGGTGCGCAGTAGAATGCCCTTGACTACCGCAATCAGGGCACTCGTCAGGTTTGCTGTTATCAATCCTATGCAAATATGACATAAGCATGGGAGAGTATCCACAGCGTAACGATGCAAGGGTGCACCTAGCACGCCTGCCAAGTTCCATCTCTGCCTCGCTAACCTTCGGAGGTGCAACTCCCAGGATGGAGTTTATGGCAGCTCTGCTCAAGTGTTCCTTCACGAATCGGGTATGCTCCGCGCGCAAGAGACGGAGGCGTTCTTGTTGTGCTTCGGTCCATCTCTGCACATCTACTTTCGACGGAGCATCGGCGAAAGGCTTTCTGATACATCTCTCTCACCGGGTTTAGTACTCTTCGCGATGGATGATTCGGCTGCTTCACGATGTTAATGTACATTTGTTGCGCCTGGAGTTGGCAGTGGTCTCTAACAGGCAATATGCGAGCTTCGGCGTGTAAGTGCTCAAATGGAGAGCTTTTAGAACAGCCAGTTACAATTCGCAGAGCACAATTTTGGACGCGCTGCAGCTTGGACCAAGAGGAGTCCGACACGATGTGCTGCCAGACTGGCGCAGCATACTCCAAGGCGGGTTGCACAATAGCCTTATACGTGGTAGGGATCGTTTCTTTATTGCATCCCCAGGACGTTCCACCGAGAGCATGCAGGACGTTGAGTCTTGTTTTCACTGTGGCTTGCTTCTGCTCAGTGTTCTTATGGAACTTCAACGAAGGATCCAACACGAATCCAAGTAGTTTGGGGAATCGGGTGGCCTGTGATTGAGTTTCGTCCCATTTCACCATAGGATGGGTACTATGCTCTGCATTATCAGTGGAAAAGACGGTGACGGATGATTTGGAGGCAGAGACTGTGAGCATTTTGCGATCGAAGAAACATTTCAACTCGATCAACTAGTCATTGACCTTACTGGCGGCTACCTCAATGTCGCGATTTCGGCGCAGAATAGTAATACCATCCGCGTATGCAACGACCTTGATGTCTTGAGGGGGAACGGGCAGATCTTCTAGATATAAACTGAAAAGTGCAGGCGATAAAACTCCTCCTTGAGGGACACCAGAGGCGATGGGGAGGCTATTGGAAACATGTACCTGGAATAGCACATTTACCCGACGTCCTTTAGTGAAGGCAGTTATCCACCGCTTCTGCCATGGCTTAATGGTAGACTTCAATAGACTCTCTGATAGTAGGCCAAGATTGACAGTGTCAAATGCCTTTGTTAAGTCGAGGGCCACACCAACAGTAAGTTGGGGTTTCATGGCATTGAAGCCGTCCAGAACATAGCTCACAATTTCCAACAAGGCCGTAGTGGTGGAATGTAATTTACGGAAACCATGCTGATGTTGTTGTTTGTTGTTGTGTTCGGCCAGCTCCTCCACAACCAGTCTTTCGGCAACTTTGGCAATGGGTGAGAGTAGACTGATCGGCCGGTACCCACCAGCAGTGGATGGTGACTTTCCCGGCTTCGGCAGTGGAATCACACGAGCGACTTTCCAATTTTGGGGTAATGTACATGTGCGAAACGAAGTATTAATGACGCCAGCGAGAAGGAGCAGAAGTTCATTGGGCAGTCTCTTGGGGACTGCTGGGCTCAAACCATCTGGCCCTACTGCCTTCGAGTTACTCATCTCCTTTATCACCTTCTCGATCTGAGCGGGCGTGACTGCTTCATCTTCAGCCAGGAGTGGCAATTTACAGAGTTCCCGCACAGTCGTTCTATTCTGCTTCTCTCTCTTGGTTCTAGTGTTGAAAAAATGCTTCCCAAGAGCATTTGCGGCCTCTTTCCCCCCTGACTTGAAGACTCCACCTTCAAATTCAATCGTGGAATTGTTGGCGGAGGTGAACTTTCCGGAGATCCTTTTCAAAGCCTTCCACGTTGCTGCTGCATTACTTCTGAAGTTCATCTTCTCAGTGAACTTTTCCCATGTTTCCCTCTTGTGTCTGTCAAGGTCCCTCCTGATCCCGTTATCCAGCTCTGCGATGTCTGGGTCAAGGTGATCTGCAGCTCTCTTTGCGTCCCTTATTCTTATCTTCTGTAGTGTCTCCCTGGTGACATTGGGAAAGAAGGTCTTGACGCGACCTACAGGGATCGCAGCTTTCATAGCCTTCGAGATAGCATCAGATAGGTGGCGCTCCTTCTGGTGTACGTCGCCATTCCACGGATAACCAGCCGCATGGCGAAGCGCAACCTCCCTGAACAGGCTCCAGTCTGCGAGGCCTAAATTAAGATAAGAATGATGACGAACACCTGTATAGGGAGCAAGAGAGTTAGAGAGATCAATATCGACAAAGACAGGAATGTGATCACTGGGAAGAGTTGGAGATGTTGTCCAAGAGCAAGCATTGGAGAGACTAGAAGAGACGAGGGAGATGTCTAGGCTATATGATCGGCCGTTGGCAGGGAGACGAGTGGGCTGATCATCGTTTAGAATGACCAGGTCGCACTCCTCCGCCCATTCTTCGACGTCATTTCCTCTAGCATCAGAGTCAAGACGAGCAGAACGTGTGAGCATTGAAGTCGATTGAGGGAGATAAAGAGCAGTCATACAGCTCCTTGAGTAGAGGGATAGGGTTGTAGGTTGGTGGACAGGATGTAGAGGGAGGAATGTATATATTAAAAAAGTGGTGTTTTTAGAGGTAGATGGATGGGGATGTACTCGAGAGTGCCATCCACTGGAGTGTTTGGAATGATGTGATAGGGAAGAGAGGACAGAACAAAAGTAGAGACTCCGCCTCCTTGAGATGATCTGGGAGTATGATAAGCAGTGTAGACCGGGATGTTTGGATGCCGAGAGGTAGCAGAGGGAGAGAGTTTGGTTTCCTGAACCATGATAACATTCGGGTGATGAGTACGGGCAAAGAGAGATAATTCAGAAAGCTTGGCGCGAAGACCGTTGAGATTGATATGTACAATGGAGAGGGGGCGGTTGATAGATGAGGAATTGGAGTTACTGGAGGCGGAGCACACTATACAACGAAAGGAAGAGTGCCTCACAGAACTGAGACCCGAACAAGAGAAGTGCACCCACCTTTGGCACCCGAAACACTGGACACTGGTTCCATTCCCAGTGACATCTCTGTCGCATGTGGCACATGGGTACTTCTTCTTCTTCGCGGGTCCTGGGTTCCTCTCGACACCGGCTCTTTGCAGTAGGATCTTCAGGAGAGCTGCGGCCAGCCAGCACCTCTCCCACGACAAAAACCCTCTCCGTGGAGGGATTGACGTCGATTTGCACGGAGGTGGTCTTCTTCCCTCCACACTGTCACGGCACGAGCGTACGACATCTCGGCAGCTTTGCGTGGTCTTTTCGCCTCGATTGCAGCGTTAAGGCGATCAAGCTGAGCCAGATAGAAGCCGCTGTTGATGTTGAATTGCCGCTTGCCATTTCTGTCAGGGATTCTCCATTGATGCCTTTCATCTGCGTCGTTGAACCAATAACAAATCCCATTTGAAATGATTTCCCAATGGATGATTCCGCTTCTGTCCCGCCACACACATCACATAGCCTTCTTACAGTTCCCGTCTTTTGGTATTCCTTTGGAGGAAACACCTGGCACAACGCAGATCTCCCTTCTAACGTTTTTGATGAGAAGCCATGACTCGTCTCCAGTGGCAAGATTCTTCAAAAACTGTGTTTGTTCGTTTCGCTGCAGTAAATCGGTTGAAATTCGAACGCGTTCAGCTTTGCTGTTGTCGGACAGCTCATGGGGCACCCACCCAGCCAATTTCCAAACCTTTCCAAGCTTCCTCAGGCGTCGAAATCCTTGATTAATTGAGTCTTCAGCCAGCATTCGCGTTGTCAGGCTCTCTTCCTCTTCCACGGCTGCCAGAAGTTCTTGATCATCAAAATCCGATGGTCGACCTCTTTTTTCTTTATCCTCTAAACTAGTGTTGCCTGATTAAAAGCGAATAAACCACTTCCGTACTGCACTACCAGTAAATGTTCCTTCGCCGAAAAGTTCGTTGAGATCTCAAAATGACTGGGCTGCGCACCATCCTTTCTCGTAGTGGTACAGTATAATATGGCGAATATGAGTGCGATTTTTTTTATTTTTTACAAATTATTGAGGATTATTTTTTTATAAATATTGAAGAAGAAACGTCAATTTTTGCTAAAGAAAAAGAAAAACGCGTTAAAAAAAAAGTTCCATAATTATGCAACAACCCAATACTATTCAAGAAAGAAAATCTCACTTGAACATGAATTCAAAACTAACCTGGTGATACTCATCATCATACGAGAAGGGAGATCCTGGAACAAGTAGATGCAACAATACTCGATTCTTGACTAAGAATATCACAAATACAAGTTTTAAACAACGATGAAATATTTGCCTTTGGAGTAACCTACACCTTTTCCTGCTGGACAAATGGTGATAGAAAAACAATTCTTTGCAATAACGAGCGATCAAGCAAATCACTATTTTCAAATTAAGACTATTCAAATTTGATTTAAGCTTTCATGATAGAATTCTCATGAGCACATCCGCACGAATTTAGCGGCAGCTTACAGCGGGATAAAGAGACTCCTAGGGTAGTTCGCCTTCCACATGCGTAAAGGCAGTGCTGGCCATAAAATTCGCCGAAAGGCTAGTTAAATCCATTAAGATCCCTTTGAAAACTATGAACAAACCTAGATTCGGTGGCGGAGGGCCAGCTTCTGGCCGACGGCGAGGCAGCTTGTTAGATGGCTGAGGTAGTGCCGCAGACGGTCCGGGGCGCTCGAGTTTGAGCTGCGGTTGTGGTGGCAAAAACGATGTTCGCGCTCGCACATATTCTTCTATCTCTGAAGCCTTTAGAACTTTGTCCATCGATTTGGAGAACGCACACGGCCCTATAACACGGAATTTCGAATGTCACCTGAAACTTGCACATATCAAAAGGATTCAGAAAAAAACCTGGGACCCCTATGTAGAGCGGCTTGCGGACAGGAAGAATTGGAGCACGATGAGTGCTATTGGTGACTCGACCATTGATCGCGTTTTTATAAAACGTACCTAAACCATTTTCACTCGCTAATTTACATTAACCTTTAACCTTCTCAAGTATAACTTTTTTGAGGCAAAAAAAACACTCTTAAGAAAAACGCAAACCTGGACGAAGAGTTGGAGGAGTTTCATTGTAATGGAATCGCAAACTTGAATAATTATGATCTCCACCTGAAAGAAATCGTACACGAACCTTATGTTGGTACATAACAATCAGAATGACAAACAAAACATCTTCGAATGCTTCTATTTGCCTTCAAGTCAAAGATCAAAGCTGTCAAAGTTCAGACGAATTTTGAACCATCTGAGAGCCAGGCAAAAGCGTTTGGAAAGAATCTCGGCCGAGCGCAATTACTGATTTTTTCGAATAGTTTGTAGACTTGCTCGTCCAGTCTCGGCAAAAATACTCCAAGGTAAAGCATTATGGACAAGAACCTAGCATTTAGGGGGACTACCCTAACTCTGACAGTTATTAAATTAAATGTTGTTCTTTTTTTAAGAAATCGACAAGAGACGAAGTATAGTCTAGTTTACCAAAATTTAAACATTAACAGACGGAGCAGAAGCGGTCGCTTGGAGACCAATGTGCATCAACCTCATTGCAATTCCACCGCTCTCGCCCAACCAGTGGCGAGCGTGCGGCATTGAGTTTCGTGCATATTGATCTTCAATCGACAGCTTCTGCTTCGTCTATAGATATATAAATTTTAGTAAACTAGACTATACCCTGAGAAAGACAAACTAACCAATAGACGAAAATCCGTGACATTCAACAGATGTGCTAGAAACTACGCCAGATGATGTGCCCTCAGCTCCCAGTGAATGCCCCGGAGCCTAAATTGCAATTTTTGAATAAAGAATGAGAATCTGGTACGAAGAACACGACATTTCGTGATGAGAGGTACATGATCGGCTACAGAAGCCGATCATGTCCCTCTCATGATCCTCTAAAAAAAAGCGAACACCAAAATCAGCCAGCCAAGTAGTCATCCTTGCGATGACCTGTCTAGATGAGGTAATTCAGAACTCAAGTTGATGGATTAAAAATTTTATTAGCTTGGCCCGAAAGTTCTGCACCAAGCAGTTCAGCAGATCTCCCTCGTTTTTCGGTGATCCTTGGCTCGAAATTGGTAATCATTTGAAAGTGCAACCTATCTTCCATCTAATCGCATTCAGCGCTACCCGGAAAAAACTCGACCTGCTTCGGAATCTACATCATAATATCGAAATTTTGGGTACCGGGAATATTCAAATGTCCCTCATTCTCTTCTTCCTACACGCTTGAGCTGTTTTGGTTCATAGAACATTTCGACCGTGTAGCTAGACTCCAGCACAAAGGCGGGTTCGCGAAATTCCTTCAATGAGGCGAATTTCCAAAAATTTCAAGTATAACATATCAATAATATCTTATTATCTGACAATAATAATTTCGCCAATTATAGTTTTTCTCTCGAAAAGTCAGTTTTCTTTTTTTTTCCTTGCAAAAAAATGAACGATAAGAGACAAATATAGGTCTCATCAGATGAGACACTGTTCTTTACAATAAACTATGAAGTTGAATGCCCCAAAGTCACTGTATAATGAAGTAATTATAGGGACCGTCCTTTTCATTAAAAAAAAAACCGAAAGTTCGCCTGATTGAAAGAATTTCGCGGGGCCCTTTTGGCGCTATAATCTAGTCTCCACTGGGTTCCAATGTTTAATAACCAAAATAGCCCTGATATATTGAAAGAAGAGAATGAGGGGAAATTTGAAGGCTCCCGATTCCGGTTCTATCTCAGCGTGAACTCCTTGCAGACTACTAGATTACTGGAAGAGAAGATACACTTCGCGGCACAACTATATGATATACTCCAATTTTCGCGGTTCGGGATTTTGTGTGAACTAAGGAGAAAAACTGCAAACCGATGCAGCACCTTCCAAAACCCCTGGGTACAAATTTTCATAGGAATACGTCGAATTTCGGAAATCTGGCACCTGGAAGTGTCGAGATTGACCGATTGGAAACTATATGACACAGCAGAGGATGGATCCAAAACTTCATTCTTTTTGTCTGGCACTGTACTAATCCGTTTATTATCACAACAACGGATAACATGAATTCAAGAGTTAATGAAGTTTTCCTGGGACAGGGTAGGGTCGAATAACCTGTTTGGCATACTGTTCACGGTGTTCTTAAGAATGCCACCTTCAATCGCTACCCACTCGACGATAACGGCCTGCTTCAGTTGAGCTACGGGCTCGTACTGCTTGCCATGAGAGTATACGCGTCGCGCAAATATACCCCACAAGTTTCCCATCGGGTTGAGGTCCGGCTAACAGGCGGACCATTCAAGTAAATCGACATGATTGGCCTGAAACCAATCAAGCGTCGACCTGCTTACATGAATGGACGCATTGTCCTGCTGTAATACAAGGCGATGGCTTCTCAAAAAGTGCGGGAGGTGATCTTTTAGTACAGTCTGGTAATCTGCAGAGTTCATACTGCAAGGTACGAAGGCAATGTCTAGTAAGCCGTCCCAGCTGAACGCTGCCCAAAACATCAATCTTCTTCCTCCGAAGTTCTTCTTCGAGAACGTGAGTGGATCCCTGTGCAGATCTCTCCAGTACAAATTGACGAGGTTGAGCGGAATTCCGGTTTCCGCGTTTTCGCAGGTGCGGAAACAAGAACAGGTCGACTGCGGAAACCGTAACAATGTGCACAAATAAAATATTTGACATCAAATGTCTAATTTCCGCATTTATTAGTTGCTGTTGCAAGAGTGATTTTGTTCATGTTTCCGCAACCGCGGAAGTGCGGGAAACGGGGCTCCGCTCATCCCTGCACAGGAATATCGCAGACGGACGAGGGAAAATCGCTGACCTACTCAGTCACAAATTTCGGGCAACCTTGTGAAACTTCCTCTCTTCTCTACGCAAGGCAACCAGAACGAAAATGCTATTCTAAGTAAAATATCAGACTGAATAATCTGAAACTTACGGTTCGTACAGCAGGATAAGTTCTGTAGTAGCCACCCGAGAACGCAAACGGTTTTCTAAAAATAATTCATAAATACAGTGAACAGGTTATTTGTTATAATACTTTTTAAACCATCGAGAGAACTAATGCGGTACAAGCATACCTATAAGGGTTTCCAAACTTGAGCGTTACGTTCGGTGAAATCTTCTTGCAAGCCTTTCTCTCCTCTCGTTTCTTCTCTTTTGCCAGAACATCAATGTATGAACGTGGAAGCATATCGTCACCTTCCTCTTCGTCGCTAGATACGCTGGAACAAGAGCCATGACTTCTAATAATGCCGGGCCAACATTTCCTTTACTGCGTTTTGTTTGTTGCGCATCCGAAACGCTTTTTTAGCACCCGCAAAGGTACTTTCAGCATCACAGTCACACAATTCAGAATTCCCTACGAGCTTGTGAGAAGATTCTTACTGACACAAAGCCCGTCAAAAGCAGAGAAAAGTGGGAAACTTTTAAGTTTCGCACAGAATCCGACTTTATGATCCAAACTGGATTCGAAATTCTGCTTGTAAAAGCACATTTATTTCAAAATAAAAATCTTATTCACTACGGAACCGAAGTGATCGGTAATTTTTGTGTTCTCTTCGGTACACAATCACCTGGGAGATGCGGTCTGACTTCGACGCGACCCAGTTCTGCAGCCCATTCTTGTCTATGTCAACGCCTCTTCTCCATTTTAATTACCGCCCCCCCCCCCCACCTGTCCAAAACAGTCGCTGGAATCTTCCTCTGGCTGCAGACCTGCCTCAATCGAATCTTTCGTGAACATTCTATTAAATTCATAAATTTAGGTCACGCGACACTTCGGCCAGCGCAGAGTCGTGAGCTGGTAAAGATTGAACAATCCCGCTGCAAAGGAATTTGGTCTTACCCTGCAAAGTAAAATGGTTGCTGTCCCATGCGACGGCAAGGGAAATGCGAATTTCTTAAAAAAATTGGCGATTTCAGAGGGGAATATCAGAATTTTGGGACGAAAATTACAAAAAACCACGGGTTTTTTTTTCGGAAAACTTCGGTCCCAAATTTGTCCCGTATTTTTCAGCCCAGACCCATCTTCGGTGGTGTGTCCCCTCAAGTTGATATAAGGGAAGCAGGGTTGAGCACCGTTGCGACCCGGCGCAACGGGGGATGGGGTCGCAAAAATTTTCGAAAAAAAAAATGAAACTTGGGCGGGTCGTAAAAAATCAAAGAAAAAAATTTTTCCCCAGATCACTTGGTAAGGGAAAATGAGGTAGGCCTTCACAGAAGCCTGAAGAAAAAAAATTTTATTTACTGCCACAAGTTAGAAATTTCTACAAATTCGCCACTCAGAAAAAGCTAAAGCAATTTTTCATCTCAAGCGGGGGATCGCAATTTTTATTCGAATTCTCACAAAGTTCTGGTCAACAGTGGGGGGGGGGGAGTCGTAGCTGCGTCGAAAATCGGCGCAACGGCCTGCTCAACCTCTCAGTGAAGCCGACCGTCCAGTAGAATGTTGAAACGAATAATTTTTTTTTAATATTCGATTATTCAAATAAGAATATTCCACTTCTTTGAATATTCGATTATTCGAATAACCCGAATAATCCACTTCTTTGAATATTCGAATAAACAAATATTTGACCAACACTCTATTGCGTACTATCCCATTCAATCCACTCAGGCAAATTGGGGCGTCGAAAACAGGCTGGTAAGTTGTCATCTCATAAACTGCACCCTCTTGACAACTCTTCTGTAAGCCTGAGAATTCAGGTGAAGTCCACCGGGAAAGTGGACGAATAGCACCACCTTGAACCAGTTCCATAAAAATACGCATGAAAATGATACAATGTGGCCGTTTTTGCGAGACACTTTCATGTTACTCAAGTGTTGCTCATACTTATGAGTCGCTCGAAATTTAAATTTTTCTCTATAACTAAAGGTGAAATGGGCATTTCTAGCGTTTTGACAAAATCTTACTAGCAGTTTAATATATTGTACATACTTGCTATCACTATAAATTTATGAGGTAGTGAAGAATTGTCAGAAATTAGGAGTCATTACGCTATGATGTTTGAAATGTAAAATCAGGGCAAATGGAGTGCGATCTTGTCGAATATTCAAATTATTCATGCTGAATATTCGAATAAACCGAATATTTCACTTCTCTGAATATTCGAATAAACGAATATTCCACTTCTTTGAAAATTCGAATATTCGAATAATATTCGAATAAACAAATATTCGGGCAACACTCTACCGTCCAGGCGCTCTCGCGTAGGTCTCGCAGGTCTACGGTGTGGCGATACTTCTTCTTCTTCTGCAGCCACAGAGAGGGTCCTGTTATAGGTTTAGGAACTGAGCCACTAGTGTAGGATTCGTCCAATGTCTATTGTCGTTAACGAAGTCTGTCTTATCGGGCAATCGAAAAGGTGCACAGCAGCAGTATGCCCTTGATTACCACAATCCGGGCACTCGTCAGGTCTGCTGCTATCAATCTTATGTACACAAGACATGAGCATGGGTGAGTGCCCACAACGCAACGAGGCAAGGGTGCACCTGGCACGCCTACCGATTTCCATCTCGGCTTCTCTGACCTCAGGCGGCACGATTCCCAGAGAGGAGTTTACGGCGGTCTTCGACAAGTGATCCTTGACGAATTGGGTATGCTCCGCACGTAAGAGATGGAGGCGTTCTCGTTGTGCGTTGCTCCATCTCTGTATATTGATTTTCGTGGGAGCATCAGCAAACGGCTTTCTCATACTTCTCTCTCTCACGGGGTCTAATACTCTTCGCGACAGATGATTTGGCTGCTTCAGAATGTTTATGTACAGCTGTTGTGCGTGGAGTTGACAATGGTCCTTAACTGGCAGGATGCGCGCTTCGGCCTGTAGGTGCTCTACTGAAGAGCTTTTAGAACAGTCTGTTGCAATTCGCAGAGCTCCATTTCAGATGCGCTGCAGCTTGGACCAAGATGTGTACGACACGATGTGTTGTCGGACTGGTGCAGCATACTCCAAGGCGTTTTGTACGATGGCCTTGTACGTGGTCAGGATCGTTTCTTTATGCACCCAGGAAGTTCCGCCAAGGGCACGCAGGGTGTTGAGTTTTGTTTTCACTGCAGCTTGCTTTTGTTTTTTGCTTCTTGTGAAATTCAACGAGGGATCCAACACGAGTCCGAGTAGCTTTGGGAATCGGGCGGGACGCAATTGATTTTCGTCGCACTTAACCATGGGATGGGCACTGTGCTCCGCAGGATCAGTGGAAAAGACGATGACGGATGATTTAGAGGCAGAGACCGTGAGCATTTTGCTATCTAGAAAATATTTCAACTCGACCAAGTAGTCATTGATCTTACTGGCGGATAAATTAATGTCGCGATCCCGGCACAGAATTGTGATATCATCCACATATGCAACGACCTTAGTGTCTTGAGGGGGAACGGACAGATTTTCGATAGCCAGACTGATAAGAAAACGATAGAACTCCTCCTTGAAACACGCTGACGGCAATAGGTATGCTATTGAAGACGTGTCCTTAAGAAGGCACGTTTGCCCGACGTCCTTTGGTGGAGGCGGTTACGTCCGTGGCCATTCTACTTACCTCAAGGCCTACGTGCACAGGATTGACCAGTCAGTCCCCGAAAAATTTCCTGATTGTCAACATGTTGTTCATGGTTCATTTCATCTATTTTCATGTCCTGCTAGGTCCACAGCCCTGTCTGTTCAAGATTTATTGTACAAGCCGGGTGATGTGGCCATCTTTCTCGGCCACTGATGCGGAACTCCACAATGAAGACCACTGCCTGGTCGCATCACATGCCCCGCCTGCACTCATATGGGGTCTCCTTTCGACCACCCAATCATTCACTCGGGGAATAACCCAGCAGGAGGACTGTCTATCGTGAATTTCTGAATGTTCTCTTGTAACTGCAGCTAGGGCAAAACCTTTCTATGTCTACCAACCTCCACATAGCAAGCACTGTTCCCATGTTGGAGTAGCGTCGATTAATCTAACAAGGAAACCACAATAAGTCATAGTGACCATGCCAAATGAAATGTACTTTCCTAGAACCATTTTTGGACCAAAAGTCCGAATATGCCCATCGCAGCTGCCTAAACCCACTCTGAAAAAAGTTATGAGCGTTCTTTCTGTGGTTTTCGTACCTATTGTACCCTCCAAAAAGCGCATTATTTTTACGCCATTCCGGAAACGGACCTGATAATCGTGTTCAGCGCCCAAAACTACCCCACTAAGCGAAGTTTGGGTGAAGGAACATTTTCCAAACTTTGCGCAGACTAGCAGCGTTTTGGACTTGTACGGATTTTCGGTTGGGCGTTTATTTTTACCAATTAGAGGGCTCTCGAAGCGTTTTAGAAAAATATTTCAGATTCGAATCAAAATTCGTTCTGGGGGGTTATTAGGGGTGCTGATCACGAATCTGAGGTTCATTTGTCGTTTTTCCAAAGTTTTCGACTATATTTGTTCAAAGCTTCCCAATGGCAGAGAAAATTTACGGCAAAATCAACTTTTGACGATTTCCGGAATGTGACGACAGATGTAGCTCAAATCGTTCCTGTGGAAGTTATCTGGAGTGCTGAACAAGAATCTGATATCAGTTTATCGATTTTTGTCAGCTTACGGTAGATTACGGTGGGTATACGGTAGTTTGGTCGAAGTCTCAGATTTGTCTCGAAGTTTCTATGTGGGGGTTATTTGGGGTGCTGAATACGAATTCGATGTCCATTTGTCGATTATTGGAATATTGAGGTCGGTTTTGCCCTCTAAATGGCATGTTACCTACCGTAACCTACAGTAAACCTCAAAATTTTTAGAAGCGAACCCCAGATTCGTGTTCAGCACCCCAGATTACCCCTACGTACATGTTTTTAGCAAAATCCGGAGAAAAATTTAAAAACACCCTAAAAATTCCATGGGGGGTATCCTTACCTTGCCGCAAGGCTTTAAAAAGCGCTCATAACTTTTTTCAGAGTGGGTCTAGGCAGCTGCGATAGGCATATTCGGACTTTTCGTCCAAAAATGGTTCTAGAAAAGTACATTTCATTTGGAAAGGTCACTATGACTTATTGTGGTTCCCTTGTAAGACCAAACCTTTCTTCCGTTAAGTCATCCGCGGATTGCACAGTTTGAACCGGCTTTGGTTGCTTAGCAGCTCTTTGAAGAGGAGAACGTCTTGGTCTTGACAAAACTGGAGGACGACTCTGAAATATATAATACAAAATTAGATAGAATTATGACCTATTTCACGCCACCGTTCTCTTCGACTGATTAACGACCAGTGTCAAGCAATGCTGGAAATTTTGCAAAATGGGGGTGGTCACCGAACTTCAACGATGGAGGATGGTACAACTTTTCCAATTCGTTTTTTCTCAGTTTTACCTCAGCTTGACAACAAAACGTTTAATACACAACCAGTAGTTGTTCAGATCTGTTTGTCAACCAATGGCGACCTGAATGCTCGTCAAATTTGCAAATGTCCAGTTAGAAAGAAAGGATTTTGGGGCCCTTCCAGCGTCACCTAAATTGTTTTAATGGGCCGTAGCGGTAAAATAGACTGACATAGGAGTTGAAAAAAAGCAAAGACGCTCCTGCAACGGTTATCGGAAACTACATAAGCTGGATTTCTTCATGTGAAAATCTAGGCTGAAAAGACCATTTGGAAAAATGGTCCCTTAACACCACTTTTTCCAACAAGCAAATTTTTTTCTATTTCTCCCTCTACGGGAACGAATTTGCTTTCTCCCAGCTTCTATGCCAGTGACACCGAGACTCCTAAGAAAAACCTTTTTTTCGCTATTTTGATATTTGCGATTCTGACAAGCAATCAGGTAATCAGCGATGCGGGCAGGCCCACACTGCGACGCATAAGTTTAGCAACGCCTCCGAAATAGGGATATCATATTTTGGATGGAGGCTTCAGATACTGGAGAGTTTCTATTTTTTCCGCTACGACGAAAACTATGGATTAAGTGACATGAAAACAAGTTTTCCATTTTGCCTTCAATTATAGAGAAAAGTTTGTATTTGGCGCGATAAGTACAGCAACACCTGAGAAACAAGGAAATTTCTCACGATGATCGCCAGAATGAGTCACTTTTATGCGTACTTCTATTAAACTGGTTCGAGAAGATGGTATTTGTCCACTTTCCCGGTGGACCTCACCTGCCTTCTGACGTTAAAGCTCAGGTTCACTTCTTCCGTAATGCTGGACTTGGATTTCTATGAATTTCCAGCCAGCTAGGACGACCACCTCGATGGAGTTCCGAGCTTGTACTAGATCCTGAACCGCTAAACGCCTCTGGTTGCCCAGACGTCTCATGAAGATTGAGAAGCAAGGCATTACATGACGAGTTTTCAGTTACGTGGTGTCGGTCCCCACGGCTAACTACATATTGTCGCTGAGTTTCTCGGCCCAGAACATTCCCTACTACATCAGCCACTGCGACAACATTGTGGGCTCTGTAATGATCCAAAAACATCGTTCAGAACAATTCCACAAAGTTGCTAGACTCGAGCCCGCGCGATCAAACATGTGCATTGCGTAGTGCACTGAGGTTTTCCAAGTTCGTGCTCATGTTTAATCGCACGGGTTCGAGCCTAGTAACCTCATGACGTTCTGAACGATGAGGTTTCATCATTTCAGAGCCCACAATGTTGTCGCAATCGGTAGATGTAGTAGGGAATGTTTTTTTTGCCGAGAAACTCAGCGACAGTTTGAAGTTCGTCATTGGGGCCGACACCATGTCACTGGGAACCCGCCGTATACTATCTCGCTCCCCGAGCTCCATGAGACGTCTGGGCAACCACAGAAGTTAAGCGACTCAGGAAACAACCCAAACGTGGAACTACATCCAGCTGGTCGTCCCAGCTGGCTGGAAATCCATCGAAATACAAGTCCAGCATTGTGGAAGGAGTGCACTTGAGACTTCCGGTCAGAAGGTCGGTTGAGCCCACCAGGAAGGTAGACAAACAGCATCACCTTGAACCAGCTTCATAGAATACGCATGAAAGTGACTCATTCTGGCAATCATCGTGAGAAATTTCCATGTTTCTCAAGTGTTGCTAGACTTATGGGTCGCGCCAAATACAAACTTTTATCTATAATTAAAGGCGAAATGCGTAATTTGTGGTCATACCCCTTAATCCATCGTAAAAGCCGTAGCCGCAAACATAGAAACTCCAATATCTGAAACCTCGATCCAGCATATTATGTACCTAATTCGGAGGTGTTGCTATACTAACTGTGCTTATCTGAGCCAAATACCGGTCCGCAATTGCGTCTCGACACGCTTTGCAGCCGCACGCGCTGGAGTCAGTCGAGTTTCCAGTGCCAAAGCCGACTCCATATGGCTTTTTTATACAGTTTTCAACAAATTTGTTTATTTTCCAGTTCCTGAGACCCACCTAGAGTCAACAGATCGGCGGCAGCGGCGCTGGAAACTTCCGAGTCGAATGCACGCGGCCGCAAAGCGTATCGAGACGCAATTGCGGACCGGAATTTGGCCCAGAGAAGCACAGTATGAGTCTCAGTGTACTGTGATTTCAGCGGAGTGATTGCTAGGGAAGGGGTCGCAAAGCTCTGCCACGAAGTGTGTCGCAAGAACAAACGCATTTTGTCCAACGGGTTGCTTGACCGTATTTACCACGCATGAAATGTTCAGCAACATACCCTAATGGGTTGAACTCTTTCTGGAACAGGTTTCTCTACCGGCTGCACTGGAGTATGTGACGTCGGCGACCAGTCAAAAGGCTTTTTTGTTCTCTTCTCTGAACAACACGGAGCATTTATCATTGCTCGGTAGAAGAAAGTGGATAGGAAAAGTATTAATAAACAACTAAACCTCGCTTTGACTGACGTATTTTAGGAGTCTCAGGATTTTTCGTGCCATCACTGGTACTGGTTCTCAACGGAACACCAAACAACAAGTTTTCTGAGACCCATTCATCGTAGCGTTTGTTCCATCCTTGATAGTGCACATAGTACTCCTTCGTCTCAGAATTCACCTCGAGAATCTATAAAAAAAAAGAACGGCTCAGGTATGCGCTTCAACCAAATAGACCCAGTGCACCACAAAAGCGCAAACGATGACACAACTACTTCAAGAATGCCATGGATTGGCATTAAATTGCAGCAAAACCAGCGTCCAAAATGATTTCATGTTCTAGAACTTCTATAGCTTATGGAAGTTCCAGAGGAGCCACTATCAGGGAGAGGTACACTAAAATTTTAACCCGAAAAAATAATCAGAAACCGTAGCTCCAGCCCGAAAGACCATCGGTGACACAAGCATCCATGAAATCTTGTTAACTGGGGGCGGGCGGACACTATACTTGTTATCCGATGATAATTTTTCGGATAATGGATCAATTCGGATAATTCCGATTTTAAGGTTTCCGGATAATGGATCGATTCAGATAACGTCATTTTTCCAATGATTCGGAAACGGGTATCCGGTCGGATAAGGATATCCATCCGGATAATTTCGGATAACTTCGGATAATTTCGGAACAAAGTTGAGGCAAAACAGTGAAAAATAAACCAGGTGCTCAAGGCAAGCCTTCGAAAATATCCATAATTGAGCAAACAGTAGTATTTCATTGCATTCGCAGCATGTTCGCATACAAACTTCAATCTTCATAAATGCATTTAATAAAAGTATGAAAACAAGTCCTCAACTACTCTATCGTCGTTGGGAGGCACAGTATTATCCATACACAGGTTTTTCAGGACAAAGCGCCAGTAAAAAGTATGCAAAGCGACTATACAGAAAACTTCTACACAGAACAACCAGCTACTTGGTCATCTCACTTAACCACGCCCATTTTTTCGGAGCCGCAACGACTTCTGATTTCGGAAGGAGGGATATCCTGGGTTGATGTACTAAATAGAATATCCGAAAAGGAGTGATTCGGATACTAAGTATAGCGGACACCCTGCGATCAGCCGTCCCTACTAGCTCCGGCGCGATGTTTCTCCAACTTTTCATTTATTCTCACTTTTGTGAAGGCCAGCTCTACCTTATCATGAGAGCCGCACGCTCAGGGTCAAGCGGGGCGTTGCGTAATTTTTCGAAATCGGAGGGACCCCATCAAATTTTCTTCCAAAATCCACTATTTTTGCGGTTCCCTCCCCCGACGATTTCTGGGCAGCTTATATTTGATTACTAAAACTGTCCGGCGCCGAAAATTCTTTCAGTAGTCGGGCTTAAGCGTCCCTTAGCAATACTACAATCAAAACTTAGCAATGCTACGATCCCTCCCTTTGGTGACCGAAAATAACGAGAATTTCAGGGATATCTTCACCAATCTTTCATATGTGGACTGAAGTTTTTGCCCCCCCCCCCCACCATCGTTGCGAAATTTTGCAACCACGCTTGACCCTGCGCACCCTAACATTTCTTCCTCTTCTTTGAGGCCACTGAGAGGGGTTTCGTCACAAGTTGAGAAACTGGGCGACCAGCACTGGATTCGTCCACAAGTCTATTGTACTGAGCTTTGTTGGCTTCTTCGGACAATCAAATAGGTATTTAGTGTCGTGGCCTTGGTTTCCACAGTCCGGGCACACGTCAGGCTGGCTATTTTCGATCCTGTGCAGGTAAGATATAATCAATGGAGAATGTCCGCAGCGCCACGAAGCGAGGATACACCTGGCGCGCCGACCGAGCACGGACCCGGTATCACATACCCTGCGCAGCACATCACCGAGAATAGGGTTGACGGCCGCTTTGGCGAGATGATCCTTCCCGAACCGGGTGTGCTCCGCGCGTAAGAAACGAAACCGTTCTTGATTCGAGTCGGTCCATCTCTGTACATTCACTTTCTTCGGAGCATCGGCAAACGACACTCTGATCGATCTCTCTCTCTCTCACGGGGTTTAATAGTCTTCTCGACGGATGATTAGGTTGCTTAAGGACATTAATAAACATCTGCTGAGCCTGGAGCTGACAATGCTCCTTCACTGGCAAGATACGGGCCTCGGCGTGATGGTGCTCAATCGGTGAGCTTTTTGCACATCCAGTGGCTATTCGTAGTGCAGCATTCTGAATTCGCTGCATCTTAGTCCAGGAACTGTCCGACACGATGTGCTGCCAGACAGGTGCAGCATACTCCAATGCAGGCTGCAGAATAGCTCGATATGTCGTCAAGATTGTCTCTCTACGCCACTCCAGGACGTTCCTCCTAGAGCTCTCAACACATTAAGCTTTGCCTTGATAATTGCCTGCTTCTGTTCAGCATTTTTGTGAAACTTCAGCGATGGGTCCGAAACGAGGCCCAGCAGTTTAGGAAATTGCGCTGTAGGCAAGAGGTCACCATCCCACCTGACAACAGGTTGGGCGCTGTGCATCACACTATCGAGAAAGTTTTTAAGCTCGACGAGATAGTCGCTGATCTCGCTGTCGAGATGTCGTACGCTCGTGCCCTGGCAGTGGGGAGGAAACGACATCACCTTCGTGCAAACCGACATCACCCCCTCCACCGAGAGGGTTTTTGTCATGGGAGAGTCGCTGGCTGGACCCAGCTCTCCTGAAGATTCTACTACAGAGGGCTGGCGTCGAGAGGAATCCTGGACCTGTGCAGAAGTATCAATGTGCCACCTGCAGCTAGAAAGTCACCTGGAATGGAACAAGCGTACAATGCTTTGGATGCCCAAGGTGGGTGCACTTCTCCTGTTCAGGTCTTAGTTCTGTGAGGTATCACAACTCATCCTTCCGTTGTGTTCTGTGCTCCGCCCCCTTCTTCTTCTTCTTCTGCAGCCACAGAGAGGGTCCTGTCATAGATTGAGGAACTGAGCCACAAGCGTCGGATTCCTCCACAGATCTATTGGTGTTAACGATGTCGGTCTCATCGGGCAGTTGAAAAGGTGCGCAGTAGTATGCCCTTTATTACCACAATCCAGGCACTCGTCATGTCTGCTGCTATCGATCTTATGTAAATAGGACATAAGCATGGGAGAGTGCCCGCAGCGCAACGAGGCAAGGGTGCACCTGGCACGCCTCCGAGAATGGAGTTTACGGCGGTCTTGCATAAGTGATCCTTGACGAATTGGGTATGCTCAGCACGTAAGAGACGGAGGCGTTCTTGTTGTGCGTTGGTCCATCTCTGTATATTGATTTTCGTGGGAGCACCAGCAAACGGCTTTCTTATACTTCTCTCTCTGACGGGGTCTAATACTCTTCGCGACGGATGATTTGGCTGCTTCAGGATGTTTATGTACAGCTGTTGTGCGTGGAGTTGGCAATGGTCCTTAACTGGCAGGATGCGAGCTTCGGCGTGTAGGTGCTCTACTAGAGAGCTTTTAGAACAGCCTGTTGCGATTCGCAATGCTCCATTTTGAATGCGCTGCAGCTTGGACCAGGATGTGTCCGACACGATATACTGCCAGACTGGTGCAGCATACTCCAAGGTGAGCTGTACGATGGCCTTGTACGTGGTCAGGATCGTTTCTTTACTGCACCCCCAGGACGTTCCGCCGAGAGCACGTAGGACGTTAAATCTTGTTTTCACTGCAGCTTGCTTCTGCTCAGTGTTCTTATGAGACCTCAACGAAGGATCCAACACGAGTCCGAGCAGCTTAGGGAATCGGGCGGCCGGCAGGCGAGTTTCGTCCCATTTCACCATGGGATGAGCTCTGTGCTCCGCAGGTTCAGTGGAAAAGACGGTGACGGATGATTTAGCGGCAGAGACTGTGAGCATTTTGCGATCGAAGAAACATTTCAACTCGATCAAGTAGTCATTGATCTTCCTGGCAGCTACATTTATGTCGCGATCCCGGCATAGTAAAGTAATATGATCCGCATATTCTACGACCTTGATGTCTTGGGATGGAACGGGTAGATCTTCGATATACAGACTGAAAAGAGCAGGCGATAGAACTCCTCCTTGAGGTACGCCGGCGGCAATTGGGATGCTATTGGAGACGTACCCTTGAAATAGCACATTTGCCCGACGTCCTTGGTGAATGCGGTTATCCACCGCTTCTGCGAGGGCGGAATGGTAGACCTTAACAGGCTCTCCGACAAAATGCCCAAATTTACAGTGTCAAAAGCCTTTGTTAGGTCGAGGGCTACACCTACGGTTCGCTGTCTCATGGCATTGAAGCCGTCTAAAACATAGCTCACAATTTCCAGCAGGGCCGTAGTGGTGGAATGTAGCTTACGGAAACCATGTTGATGCTGTTGTTTGCTATTATGTTCGGCAAGCTCCTCCACAGCCAATTTTTCTGCAACTTTGGCAATAGGTGAGAGAAGACTGATTGGCCTATAACCTTTTGCCGTGGATGGTGATTTACCCGGTTCGGCAATGGGATGACGCGTGCTACTTTCCAATCTTGAGATAATGTATAGGTGCGAAGCGATGTACTAATGACGTCAGCGAGCAGGGGGAGTAGTTCACTTGGCAGTCTCTTTAGAACTGCTGGTCTCAATCCATCTGGCCCTACTGCCTTCGCATTACTCATTTCCTTGATAACCTTCTCGCCCTGAGCGGACGTGACTGCATCATCTTCAGCCATGAGTGGCAATTTACAGAGTTCCCGAACAGTTATTCTATTCTGCTTCTCTTTTTGTTTTAGTTATGAAAAAATGCTTCCCAAGAGCATTTGCGGCCTCTTTCCCTGACTTGAAGACTCCGCCGTCGAATTCAATCGTGGAATTGTTGGCGGAGGTGAACTTTCCGGAGATCCTTATCAAAGTCTTCCACGTTGCTGCAGCATCACTTCTGAAGTTCATCTTCTCAGTGAACTTTTCCCAAGATTCTTTCTTGTGCCTATCAAGGTTTATCCTGATCTCATTATCCAGCTCGGCAATGTCTGGGTCAAGATGATTAGCAGCTCTCTTTGCGTCCCTTGTCCTTATCTTCTGCAGTGTCTCCCTGGTGACATTGGGAAAGAAGGTCTTGACACGACCTTCAGGGATCGCAGCTTTCATCGCCTTCCGGATGGCATCGTATAGGTGGCGCTCCTTCTGGTGTACGTCGCCATTCCACGGATAACCAGCCGCTTGGCGGAGTGCAACCTCCCTGAACAGGCTCCAGTCTGCAAGGATTGAATTGAGATAAGAATGATGACGAACACCTGTATAGGGAGCAAGAGAGAGAGATCGATATTGACAAAGACCGGAATGTGATCACTGGAAAGAGTTGTGGATGTAGACCAAGAGCAGGCATTAGAGAGATTGGAAGAGACGAGGGAGATGTCTGGGCTGGAGGATCGACCGTAGGCAGGGAGACGATTGGGCTGGACATCGTTAAGGATAACGAGGTCGCACTCATCCGCCCATTCTTCGACGTCGTTTCCTCTAGCATCAGAATCGAGCGACGAGCAGAACGTGTGAGCATTGAAGTCGATTGAGGGAGATAAAGAGCAGTCATACAGCTCCTTGAGTAGAGGGATAGGGTTGTAGGTTGGTGGACAGGATGTAGGAGGAGGAATGCATATATTGAAAAGAGAAAGTGGAGTTTTTAGAGGTAGATGGATGGGGATGTACTCGAGAGTGCCATCCACTGGAGTGTTTGGAATGATGTGAGAGGGAAGAGAGGACAGAACAAAAGTAGAGACTCCGCCTCCCTGAGATGACCTAGGATTATGATATGCAGTATAGCCCGGGATGTTTGGATGTCGGGGGTGTGTATACAAGTCTGTTGGTACCTGCTCGTTGGTGCCCCTGCTTCTACTGAACCCAGCAGACGTTTGAGTGTGCACAGGGAACGTTCGAGCGATATAGCGTGCACAACTATATCGCGAAAGTATCCCGCAAATTGCATAAAGGTGTCGCCGTCCGGCACACTAAGGCCTCTGGTCCATAACACCTTAGGATCCGTACCTAGGGAGTCATGGAGTCTTTGGCCACAAGCCACAATTTCGCCACCCTGAACTGTCGATCGCTGTCGAGTGATATCCAAAAAACTGCGCTACCCAGACTTCTGAGCTATTTCCATGCACCGTTTGCTGCTTTGCAGGAAACCCGCCTCAGGATAGACCCGTCATCAGCGTCGGAGAGTACACCATCTACTGCGGTAACGCTGACGATAGGAGAGTGGGAGGCTGTGCAACAGCTGTAAGGAAGGATTTCAATGGTATGGTCAAGGAGTTCGGCTCAACGTCGTGTCGGAATGCATTCGTACGACTGCGGGATCACAGAGGATTCAATCTGTGGATAGTGAGTGCTCATGCGCCCACTGAAACCGCCGAAGACAATTCGAAGGTTGCGTTTTATGAGGAACTCAATACGTTGCTGGCCAGGATACCTTGTCAACATGCTGTTGTCGTGGGGATTGACGCAAATGCGAAGATGGGACTTGATCAGAATCCGAAGTACTCGGTAAATGGTTCTACCCAGTGGAGCAAACATCGGACAATGGCTACCGCCTTGTCGACTTTGTGAACGCAGTGGTCTGATTATTGCATCGACATTCAAGAGGAATCATCGCCGCCATCAGCTTACGTGGCAGGGACCAACCCGGCTATCTCCAGAAGAGAAGCGGAAGCGGAAGATGACAACTTTGAAACTACAGCTTGACTATGTCCTGACGAGGAATATTCCAGTATCGGACATTCGAAGATCTAGAGCTGTGTGGGATGTCGCATTCGATTCGGATCACCGTCCTGTTCTGTTGAACTTCACTGCGAGGATTCATAAGAGGAAGCGAGGGCTCAGCCTCTCCAGAGGATTGACATGACAAGTCTCCGAGATGAAGAGTGCAGAAGGAATTTCCGACAACGCGTTTCTATTCACATCGGAGTACGGACTAAGAAGAAACTTTGCGACGCGGATTCTTTTGTCAAATGCATCCAGGACGCTTCGAAAGAGGCACTCCCGGTTGTACAGCCTAAGAAGAAGTTCGCCTACGTCTCAGAAGAAACAACATCTACCTACAACAGAGTATGTGCTCTCCGAACTGCAGGAAACTTCGTGGAGGAGAAGCGTCTGAGGAGGAAGTTGCGTCGGCAGCTTCAAAGTGACCGCGAACGAGTGGACGTGTAGAGCTAAGGAGTTCGAGAAGGCTTGGGAGGAGAAGAATCCGAGGAAAGCCTACACGTTGCTGCGACAGTATAGCGGGAAGATGAAGAGATGTTCTCCTGTCTTGAACACTACCAATGGAGTTGCAGTTGGTGATGCGACGCTGCCAATATGGAAGGATTACTTCCAGTTCACTACTGAATCGTCCAGCGCCATCAGTACCTGAGCTCCCGCATGTTCAGAGAGCACATTACGATGTCAGTGAGGAACCGCCGACTGAGTCTGAAGTTTTGGATTGTGTCCGGAAAATGAAGAATGGAAGGCAGGTGGAGATGACAACATCACTGCTGAAATGCTGAAAGCTCTTCCTCCGTCTGGGATTCGTGAAATGACCAACACCATCCGTGCCATATGGATGAGCGAAAGGATACCCGATTCGTGGAGACATGCGATCATCGTACCTCTTCCCAAGAAGCTATCCGTCACGGATCCTAAGAACTACAGAGGAATCTCTCTACTTCGTGTCATGTACAAGGTTTTAGAACGTATCATTCTCGAGCGACTTATCAAACATCGTGAAGGAACGACCAGAGATGAGCAAGCCGGTTTTCGACCTGGAAGATCGACCATCGACCAAGTGTTCGTCGTGAGAAGAGTAATTGAATCGTGGCAGCGGTTTTCGAAGCCATTACAGCTTGCTTTTTTGGACTTTGAAGCCGCGTTCGACTCTCCTCATCGTGATCGATTGCTCAATGCTCTGCGAGCAGATGGAGTCCCGGAAAAAGTATGTTCGGTTAATCCCGAGGACATGAACAAAGGAACAACAGCACCAGTTCGTACACCTGTCGGATTTACGACAGCTTTCGAGGTGAAAACAGGAGTAAGGCAAGGAGCCGTTGCAGGACCTTTTCTTTTCATCTTCGCCGTTGATGACATCATGCGTAGAGTTGCAGAACAGTTTCCTGCGGATGTGATCCTAACACCATCAGGACGCTCCTTGTCGACCTGGAGTACGCCGACGACATTGTGTTATTCGCTGAAAACAACGCAAAACTGCAAAGGATTGTGAACCTCGTTTCGAAGTATGCCGCAGCCTATGGACTTCGTCTTCGTCCCGACAAATGCAAGCAGATGTGGGTCTCTCAGAGGCCTTCAACTGGAGTTTGTGTGGACGGACAACGTATCGAACTGGTGGACGATTTCTGTTATTTGGGCTGTTTGCTGAAGAACGATGGTAGTTATGCAGCGGATATTCGACAACGATGTGCGAAAGCTACGTCTGCATTCAATTCTCTAACCAAGTGTTTGTGGTCTACCACCATCGCGAAGGAAGTCAAGTTGCGCGTCTACCTATCCGCTATTCGCCCTATCACTTGATGTACGGATGGGAGACGTGGGCAGCACCGAAAACGCAGATGGAAAGGTTGGATTGCACGGAAAGGAAGCTTTTTAGGCGTTTGCTTGGATATTTCTGGCCGCGTGTATGCCATAACGAAGACCTTTACAAGGAAATCGACGCAGTACATCAACGCTTGACACGAGCGAGGTGCCAGCATCTCCTAACGCCATCTCAAGCAGCAATGGAAAGTCGACTTCGACTGCTCGGGCATATACTAAGAAGAACGCCGGATCGTCTCGTACAACACGCTTTAAAAATGCTTCCAAATCCTGTCTGGAAACGGCCACCTGGGCGTAGGCGAAAGTTCTGGACGGATGTGGCTAAAGAGGATTTAAAGTCACTCGGCATCGAAAGACAGTTCAGGCGCGATGTTTCATTTCGCAGGAAATGGAATAGTGACAGCTGGAAGGAATATGTTCAAATTGTGGCTGAAGACCGTGAAAAATGGACACGGCTGACTACTAGGACGGCACACCTCGGTGAAGATGCGGAATGACCGCGTCAGGCGAAAGCCAACCGATTAAGTCAAGTAAGTCAAGTTTGGATGTCGAGAGGTAGCAGAGGGAGAGAGTTTGGTTTCCTGAACCATGATAACATCCGGGTGATGAGTACGGGCGAAGAGAGATAATTCAGAAAGCTTGGCGCGAAGGCCGTTGAGATTGATATGTACAATAAAGAGGGGGCGGTTGGTAGATAAGGAATTGGAGTTACTGGAGGCGGAGCACACAATACAACGAAACGAGAATCGTGGTGCCTCACAGAACTGAGACCCGAACTAGAGAAGTGCACCCACCTTTGGCACCCGAAACACTGGACACTGGTTCCATTCCCAGTGACATCTCTGTCGCATGTGGCACATGGGTACTTCTTCTTCTTCTTCGCGGGTCCTGAGTTCCTCTCGACACCGGCTCTTTGCAGTAGGATCTTCAGGAAAACTGCGGCTAGCCAGCACCTCTCCCATGACAAAAACCCTTTCCGCGGAGGGATTGACGTCGGTTTGCACGGAGGTGGTCTTCTTTCCTCCACACTGCCACGGCACGAACGTACGACATCTCGGCAGCCTCCGCCCCCAGCAACTCTGATTCCTGATTCACCAACCGCCCCCTCTCTATTGTACATATATAATCTTAACGGCCTTCCTACCAAATTGTCTGAACTCTCACTCTTCGCACGTACTCATCATCCGGATGTTATTATGGTTCAAGAAACCAAACTCTCTCCCTCTACCACTTATCCACAACCAAACATTCCAGGCTACACTGCCTATCGCATCCCAAGGACAGCTCTTGGAGGCGGAGTTTCTACGTTCGTGCTTTCTATTGTGCTTATCTGGGTCAAATTCCGGTCCGCAATTGCGTCTCGACACGCTTTGCGGCCGCACGCTCCCGAGTCAGAAGAGCTTCCAGCGCCGCAGCCGCCGATCTGCTGACTCTAGGTGGGTTTTGGAACCTGGAAACTAAGAAAAACTGGGGAAAATTGTATGAAAAAGCCACATCGAGTCGGCTTTGGCGCTGGGAACCCGACTGACTCGAACGCGTGCGGCCGCAAAGCGTGTCGAGACGCAATTGCGGACCGGAATTCGGACCAGATAAGCACAGTAACTTACCTTCTCATCTAATTCCAAATGTTCCTAAAAACGGTACTCTCGAGTGCGTTCCCGTTCACCTCCCTCTTAAAACTCCATTATCTCTATTTAATATTTACATCCCTCCCTCCACTTCTTGTCCCCCAACCTACAACGCCATACACTAACATTTATTTTCGCGAACCCTGGCTTCAATGATTGCGATGTCGCCTTTCGTTAAGGTGGCTTTCTTAACTTGGTATTTTCATTTTTTTAACATAAACATGTACTAAACGAAACTTTTCGGAAATCTCATCCGTATCTTTTTTGAAAATCTATTTGCTAAGTGAGAGTAAGATTTGCCGAATAAAAAACAGGGGCTGTATGCATACTTCGTCCTGAAAACAACTCGGAGAGCCCCACATTGAAGGCAGAATATATATGAGGCCGTTCGCGTAAGATTCGAGATGAAACAAGACAAATCCAGCATACGGTTTTTATTGGCGGAATCGGTAGAGCATTTTCAGACAACTACCCGCTCAGAACTGAATGATACGCTGGCCCGCTGTGCCCCGCGGCAGAATAGGACGCAAAAGCCTTCAAAAGTCGTAATAAATCTGAATAAACGCATTTCGAAGATTGAACAATAAAAATAGACTACATCGGTGGTCCGGGAACCCAGTCTGAACTGAGATTCAAAGAATTCGCCGATATCACTAAGTTCATTGCTAAATTTTCCTATTTAGGGGGCACCCTAAAATTAAGCATTATGCGACTGCGATAAATCAATTCACAGGTATCGATTCCCCCTTGTTCCATATCAAATTCGAAAAAGTTTATGTTATTTAACGATATTCGACTTCCAACTGCGACATCCATAAAAATTCTCCTTAGAAACTCGATGATAAAAATTCCATTGGGATACTTCGATTGTTAGCGTTATCAGTCAGTCATCCATTTCGTTCTGTTTCTATGGAGTTTTTCTATGGATGTCGCAGTTGGGAATCGCATATCGTAAAATAACGTGAACTTTTCTTGACTTCGGCATGGAACAATGGGTAATCAATAGCGGTGAATCGATTCATTGTAGTCGCATAATGCTCAATTTTTGGGCACACCCTTAAAAATACAAACTTAGAAATGGACTTGGTGATATCGGCGAGATTCATTGATTCTAAGTTGAAATTCGATTTCTGGACAGCAGATGTAGAATATTTTAATTGTTCAACCATCGAATTAAGTCTATTGAGATTTCTTAAGATTTTTGAAAGCTTTTGCGGCTTATTTTGCAGCAGGGCACAGCCGGTCAGCGAATCATTAAGAACACGTCAAGCTCATGGTGGCGGTATACGCTCATTCTCTACCGATTAAGTCAATGAGAACCGCAATTTAGATCCTTCCTGTTTCAATTTCTCCATTTTGACGGAGACGATCTCCTATTTATGGTCCGGACCTCACCAACATGTTTGCGGCCAAGCAAATCGCGCATTATCCGGTAGAAAATAGTGGGTAAGTGACGTGGATTCGTTCCAGCTTTCCCCTAGCTCTTTACTACTGCCATTTCATACGTTTTCCGCTGCAGGGTACGTTGCTTTTGAGCTGCGGCAACACACACCGCTGTTCTGAAACACTTAGAAACCAGGTAGCAGTTGACGAGACTATCCTAGACGGAGGGGGGGGGAAGCACTCAGGATTCAAGTCAGAAATCAAGTGATCCACAGTTCGGTAACCAGGGTAAGGTAGCGGTGTGATCGGCCCGTGAGAGGTGCGGCCCCTCCTCCTCCAGCTTTAGATCCGGTGCGGCCCCCCTCCCACCGAGGTTTTGTTTTGACCCTTGTGCAAAACAATTTGAGAAGTCTCTTCCGAACAACGCTTCCGAACGTTTTCAGCAAAAACGGCCGTTATAGGTCAAGTCACACCGGCCGTAATCGGTTCACAATGGTCGGATCGACCTGGGAAATCGGCCAACAGCTTTTGTCGATGGTCCTCTTCAAAAAAAAAACGCTGCAACAGCTCTACCCAAAAAATTGTTTCGACCTCTCCTGACGTTGAAGTGCAATCAGCGGTTTTCCGATTATTCAGCGCCCCGAACCACACACTCATCTTCAACTGCTTGGCCTATGGAAGGACAAACCAAGTAGTTGTCTTACTTGTCTATCTGATAAAGCTTCAAAAACGGGTCTAGAGGCCTTTGTTGCGAAAATCACACGGTGTGATGAGGCCTGTTTTTAAGGCCCAAATCACACCGTCACATTTACAGCCGTCACACCGGCCGTAATCGGCTCAAAATGGTCGGATCGACCTGGGACTCGGCCGACAGCTTTTTTTTATGGTCCTCTCTAAAACAAACCTTACACAGCTCGATCCAGAGAAATTATTTTTTCGACCTCTCCAGACGTGTGAGTCCAGACAGCAGTTTTCCGATCTCTGCTCAGTATCTCGGATTTGGCTGAAATCTTGACTGAAGATGTAATTCAGGGCGCTGAAGACGAATCTGAGGTCCGTTTCACAATTTTCGACCTGCTACCTCAGTTATACGATGGTTTGGGAAAGATATAATTCATGCGATGTTGATCAAATGGCGCGCATCTTCGCGCCATACCTTTTCTAACTTACTACGGACAACGAAGTGGTGAAATGGGCTGCTCTCGAGAAAGCAGGAAATTGGAGGGCTTTCAAGAATTCATGCAAAGCCTGTGAGGAGTTTCAACAACCACGCTCTGAGTTGAGGTCTCGGCAATCAGAAACCCAGAAAAATCTCGAAATTCTGGATTATTTGTCGGTCAACATATTCGGATCACTCATAGAACTAACACGTTGGCGAATAAGGAAAGTGCTTCGGTTAGTGACCAGGTTGCAAAACTGTGCGGAATGTTTCGGGATGAGAATACGGCCCTGCGTTTCGGATCGAGATTGCAACGCGTTGATGTCGCAGGACCTAAGTCATTCAATGCTTCGATTGAGACAATGGTGTGAGAGACAACACTAAGAAGACAGCACTCTATATTACTGCAAGCTTTTCTGCAGCAAGCTTTGTGACAGTCGTTAGACCGCGAGGGTTGGCATACTAGACCTATTAAATGAGGATCCAGGTCAGAATCGATCCCAGTAGAACGAAGAAAGCGACAGACTCGCCCTTAGTTTTGGAAAGTGCGTAGAATACAGAACCAACAGAGCACGGCAAGGTGAAGAGAGGTCCCGCTCTCACGGCGACAACCAAGGGAGGGTGAAGACTGTCTTCGACACAGCTCACTTTGACTATGACAAGGTGTCCTGTCTTAAAAAAAACTACAGATTTTTTGAACGTGCAGTAATGGGTTGAGATTACTTCGCCAGACGATGAGATGACACCACTACAACCCTACAGAGCACAACAAAACCTTGCGTGTTTCCTAGGCCATGAGAAGGAAGGATTAAATCGAGCCACCGGGGCTGCAATAACATCTACTGTCATAGCCTACACTACATCTAAGAAGGGATTTAATTCTGCTAATGAATTTCCACTCTGTACGATGAAGATAGGAACAGTTGCTTAAGGAGCTCATTACGAAGCGAGAAGAGCCTGCAGGTGTGATTAGGCAGTTTGCTGTTAACATGAAACACGATCTGTTGAAGTAAGTCATCGACGAAAACCTCCCGATCTCACATTTAACAGATGATCACACAGGAAACGGGATAAAATAGATACTCAGGCAAATCGGGGGAGACTCCGCGTTCGACTCCCGGCTGGCGTTAGAGAACTCAGGGAACGCGGAGTCCAGCGTAATGATAGGCGGGAGGCCCGCATCGCGCACGTGATGGTGACGTAAGCAGCTCCACCAGGAGACCCGAACTAGAATAGCGGAAGACCCGCATGTAGTGGCGGAAATATCAATATTCATTGAACTACGGAATCGCTATCGTTTCCTACGTAACTCCCTCGGGTGCTATATCCCTTACTCGGAAATTTCCACAAAAACAAAGTCAGAGTGAATTTCCCCTTCCGGTCTAATCAGTAGACAAGGGACCTTTCGTTAATTTTACCCGGCCAAATCCGCGATGTCAAGAAAACTTGGTCGCCCCATCCTGCAGTCGAGTCGCTATGAGATCGTGCTCCCTACATGGCACGGGTTTGCTCTGGCGTTCAACGTGTGTTCAACACCTACGTTGTCCCCCGGCGGGAGTACAGCATTGCGAGTCTCGTCCTTTTTCTTGCGGGGAGCCTCCCGCTGGCCGTACGGAGGGCCTCCCGCTGGCAAATATCTGACGCGGAGTCTGACGAGGAATCGTCTGAGTAGTATTTATGCTAGGAACTGCATCTCCTGTCAATGCTAGGAACTGCATCTCCTGTCAATCGTTCATTAACTATTATGGAAGCTCAGAATAAGTTCGCACGTGGCACCGTGCATGTCTCACGGGAACGCTTCACTTCATTAGATTCCAAGACACAGCAACCTCGCCTCTCGATTTGAAAAATCTTTATTAAACGTCTTGTTTCTATTTCTTGGAACGGTTGTGGTGGGGCTTCCGTTATGACAGGTAGGATGCAAGGTATCTACGGATTATTGAAAGATCATCTGCAATCAGCAACGAAATTTCGGGACCCGCGGAGTACTTCCTATTCGATTCACCAACCAGGATTGATGGGAGATCTACCTAACGATCTGTAGCAGAGAAGATTAATTTTGGGTTCCTTCAAATGACGATGCTCCACCGTGTCTGATGAGCTGCAAGTTTTCAGTCCTGAGTGCACAACATTCTTACCAGTTACCTTGTGCTGCTTGTAAGTCTCAGACGGCTGAAACAGAATTTAGATGTCACACCGCAGGGGCGAAAGCAAGAAAACGTCACATGAAGGGTAATAAATGACACCAGTACATCTATTATTGTGGAACATGTGAACGCAAGCCTCCACCACTTCGCTACATTTTTTGAAACTCTTCCAAACGAAGAGAGCCTTTCAATAGATTTCACACTCAATTGCGAGGTCTGAAGAAGAAGTTCAGCACCGAGTAAATTTTCTGCAAACGTTTTGTGGCAATTTTTTTGCCAGCACAGAGCGCCCCATCGACCCAACTCACTTCAGACGGAATGAATTTTCAGAGTTTTCATGTTTCTGTTAGTAAGGTGAATACAATTGTACGTTAAAAGTCTTCCTGACTTCGGTGTTTCATCGTAATACTTGTATTTCTTTCTGTGATTCTCAATGACCACAGGTCAAAACGGGTCACAGTTCTCTTATGGTGACCGTCTGATCAGTTCACAATGAGGGATTTTAATGTGGAAATATACAATTTTTGATTGATTTCGGGTATTAACTCGGTTACTTCGCATCACTATTGTACGGTACTCGTTGGAAGCTGTTCAAAAATGGCATCAAAATTGAACTTGTAGGACTCTGAAACAAGTTATGGCTATGTAGCGCTTTGTGCGCGCGAAATGGCTGCAAATCGCCGCTTGTGCGACAGAAAAAAATCTGCTCGGTACGGTAGGAGGGAAATTTTTGGCATGATGACGGACCGGGGGCCTGCGGCCCCCCTACCCGGCGTCTGAGATTGCGGCCCCCTCTGTGATCGTCACACCGTACGCCTGAGCCTGTCAGCAATATCAAGCATTTTCTATCAGGTTTTTGTTCATTTCTATGAGTGAATCCTGAGTGCCCCCCCGTCTAGAATAGAGCCCAGTTGACAACTGACTTCTTTGCACACAAGAAGGCCGGCAAAATGCCACGATCGACTATGGACCTCCGAACAAAACTAGTACCGATTCAACAAAACGCGGCAATAATGTTCGAAACCACTTCCGCCACCATCGGGGGTTTTCCGCATTTATATGTACCAGTTTTGATCGGGGATCCATTGTCGATCTAGATATTCCGCCGGCATTATCTTGTGCAGAGAAATCCGCGGTCAACTTCCGCCCAATTACTTTAAATTCCAGAACGCAGGTTTCTCCGTAGCTCGAGGAGTGGTGTTCGCTGCCGCGGCAAAATTATGGAAAGGGCTTAAGAGAATGATTAAAGGGATCGCAGAAAACCTTACAAAGCAGTTTCAACTAGTAATACTTTGATTCTGACGCATCTAAGCACGATATGGTCCAACGACAAATTTGAATGAGACTTTAGCCAACTTCCTAGGGTTCATTACGCAAAACTTCAGATATTTACATGCTTGTCTTTTGCTTTCTCACGTCTTCACAAGATATGATCCGGGCGGGATAGGTGTGCATACGGCCCTAGGAAGAACGTTCAAAGGCGGCATACACGCTCACAAAGATGGTCGAGATAACAGCATAAATGGGCCCGCTCGGTCCCTACCATACTGTCTACGATGTTCGAAGCACTGAAAAATATTCAGGATGACAGTGATTGAGCATTTCTGTCTAGCAGGCCTGAAATTTTCCACCCCTACGCGTAACAGAATAAAGAGTGGAATTTGAGGAAACATTTGATAATCCAAAGTGATAGCACTGTCGAATGGGAGTCTTCGAGAGAAACAGCTTGACTGGAATATATCATTTCTTTTTACCGATGAAAACCTCCATTTTAAAAGTCAGCAAGAGCAAAGCGGCATTCTCAAAAGTGGACGAGAGTTAATCGCTCAGTAGACGTGTTATTTTGAGGTAAATCAAACTGTTTCTCTCGTGCACTCCATTTTTACAGTGCTATACCTCTGAATGATCACGTTTTACCAAGTTTCAAATTTCATTTTGTTACTCGAAGAGGTGGGAAAAGACACGTGTGGCTTGCAAGACAGGAAAGCTCAGATACTATACTCTGGATAGTTTTCAGTGCTTTAAACATCGCTGGCAACTTGGTGGGGACCGTGCTGGCCTACTTATGCGATTACCCGACCATGTTTGTAAGCGTGAATGCTGCCTTTTAGATGGGACATGTCCAAACCTTCCTGACTTTACTATGGGCCAATCACTCGTTTCGCTCCAAGAGGTCAAAACTGATGTGAACTTCGCGTTTTGAGGGGGGGGGGGGGGCGCAGACGTAATAGCCCGTTTCGATTAGTTTCTAGGAATTTTTGACTCAACTTTTCATTTGTTTTCTGTTTAGTGATGGGTAGATTTACAGATTTACGATTTTTCATGAAGACCCAACCTTTTTCATCATTGCAAACGCTGATAGCGAGTTTGAGAAAATTCAATGGCTTTTATTAAAGGCAGTGTCCACGATAAATTTCGTCTTCGTTTTTTCGCCGTAAATCGAAAGATCGGGATCTCATTCGAGCGATAGGGTCGAAAGAACGAACAAAAACGAGAACGAAAGAGCCCCTGTTAGCTCCGAAATCCGCTCGCGCTAGTCCTTTCCTCGCGCGTATCAGGCACGTATCGATTGATTAGAATGGTCTAGTGCGAGAGGATTTCGGAGCCGATAAGGGCTCTTTCGGAACCGTTTTAGTCCGTTCTTTCATCCCTATCACTCCAATGAGATCCCAATCTTTCGATTTACGGCGAAAAAAACAAAAAATTCATCGTGGACACTGTCTTGACATAGAATGGATTCCAGGCAGGGTTGCGAATAAGCGCCAAGAGAGTCGTAAAAATTTTGAAAAACTTCTGAAGAAAGATGAAAATTTATGGGGGGGGGGGAGTCGTAAAATTTTTGGGGAAAAGGAACTTTCTCTAAACCACTTGGTAAGCTAAAATGAGGTAGTAATAGTCGCCCTTTAATGGTAAGATTGCAGCACGAGAACAGCTGTGTCTGCAGAGGACGCCATGAAATTCTACATTACGGTGGGTATACGATAGTTTGGGCAGTCTCAGATTTCAATCAAAAATTCTATTCAGGGGTCATTTGGTGTGCTGAAAACAAATTTGATGTCTGTTTGCTGAGGGGGAGGGGTCGCGAACAATTTTAGAATTTTGGTCAACAGGGGGGGGTCATGTCTCCGCCAGAAAATGATGCAACGGCCTGCTCAACCAGGGTGGAACAATGTTGGAAATTTTCCAAAGTGGGGGAGTCGCCAACAAAATTGAGAAATTGGGGGGAGGGCCGCACCCTCCCCCCAAACTTCCCTTGTTTTTTTGTTTTTCCCCTGTCCCTAACGGTTTTTTGTTTTTTTTTCTCGGTTCCAACTCAGCTTCACCACTGAATGTTTCTTACGTATGACGAGTTGTTCAGATATGTTTGTCAACCGCTGGTGACCTGAATACTCGTCAAAACTGCGATTGTCAGAAGAGCGAAAAAATGGTTTTGGAGGGCCTTCCAGTGTCATAGACATTGTTCTTATGGGCCGAAACTCGGCGGTCCGGTAAAATAGGCCCAGTAACAAAGTAGAAAAAGCAAAGCCGCTCATGTGGAGTGAGAAATAGAAAAAAATCGCCCTTTAGAAGAAGAGGTGTAGAAAGGCCTTTTTTCAAATGGCCTTTTGTGTCTTGGAATTCACTTTTAGAAAGCGGCAGTCGAGCATAAGATGCATCTACTGAATGGTTACGGAGAAATTTATTAGCTGGATTTTTTCAAAAAAAAATTCTTGGGTACTCTTCCGAAATAAACGACCCACTAGAGAAATCTCATGAGGAATGATCATCCCACTGAAGCCTTTGAATGATTTAGTCTTTTTCACTGAACTGTTTGATGTGACCAACCGATCGGTAGGTCATGCCCGAACAATTGCTATTTTCCTTGTATTCTTTAGTGGGTCGTCTATTCCGAAAGAGCACCAATTCTCATGGTTTTCTACGTACCTCACCATGTGAAAACAGTGAGGTGAGAATCTCAGAAAAAATTCTAAAAAAAAATCCAGCTATTGCATCTAGTTTTCCATAACCATTCAGGGAGACGCATCTTATGCTCGACTCTCGCCTTCTAAAAGTGGAAACCAAGGCTAAGAAGGACATTTGGAAAACAACGCTCTTTCTACACCACTTTTTCCAACGGGCGATTTTTTCTATTTCTCACTTTACACGAGCGGCTTTGCTTTTTCTACTTCACTGGAAGGCCCCCAAAAACCGTTTTTTTTTCGCTAATTGGACAATTGCAATTTTGACGAGCATTCAAATCTTAAGCAAAGTGCGGGTGTACCTTGAATTCAGCGGGTCCATGGTTAGGGAGGGGGTCGCAAAGCTTTGCCATGAATGTAGGGGGGTCGCAACAAAAACGCATTTTGTCCAACGGGTTGCTTTCCCTGTCCGTACTCAACCCTGATTCCGGGATTCGGATTGTAGTCTGCCGTGGATTGAAATCATCCTCAACGGTTTTTCAAGCATCTGGAATCTTGCCACTGCTTCTCAGAAGGACTCGAGAAGCTTGACATCACAGTTGTTTTGCCATTCGATGAGAGGTCTCACCCTGACACAAATACTTAACAAAACGCCTCCTCCCATGGTTTGCCTACCTTTTTTAAATCCCCGGTTCCTGGGCGAATCTGGGAGAAGAAACTAACTTGAAATAAAGGTACTCACCTTGGCATCATATTCCGCCTGCTGTGAGGTTCCCCATTTGCATTTTACAATGTCGCCGACGTTGTACACCATGGCAAACGGATTTCTTCGCCTGTTGCAGCTTCAAACGATCCTGTGAGTTTGTTATTCTGAAATGAAACTATTCAAATGAGTTTTTCAGAATGGAAACAAAACGATTCGATAAGAACTGAGATAGCGACGGAGGCGGCGGCAGCGCGCGGACATTCAGCCCAGCCCCGGTTTGTGGAGCGGAACCCACGGCGGCATAAAATCAATAGAAGCCGGCGTTGCTCGGCGAGTACGACCTGTTCAACAACATCAGGAAGGATTGGATCGGAGTAGGAAAAGGAGAAATAAGATGAAAATGAAGGAAATACTCGGGAAAAGTTACAAGTAATCGAAGTGAGGAGCTGACTCGAGCGACCATCCGGGGCGAGAGAATACGCGCGACAGCACGATGTCGCGACCGCCGCCGGCGCGGTGATCCGCCGCCCAATGAACAGGATCTGAGAGGAGAAGAGAGAACTGCCCAACAGGGACCAATTCAGGGTTCAACAAGACCTGAACACGACACAAACAGGAAAAAAAGGAGGGCGGACTGCTCACGAAACGTGAAACAGTTCCAAATTTAGGGGGCGCTCTCTACTTATCACTATAGTTAAGTAGTTCTTCAATGAAATTCGCCATGCACAGAAGGAACCCCTGGATAAAGAATTGCAGCTAAATGACAACATTAAGAAGAAGACATTTCTGGAGATATTACTTCACGTCTTTCCCAACAACATACAGTCGGAGCCGAACGCACTAATACTTTGCGTTCCCTAATATTGGTCAGCGCAAACTCGGTGCACGTAACGAATGGCACCGACTTCGCGCCAACCTTCAGTTGGAAATGCACTACCATCCGTGACGACTGTGGTCGCAACAGGGGTGCGCTATCGAAAACAAGGGCGGGGGCGATAACGGGGCAGGTGGTCGTAATGTTTTCCAGCTGCAGAAGAGGCGGAGAAACGGGGAGGAGCGATGTGCGTGATTGCGCTCTCCCCGTGGTTTGTCCAATCACGTCGCTCCTTCCCCGTTCCCCCCTCCTCTCTTCGTTGCTGAACATTACGACCATCACCCACAATGACACTTATTGGAAGGGGGGGGGGTCGAAGAGAGACTTCGCACATAAATCAAAATTTTGCCCACCACGGGGATTTTTATGAATACCACGTGGGTGCGAGACCATTCCCAATTTTTTCCAAGAGATTGGAGCCCTGGCTGGCGGGATCCCGACGTGAGTGCGAGATTTTCCTTCGACCCCCCCAATTTCTGCGCTGCAACGCAAATAAAACATCAAACCAGAGTTTCCCCCCTTCTGAAATCCGGACAGCCGCCGTGGCACGGAAAAATAATCGTGGCCAAGTGCGATACCATAGTGCCCTCCCCCCATTTGCGATAGCATCGCAACAGGTGTTGGAGCAGGGTTGAACAGGCCGTCGCGCCAATTTTCGGCGGAGCTACGACCCCCCCTGTTGACCAGAATTTTGAAACTTTTTAACGACGCCCCCTTTCAAGAGATAGACATCAAATTTGTGTTCAGCACACCGAATATTCGGTGTGCTGAACACAAACGTAATGCAGAATATGATGGCCTCTGCGGACACAGCTGTTCTCGCGCTGCGATCTTACTATCGAAGGGCAAATATCCTCATTTTAGCTTACCAAGTGGTTTGGAAAACAATACTTCTTCTACAAGGAATTGTACGACCCCTGTTAGCCGAGTGTTGAAGCAACCCTGTGTTGAAGCAACTCAATCTCTGAAATAATCTCCGAATCCCCATAATAGTCTTCTGTTAAGCTATTCTTGAGATTAAGAGAGCTACTCATTCCTTCTGCTCGACTACTCGCCAAACCACGGCCCCGCAAAATGAAGGTGATAGCCCACACAATCCAAACAATATTCCTGCACCAGGTTCGGCATTGCTGGACTGTATTTGGAAAATCGTCAGATTCCTGAGAAAGGAAACTCCAATGGCATAATCCTACAGATGCAGTGAAGGGCTTTTTACAGTCTGTTCCCGTCGAGTCTGTCGATGGAAAGCACAGAGAAGACCTTCAACTCAACGTCTCTGTCATGCTTGCTGTCGTTCTTCTTGCATCACGCAATAGGATGATAATCGTGCCGAAACCACCTGGTCCCGACACGACTCAATTTTCGCTCAGCACGATTATGGTGGGTGTAGCCGCAAAACAGATGGCCGCGGAACACTCAGCAGCCCGCCCGTCTCTCACGTGCGCCAATCGATCACCACATTTCTCGTGGGCGCACACGACGCATGCGCACGCTGCTGACCGAATCAGGCCCCAAAAACGACAGTAGCCATCTAAGACTGCGCCCGCAGCTGGGTCAAATGAGCCATTATGTCTCAGCGGAACCACAGTCGGCACGATTCACACTGATACTTTGCGTTCCCTATTGTGTGTGGGCGCAAACTCGGGGCGCATGTGTTATAAAATACACGCACCGAGCTTGCGTCAACACACCATAAGGAACGCTAAGTAACATTGCCATGGATCGTGAAGAGACTTCGCGTTCATTGTTATATAAGTTATAAGTTATAAGTTTATTACATCCGCTAAAGGCAAATGTGAGAAAAAAATTATAACGAGGATAAACTGTAACAGAAATGCTCCAACATATGCTCATAACCATGAAAGCAGAAGCAGCGGCTCATCTCGAAAAACTAGGATTCAAAATCCAACAGGATCTTTTTAGCACGTGCTTTAAATTGACTCAATGTCAGCCCTGGAGGCATATTTTTTGTGATGTCGGAGTATGACCTGCCAGCTCTGTATTTGAAGGAGTTGGCATACAAACTGGTACTTGGTCCGCGTAAAACAATTTTGAACAAGTTTCCTCTCGTCCGAGAGTAACTTAAATTGAACAGACGCTTCATGTTTAGCATTTTATGGTTGTAAATCCAGTTATGAACCTTGCATACGTCAAATACTCTACGCCGGGACCTGAGCGAAGGCAGATTCAAGTATCTATCCCTTATAGAGGCGCTTGGGATTCTTTCGTACAAAAATCCACCTACTCGTGTGAGCTTGTTGAAGGGTGGCGCAACCTCGGTGCACCTATATTGTAGCATATAGCACAGAGTTTGCGCCAACCTTGAACAGTGAACGCGAAGTCTCTTCACGATCCATGCCGACGTTAGCACGCAATCCGTGCAGACTCTACATGCAGTCGATACGGTATCTTGTCGGTGCACAATAAGCTGATGCAGACTCGGCTCACGAAGCATAATGTCCTCTCCATGCGTAGTCGCCTCCCAGCAAGACCGCCCGCAGCACGCTCGTTTGCCACGTCATCCATTGATCTTCGGCGCACGGAGCTCCCTACGTGTTACAGGCTATAAAACGGCGAAATTCACTTGGTTCATAAGCGTGCTGGTGCGGAGCGGAGGTTAGAGACAATGAGAGAGCGTAGTGCAGACGGAGGCCGAGGGGTCGCGCGCGGCGCTCGCGCCTCGAATGATGTGAATCACGTTTTATAGAGGGCACGTGCACTGCATTTGCGACAACAGAATGTTAACCGACGATATACAGCCACAAACAACACACCAATCCGTGTAGACAGTGCGATACACTCTTTACGCCCAATTTTTTTTCTTGGAAAAAAAATCCCTCGCCCAAACATTATTCGTAGGCCGAAATGATGCTTTTTCGGACAAAACAACCCACTCTGTTAAAGAGGTTTTCCGATGCAGCTACAGGCACAGGCTGCCATGTTCTGTTTTTGAGATGCATAGACTAACAAAAAAAATCGCGCCTAATCTCTAGAAGTGTAAAAATGGATCAGATTTCAAGGATGTCCTCTCTTTTGAGATAACAAAACGCTCTCCTAGGCTTTACTTCAAACCCACTTCACAATTGTTCCCATCCCGCGGTTCTACTTTCCCCCAAAATCGAGAAGGGTGTCGCATCCATAAGGACATGCAGGGACAATGGGACTGCTACGCAGCCAACAATCGTGCGGCGCGACAGCCGCGAGGGTGGAGCTTTCAGTGGGTGAGCTGAGCGAGCACCACAAGACGGTTGCGGCGATCGCGATGTCGCGCGAAGGGAATGATTTCGATAATTTTCGTCGCTCGCGTCACTTGCCGCCAATTCTGCGACATCCAAGTCGACGCTCATTTCTTCTAGTCCTGTAAAGTGGCGGCGCGAGTTTCGCAACGCTGCCACTCCGGAAGCCCTTAATGTGGAATTCCCATTTGCTCGCAATTGGGAATTCCTGGTGGGTCAGAAGGAAACGCTGCTACGCAGCTTCGTGATTGCCCTCTATCCCATATCATGAAACTTTTTCCACTCGACCAAACGGCCTTAGCGTTCCCAGGGTGCCTCTCTCACTAATTAGCTTTGGAAATTCAGGGGACCTTATGATACAGGCCCCGCAACGAAGAAAACAGCGCAAGGCAGTAGAGGCAGTAGGATGCGGCTGCCTTCGTATTGATCGCGCCCTTCATGTGCCAAACGCCAAAGCTTCCTTGTTTCCAGGCAAGTAAATTCAGAATCGGGGAAGGTTTCGGGTCAACGAAAATTTGTATCCATAATTTTCACGACTATCGTATTCTTCCTGCCAGACGGGATGGTTAATAAGGTAGCGCTGTCCAGAGTGGTCCGCCAGCCATTCTGGCGGCGCTAGAATTTGCAAGTATGCTTCGATCGGGCCCTAAACCCGTGGGAAGGTTATATCATCGGCATGGATCTTACCAACACTTTGCGTTCTCTATTGAAGGTTGGCGCAAACTCGGTGCCATGTGCTATAATATAGGTGCGCCGAGCTTGCGCCAACCTCCAATGGGTAACGCAGTCTCATTAGGATCCATGCCGATGCTATTTCCTAGGCTCATGAACTTGTCCAATCTTGGAAAAGGGGTAATAGTCTTTTGTGCAAATTTAGTGGTTGGGGGAGGGGATGGGCGCAGGCCAGTTCTCCGGCACCATCTGGCCCCGCAGACCTACTGTGGTTCTGGGAGCCGAATTCCGGTCCGCAGTTGCGGACAACGGCTGTTGCATCACGCGATAGGACCACTTGGTCCCAACACGATTCACCTTTCTCCCAGCCCGATTAGCATAGTGCCACAGCGTAGTACGCAATTGCGGACCGGAATTTGGCTTCGAGAGCGACAGTAGCTATTATCCGGTCACACTTGAATAGAGGAAAATGGAGAACAGTGAGTCGTCTAAGGCGAGGTCTAGAAGCACCCACCACGTCGATGTAGCAGAAACACAAATCCAACCGAATGCGGCGAGGTTCGTTTTATCAGTATCACCATCCTAATAAAAACATCCATCGCGGTAGATGTTCACCGAAAAATTGATATTTTCGATAACATCTGCGCCAACAACAACACAAACATATGCTAAAATGCTCTTCGCCTTAAAATTTTATTTACACCATTAAATACTGGAATATGAGGAAATATCACAGACGTTCTGACTGAGATGAATACGTTGTGCTTAGTGTAATTTGTGAATGAAAGCTTATTAGTTGAAAGCTGATGCGTTAAAACTTCTAACGAGAAAATAAATAACCCAGCAAATGAAACTGATGGCAGAAAAACGGAGAACGAAACACGACTATGGAGTTAAGCCATGGGATTCGCAGTCATTAGGGCAACATCAGAGGACACCATTTCCTTGACGAGTTCCTGAAAGCAGTTCGAATTACAGTGTCTTAAATATAACTCAAACTAAGCTGCAACTTTACCTCGATAGAAATTTGGGCTTCCCATCCAAGATCCTTCTTCGCCTTACTGGGATCACCGAGTAAAGTCTCTACTTCGGTAGGACGGTGGTACTAAAAGCATGTAATAGAACAGCGTTCTTCAAAAGTTCACGAGAAAGGAAAATTTTCAATGTTTCGTATCAATTTCAACCTCCCTCTTCAATATACATGGCAGATTCAGATTTCGTGTACCACATACCCTAATAGGAAAAAAAAAGAAGTTTTAATGGAATAGAAAATTTTCACGATCTTCTTCTTATTCTTCTTCTTTTCAGCCACATCGAGGGTTTTGTCATAAGCGGAGAAGCTGGGCGACCAGTAGTGGATTCGTCCACAGATCCATTATGGTCAGCGTGGTAGGTCTCTTCGGACAATTAAAAAAATGTGCGGTGTTATGACAGATGGAACCGCAGTCCGGACAAACATCAGATTAGCTGCTGCCAATCTTGCTAACGTAGGACATGAGTATTGTCGAGTGACCGCAGCGCAGCGATGCCAGTGTGCATCTAGCATTTCTTCCGAGTTGAGTCTCGGATGTGCAGGCTGGGGGCGGTACTTCTCCTAGAACAGGATTTACGGGAGCCCTCTCAGGATGACATCGTACGAAATTGGTGTGCTCCTCGCGCAGAAGACGGAATCGTCCTTTCTGTGAGTCGTGCCATCTTTGCAAGTTGACTTTGCTTGGAGCATCAGCAAATGGCTTTTTTGGCTCTCTAACGGGGTTAAGTACTCTCCAAGACGGATGGTTTGATTGTTTGACGGAATTGTTGGGCTTGCAGCTGACAGTGCTCCTTCACTGATAGTAAACGTGTTTCGGCATGCAGGTGCTCGATTGGGGAACTCCTGGCATATCCGGTGGCGATGCGAAGAGCGGCAATCTGTACGCGTTGCATCTTAGTCCAAGAGGAATCTGAAACTAGATGCTGCCGAACCGGTGCGTCGTATTCCAGTGTGGGCTGAAGGATCGCCTTATACCTAGTGAATTTAGTTTCCTTACTGCTACCCCATGAGGTACCGCCCAGGGCCCTGAGAACATTGAGCTTAGCTTTGACGACAGCCTGCTTCTGCTCGGCATTTCTATGAAACTTGAGCGACGGATCGAGCACAAGGCAGGTAGACGGTCTCCATCCTACTTTACGTCCGTATGAGAGCTGTGCTCGGAAGGATCCGTTGTGAGGGCGGATACTGACGACTCAGGTGCGGAGATCTTTAGCATCTTCTCGTCGAAAAAGTTCTTCAGCGTGATCAGGTACTCCTTGATCTTGTTGGCGGCAACCTGTATGTCCCGATCTCGACACATGATTGTAATGTCATCTGCATACGCGACAACCTTGATATCATGTGGCGGCTCAGGCATATCCTCGAGGTACAGACTGAAGAGGGCTGGCGATAGGACAACGTCCTGCGGGACTCCAGCTGCGATAGGAAAATTCACGGTTTTTCAAAAAGGCGCACTTTCTTTTCTTTCTAATTTTCGAAAAACTTTGTAAGGAGTAGGTTCATTTCACAATAACAGCGACGTTAATGAACATATGGAAGTGCTCGGTATTGTGTAACGTCCGCATGGATCTTGAAGAGACCTCGCGTTCAGTGTTGAAGGTTGGCGCAAACTCGGTGCCATACGCTATAACATAGGTTCACAGAGTTTGCGCCAACCGTCAACAGTGAACACTAAGTCTCTTCATAATGCATGCCGATGTTATGTCCTCACGATCTGACAGCACCTGGGGGATGCGATTTGGCACCTTCGAGACCAAGTTCTGGGTACATTCCTAACCATGTCAACCCATGCGGCAGCTGTCGCCTCCTTCAGACCCAAAAACGGTCGCAAGTATTTCTCTTACAGCGAGCTTTCTTGATCGAGATCTCTCAGAGGTTTTCTATTCCAGGGGGTTTCAGGCCGAAACAGCACATAAGCCACTGCAGAAATAAGATCTGATGGCGACTGAAGCATTCTGCTGACGAGCTGCCGGACAGCATTTTGATATTATCCTGTTAAAATGTCCACCCTGGTGGGCGGGCTTCTCGAGTACAGTTACTAGCTGAGTGCTGAGAACCTCCCGGCCGCCCACCGATGGTGCGGTTAGCGACGAACACCAAATCATAAACATCTTCGGCTCAACGCGAAATCTGGCGGCGTCCAGAGTTCAGTCGCGGCGCGACGTCATAATTAGCCTACGTATCGGTCAAGCGACCTCGCGTTGCGTCGTCGCAATTGTGCATAATCGCCCAGCGTTCACACCTTAATTCCTATGCGACGCGATTTTCGCGTCGCCTCGCGAAAACTCTTAACGCTGCCATAGGGCCAAAATCGGAGCGAATTGTTGAAATTTTACACCTTCTTATACTTTTACCGGACTCTGTATGTTACAAGTATGGTTAAAGAACCAGCGAAAAACGAAGGACAATTTACCTACCTTAGGGTTAACCTTGACGCGTACAACACCAGTGCTCTTCTCCTTTCCCACTTCGTCAACACCTTCTCCATCCCATCTGTAACATGTAACATAGCAAAGCTCATGCCAAAATTCCTAACCAAAAAAACATCCCCGTTTATATTAACTGTTAGCAAAAGATCGAATGTTTTTCTCACAATATAATTCCCACAGGGACGTGTAAGGAGGCCGTGGACGCTTGACTTAGACATTGTTTACACTTCCTTAGCACAACAGCGCGACGGGATGATGGTCTTAAAGGCACAGTCCAACCTCATAGGTAATTTTCGACATTATAGTCCGGCCGCCATGTATAGCAACCCTTCAAGGCGCCAAAACTCATATCGCTTGACTGAGCGAGAAAAAAATTGGCCAGGTCCCCTGAAAAGTTGAGAATGGCCACGCCGGCCGACAAATTTCCAATCTCAAGAGGGATGAGACGCGCGGTGGACTTTAATCAAAATCCATCTTCTTCCACATGTTATCGGTTTAGCTTTGAACTACGGTCTGCTCCAGTGCGGAGGAACAGGTCCGAACTAACTCGTGCACCAAATTCTTGCCGTTCAAATCCACAATCTCTGAAGATCCGTAACTCTGTAACTTCTGGGCAATTGCAGAGAGGGCATTATGCTCAGCGCGAAAATCTCTCCGAAACTAGCAAGAACTGGAAAACGATTCTGAGAGTGGATTGCGTCTTTAAGGTGGATACACAGCGAAAGGGAGGGGGAACGGTGAAGAGCGAATCTCCCGTGATAGGAGGACACTTCGTCTAGTAAAATCCCACTCTCTACGCCTCCGACGCTTCTCTATATTTCTGTACGAGGCAAAACCCTGCCGATCGCTGCACTGTACAGTCCAGCGTAGCAGGGTTTGGTCGCGCCAGAAGCCTAGATAGCGGGCTACCACTAGCGGAAATGCCCTCCAAAACGGTCCTACACTCCACCCTGTTTTTTTCTGCGGTTCGGCCACATTTTCATCATCAGCCAAAGCAATGAAATCACTCCTGTCATAGCGATTCGCAGCGCCGCATGGTCGAAATGTCACTGCATTGTAATAAAGGTTATAAAACCGCGAAATTCTCATGGTTTCTACGCAGGCTGGCGCGGAGCGGCGGTTAGAGACGGTGAAAGAGCGCATGACAGACGGAGGGAGCAGAATCGCTCGTGTCATGAGTCGTGAGAATTACTACTTTTCACAGAGGATACACAGCGCTGCGCCACACAAGAAGTGAAAGAAAGGGAGCATCGATGGATGGCTTGCTAACGAACGACTGCTGCTTGTGACTATTCAGCACTTCGAACGCATCATCATGGCAAAAAAAAACTTAAAAATAAAACCTACACTAGATCCATTCCAATTTCTTTGAACGCCAGATTGCAAAACTGTCTAACAGTAGTTTGCTTTCCAGTGGCTATAACGAAGTCATCAGGCTTATCGTGCTGCAGGATCCTCCACATTGCCTGAAAACCGGTACACTTTAAGAACCAAAACAAAAAAGAACTCAGCGAAGGACCATGAAGCTCGTGGCCCACCTCTACATATTCCCTGGCATGTCCCCAATCACGGAGGGAATCCAGATTGCCCAGTTCAATGCAGCTTTGTTGTCCCAAACTGATTTTCGCAACTGATCGAGTAATCTTGCGCGTAACGAAGGTTTCTCCTGAAAAAAGACTGAATTACAAAGCAGCTGGAGCCTACTACTCAGAGAGTACCCCCGGTCGGACCGGCTGCGTTAAAAGCCTCTACGGGCTGTTCGAGGGACATGGCGGTAGAACGGCGGGGCAGCAGAAGGCCAGCCGGGTCGATTGCGGGACGATGAGAGCTCTTCAATCGTATCGGGACCAAACCGTTCATATCTGATACGTATGCCTGCTTACCTGTGGCATAAAAGATGCACGACCTATCGCCTCCCAAGCATGCCGACGGTAGAGCTGTCCAAATCTGGGGGAAGGGGCTAGAATCTGGGTACTGCAAGAGGTGTGAAGAACGCCTTTTTTACTCAAGGGTGGGGCTTAGGAGCATGATTTCGTCTAACCTTTGGCGATTTTGTCGGACCCCTCCAGGAGCATGACTTCGTCTGCTTGTTTTTGTGAAATTTAAAGAGGAAAAATTTATTAAAAAAAAGAGATTAACAGCGTATCAGATCACGGACGAGTTCTCTTGACGGGGTACCCTCTATAAAACGTCGTAATTCACATCATTCGAGGCGCGAGCGGCGCGCGCGATGCAGCAGCCTCCGTATGCCCTTCGCTCCCTCACTGCCTCTAACCTCCGCCCCGCACCAGCACGCGTTGAGTAGATAAATGCTAGGACTATGTTGAGGAACCCTGGGAGGATTTACAGAACAGGATATACAACAGTAAGCATGAGTGTAGTCATCATAGCTGGACAATCCTGAACATTTGAGATGCACCCAGCCGAGGCAACCGCCACATTGAATGCTTGCATGTTGAGCAGATAGTCCGCAGTGACAGCAGGGATATCGCGGTGTCTTGCTGCGCGGTCCCGGATTTCTCTCGATGCCAGCTCGTAGAAGTGGAATACAGTGGAGTGTAGCCGCCAGCCAATTACACTCCCACTGCGAAAAAACTCCACATGGAGCGATTGATGTTCGTTTGATGAGCCTTCATATTGTCGACTCTACAGATCCACCACACGTAGGTTGGACATCTTAGATCCCACTTGCGCAACAACATTCTTCGGGCCCCGGTTGGAACTACCTGGGGCAGCACGAAGCAAGTGCTACGTATGACGTATAGAGCCATGGTGCAGCCGGTCTTGGAATATGGTGCCCCTATATGGACCAGACATCTCTCTGAATCCTCTTGGTGCAGGTTGCAGAGAACACAGAATACTGCCCTCAGGCTTATTACTGGATGTCACAAGTCGGCGCCTATTCCGCATCTTCATCAGGAAACCGGCCTATAAGCCGTGTAAGGTAGCTAGCTTCCTACGTCTCTGATGCGATGCTCTGTTCATGGCTGACAAGAGGAAGAAGAAGGCCAGCACGCGTAGGAACCAAGCGAATTTTGCCGTTTTATAGCCTGTACTTGAGGTTGCCTGAGTTCGCGAATGACAGACATTTGTTCATCAGTCAGCTCAGGCAAACAACATTTCATGTAGATTGGAAAGTACGTATACCCGAATTATTCGTAAAAAAACTGGAAAGTACGTATACCCGAATTATTCGTAAAAAAACAATTCTAAGCAGTGTTTACCTCCATTCAGAATGATCACTTGCTCTTTGTGGAGCTCAGACCCCCCTGTGAAGCTCCACACCCTGCGCCGAAACCGGGAGGGAGAAGCTCCGAATTCGGTGAGCAGGCCGTGGACCCGCTCTGCCGAAAACAAGCCGAGACGGAAGAGCGTTAGTGCTTCATTTTTGCTTAAACGCAGCGATCGCGCAAAAAAACCATATCTTATTTTTTCACCATTTGAGCTGATACACCACGAGGTAATGGAATATAGCAGGAAGGCCTCGAAAAAACTCTAGAATTCCTAGCGAAAACACCTTCGAAAACTCCGGAGCATTCAACTTATCGCACTTTACGCCTAGCTGGTCTCAGTTTAATACACAAGGGCCAAAAATTTGAACGTCGGAAGCGGTTTTGCTCCTCAAACACTTTAGGTGAGTTAATTCTGTCTTGGCATAACTGATGAGATCTCCTAAATTGAAAAATATTCGGTACTACAACTTTTCCGCACATCGTGGCGCTTCTAATCCCCATGCTTGATGGCCGCCCCAGGACCCAGCCTTCAGGACCCACAGGGCCGTTTTCACGTGGGTGTAGTATTATGGATACACAAAATTTAGGCCTCTAGCTTCGCGACCTACTTACCTTGACATTGTTTAAACATGGGACAGAGAAGGAAAAAACAGAAACGATCCGGGAATCTGCTCGCCAATATCTTCATGCTTCTTCTTCTTCTGCAGCCACAGAGAGGGTCCTGTCATAGATTGAGGAACTGAGCCACAAGCATCAGATTCTTCCACAGATCTACTGGTGTTAACGATGTCGGTCTCATCGGGCAGTTGAAAAGAAGCGCAGTAGTATGCCCTTTATTACCACAATCCAGGCACTCGTCATGTCTGCTAGTATCGATCTTATGTAAATAAGACATAAGCATGGGGGAGTGCCCGCAGCGCAACGAGGCAAGGGTGCACCCGGCACGCCTACCGAGTTCCATCTCGGTTTCGCTGACCTCAGGCGGCACGACTCCGAGAATGGAGTTTACGGCGGTCTTGCATAAGTGATCCTTGACGAAATGGGTATGCTCAGCACGTAAGAGACGGAGGTGTTCTTGTTGTGCGTTGGTCCATCTCTGTATATTGATTTTCGTGGGAGCATCAGCAAACGGCTTTCTTATACTTCTCCCTCTCTCACGGGGTCTAATACTCTTCGCGACGGATGATTTGGCTGCTTCAGGATGTTCATGTACAGCTGTTGTGCGTGGAGTTGGCAATGGTCCTTAACTGGCAGGATGCGAGCCTCGGCATGTAGGTGCTCTACCGGAGAGCTTTTAGAACAGCCTGTTGCGATTCGCGATTCTCCATTTTGAATGCGCTGCAGCTTGGGCCAGGATGTGTCGGACACGACATGCTGCCAGACTGGTGCAGCATACTCCAGGGCAGGCTGTACGATGGCCTTGTACGTGGTCAAGATCGTTTCTTTACTGCACCCGCAGGACATTCCGCCGAGAGCACGTAGGACGTTAAGTCTTGTTTTCACTGCAGCTTGCTTCTGCTCAGTGTTCTTATGAGACCTCAACGAAGGATCCAACACGAGTCCGAGCAGCTTAGGGAATCGGGCGGCCGGCAGGCGAGTTTCGTCCCATTTCACCATGGGATGAGCTCTGTGCTCCGCAGGATCAGTGGAAAAGACGATGACGGATGATTTAGCGGCAGAGACCGTAAGCATCTTGCTATCGCGAAAACATTTCAACTCGATCAAGTAGTCATTGATCTTACTGGCAGCTACATTTATGTCGCGATCACGGCACAGAATAGTAATATCATCCGCGTATGCAACGACCTTGATGTCTTGAGGGGGAACGGGCAGATCTTCTAGATATAAACTGAAAAGTGCAGGCGATAAAACTCCTCCTTGAGGTACGCCGGCGGCAATTGGGATGCTATTGGAGACGTACCCTTGAAATAGCACATTGGCCCGACGTCCTTTGGTGAATGCGGTTATCCACCGCTTCTGCGAGGGCGGAATGGTAAACCTTAACAGGCTCTCCGACAAAATGCCCAAGTTTACAGTGTCAAAAGCCTTCGTTAGGTCGAGGGCTACACCTACGGTTCGCTGAGGTTTCATGGCACTGAAGCCGTCCAAAACATAGCTCACCATTTACAGCAGGGCCATAGTGGTGGAATGTAGTTTACGGAAACCATGTTGATGCTTTTGTTTGCTATTATGTTCGGAAAGCTCCTCCACAGCCAATTTTTCCGCAACTTTGGCAATAGGTGAGAGAAGACTGATTGGCCTGTAACCTTTTGCCGTGGATGGTGATTTACCCGGCTTCGGCAATGGGATGACGCGTGCTACTTTCCAATCTTGAGGTAATGTACAGGTGCGAAACGATGTATTAATGACGTCAGCGAGCAGGGGTAGTAGTTCACTTGGCAGTCTCTTTAGAACTGCTGGGCTCAAACCATCTGGCCCTACTGCCTTCGAATTACTCATTTTCTTGATCACCTTCTCGACCTGAGCGGGCGTGACTGCCTCATCTTCAGCCATGAGTGGCAATTTACAGAGTTCCCGAACAGTTATTCTATTCTGCTTCTCTCTTTTTGTTCTAGTTATGAAAAAATGCTTCCCAAGAGCATTTGCGGAATCTTTCCCTGGCTTGAAGACCCCGCCGTCGAATTCAATCGTGGAATTGTTGGCGGAGGTGAACTTTCCGGAGATCCTTTTCAAAGCCTTCTACGTTGCTGCAGCATCACTTCTGAAGTTCATCTTCTCAGTGAACTTTTCCCAAGATTCTTTCTTGTGCCTATCAAGGTTTATCCTGATCTCATTATCTAGCTCGGCAATGTCTGGGTCAAGATGATTAGCAGCCCTCTTTGCGTCCCTTGTCCTTATCTTCTGCAGTGTCTCCCTGGTGACATTGGGAAAGAAGGTCTTGACACGACCTTCAGGGATCGCAGCTTTCATCGCCTTCCGGATGGCATCAGAGAGGTGGCGCTCCTTCTGGTGTACATTGCCATTCCACGGATATTCGGCCGCTTGGCGGAGTGCAACCTCCCTGAACAGGCTCCAGTCTGCAAGGCCTAAATTGAGATAAGAATGATGACGAACACCTGTATAGGGAGCAAGAGAGAGAGATCGATATTGACAAAGACCGGAATGTGATCACTGGAAAGAGTTGTGGATGTAGACCAAGAGCAGGCATTAGAGAGATTAGAAGAGACGAGGGAGATGTCTGGGCTGGAGGATCGACCGTAGGCAGGAAGACGAGTGGGCTGGTCATCGTTAAGGATAACGAGGTCGCACTCATCCGCCCATTCTTCGACGTCATTTCCTCTAGCACCAGAATCGAGCGACGAGCAGAACGTGTGAGCATTGAAGTCACCCGCAAAGACAATTGAGGGAGATAGAGAGCAGTCATACAGCTCCTTGAGTAGAGGGATAGGGTTGTAGGTTGGTGGACAGGATGTAGAGGGAGGAATGTATATATTGAAAAGAGAAAGTGGAGTTTTTAGAGGTAGATGGATGGGGATGTACTCGAGAGTGCCATCCACTGGAGTGTTTGGAATGATGTCAGAGGGAAGAGAGGACAGAACAAAAGTAGAGACTTCGCCTCCCTAAGATGACCTAGGATTATGATATGCAGTATAGCCCGGGATGTTTGGATGTGGAGAGGTAGCAGAGGGAGAGAGTTTGGTTTCCTGAACCATGATAACATCCGGGTGATGAGTACGGGCGAAGAGAGATAATTCAGAAAGCTTGGCGCGAAGGCCGTTGAGATTGATTTGTACAATGGAGAGGGGGCGGTTGGTAGATAAGGAATTGGAGTTACTGGAGGCGGAGCACACAATACAACGAAAGGAAGAATCGCGGTGCCTCACAGAACTGAGACCCGAACTAGAAAAGTGGACCCACCTTTGGCACCCGAAACACTGGATACTGGTTCCATTCCCAGTGACATCTCTGTCGCATGTGGCACATGGGTACTTCTTCTTCTTCGCGGGTCCTAGGTTCCTCTCGACACCGGCTCTTTGCAGTGGGATCTTCAGGAAAACTGCGGCCAGCCAGCACCTCTCCCATGACAAAAACCCTTTCCGCGGAGGGATTGACGTCGGTTTGCACGGAGGTGGTCTTCTTTCCTCCACACTGCCACGGCACGAACGTACGACATCTCGGCAGCATCTTCATGCTAGACTGATCGCGGCACAGTGCCGGTTGGATCGCGAATTGGGTGTTGTTCGGCCCGCTATGCATCCACGGTCCGACCGGTGTTCATGACTGAGTAAGATGAGAAATGCACAAAACAATGTAATTATACCACCGACACCTCAGAAAAACCATCCGAACAAGCTTTGAGCACAAGATAAAACAGACAAAAGCTACGAATCTCACCTCTTCGAGGACTTTCGTGATTGAACAAAATGCCATTGCAAGCGAACATGTTATAGGCTTCACGATAGTTGACGACAATCCAGTACGCGTACATTTTTGCGACCGCTAAAAATTATATCTGATATTTGATGATGGACCACGACCTAGTACGTGCTACAACGCGCAACACCATCGAGGGTAAGCTTGCAGTCAAAACCTATGACGAACGCAAAGGATAGCATACCATAAGGTGAGCGCGGATAAAATGGAGTTGTTTCCTTCTGAGGGATCTCTTGCACTTTTCCATACAGCTCAGATGTGGATGCTTGATAAAATCGAACCTGAAAACGAGCTCTGCACATGATACAAGGACATTCGCCGATAACTAATTCATCAAAACCACCTTTTCTGTCAATCCACAAGCATGAATAGCGTCTAGTAACCTCAGAGTACCAACCGCGTCAACCTCAGCGGTGTATTCAGGAAGATCAAATGACACCTAAATAAACACAAAATAGAAACTGCATCTCCCTACGCGGCGAAAACATTAATTACCTTAACGTGCGATTGTGCCGCAAGGTGATAGACTTCTGTAGGTTGAATCTTGGTGATAAGCTTGATTAGACATGAAGAATCAGTCATATCACCATAATGTAGAGCAAACGAAGAGTCTCCTGAAAGGACTTAGGCTAGTACACACGACAACGTCTTAATCCTATTCACCCCAGGATTCGAGGCGTGGTCAAGCAATCGCAGGGTCGAGCAAACCGTTTTCTCGAAATAGAACCACGTCTTCTACCGTTGACTATCGAAATTTCCGAAAATGGCACAATTTTCAACATTCCCCTTGAGTAGTAGTGTAGACAGCATATTTTTTCAACAAAAATTTTTATTCTTTTGCCCAAAATAACAGCGTGCCCTCTCAAACTTATAATTTCTTGACTATTTTCGAGTCATCTACGTTTCCCGCAAGACAGCAGCCGATCGGCCTTGAGTAGTCCCTATCACACAAGACAAAGGGTGGAGGGCATTGCTCCGACTCGGGTATTCGCGATCGATTTTTTTTGAGTATGTTCGATTTCGGCTCACTTGGGTTCAGCAACTGGTCGAAAACGCCGTTTCTCACAAAATTCTTATTTCCAAACTCTGGATGCGGGGGAGTGGGGGAATGCGACGCTGCTATGTTAGCTTTATCATGAAATTTGAGCCGTTGTTTTTGAGAAACCACAATCTCGGGCATTCGTGGGTGTCGACCCCAATGCAAAACACTGCTTTTTGTGGAGCGCGGAGAACAAACACCTTTTCAGGTGAAGCGCAGGCTATTTTTCATGACTTTTTTATGAACCGCCGCCCACAATAATTCTTCGCCCTCTGAATCTGCTGTGGATGTTGACAGCCGAGGATCTCGAAGATGTGAATGTCGACCGCCGAGAATCTCGGAAATGCGGCGGTTGACCGCCGAGAATCTCAAATTTCGGGGTGTCGACCACCAGGAATCTCGAAAATGCGGATGTCGACCGCCGAGAATCTCAAATTTCGGGGTGTCGACCACCAGGAATCTCGAAAATGCGGATGTCATTTTTGGTTGCCGAGGGGGGAGGGTCTCCCAATGGCTTAGGTGGTGGGGCGGCGGGGGGGGGTGGTTCCCCCTCCCCACGGCCCACAATGGGGTGCACCCCACCGTGGAACGTGGCGGTGGGATCACCTCTTTTGTGGAAACCTTCAATACGGGTGAACCGCGAGCAGAATGGTCGTAGACCTCAAGTGTCGTCGGGCGTCACAACCACATAGCGCGCGGTCCACATCTGATCAGGTCGACCGCCAGCGAATAGCGTGTCGTGCGCTGGCTATGCGGTTGTGAAGCTCGACGACACTTGCGGTCGACCGGCATGTAGCTTGGGTTCGACGCCCACGAGTGCCTGAAATGGTAGAAATGAGGAAGGAACCGCTCCGCTCTCGGAATAGCGGAATAACAACAGCATCGCGAACTTCTAGGGATATAATACAAACTATGCCAGTTACTTTACTTCCAATAGCATTTTTAAAGGCAGCATACACGCTTGTGAACGTGATTGAGATAACTATGCCAATAGAATGGTATCGCGCAGAATACAACGCCTACGCATTTTTTTTCAAAATCGACACACAATGACGCTACATGAGTGAGAAGTTGGACCCGCCCCTGTATTTGCGACCTCCACCAATACAGTGGTGCTGTGCCTTTCCTACCGTAGTCGATGTATGTGGTTTACTTATTGTATTGTTGTTGTGTTTCTTATTGTTATTGTTCTTCTTCTTATCAGCCACAGCGGAGCTTCTTCTCATAGGCGCAAAAAGGCGGCGACGTCACACGGCTTCTTCCACATATCGCGAGCAGACAGAGAGGTTGGTTTTGCTGGGCATGAAAATAGATGAAGTGAATCATGCCCTGTACATTGTCAGTCAGGACATGGATCAGGGACCGAATCATCGATCCTATGTGCGTAGGCCTTCAAATACGAAAAATGACCGCATAGTAGGCCCGCCAGAGTCGCGCCAGAGCGTCTTTACTGTACCTATTGTACCACCCTATAACTTCGACGACGGTGGAAATAGTCCAGCACCCCTGTTTTGAAGGAGGACGGCAAACACAGGGGCGGTACCAACTTCTTACTCGTGTAGCGGCACTGTGGGCCGTTTTTGACGCTTCAAAATGCGTCGTAGGCTTTGCGTTCTGAGCCATACCATTCTAATTCCGTAGTTATCTCAATCACGTTTACGAGCGTGTATGCTGTCTTTAATCTATGTTTGTAGCTGCTGAAGAGTTCTCTGCACCGAGCTGCACCCGCCATTTTCAGGGTGTTCAGAGAAATTGTTTCAAATTTAGCTTAAAACTTTTTGTGAGGGTTATACTGCACACGAAATTGAGGTGTAGTTGTGGATTTTCAGGAAATGTCGACAGGTTCGGTCAAGGGCCTCTATTTCCGAACTTCATGACATTTTTGCTTTAAAACTTCTATGTAGGAATATTTTGACTGCTCCACATGAATCTGAGGTCCATTTATCAATTTCCGATAAATTACGGCAAATCACGGTGGGTATACGGTGGTTCGGTAAACGTCTCAGATTTGCCTAGAAACTTCCCTGTTTGGGGCTTATCAGGGGCACTGAACACGATTATGAGGTCCACTTATCGATTTTCGAAATACTAAGGCAGGTTACTCCAGCTAAATAACATGATATCTACCGTAACCTCCAGTAAGCCTCAGAATATCGGAAAACAGACCACAGATTCATGTATCGTCGACCTCTGGTTGGGGGAAGCCGCGGTTCTGCCATAATAGCTTAATCATAAAACTCGAGCGGTTGTTCTTGAGGAAACAGAAAACGGTAGAAATGAAGGAACAACCGCTCCGCATACAAAATAGCGTGATAATAGCTGCAACGCGGCTTCCTATGGATAGGATACAAACCATCTAAGGTCCCGAATACCCTTCAGAAAATTTTTGAGCCAGATCGGAAACAAATTTTCTGAACAATAATCTTAACGCAGGTCAGCACTAAATGTTTTCCGAGAGTCTGAAATTAGGTAAACCCAATAAGAAATGTTCCCAAATCTTAAAAACAATGATTATGATGAAAAACTAAAAAAAAATTCTTGGGTTACTGAGTGGGAAGCGAGACACTTGCCTCTGCGCCACGCCGCCGCATTAGGTGATTGGAAAGGGTGATGAAAACCCTGTGCCGGCTGACTCCGTCATATTGAGGAACGGAAAAGATGAAAAATGAAATTCAAAACTAGTGACCCTTCGGGTCACTAGCCCGTGGTAGCCACGTGATTTTGAAGGCGCGTGCCCCCTGGCATTAGCATAGCTGCGCGTTTTGAAAAACGAGCAGACAGACAAGAACGAAGTCGAAAGCATTTGAACTCTTCAGTATTTGAGATTTTTCAATCAACCTGCGTTCATAGGTGGTGGCACGCAATGACGACACGTAACATTTGCACACCCGCACCTTTCCGCCGCTGCCCTCTGGCGCCGGTCATATCTCGCTTACACCCAAAATGGCTACCGTTTCATAACTCTTAGGAGAGAGCGAGCTCTGTGAAACGGAAGTCCAACTTCGTCGCCGCCGGCTACCCTATATATAGTATTCGTACGGCTTGGCCGAACGATGGGCCGGCTTCGCCGGTCACCCTCCCCCTACGTAGTGTTCGCTCGGCTTGGCCGAACGATGGGCCGACTTCGCCTTTTACCCTCCGCGTAGTATTCGTTCGGCTAAGCCGAACGATGGGCCGGCTTCGCCGACCCCTACCTCTACGTAGTATTCGTTCGGCTACGCCGAACGATGGGCCGGCTTCGCCGACCCCTACCTCTACGTAGTGTTCGCTCGGCTTCGCCGTACGATGGGCCGGCTTCGACGGCCACCCTCCATGTAGTATTCGTTCGGGTAAGCCGAACGATGGGCCGGCTTGGCCGGTCACCTTCCCCCTACGTAGTATTCGTTCGGCTGCGCCGAACGATCTGCCGGCTTCGCCGGCCAACCTCCACGTAGTATTTGTTCGGCTGCGCCGAACGATCTGCCGGCTTGGCGGACAACTCTCCAGGTAGTATTCGTTCGGCATCGCCGAACGATCAGCCGGCTTCGCCGGCCAACCTCCACGTAGTATTTGTTCGGCTGCGCCGAACGATCTGCCGACTTCGCCGGCCAACCTCCACGTAGTATTCGTTCGGCTGCGCCGAACGATGAGCCGGCTTGGAAGGCAACTCTCCATGTAGTATTCGTTCGGTTCCGCCGAACGATCTGCCGGCTTGGCGGGAAACTCTCCATGTAGTATTCGTTCGGCATCGCCGAACGATCAGCCGGCTTCGCCGGCCAACCTCCACGTAGTATTCGTTCAGCTGCGCCGAACGATCAGCCGGCTTCGCCGGCCAACCTCCACGTAGTATTCGTTCAGCTGCGCCGAACGATCTGCCGACTTCGCCGGCCAACCTCCACGTAGTATTTGTTCGGCTGCGCCGAATGATTTGCCGGCTCGGCGGGCCACCCTCCACGTAGTATTCGTTCGGCTGCGCCGAACAATCTGCCGGAATGTCGCTGCGGCGCCAAAAATGGGCGTGGCCAAGCGCGATGCCCAAGTGCCCCTCACCACGCTGCGACAGCATCCCTGTTTTATTTTTCTTTGTTGTTTCTCCCCATGTCCCCACCCCTCCCCAACCCTCACAGTTAACTCATTTCACGCGCTATCGCAGCGAGAGGAGGGTCACTTGGCCATAACACTTCGCCACACCCATTTTCCCGCGCCACAGCGCCCCTGATTTTGGATGGGGGAGAAAACGCTCGAGTTGCGCGGCGGCATGCAAAAATGGGCGTGGCCAAGCGCGATGGCCAAGTGCCTCCCCCTCTCGCTTCAAAAGCACCGTGTGATGGCCAAGTGGCCCCCTCGCTGCGATAGTACCTAAAAACACAACAAAAGTAACAAAAAAACAACGAAGCAAAAGAAATCTGAAAAAAAAACTATGAAAAACAAAAAAAAACTGAAAAATTCCAAGGAATTTCCATTCTGAGTCATCAGCTGCTCAGGTACTCAGGGCGACGGCCGGCGGACCTCTATGCCGAAAACGACGGCCGGCGCCCTACATTTCGAGGGTGCCGGCCAGCGGCGAACCATGCTGCATGCGACGCACACGCAGCGCGGATATTGGCTCGCCCGCGACGCGACGCCATCTTCAATTCGGCTGGTTGGAAAGACAATTGATAATGATCACGAACGATCAAGTCGTACCGTGCTTATCACGTGCATAGCCGGTATAAAAGGCGCCTCATCTCACTAGAGTCCTCATTCGGAATTGTAATGCCGGCCCTAGAAGGTGACTTCGAATCACTTTCCGGGGGCCAGCATATTTTTGACCGCTGAAGGGATAGGGGTATCCCCACGGCTGGGGGGGGAGTGGTTTTAGCCGCGGTTCCTCACCGCAGACTGCGGCGGACCGAGGCGTTGCGTCTCTTCGCCGTGGAGACATGCTTGAGGTAAACAATAATACAAATAATGATCGCGGGCCATCTGATGAAGGTCGGCGAGCCTTCGGCATACGGCTGGCCGGCGAACCAAGCGCGGGTCATCCACGGAAAAGGGCAGCCAGCCAGCTGAAAAAGGTCGGCGGGCCATCGACATGAAGCTGGCCGGCGAACCAAAAGCGGGCGGCCAGAGGACGGAGACCACGGGCCAGATGGGAAAGGTTCGCTGCCCGTCGTCCTGAGTACCTGAGTGGTTAAAGGCCGGCCTGCAGGGTTTCCACACGGGACCCGCATTCATTTTCCGGAACCAACAGAAAAGTGTATTTTATGTGTATAGGATATGTTCGAAAACCGGCTGTTCAAAAAATCGACTCGATCGAGAAAAAAATCCAAGGAGCAATGTATAAGAAGGGGTAATGAGGGATTTAGTACAAAAATTGTAGATTTGTGGGAGACATTATAAGAAAATTTGGCTTGAAAATAAGAACGTGATGGGACGCGCCGTAGACTTTCTTGAAATTTTCGGTCACAAAAGGGAGGAAGGTAGCCTAGCTGATGTCCGAGACAACGACTCACTTGACCATGTTTCAAGTGGAAGTACTGACGGCCTTCTACTATTACATAACACATGCACAAAAGTTAGGAGATTCTCCACGGTCACTGACAAATGAGCAAATAATGGATTGGTTGTGTCCAAACTCGTCCTTAGGCCAGATTCATCATTGCGATAGGCATGGGTTTGTCGATTTGGGTTGGGTTTAGCTCGTACACACGCGCGCTAATGCTGGCGCGAAACCCAACCCAAATCCACAAACCCGCGATAGATGGAATGATGAATCTGGCCTCTTGTCGCACTTCTCCCCACACCACACACTTTGTAAGGCGCTGTTCATGCTCCTCTACGCCAGCGCGTGACGCGCTGGCGTGACGCTTGAGAATTAATGACCTGACGCCACGCCCGCTCCGCCATGGCAGCGACGGTCGTAACGACTTTTTCATAATTTTTATTATTAGTCCATCAACAATTTCATTCCGTTTCATAACGTTTGAATCCAGTACTACTCTGCCACCGTGACGGCAAACGTGTTTTTCCGCTCCGCCATGGCGTCCCCTCTGGAGTATTCATAGCCTCCGCCAACACGTGACGCCTGCAAAAAAGTATTCACATTCTAACGCCACGCCCGTGAGTCACGCGCATGCCGCGCTGGCATTTAAGAGTATGAATAGCGCCTAACAAGGAAACTAATATTAGCCAAATTGGCCATTCCGGTCGAACTGTACTTTTCTAGGATCACTTTTGCACGTAGAGTTCGAATATGCCCTTCGTAGCTGCCTAAGATCACTCTGGAAAAAAAAATTATAGGTATTTTTTCTCTGATTTTGTACCTACTATACATGGGCATTCGACCCGAGTTTTCGAATGAATGAATAATTCGAATACGGCCATTTCAAAAATTCCGAATAAATGAATACATTCGAATAGTGCCTTTTAAAAAAACCCGAACAAATGAATACATTCGAATAATGTCTTTTAAAAAATCCCGAATAAATGAATATATTCGAATAATGCGTTTTCAAAAGTCCCGAATAAATGAATATATTCGAATAAGGCGTTTTCAAAATCCCGAATAAATGAATATATTCGAATAAGGCGTTTTCAAAATTCCCGAATAAATGAATACATTCGAATAGTGCCTTTTAAAAAATCCCGAATAAATGAATACATTCGAAGAATGCCTTTTAAAAATTCCCGAATAAATGATTACATTCGAATAAAACCTTTTCGAAATTTCCGAATGAATGAATATATTCGAAAAGTCGACCAACTATTCGAATATTCGAATCCTATTCGAATATTCGAAGAATATTCGACATTTCGAAATCAAGGTCAATATCACCCCGGAACTTCGACTTCCGAAGAAACTAGGAGACTGTTTTTATCGTGAACTACCTTCAAGACGGGGAACACTAACAAGGAAACTACTAATAGCCAAATTTGCAGTCCCACATAAACTGTGCTTTTCTAGAACCACTTTGAACGTAGGGCCCGAATATGCCCTTCACAGCTGCCTAGTCACTCTGAAAAAAAAATCGGTAATAGGCATTCTTCCGTTTCGCATACCTATTCTACCATCCAAAAACGCATACTGATCTTTCGAGATGCTGAAAACGGTCAATCGTGTTCAGCGCACAAACAACCCCCTGGACAAAGCGCGGGCAAAAGCACTTTTTCCAGAGCTTCCACAGTGATACCATTTCCCATGTACCAATTTTCGGTTGAGCGTTAACCTAAATCAAGTAGGGCTTCAGAAAGCGTTGAAGAAAAACATTCCAGATTTGACCTAAATTCCCTAGAGGTGGTGGTGGTGTTGTTTGGGGTGCTGATCACAGAAGCCGGAGTTTTCTTTGTCGATCGTCGACTAAATTCGTTCGAAGCTTCTCATCGGGAGGGAAATTTGATGGCAAAATGCGACTTTGACGTTTCCCGGAGCGCTACGATGTTGCTCAAATCGTTTCTTTGAGGGTTATTTGTAGTGATCAACGCGTATCTGATGCAGTATATCGATTTTTGACAGCTTGCGGTAGATTACAGTGGGTATGCGGTAGTCTGGTTAGTCTCGGATTTGACTCAAAATTGCTATGCGGAGGCGATTCGGGTGCTGAATGCGAATTCCATGCCGATGGTGGTTGAAGATCGCCGCGGCGAACACACATGGCACGCACGGACGCGAGGAGGTAATGATAGTCATGAACATCGATCAAGTGATATCACGTTAGATCGCTGCGTCGCAGCTATCTCTCGCCCAGTGATCGACGATACATATTGCCTTAAAGCTAGTTATTCGAAAAGGTGATGAGCATCAAGATAGCAGAGTATTCGAAAGAGAGGAGAAAAAGCGCGGCGAGAGAAATTTCTGCAGAATGTGAGTTTGAGTTGCATAACTTGTCTTCGCTTCTCATGTTTAATTCTTATATTTGCGTCTCGTATAAGTGTATACAGAATCAATTACGAAATTCAAAGAAAGGAGACCAGTGACGGAGGGTTGAAAATCGGAGGAGATTGGCTTAACTAAGCTCCCACAATAGGGGACAGGGGCAGCCACACTTTCGTGGATACCTCTATCCACCATTACGGCGGCGACGGCCTAAAATAATGGGAGCAGGAGAACACACTGTTGATTTCGCGGAGGCGGCCCAGCGCCAATGGGCGACGGCTACCCAGAAAAATGAAAACAAGTTACTTGTCACATAAAAGCCCGAAAACAAGTTACTTGTAACATAAAAACCCGAGAACAAGTTACATATAACATATCTAAGCCGATGTAAGTTACTTGCGACTTTTATTGTGCCATTTAAGTTACATGTAACATATTGGAGGCGAATTGCCAGCGGTTTCCTGTCGATATGTTGCATGTCACTTAAATGAGAAAACCTAAACCGGCAGCAGTGACTGTTTATCCATACGGGTTCCATCTCATTGTTTTGCCAGTAGAAATACTCTGCGAGTTTCAACAAGTTTCAACTTGCCAACTTCCTGCGTATTCAGTGCTAAAAACGATGGGATAAACGGTCGCTGCTGCCTGTTTAGGAGGCCCCAAATTAAACGGCCTGAGATAAGTCGCAGGTAACTTACATCAGCTTAGATTATGTTACAAGTAATTTGTTTTCGATTTCTGAGAGGATACTGGGTGCAGTGCGCCTCCGATATGTTCCATGTAACTCAAACGGAACAATATAAGTCAGTAACTTAAATCGACCAAGAAGATGTTTCCAAGGAATCTACGACGCACTCGCGAGGTCAGGCTTACGACTGGCGTTGATGTTGGTTCAACTACCCTAGTTTGAGGTACTTGGCCCCACACACCAGCATGGGAGGCCCTGCACAGCAGCATTATTTCGCGTAGTTTGTAATCTGGAACACGCTCTCTGCGTCGCGTGTCGTCCGCGTCACGTTATGGCCTTCATTATGAAAATGTAAATGTAAGTTACATGTAACATAAGTGTAACTCTACATGTAATATAAATTTAAGTTGCATGTAACATAAATGCATGTTACATGTAATATAAATGTAAAGTTACTTGAGACATTCAAGTAAGTTACAGTTATATTACAAGTAACTTGTTTTGATTTTCTGAGTACCTGTCCAGCCTGTTGCGGCAACTTCGGATAGCACCGCCCCCTAATCAATATGCGTTGGTGCTTGTGTACAGCGCGCAACGGGAGATCTGCACACAAGAACGAACAGCGAAATGTTACCCACAAAAATGGATAGCTCAATTTGCGAAAAAGATTCTTTGAAGGGTTTCTGTTTCAAAGGAAATACGTCTTGTCTAATTCGAATGTGAGGCACTTTTTCCGAATTTTATCGAATAAATCCGAAATTTAAATTTTCGAATAAATCGAATATTCGAATAAATCCAAATTTTAAATTCTCGAAAAAATCGAATATTCGATTAGATCGAAAATTGAAATTCTCGAATAAATCGAATATTCGAATAAATCCAAAATTGAAATTCCCGAATAAATCGAATATTCGAATAAATCCAAAATTTAAATTTTCGAATAAATCGAATATTCGAATGAATCCAAAAATTCAATTCTCGAATAAATCGAATATTCGAATAAATCCAAAATTTCAATCCTCGAATAAATCGAATATTCGAATAAATCCAAATTTTAAATTCCCGAATAAATCGAATATTCGAATAAACCCCAAAATTGAAATTCCCGAATGAATCGAATATTCGAATACTCGAATATTCGAATTATTCGAATATTATTCGAATAATTATTCGATTCGGTCCCAAGTCTAGTACCTACTGTACTCTCCATAAAGCGCACTAATTTTACGAAAATCCGGAAACGGACCTCATGTTCGTGTTTAGGGCCCAAAACAACCCCCCTAAGCAAAGTTTGGGTGGAGCACTTTTTCCGAACTATGTACAGACTAGACTTGGGACCGAATCGAATAATTATTCGAATAATATTCGAATAATTCGAATATTCGAGTATTCGAATATTCGATTCATTCGGGAATTTCAATTTTGGGGTTTATTCAAATATTCGATTTATTCGGGAATTTAAAATTTGGATTTATTCGAATATTCGATTTATTCGAGGATTGAAATTTTGGATTTATTCGAATATTCGATTTATTCGAGAATTGAATTTTTGGATTCATTCGAATATCCGATTTATTCGAAAATTTAAATTTTGGATTTATTCGAATATTCGATTTATTCGGGAATTTCAATTTTGGATTTATTCGAATATTCGATTTATTCGAGAATTTCAATTTTCGATCTAATCGAATATTCGATTTATTCGAGAATTTAAAATTTGGATTTATTCGAATATTCGATTTATTCGAAAATTTAAATTTCGGATTTATTCGATAAAATTCGGAAAAAAGTGCCTCACATTCGAATTAGACAAGACCTATTTCCTTTGAAACAGAAACCCTTCAAAGAATCTTTTCGCAAATTGAGCTATCCATTTTTGTGAGTAACATTTCCGCTGTTCGTTCTTGTGTGCAGATCTCCCGTTGCGCGCTGTACACAAGCACCAACGCATATTGATTAGGGGCGGTGCTATCCGAAGTTGCCGCAACAGGCTGGACAGGTACTCAGAAAAATCAAAACAAGTTACTTGTAATATAACTGTAACTTACTTGAATGTCTCAAGTAACTTACATTTATATTACATGTAACATACATTTATGTTACATGCAACTTAAATTTATATTACATGTAAGTTACACTTATGTTACATGTAACTTACATTTACATTTTCATAATGAAGGCCATAACGTGACGCGGACGACACGCGACGCAGAGAGCGTGTTCCAGATTACAAACTACGCGAAAAAATGCTGTGCAGGGCCTCCCATGCTGGTGTGGGGCCAAGTACCTCAAACTAGGGTAGTTGAACCAACATCAACGCCAGTCGTAAGCCTGACCCCGCGAGTGCGTCGTAGATTCCCTTGGAAACATCTTCTTGGTCGATTTAAGTTACTTTCGACTTATATTGTTCCGTTTGAGTTACATGGAACATATCGGAGGCGCACTGCACCCAGTATCCTCTCAGAAATCGAAAACAAATTACTTGTAACATATCTAAGCTGATGTAAGTTACCTGCGACTTATCTCAAGCCGTTTAATTTGGGGCCTCCTAAACAGGCAGCAGCGACCGTTTATCCCATCGTTTTTAGCACTGAATACGCAGGAAGTTGGCAAGTTGAAACTTGTTGAAACTCGCAGAGTATTTCTACTGGCAAAACAATGAGATGGAACCCGTATGGATAAACAGTCACTGCTGCCGATTTAGGTTTTCTCATTTAAGTGACATGCAACATATCGACAGGAAACCGCTGGCAATTCGCCTCCAATATGTTACATGTAACTTAAATGGCACAATAAAAGTCGCAAGTAACTTACATCGGCTTAGATATGTTATATGTAACTTGTTCTCGGGTTTTTATGTTACAAGTAACTTGTTTTCGGGCTTTTATGTGACAAGTAACTTGTTTTCATTTTTCTGGGTAGCCGTCGCCCATTGGCGCTGGGCCGCCTCCGCGAAATCAATAGTGTGTTCTCCTGCTCCCATTATTTTAGGCCGTCGCCGCCGAAATGGTGGATAGAGGGTATCCACGAAAGTGTGGCTGCCCCCTGTCCTATTGTGGAGCTAGTTAAGCCAATCTCCTCCGATTTTCAACCCTCCGTCACTGGTCTCCTTTCTTTGAATTTCGTAATTGATTCTGTATACACTTATACGAGACGCAAATATAAGAATTAAACATGAGAAGCGAAGACAAGTTATGCAACTCAAACTCACATTCTGCAGAAATTTCTCTCGCCGCGCTTTTTCTCCTCTTCTTTTCGAATACTCTGCTATCTTGATGCTCATCACCTTTTCGAATAACTAGCTTTGGGGCAATATGTGTATCGTCGATCACTGGGCGAGAGATAGCCGCGACGCAGCGATCTAACGTGATATCACTTGATCGATGTTCATGACTATCATTACCTCCTCGCTTGCGTGCGTGCCACGTGTGTTCGCCGCGGCGATCTCTCAACCACCATCGGCATGGAATTCGCATTCAGCACCCCGAATCGCCTCCGCATAGCAATTTTGAGTCAAATCCGAGACTAACCAGACTACCGCATACCCACCGTAATCTACCGCAAGCTGTCAAAAAATCGATATACTGCATCAGATACGCGTTGATCACTACAAATAACCCTCAAAGAAACGATTTGAGCAACATCGTAGCGCTCCGGGAAACGTCAAAAGTCGCATTTTGCCATCAAATTTCCCTCCCGATGAGAAGCTTTGAACGAATTTAGTCGACAATCGACAAAGAAACCTCAGCTTCGTGATCAGCACCCCAAACAACCCCCCCCCACCACCACCACCTCTAGGGGAATTTAGGGTCAAATCTGGAATGTTTTTCTTCAACGCTTTCTGAAGCCCTACTTGATTTAGGTTAACGCTCAACCGAAAATTGGTACATGTGGGAAATGGTATCACTTCGTGGAAGCTCTGGAAAAAGTGCTTTTGCCCGCGCTTTGTCCAGGGGGTTGTTTTGTGCGCTGAACACGATTGACCGTTTTCAGCATCTCGAAAGATCAGTATGCGTTTTTGGATGGTACAATAGGTATGCGAAACGGAAGAATGCCTATTACCGATTTTTTTTCAGAGTGACTAGGCAGCTGTGAAGGGCATATTCGGGCCCTACGTTCAAAGTGGTTCTAGAAAAGCACAGTTTATGTGGGACTGCAAATTTGGCTATTAGTAGTTTCCTTGTTAGTGTTCCCCGTCTTGAAGGTAGTTCACGATAAAAACAGTCTCCTAGTTTCTTCGGAAGTCGAAGTTCCGGGGTGATATTGACCTTGATTTCGAAATGTCGAATATTCTTCGAATATTCGAATAGGATTCGAATATTCGAATAGTTGGTCGACTTTTCGAATATATTCATTCATTCGGAAATTTCGAAAAGGTTTTATTCGAATGTATTCATTTATTCGGGATTTTTTAAAAGGCATTATTCGAATGTATTCATTTATTTGGGATTTTTTAAAAGGTATTATTCGAATGTATTCATTTATTCGGGAATTTTGAAAACGCCTTATTCGAATATATTCATTTATTCGGGATTTTTGAAAACGCCTTATTCGAATATATTCATTTATTCGGGACTTTTGAAAACGCCTTATTCGAATATATTCATTTATTCGGGATTTTTTAAAAGGCATTATTCGAATGTATTCATTTGTTCGGGATTTTTTAAAAGGCACTATTCGAATGTATTCATTTATTCGGAATTTTTGAAATGGCCGTATTCGAATTATTCATTCATTCGAAAACTCGGGTCGAATGCCCATGTATAGTACAGACTGACAGCGTTTTGGACTTGGACGGGTTTTCGATTCAGCCTTCAATTGATTCAATTACGGGGTACAAAAAGCGTTAAGGAAAAATAGTCCAGATTTGACTAAGAATTCGCCCAGGGAGTTCTTTGAGGTGCTGATTAGAGTGAGGACCGAATATTCGAGTTCGAATGATTCGAATTTTTAAACGAATTTATATTCGAACATTCGAAAAGTGTGAATACTCGAACATTATTCGAATTCGACTATCCGCAAAAGGTGAAAATTCGAACATTATTCGAATTCGACTATTCGCTAAAGGTGAATATTCGAATATTATTCGAATTCGACTATTCGGCAAAGGTGAATATTCGAATATTATTCGAATTCGACTATTCGCAAAAGGTGAATATTCGAACATTATTCAAATTCGGTTATTCGCAGAGGTGATTATTCGAACGTTATTCAAATTTGAATACCCGAGCTGATTTAACCAAAAATATGAAAATTAGCTCTAATGTATGAAAGAATCGACATACCTTTCAAAAACTGAATTCATTTTCTTCACTACTCCATTGTTCCATTTTTCCGAACGCAAGAGCTAAATTTTTTCCCCACACCGTCTGATGAGGCTACTAGAACGGTTCTAACAGGGGAAGCCACATGGCAATCGCACTTGGCCATGCACATTTTTTTCACGCCGCTGCGCAATGGTAACACCAACCATAGCTTCGTTGGGTGGAGCCATGTACTCCACCAACCTTCACCTCTGGGCAGGTGAAGGGGGAACCTCCGTCATTGGGAAAACCGGTGACAACCGGAGAAACGCCCCGAAAAAGAATGAAAGTGACCCAACACTCATGCAAGTAATTTTATAGATTGGGTGGGTGTCACTGCCGGTTTTTCGTCCATAACTTTTTTTTGCTTGGAGATAGAATTATGCGTCAACTTGTGAGTTTGGAAAAATATTTTCTCGATTCTTCAGCCTAATTCATTTTACGGAACACCGGTTTTTCGCCTATTACTCTTTAACCTGGTGAAGGTTGCTTTTGAAATCTACGTAAAATTCTGCATCGAATGATATATCGGGTTCCTAATTTTGCTGGCTCCATGAGCCAGCCAGGTTGGTGGAGCCGAGCCCCGTGGTTGGCTCCAGCAGAACTCTGCGTCTCTCATTTAAACCATAGAGGCTGGAGCACCCTATGGAGATAACTATGCAGCTCGGCTCCATCGATCTGGCTGGCTTATGGGGCAAGCAAAGTTAGTTAGGCACCTCGAATAAGCTCCTTAGGCTAAGTTAGAGCGGAAAGGTTGATTTTGTAGGTCTTTGCGTTGCAGCCCGTACAGGTTTAGAGATGAGTCGTGCCTCATCAGTTTCAATAGTACTGTGCTTATCTGGGCCAAATTCCGGTCCGCAATTACGTCTCGACACGCTTTACGGCCGCACGCGCTGGAGTCAGTCGAGTTTCCAGAGCCAAAGCCGACTCATTATGGCTTTCTATACAGTTTTCTCCGATTTTGTTCACTTTCCAGTTTCTAAAACCCACCTAGAGTCAACAGATCGGCGGCTGCGGCGCTGGAAACTCTTCCGACTCGGATGCGCTGGGCCGCAAAGCGTGTCGAGACGCAATTGCGGACCGGAATTTGGCCCAGAGAAGCACAGTAGGTGGAAATAAAGCTCTAGAAGAAGAATCCAACTTGTTATTGCCGCTCACTTCGTAGTTGCATGATATTGCTATGGATGCTTAAATTATTCGTCATTCGAATATTCGAATTTCGAATATTCGTTCGTTCGAAATAAACAATGAACGAATTTATTCGAAATTCGTTTGTTTGGAATTAAAAATGAACGAATTTATTCGAAATTCGTTTGTTCGGAATGAAAAATGAACGAATTTATTCGAAATTCGTTCGTTCGAAATAAAAAATGAACGAATTTATTCGAAATTCGTTCGTTCGGAATAAAAAATGAACGAATTTATTCGAAATTCGTTCGTTCAAGATAAAAAATGAACGAATTTATTCGAAATTCGTTCGTTCGAGATAAAAAAATGAACGAATTTATTCTGTATCATCTCGGACAATTGCTCAATCAAGTGCTACTACAATACCATATCATGCCGAGATTTATTGAAAGTCGAACGTGGAATATACTTCGCGATGTGCCAGCAGACTACTATCGACTTACTATGGAAGTGCTGTCTCTTCGACAGAAGATTGTTCAAGCAAGACAGGCCACCCATTTCCTCCGACGCCGCCAACGTCACAATGTTATCCCAAGCTTCATTGAAGGGAAACGTTTATCGGAACTATGCGGCAGCCCCCATGGCGACAAGAACGTACAAGCAGTCGAGCGACAACTTCTTAGGATCGCTATCAAGAACAAGAGAGATCACTTGTATACTTTGTTGAATAGATGTGTTGGTAAAGAAGTGTGTTGTGAACGTTTTCTGCCGAGCCGCCTGTGGAGGAGAATCGTGGGTGAGTCAAAGACCATTTGTGATTGTATCCGATCTAGGACTAAAGTAACACTTCAGGAAAAGTTTTCTAGATTATTGGAGCGTAAACGGTGTCGTAATGTACATACTACTACTACTATACCTGGTACTGAAACCTTTAGCGGAAACCCTGGTGTCGAAGATAGTGTGGGTGATGAGCGCAGCCATCGGGTCACGGTTATTGGTGACGTCACTCTGTCCCAAGATGCGCTCTCTGTACTGGATTTGGGGCCAAGTTTTGCTCCTAGTCGTTCTTTGTGCTGTAACTTGTCACGCAAGATCGTTGGCAGCCTGCAATCGTTACATGACCGTCTGCGGCATCGAGCGAAAATCGATTTACTAGGACCTAGAGCTAGTGATGCTATTAGCACTGCTTTGCCAACTCCACCGTTTCCTCCCACTTACCTTAGCCCCAAGGAGCCTAATATTCTGGTTGACACCAAGTTTCGGCTATTCTCGACCTCATTACTTACAGTGTTGCGTCGTTATTCTGGAACTCGGGTGCAATCCAACCTCACTATTGCGCAAACACGGGGACTAAGACAAGTTCGGGATCTCGTGGCAGCTGGCACCATAAAAATCAATGTCAGCGACAAGGGAGGAGAATTCGTGGTTCTCTCTCAAAACTTAGACCGGGCTATAACTCGCTTACATCTAGAAGACTGCTCTTTGTACGCCCCTTCCACCTCTGCGGAGTTTGCTCGGCAATACCGTCGCCTAAATAGGAAATGGAGCGAAATTATCAATGCAGTCAGGTTGCCTCGTAGCACAGCTGTTCGTCTCAAAAATGACCTACCCGTTTGCCCTGTCTTGTACACGCTCATCAAAACGCACAAATTGTCCGCAGAAAACATCAACACAGCTGACCCATCGGTTTTCATATTAGACCCATTATTAGTAATATCGGCGGCCCCACAGACCGAGTCTCATGGTTCCTCAACACCATTCTTGCCCAGCTCTTCTAATTTCTGCCCGCTCACCTTCCAAATACTGGTAGATTCCTACAAAAACTGGCTGACGGTAGATTGGAAGACGGTTTCGTTATGGAGTCTTTCGATGTGACATCTTTGTACACCAATGTTTCTAATGACTGCGCTCTGCAGGCGGTCTCTGAAATTCTTGCGGAACACCAGGCCAATGTCAATCTCTTCGGTCTCTCTGTAGCTCAAATAATGGCGTTGCTCAGGGAATGCCTGAATTGCAACATTTTCCGGTGGTCAGGGAATATTTCAAACAAATTAGGGGCTGGCAATGGGACAAAGGTTAGCACCTGTTTTGGCAGTGTCGTTCATGTCAAAAGTGGAATTGCCAGTTTTAGATCGCCACCCAGTCATCTACTGTCGTTATATCGACGACTGCTTCATAGTGTGCCCTACTCAAACCGAGATGGACACCTGTTTTGATCTTCTTAACAAGCAATCGGAACATATTAAATTTACACGGGAAAAACCATCGACTGCTGGGTGGCTTCCGTTTTTGAATGCCCAGGTCAAACTTTCCGATGGGTCATACAAAACTAGGTGGTTCCGCAAACCAACAAATAAAAACATCCTTGTCCACTTCAATTCTGCTCACCCCACAAACACCAAAAAAAGCCATCATCAAAAACATGTTCCGCACGGCCATCGCAGTTTCCTCAGATAGCGCGCAGAAGACCGCCTCGGTGAAAATGGCCCAGCGCATCGCTCAAGAAAACGGCTATCCTACCAGATGTCTAAACCGTTTTAGGCGGCGACCACCCCGAGCAAATAGCGATGTCGAGCAGCAGTCAAAAATAGGGTTTTGTGCGCCTTTCATTTCTGATGAGCTAAGCGCGGCTATACGCTACTGTATTCGGAAAGCAGACCTCCAGGACATGGTCCAGCTGATCGAGAGTCCGCCCCAAAACCGTAAAGGACAATTGGTCAGGAACCGCTTATATGACCGCGCTTGCACTACGGCATCTTGCGTAAATTGCCCATATGGAAAGGAAGGCGATCGTATGAGCACAGGGGTGGTGTATCTGATAACCTGTCAGATGTGCAGGGAGGAGTATGTGGGAGAAACCAGCAGGCATCTTTGTGTAAGGATTAAAGAGCACTTGGATGGCCTTAGGAACTCCAAGGTTTCTAATCCATTGGGGGAACACCGGGTGCGCGTGCATGAAAACAGCCGTTTCGATGTAGGTGTCACGATCCTTGCACGGGAACCAGATATCGCTGCTCGCAGAACTCTGGAGGCCTTCTGGATAAACTCCAGAAATCCGCAAATTAACAGAAAGGACGAATGTGTGGCGATCACTCAAGAACTAGCCCCTTTTGTTGACCTTTGTGGGTTTTGATTTGCCAATGGGCTTGATCAGCCTTCTAAGGCTTACGAGGTGGGTGGTCTGATGTGGTCCCGCTCATTCACCCGCCATCTGAGTTCAACTGAGGGTGTCTGGCAGGCCTTGGTCTGTTTTCTGAAGGTTAGTACCCTTAAAAATGCCTTACGATGTTGTGTTTCGCCTATTTTCTTTAAGACTTTCTCTACTTGCTGTGAAATAGTGCTTGGTCGGCTAAATCCTTATGTGTCTTTCGCATTCCAGGCTCCGACGAAGGCGAAAACGCCGAAACGTTAGCCGAATAAAACTGTATCATCTCGGACAAATGCTCAATCAAGTGCTACTACGAAATTAGTTCGTTCGGTCTCTTTTCAAAAAGCCCTTTTTCTAGTGCTGATCATGAATCTTTCAAGAGTTTTCGATTAACTTCGTTCAGAGCTTTCCATCGGCGGAAAAAATTGACAGCAAAAACCAATTTTGACGATTTCCGTAATAAAAAGGACAGATGTGGCTCAAATCGTTCCTCTTGGGGTTATTTAGAGTGCTCAACGCGAATCTGATGCCAGTCTATCGAATTTTGACAGCTTACGGTAGATTATGGTGGGCAACACATACAGCAGTTTTGTCAAAGTCTCAGATTTGGATCAAGGTTTCTATGGCGGGGGGGGGGTTATCTGTGGTGCAGAATACGAATTCGACGTCTATTTGTCGATTTTCGAATTGCTAAGGTAGTTTTTGCCTCCTAAAAGACATTTTACCTAACGTAACCTATAGTAAACCCTAAAATTTAGACAAGCAAACTCCATATTCGTGTTCAGCACCCCCAAATTACCCCTACATACGTTTTTAGCGAAATCCGGAAAATTTTTTGAAAACCCTAAAAATTCCATGGGGAGGGGGTACCCTTACCTTACCGTGCGGCTTTAAAACGCTCATAACTTCTCTCAGAGTGACTCTAGGCAGCTGCAATGAGCATATTCGGACTCTTCGTCCGAAAATGATTCTAGAAAAGCACATTTCATTTCGAATGGTTACTATGACTTATAGTAGTTCCCTTGTGAAAGGTGTGGATTCCCTTTCCTCTCCAAACACAAAGGGCTTATAACCCTGGGAAAAATATCCCACAAAAAGGTCTAGTTCTATTGAACCTAATCGCTGATACCAGGGAGTAGATGGTCGACGATTCAAGATAGTGCGATCTCAAAAACCGGGAAACCAACATCAGTTTGGTTTATTGATCAGATACAAAGTAGCTTATATAAAAACGTAGCTGAAACAATGTAGAAAATCTCTCTAAAGATCAGAACTTGAACTAACCGCGGTGGGTAACCGGGTTACTATAAAGGTGCTCGATACGAGCCGTGTTGAATGATGATGATCGTCGGATGACACCATGTACCGCATAACCCTTTGAAAGTAGCAACTCAGCCAGGTAGGATCCATCCTGAACGAAGAATTGTGGTTGGTTGTTCTGTTTGACACTGGCAACCAGAGTTGACCAGGGTTGCGACTTGACGCAATGGGGGGTCGCAAAATTGTGGATTCTTTTTGTAAAAAAATGAAAATTCGGGGTGGACGTAAAAAATTTGGAGAAGAAAGGAGACTTTCACCAAACCATTTGATAAGTTAAAATGAGGTAGTAAGAGCCGGTTGCGCATGAGAAGTAGCAAAAACTCGGAATGTAAGGCAATTGTTAATCTTCGGAGAGGTATCGTATTTTTTTCCAAATTTTGGTCAACGGGAGGGTCGCATTGCGCAACGGCCTGCTCAACCCTGCTGGCAACGAAAAGCATTTACCTGGCCAGAGATTCCAGTAATGAGTGCAACTTTTCTGGCACGAAATGCTGCAATCTCTGCATCCGACGACATCGTGTGGTGCCCGTTGCTGCCTCCCAGGCACTCCTCAAGTCTCTGAAAATCAAGAAGCCGCACATAGCATTACACACGAATTGTTTCCAGTCCAAAAATCCGGAAACGGAAGAGGAAGACAAAAATATCGAGAGTGGGAGGGAAATCTTAAAACACAATTCAACCGGAGCATTCACCAAAAAGTTCAAAAACACTATGAAAAACGACTTTTCACATTTGGAAACTGCAACTGAGCGCCTATGTCTAGTGAGAACATTTCCATTGTGAATCGCTTGTGTACTTAGTCCCGAAATGCTCTTATAGAAACGGAATTCCGCTTCGCATTTGCGGCCGACCGCTGTTGCAGCATGCAACACGATGATAATCGTGCGGGGATTTATGCTAATAGTGCCCAGACCACGTGGTCCCAGCACGATTATCACCTTGTTGAGGGCTGCACAGGGTCTAGCGGGGCGTTGCGCAATTTTTCCAATTTGGAGCGACCCCCCCCCACCATCGAAAAACTTCTTCCAAAATCCAAAACTTTTGCGATCCCCCCGCGGCGCGATTTCTGGGCACCTTATATTTGATTACGAAAACTGTCAGACGCTGGTAATTCGTTCAGTAGTTGGGTTTGAGCGCCTAAAACCTGATCAATGCTACGATCATTCCCTTTCCCACCAAAAATATCGAGAATTTTTTGGGATATCCTCGCCAAATTTTCATCTTTAAACCGAAATTTTTGCGATCCCCTCGTGACATTTGTTTTCGGGCCAGAATTTTTGCGACCCTACCCCACCCCACGTTGCGAACTTTCGCAACCCCGCTTGACCGTGGGGCTGCAACAACGGCTCTCTGGAACTTTAACCAAGTTACCCCAGTTAATTACCCAAGTTTGAGGGTATTCAATCAGCACATCTATGTCGCTCTGTACGATTACTCGTTTTGACCGCTACATGGACGAACCGGCGACTCGTCTGGATCGATTTGGCCTGATGTGTGACATGGACCGATGGGTGGATCGCCAGATTATGCCGTACTGGAGAGATGCCGATCACTCGATGCTCCACGTGGAGAATCAAACCAAGGAGGTCATCGATAACGACAAGAAATTCGCCGTCTCTCTAGATGTCTCCCACTTTGAGCCCGAAGAGCTTAAAGTCCACATTGAAGGCCGCGACCTTACCGTTGAAGGAATGTAGGAAATGGAGACCGAGCACGGTTATATGAAGAAGTCGTTTCTCCACAAATGGGCCCTTCCCGAGGAATGCGATCTGGATGGGGATGTTCACCCCGAACTCGACAATCATGGAAACCTCTCTGTGGAGGCTCCGAAGACTGGTGAACACACAAACCGGAGGGTCCTGCCGATCATGTCTGCCCCCAAAAAGAAGTGATTGAATCTGCTGCACGTATGAAAAATCTATTTTGAAGAAATTGCTGGTTGATAAAAAAAACTCTCCTTCTTTCTTCTTCTTCCTAGCGTCTGTCCCACGAATTCGCGGGGTCCGCTTGTTTGCACTTTGCTCGCCATCATGGCCAAACCACCTGAGGCAGCACTCTTTCAGCTTCCCAGCAATGGGGCCCACTCGAAAGGTGGAACGCACCAGGTCATTCGTTATCTGTCTTTCAAGGTAACTTCCATTGACCACCGAGTATCCGCATCTCCATCAAATGCAGAGATTGCTCAGCAGTCTTTGTGGCCGGCCAGCATTCGGTGGCGCAAAGGGCAACTGGCCTCACTACCGCCCTGTAGATTTTGAACTTGAGGCGTACTGGTATCTTCCTGTCACACATTGCGCCAAATGTCGCTCTCCACTTCGTCCACGCCGCAGTGACGGGCTCATGGGCATCCAGTAAAACATCGCCGGCAGATGTGATCCTTGATCCGAAGTAATTCGAACTGTCCACCTTCTTAAGGTTGGTGTCATTAATGCTGATGGATCCTTCCTCGGTCCAAACTCCATGTACTCTGTTTTGGCGACATCAAAACGTAGCCCATAGCGCTGCAGGCGATCAATCCATAGTTGTACTTCAACTTGCAGCTCCCTCGCGACCCGGCAGCTAGCAATACGTCGTCAGCGCACAATATGGTCCGTGTATGTGGTTCCTGCAGGTCTTGAATAATTGTATCCATGCATAGGATAAACAGCAGCGGCGACAAGGCTGATCCTTGGTGGACCCCGACTCGAATGAGAAAGAGGTAACTAGTTCCTGCTGAGCACCTCACAACACCGGTCGGAATCGCGCGCAGCAACCTTACCCAGCGCACGTACTCTTCTGGCACTCCATGTAATGTCAACAACATGACAACGACATATATAAGATGGTGAGGGACGCGATCGAAGGCTTTTTCGAGGTCGAGGAACGCGATATGAATGTTACTGTTCTTCTCCCGGTGTTTCTCTATTAAGGGCTTGACTGCATGTATGGCGTCGACGGTCCCAGAGTGAAAGCTACCTGAAAGGGAGAACGATACGGACAGAGTTCAGAGGCCGGATGTCAAGCGTAAGATTGGTGCGCTCCGGGGTACCACAAGGCGCAGTGCTCTCTCCGCTTCTTTTTTCTTACTACATCGCCGATCTTCCAGCACCCCCACCAGAAACACGCCTTATCGGATATGCGGATGATTTAACACTAGTTACATCAAATCCCGATGTGGAAACCTGCGAAAAACGTCTGAACGACTATCTCCCGAAACTGACAAAGGCTCTAGAAGATCTCCAACTGCAACTTTCGATCCAAAAGACTACTGTCTCTCTTCTCACAACACATTCTGCTCAAGCGAGATACGTGCCGAAAGTCTTCATAAATGGAACGCAAATCACGCACGAAAGAAATCCGACGATCCTCGGCTATCACTTTGATACCATGATGACGGGACGACTTCATGCGGAAGCTGTTCGCAAGAAGACGGCTAAAAGAACGAACCTCCTGAAAGCGTTGGCGGGAAGGAATTGGGGACAAAGCAAAGAGCTGCTCACACTGACCTACCGTGCCATTGGACAATCTGTGATGTCCTACGCGGCTCCAGCCTGGAGCCCGCTCATTGCATCTTCTCACTGGGATCGGTTGCAAGCTTGTCAAAACACAGCTTTGAGGACCGCGACGGGAAGCCTGGCAATGGCAAGCACAACTCATCTAAGTAGCGAGACAGGAATCATGCCAGTTCGAGCTCATAATGAGATGCTGACACTCCAATATCGAACGGTTGCGACACTCGACCCTGAACACCCGTCGCACGACATGTTTAAGGAGCCAGAACCGCCTAGACAGATAAGGAAACACGTCAGAACTGTCAAACCAATGTTGGTGAAACCTGGAACTGCAGAGAGCATTCGCAAAGAAGTTCACAAGGAGTTTGTGAAAGAGTTCTTGGGTAATCTGAACTCTCCCTTGCTGAGTGGACCGCCGCCGAAGATATCCAAGGAGGAGGAGACGTTGTCAAGACCTAGCCGAGTAGCGCTGTCTCAGCTCCGAAGTGGTTTCTACTCAAAATCGCAATGGTATCTCCATAAGATAGGAGCAGCTGATAATCCACTTTGTCCGGAATGCAGACTGGAGGAACATACCGTACCCCACATGTTCTCATGCTCTGGAAAGCCAACGCACCTTACAATAGAAGATCTCTGGCTCAACCCAGTGGAAGTCGCCAATTTCCTGTCACTTTGATCATGCAATGATAATTTTAAAATGTAAAAAAAATCAAAAAAAAACCAAAAAAAACACCAAAAAACCCCAAAAAAAAAACAAAAGAATAAAAAAAGAGGGTTGAAAAACGCCCCACTCAGGGATCCTCCAAAGAAGAGGACCCTAAAAAACTTGCTTCGATTATGCCGTCTACGTACCGGAAGTTTGGATCCAGGATCAATGGTTATGGTGGAAGATGGGCAACAACAACAACAACAACGGTCCCAGAGTCCTTGACAAACGCACATTGATTGACCGTGATTGTTACGATATTCCTGAGTCTATTGTTCAGGATGTGCTCGAAGATCTTAATGGTATGGCATAGCAAACGAATCGCACTATACGAGTAGCATTCGGCAACATCTCCTTTACCCTTCCAGATCGGCACCGTTTCACTTGTATGCCAGATATTCGGGGTTCTGCCTTCAGCGATAATCTGATTAAACTGCTTGGCAAGTCAATCAGAACCGTAATCACCTAACAACTTCCACACCTAAGCAGGCAGGTCACCCGGGCCAGTTGTTTGTTCAGCTCTCTCGGCTCTTTGCAACTGCGGACCGGAATTTCGCTCCGATAAGGTCAGTATACGAGCATAAAGCGCGAACCCCAAATTGGGGTCACACTATTGCGGCCAGCTGTTTAGCCAGACAAACTTGTGCTAGATCTCTGGAAAGCAATCCGGAATTGGTCGCGAAAACACGCTAGTTGCTCTCAGATGATGGTTGTTTGGTACTCATCATGACAACCTGGGAGAATCTTCAGGAACGGAAGGGTCTACTCGATTGTCCGAAGAGGCCCACCACACCGACGACAATGGATTTGTGGTTGAGTCCAATTTCGGTCGCCCGTTTCTTGAACCTAGGACAAAAACCCTTCTGCAGCTGCAAATAAGAAGAAGAAGACAACCTGGGAGGCAGTCAAGATTGCGCTGAGTTCTCGGGAAACTTGCCATCATGAGGATCAGATTATGACTAACGACCACTTTTAAGGTTTTACTAAATGACACTGACAAACATTTGACAAACGATGATTTCAAAATAATAATTTACCAAGATTAGAGATTCGCAGGAATCAGAAGTCCCAGATAAGAGAAAGAGAAGATCATTTTCCCCGATTTTTTAATCATTTGAGAGGCCATCTCCTTTAATGGTCTACTCATTCAAATGATCTATTCAAATGATCATGCTTTCTCCCAAACAACGACGACGGATTTTTTTTTTGAAAATTACACAAATCCGAAAGGTCATTTCAACTCCAGAAAACGAAATTCGGAAAGCCAAAAACCATAGGAAATTCGTTCGTCTCGAATTTCCTGACCGCCCATTGAGGGATTTCCGATTTTTTTCTGCACTTAGAGACATTTTTTCGGGAACGTGAGGGTACATATGTAGTATACTTTTACATTTTCAGATTTTTTTCGAATATTCGACTTTTCGAATGATTCGGAATTTTGAAGTTTTCGAATATTCGACTTTTCGAATAATTCGGGATTTTGAACTTTTCGGATATTCGATTTTTCGAATTATTCGGGATTTTCAACTATTCGAATATTCGAATTTTCGAATTATTCGTGATTTTGAGCTTTTCGAATATTCGACTTTTCGAATAATTCGGAATTTCGAACTTTTCGAATATTCGATTTTTCGAATAATTCGGGATTTTTAACTTTTCAAATATTCGACTTTTCGAATAATTCGAAGTCGACTTTTTCAGTCGAATGATTTTTCGAATCATTCGATTCGGTCAAAGTATAGTACATAGCGAGGCAATTTATATATTTACTCACCTGAATAAAAAGCGCGAAAAGAAATGCGAATGCACAAGAGTCGGAAATAGAACCCTCGATTATCTTCTTAAAACCTCAAAATTTACATTAGAAATAAGGGTGAGATCTAACCTAATCGCGATGCAACTTTTGCGATTATGCCCAAATCCGAATGACCATTTGAGGTGGGGTGATAAACTGACCTTGTACGTCTGCTGGCAATACTGAATGTCAAACTTCTGACGAATGAAATGCTAATTACGATCGATTGAACGTTCCAAAGAGCACAAATTCAGCTGATTTTAAAAATCACTACGACGAAATCGATAGCCGTACACAGCCACGGTTGCCAAAACCATATGTGAACAGGAAAGCAAATAGTAATCCCGATAAGCATGGCATCGTAAATCGACAGGAGAGCATTTATTGACACATATGTATCGGCTATGAGCAAAACGCTACGCGGCTTTAATAAACCTTGGATTTCGGGCACAATATTTTCTTTCCGGAGCACGAGAGAGCAGAACTTCCGAAAAAGCACTTCCGGAGTTAACCGTCGCCATGACAACCCTTTGGTATTAGTAAGGCACATCTTTATTCCGATCTGAGGTAGCAAAATGGAATAGTACTTACAATGTGGATGACGGGTAACTCGCCCCAATGCTCATTTTATACCTAAAAGGTTAATCTGAACCCGGTATTTCACTCCCATTTAAAACTACTGAAGCGTCTTAATTTTGTTTGCCGAGATGTCGTACGTTCGTGCCGTGGCAGTGTGGAGGAAAGAAGATCGCCTCCGTGCAAACCGACGTCAACCCCTCCGAGAAGAGGGTTTTTGTCATGGGAGAGGTGCTGGTCGGTCGCAGCTCTCCTGAGGATTTTATTACAAAGGGCCGGCGTCGAGAGGAATCCAGGTCCAGCACGGAAGTATCCATGTGCCACCTGCGGCGAGGATGTTACCTGGCATAAAACAAGTGTCCAGTGCTTCGGATGCCAAAGGTGGGTGCACTTCTCCTGTTCGGGCCTCAGTTCTGTGAGGCATCATGACTCATCCTTTCGTTGTGTTCTATGCTCTGCCCCCAACAACTCTGATTCCACAATTACCAACCGCCCCCTCTCCATTCTTCACATTAATCTCAACGGCCTTCGCAACAAGTTATCTGAACTCTCTCTATTCGCACGTTCTCATCACCCGGATGTTATCATGGTTCAAGAAACCAAGCTCTCTCCATCTACCACTTATCCCCAACCTAACATTCCGGGCTACACCGCCTATCACATGCCAAGGACAGCTCTTGGGGGCGGAGTGTCTACTTTCGTTCAATCTGCCTTACCTTCTCATATTATCCCTAATACTCCTAAGGTCGGTACTCTCGAGTACATTCCTGACCACCTCCCTCAAAACCCCTTTATCTCTATTTAACATATATATTCCTCCTATATCATCTTGTCCCCTCTTATAATCCTATTCCCCTCCTTAAGCAGTTGTACTGACTGCTCACTCTCCCCTTCAGCTGTCTTTGCGGGTGACTTCAATGCTCACACGTTCTGTTCCGCTCTTGATTCTGACGCCAGAGGAAGATGTCGAAGAATGGGCTGAGGAGTGTGACCTGGTTATCCTCAATGATGACCAGCCCACTCGTCTCCCTGCCAACGGCCGACCTTCTAGCCCAGACATCTCTCTTGTGTCATCCAATCTCTCTAATGCTTGCACGTGGTCCACATCCACAACTCTCTCCAGCGATCACATTCCCGTCTTTGTCTATATTGATCTCTCTGACTCTCTTGCCCCTTACTCTGGTTTTCGTCATCGTACTTATCTTAATTTAGGCCTAGCAGACTGGACCCTGCTCAGAGATGTTGCACTTCGCCATGCGGTCGACTACCCATGGAATGGTGATGTTCATCAGAAAGAGCGCCATCTAACAAGTGCCATCCGCAAGGCCATGAAAGCAGCAATTCCTGAGGGTCGTGTCAAGACCTTTTTTTCCAAATGTCAGCAGGGAAATACGGCAGAAGATAAGAACCAGAGATGAGAAGAGAGCCGCAGACCATCTAGACCCGGACATAGCTGTGCTGGATAACGAGATCAGGCAGGATCTGGATAAGAACAAGAAGGAATGCTGGGAGAAGTTCACTGAAAAGCTGAATTTCAAGGCTGACGGAACTACGACGTGGAAAGTGTTGAGGAAAATTTCCGGCAAGTCCGCTCCTCGATGAGCTCCGCTATTGAGTTCGAGGAGAACGTCTTCAAATCAGGGAAAGCGGCTGCTTATGCGCTCGGCAAGAACTTCTTCATCACACGTGCCAAGCGAGGCGTGCAGAACAGAGTCACCGTTAGAGAACTGGGCCGGTTGCCGCTCATGAACCCTTCTGAGGCCTTTACTCTCACGCAAGTAGAAGGCTATCAAAGAAATGCGGAATTCGAAGGCTATCGGACCTGACGGTATCTCCCCAGCCATCCTGAAGAAGCTTCCCACGGAACTTCTACCGATGCTTGCAGATATCATTAACACTTCTTTCCGGACCTGCACTCTACCCCAAGCTTGGAAGACAGCCAATGTGATACCGTTGCCAAAGCCAGGCAAGTCCCAAAGCACGGCAATGGGCTTTCGACCAATAAGCCTGTTATCGCCCGTCGCTAAATTAGCTGAAAAGTTGATCGTGACGGACCTGGCTGATCAAAATGAGCGACAGCAGCATCAGCATGGGTTCAGGAAACTTCACTCCACTACTACAGCTCTATTGGAGATCGTGAGCTTTGCGGTCGATGGGTTCAACATGAGAAAGCCCCTGAGAACGGTGGCCGTCGCCCTCGACCTGAGCAAAGCGTTTGACTCTGTTAACTTGGGACTGCTGTCCGAGAAACTGCTCAAGTCGTCGCTACCATCATGGCAGAAGCGATGGATTGCAGCGTTCACTAAAGGCCGCCGTGCTAAGGTTCTGTTCCAGAATCATGTATCCCATAGCATTCAATAGCAGCCGGTGTTCCGCAAGGCGGAGTGTTGTCCCTGCCCTATTCAGCCTGTATCTTGAGGACAATCCCGAGCCTCCCAATGATGTAAGGATTGTTATGTATGCCGACGACATCACCATCATGTGCCAGGATCGTGACCTGCAGATAGCCGCTAACAAGATCAGCGCCTATCTCGTCGAGTTGAAGCTCTTCCTCGATAAAATGATGCTCACAGTCTCTGCCGCAAAATCCTCTGTTTCAGTGTTCACAACTAACACCAAGGAACACAGTGCCCATCCAGATGTCAAATGGGATGGTGACCTGTTGCCAGCAGCAAAATTCCCCAAGCTGCTTGGCCTTATTCTTGATCCCTCACTGAAGTTCCACAAAAACGCGGAACAGAAACAAACAGTCGTCAAGGCTAGACTTAATATCTTGAGAGCTCTCGGAGGAACATCATGGGGAAGCAGCCGAGAGACTATATTGAGAACCTACAGAGCAATACTTCAGCCGGCTCTGGAATATGCGGCACCAGTGTGGCAGCACCTGGGAATACCGGTATGGAGCTTCGGGGGTCGGACCTGCTCCGCGCGCGGTCGCGGCGCGGCACAGCTAATCACGATCGTTTCAGCCCCATCGCAACTCTCATTCGCGAAACGAATGAGGAATCAATAGATGCTAATGGTAATACAATTACTTACATGGAAACAATGAAAAACAATTAAAACAAAAAAATTGCAAAGGGAGATTAACATTAATGTTTAAAATCGTATGTTCGTTTAGCTGCACGTGTTGTGTTCATTCACGGCGTAACGCGCCAATATTACGCCATTTTTTCTGTTATTTTGGGCCGCGGATGATTCAAGTATTGGTGGCATCTTTCCTGCGATTTCTTTGGGTGCAAAGCTAGTTGGTGAAAGCCACTCACGTTTCAGACATGAAAATGAAACACGATAGATTTAGCCTCCATGCAGGGGATTTTCGTTCAAACTGATTCCCACCCTCGAAATACCCGATACACGATAGATTTAGCCTCCACGCAGGGGATTTCCTCCCCTGAGCGACGGTGCAGCCGCAGGCTGCACCGTCCACATAGGGTTCTAACTGATTCACACCCCCGAAATACCCGATACACGATAGATTTAGCCTCCACGCAGGAGATTTCTCCCTGAGCGACGGTGCAGCCGCAGGCTGCACCGTCCACATAGGGTTCAAACTGATTCCCACCCCGAAATACCCGATACACGATAGATTTAGCCTCCACGCAGGGGATTTCCTCCTGAGCGACGGTGCAGCCGCAGGCTGCACCGTCCACATAGGGTTCTAACTGATTCACACCCCGAAATACCCGATACACGATAGATTTAGCCTCCACGCAGGGGATTTCCTCCCTGAGCGACGGTGCAGCCGCAGGCTGCACCGTCCACATAGGGTTCTAACTGATTCACACCCCGAAATACCCGATGCACGATAGATTTAGGCCTCCACGCAGGGGATTTCCTCCCCTGAGCGACGGTGCAGCCGCAGGCTGCACCGTCCACATAGGTTCTAACTGATTCACACCCCGAAATACCCGATACACGATAGATTTAGCCTCCACGCAGGGGATTTCCTCCCCTGAGCGACGGTGCAGCCGCAGGCTGCACCGTCCACATAGGGTTCTAACTTATTCACACCCCTGAAATACCCGATACACGATAGATTTAGCCTCCACGCAGGGATTTCCTCCCTGAGCGACGGTGCAGCCGCAGGCTGCACCGTCCACATAGGGTTCTAACTGATTCACACCCCGAAATACCCGATACACGATAGATTTAGCCTCCACGCAGGGATTTCCTCCCCTGAGCGACGGTGCAGCCGCAGGCTGCACCGTCCACATAGGGTTCAAACTGATTCCACCCCCGAAATACCCGATACACGATAGATTTAGCCTCCCACGCAGGGATTTCCTCCCTGAGCGACGGTGCAGCCGCAGGCTGCACCGTCCACATAGGGCTCTAACTGATTCACCCCACCGAGATACCCGATACACGATAGATTTAGCCTCCACGCAGGGGATTTCCTCCCCTGAGCGACGGTGCAGCCGCAGGCTGCACCGTCCACATAGGGTTCTAACTGATTCACACCCCCGAAATACCCGATACACGATAGATTTAGCCTCCACGCAGGGGATTTCCTCCCCTGAGCGACGGTGCAGCCGCAGGCTGCACCGTCCACATAGGGTTCTAACTGATTCACACCCCCGAAATACCCGATACACGATAGATTTAGCCTCCACGCAGATTTCCTCCTGAGCGACGGTGCAGCCGCAGGCTGCACCGTCCACATAGGGTTCTAACTGATTCACACCCCGAAATACCCGATACACGATAGATTTAGCCTCCACGCAGGGATTTCCTCGAGCGACGGTGCAGCAGCAGGCTGCACCGTCCACATAGGGTTCTAACTGATTCACACCCCGAAATACCCGATACACGATAGATTTAGCCTCCACGCAGGGGATTTCCTCCCTGAGCGACGGTGCAGCCGCAGGCTGCCCCGTCCACATAGGGTTCTAACTAATTCACACCCCCGAAATACCCGATACACGATAGATTTAGCCTCCACGCAGGAGATTTCCTCCCCTGAGCGACGGTGCAGCCTGCGGCTGCACCGTCCACACAGGGTTCTAACTGATTCCCACCCCCGAAATACCCGATGCACGATAGATTTAGCCTCCACGCAGAGATTTCCTCCCTGAGCGACGGTGCAGCCGCAGGCTGCACCGTTCACATAGGGTTCAAACTGATTCCCACCCCGAAATCCCCGATACACGATAGTTTTAGCCTCCACCCAGGGGAGTTCCTCCCCTGAGCGACGGTGCAGCCGCAGGCTGCTCCGTCCACATAGGGTTCAAACTGATTCCCACCCCCGAAATACCCGATGCACGATAGATTTAGCCTCCACGCAGGGGATTTCCTCCCCTGAGCGACGGTGCAGCCGCAGGCTGCACCGTTCACATAGGGTTCAAACTGATTCCCACCCCCGAAATACCCGATACACGATAGATTTAGCCTCCACGCAGGGGATTTCCTCCCCTGAGCGACGGAGCAGCCGCAGGCTGCACCGTCCACATAGGGTTCTAACTGATTCACACCGAAATACCCGATACACGATAGATTTAGCCTCCACGCAGGATTTCCTCCTGAGCGACGGTGCAGCCGCAGGCTGCACCGTCCACATAGGGTTCAAACTGATTCCCACCCCCGAAATACCCGATGCACGATAGATTTAGCCTCCACGCAGGGGATTTCCTCCCCTGAGCACCGTCCATATAGGGTTCAAACTGTTTTTCACCCCCGAAATACCCGATAAACGATAGATTTAGTCTCCACTCAGAGGATCGACGGACGATTCTGTGATAGAGTGGCTAAGCTGCACAGCGGCACCCCTCTGAAGCATGGTCTCACACTGTAGCTAGTTATGCTCTTCCGGTGTTGGTGTATTCTCAAGAAAAAAAAGCGAATTTCAACTGTATTCCAAAAACTTGGTATTCGGAAAAAGTAAACTCCAAAACGAAAAAGTGCACCGGATTATATGAGTATTCTACAGGGTTGTTGGGAGCAATCATTCGATTTCCCCCATTTTCTGGTTTATTTAACGGTCTAGTTCGATATCGCTAGTAGTTTTCATATTGATCGAACGTCATGCAGACGCCTTGGAACGCTTGTGGTCATTTTTTTTATTCACATCCGGTTTTTCTATCATGTTCATGAGATCGCATGTATTAAACAGCTCAACGTTCAGGTTATATTCATGTGTGACTCGTTTTTACTCGTTTGAGAGCATCCAAGTGATAAAATCTAATGGAGAATCGGCGTTCTGCTGGCTAATGACGATTTTTGAGTAAATTGCTCTCAAAATAATACTCAGCTCAATTTCGTATACGAAATCATTTCATATGTTGACATCGCTGAGGATTGGTCAATTACCGAGAGCCTTTGTACCGAGGGATTGCTGCCGAGCCGTGTTCAGCGCATGTCCGCGACGCGACCGCGCGCGGAGCAGGTCCGACCCCCGAAGCTCCCTACTCGCACCCCAGCACCTGGTGTCTGACAGCTCCTGGAATAAGCTGCAGCGTGTACAGAATGCTGCGCTTAGAATTGCTACCGGTTGTGCAAGGAGCTCCCCGGTGGAGCATCTTCACGCGGAGGCCTGCATATTGCCGGTCAAGGAGCATTGTGAACTCCAGGCACAGCAGATGTATATTAATGTTCTGAGGCAGCCGAATCATCCGTCAAAGAGAATCATGAAGCCCATAAGAGAGAGGTCGATTAGGACGCCGTTCGCCGATGCTCCTCGTAAAGTTGATGTACAGAGATGGGCCGACTCCAACATGGAAAGGCTTCGTCTTCTGCGTGAGGAGCACACGCAATTTGTTCGAGGATATCTAGCAAAGGCGGCTGTGAACCCTATCTTGGGAACGGTGCCGCCTCGGGTTTGCGAGTCCGAGTCTCAACTCGGCAGACGAGCCAGATGTGCTCTTGCATCGCTGCGCTGTGGTCACTCTATTCTGCTCATGTCTTACGTCAACAAGATCGACAGCAGCCGACCAGACGCATGCCCGGACTGTGGTGCTCCCGGACACGACACGGCGCACTTGTTCATGTGCCCGAAGAGACCTACCTCCTTAACAACAATGGACCTTTGGACGAATCCTGTGAAGGCCGCCCAGTTCCTCAACCTATGACAAAAACCACTTTGAGGCTGCAGAAGAAGAAGAAGAAGAATTTTGTTTGCATACACACTGAAATCGTGCTCAATTTGGAATCTGAATTCTTCGCCTTAAATCGGGGAACGTTTTCAAAAAGCGGATAGCATTAGGAACCCAATTTTCACCTCTGCTTAACGATTTTATAAATCCTATATTAATATTCCACGTTCGACTTTCATTAATCTCGGCATAATGTGGTATCACCATGCCGAGATTTATTGAATGTCGAACGTGGAATATTAATATATGATTTATAAAATCGTTCATACATATATCAATAGTTGCGATGATTCCTCTGAGATAGCGTCGAACTGCGAAAGATAACGAACGCGAAAAACCCACCATCATACAGAAATGATGGATTCGAAGAATGAGGAGAGAAACAAGAACGTGAAAAACGACAGAAGCCGAAGTGAAAACAACCGAGCAATAATTTCAGTTTCTTTTTGAACTACGGTACGATCTCTTCGCCGTATTTACGTACAAGACACCCGAAATTACGCTGCTCAATTTTTGTGGCCGTAGCGTCGCGGCGCCCCAATTGGAGCGCGTTATCCTCCTGTAAGCTATGTACGAGAACTAGGAACAGCTATCATCAACTCTCGTCGAAGATGCACCTCATCTTTTTGTAGAAGAAGAGATTTCTATCACGTTAACGTTGTCCACACCGTATTTTGGGGTAATGAGCAGTGATCTTACCCGTTTGCTCTATTTTTAATTTCAAGAAATTATTTTATGTTCGGTCGAAATTCGGGCGTTCATTGGAGTCTCTCACGTCGACTTGTTGATTTAATACAAAGAACAAGAGCCAACTATCCTCTTTTTCGGGTTGAAATCGTCTGCGCGCGTACGCTGCGTCTCCGTCTCCCCACACTTTCACGCTGTCTCTACCCTCGCTCCGCACAAGCGTGCCAGAGAACAGAGTATGTTTGGCTGAGAACCAGAGGATAGGAGCAGTGCGGCCGGTTGGCTGGAGGCGCGCGAGGGATAGCAGGGATAGCCGCTGCAGGGCGCGCGCGTTGCATTGAGCCAGCCAAAGTGCTCTTGCCTCCCACTTTATTCTCTGATTCAGAGCCAAATTTACTCTGTTTCTTTGCACACTCGTGCGAAACGAGAGTAGAGACAGCGAGAACGTGTGGAGCGAAGGAGACCCAGCATACACGAGCACACGCACGCGATAAACAGAAATAAATTTCGCTCCAAAACAGGATATCTTTTCAGCGATCCAACCGCTAACCTCAGATACACCTTAAGAATGGTTACGGTAGATAGCGTTAAGCAATGACATTATGTCAACGGCGGAGAACCGGCTGAATTGTAGGACTATATACTATAGTTGTGCTTTTTGACTAAACGGAACGAATGAATGAATATATTCGACCTAAAATTTTTCGAATAAACAAATGAATGAATATATTCGACTTCAAATTTTTCGAATGAATTAATATATTCGATTCTCTATTTCGGAAGAATGAATATCGATAATCGAATAACTTCAAATGAAAGAATTCATTTAACTACGGGACTACCGAATTCAGAGTTTTGCGACTCTACTGCTTTGAAGAGGCAGTTTTTAAAAATGGCGTCGAAAGCTTTTGAACTGCTCAATATTTTCAATATTCCCCTCAGGCAGGGTTCATCGATATCGGCACGCAAAATCAATACGTATCGTTTCTACACTAGCAGCTGTTTGGTGCCACCCATAGCGGCTCCAATGCGCTATTCATACAACGCCAGAGCGTCACGAGCGGGCGTTTGGTTAGGCCGCGTTCAGAGTTTATTCGCGGCGCGTCGCGATGTTTTAATCAGCCCACGTATCGATCACGCGACGTCGCGTTGCATCTCCGCTGTGTGTTCACAGTGAAGAGGCGCGATACAATCGAAATAACGCGCAATTCGCCTTCGCGCGACGACCATCGCGTCGCCTTGCACTGTAAAGGGCTATGCAGAGTTGCGCCGCCCGGCGGCATGCCGCCGAGCGGGAGGATTGGGGCGTGGTCAAAACATGACGGGGCGGCGCACTTCGATGCCTCGCAGAGTGGCAGCGTTGCCTCCGTCGTTCATCATTTTCATACATTACGTACAACCTCATTCATCCCACGCCAACGTTTGAATTTTTTTGATTTCGAAATTTAGTCATCACTTTCCTCGCTTGCTTTCATGTGTTCATTGTTGTATTTCATTTCGAGAAAAAAAATTGATGGAACTGCTCTCATAAGCGGAAAATATAAAATCTTGTGGCTACATTAATGAGGATTTTTCGAAATTCTTGTGAGAATCGGTATTACTTACAAACTGTGATTAAATCAATTAGAGTGAATCGGAATAGATCATATAGAAAACCAAGAATGAACGAAAAAAGTGCTCAAGCGTTTACGGAAGGGTGCAATCAATACCTCAAATGAGAGTGCAAATAGAAATAAACGCATGGATGTCTAAACAATGAGCAAACTCATTGAACGGATCGATGGCGGCACTCCTCGCCGGCCGTAGAAATGGTCCAGACCATTCCTCGCCGCCGCCCGCTGGCGGCGTCGCTGCGGGAACCGCTGCTGTCGCGGCAAGAAATACTCTGCGAGGTACCCGCGTGGCCGCCCTCGCGCGGCACGTCGCCGTCCTCGCGCACTGCGTGGCGCCCCCACTCTCCATCCTTGCCCCGCCGCAGCGAGCCTCGCGGGGGCGCAACTCTGCATAGCCCTTTAGTGTCGTTTATACTTCCGCCGCGGCGCGGCGAGATGCAATACAGCCATATCGATCAAGCGGCGGCGCCGCGAAATCTTCCAACGGTGCCGCACGCGGCCGCCGCCTAGGTGCTGCCGCGCCGCCCGAGGAAAGCAGGCGGCGCGGCGGCCGCGTGCGATCCGCATTGACATAGTATGCTTCTTTTGCTGTTATTTCTTACACATTCTTCATTTTGTTCTTCTGATTCATCTCTAAAGTTCCTTTTAAAGTCCTGGGCTTTGTTTAGAGTAGGATGAGTTGTAAAAAGTTCATTTTTTTAGCTTTTAATCATTTTTCTGAGGAGAAATAGTTTTCGAAGACTCTATCCGTCTTCGGGTGCTGTGTTATGGTACGAAAAATTAAAGATGTTTCTTTTCCACAAGGAATCACTCATCACAATCGGCCTTGTGTTATGTCAGAGCTCCTCCAGGCTGTGTTTAACGTCATTCTGCGACGTCGCCGCGTGAATTCGACGGAGCCTGATATACATCCTGGTGGCGCGATTTTTCAAGCGGCGCGCCGCGCCGCCCCCCTTATTGCCGCGCCGCTTCGCGGCGGAAGTATAAACGACCCCTATCGCGACACGATGGACGTCGCGCGATGGCAAACTCGTTGCTGCTTCTCTTCAGTGTTTTTTCCATTGGATCAACCAGGTCTAACAATGAAAGGAATGAAATAACCATACTTAGGATCACGTGCTTTTGGAATAACACGAAAAAAACTGTTGGTAGCGCTACAAAAAATTGTCGTTGCTCGTTTACGAGAAATTGCGTACGTGCGCAATTGCACGTAGTCTCCCAGAATTCGAGCAGCGCTCACACATGAATACCTGCGCGACGCGTTTTTCGCGTCGCACTGACATCTCCAATCGCGTCGCCTCTGCACTCTGAACGTCGCCTCAGGGTCTGTGGCTCGCTCGCGCTGCACACGTGTGACGCCTTCTCCGCTATTGCGGCAACACTCGTTCTATAAACATTCACCTCATAAAAAACTCTCTTTAAGGTAAAACAGTCCTCTGGATTACGTCGTAGTGGCTATGAGCGTGAATGGGATTTCGTCTCATTGTAGGAAGTCTGTGGTCAGACTTGAATGTTATCAGGTATTGCGAAACCTCCACCGGCGAACATCGCTGTCGTTGGCCTTTATCAGCTGCTCCAAAAAGCCAAATTTGATCACTGAATCCTTTCAGTAAGAAGGAACTCTCCACCAGACCACAAGGGTTAACCCATGAGGTACAGAAGTTTGAGATGAACAGCGCTCAGAGCTCCAGAAATTCGATAGGGCATCTGGACCCATATAGTAAGATCGGTTGGACCGACGGCGCTAAAAGACCCTTCCGACGGAGGCCAGATTCATCAATTATACCCCGAGTATAATTATACCCCGGGGTAAATATACTCCGAGGTATATTACGTACCGAAATCGTGTGATTCACAACGCGACAGGCAGCCGTGGTACAATATACTACGGGTATACGGGCTACGGGCACTGCAACGCCCATCATTATCTTTCACCGAACATTTTTTTGATGACGATGCAAAACAGAAAAACTGCGACCGTACAATATTTTGTAAAAACAGAGAAATCCTGTAGCTTTATCTAGTGCATCCCAAATGGGAAAAGGAAATTTGACGAGATGACCATTCCGAACGAACTATATGTACATGTCTACAAGTACCTAATTTTGGCGTATAATTCAGAAATCATCTTCAAGGCGCTGCTAGACTGCTATAAATGGAGTTTTCCTTATTACTTTGCGTTTTCCTCATATCATCTACGGGTATTCGAGAGCGTTTCACAAGAAAAAGGATGTGAACTAAACTTGGAAATAAAAATTTAGTTATAGAAAAAAATATTTGGAAAAATAAATAGAAAATATAAATATACAAGAATAAATATATAGAAAAAATAGAATTAGTTTTTCCTACTTTTATATAAGTAAAGCATTCACCAAATCTCAATTTGATTTGAATGCTCATAAGATTTCAAAATATTGGTTTGGGAATGGAAACAAGAAGAGGAATCCGCGAGCGAGATATCGAAGAACGATCCATTGAAGGCAGCGTTCACGATGATCATCCTCGTTGACTTTCCACAGTGAAATGATAGGCGAGAAGGATCCTAGGCTCCAAGTGTCGAAAGAACGGTAGAAAACAAGCCAGGAGTGGCATCATGACCGCTGCAAACAAGCGTTTTGGTGTTCCAGAACCGCCCAGTGTCCCATTTCCGCCCCATCAATGTGAACAAATGAACGCTCAGATTACAGGAATGATCAAGTCAAGGAAGTGCTGATAAGTGAGCTGATCTCTTGATTGCACTGATAGGCATCATCCTTCATAGCGGTTTCCTCCACGCCCAAAAATCGATGTAAACAAGGGTGGGCCTATTTTGGCTCAAAAACGCGTCTTTCGCGTCCTTTTCAAGCATGACTTGATTTGTAGGCCACCAGACCTTCCGCAAACCGTGGAGATATCGGAAGTGAAATTTATCATGAACATTGCCCTTAAGAAAAAAGTATCAGTAAAATAATCGGAGAAAAAGAGCAAATATATTAACGGGGGTAAGATATGTAGAAAACGTCATCAAATTATGGAGGCAATACGTGCTGTAGCGGAACGGAAAACAAAAAATAGACGAAAAACTCGCCTTTTAAAGCTTCGCAAGATTGTCCTCCAGCGGATTTGGTTGAATAACGCAGGCGAACGAACCATGGGCCACGTTTTCGTGGAGTATACTCGCCGGGGTATACCGTACACCCCAGCTCCAGAGTGAGGTATAATATACTCCAATTCATACTCCAAGTCGGCAGGGTATAATTTTTGATGAATCACATTTTGTGGGGGGTATACGGACGATTATGCCCCGATGCGCCCGTATACCCGGGGTATAATCGTGAATGAATCTCAGGTGGATAGCGGTAGCATGGCAGGCCAATGGGCGTTAAGCAAAACGCTCTCTGGACTATGCGGAGTTCCTTGGTCGGATCGCGAGCAGCACTAAGGCCTATGGTATACTTTGTCGCTGTAATGAGCGACAGGCATGCAATCTAACACAAATCGTGGAGGGACCCGCATGGGAGCAACGACAACGGTCGTCGTAGGAACAGATGTCGCGTGTGGGTCGCAGCGACGTGTCGCGGAGGGCTGACATACTGCAACTGTGCCATAGCCTGTCCCTACCACTGTCGCTGTCGCTGTGCAGTGCACTGCGACAGATTTAAAGGACGGGAGGCGGTCGCTGTCGCTGTGCAGAGCGACGCGACCGTGTGTCGCAAAAGTATACCATACCCCTAAAGCAATACATATCTCTATGCCGGCTACCTCCCAGAACGATAGCGGTCGCATAATGGGATGGGAGTTGTTCGGTCCGCCACGCGCCAGCGATTCCATCGATGTTATTGTCTGAGTTGATAATAGTGTTCTCGATTAGTCATGATTCTTAGCTTTTTTTCGCTTTTCGTGAATTTGTTACATCGACATTTTCTGATTCTATGAGAAGTCACACCCACCGCGTTATTAGGTAAAATGCATGCAAGCAAAATAAGGCGGGTTGGGAATCCGACTTTGTGTGGATTGTCAATCCTCCAGGCAACTTGGTCCTTTGATTTGGAAAAGGGAGGATGGCCCGGGCTTGTTGGGATGTTTTAGGTGGGTGAGGATTTCGGGACAGGTGTGAGTTCTCCGACAACCACATTTTCTGCCGTAACGATTATGAGCCGCATAACTTGCTTTGATATTTTCTTCACCTGTTTGAGTAATACTCATTTTTTCACCTATTCAGCGTTATCCTTTTTTATTTTGTTCCCAAAAATCGACAAAAAAAACAAAATTCGAATTAGCCGTGGTGAACAGCCGTAGAAGCCCTTTGTTAAAGGCAGCAGACACGCTCAAAAATGGTATCGATTTTATGACATAAATCAAAGGTTTGGAGCTGGTTGTATTGGGAACTGACGAAAAAACGAACGAAAACTGTGTGCAAATAGAGGAATAACGGTTATTTTGTTATCAGGTGAAAGTGGACGAGTTTTACGGCGCGCGGTTGAAAAAGCCAACATTAGCAACAAAACGGTTGAGATAGAGAAGCCGATATACTCTTACAGCCTAAATTGGAACGTTCACCTCGTTGGAAGCATCAAAAACCATCTAAAGGGACCGTATTAGTACTATCAATCTGGACGAGTTTCTATTTTGGGGCAGGATTGCAGAAGCAGCGGGGGGCGGGGTTGCAGAAATTTTTCGATTTGCATTGCTGAAATTTAGTAGTTTTGACTCGTTTTTGACGCTTCCAACGGCGTGAGAAGTCTACTAGGAGCCATGAGACTTCAGAAACGTAATTATCTCAACAACTTTTTCGAGCGTGTCTTCTGCCTTTAAAGGTTGGTAAAAGTATACAAATCGCGCTGTATTGAGAATTCCCGTGCATATTTTGATCTTGCGCATATGCCGTGGACTCAGTTGTCCTACCAATTTTAGAGATTTTAGCTTTGGCTGCTAAAAAATAGTAGACGCTCAGTTGGTACCAGGGATGTGCGGAAAAAAATATTTTTGGAAGCAGAAAGCAGAAAACAGAAATTCTAGTTTGACAGAAAACAGAAAAAAATCTCCAAAAATGGGCCGAAAACAGAAAACAGGAAATTTTCAAAAATCAATAAAGCGTGTTCAGCGTACACTAAACGAATTTTTTCAGAACATTGAACTTTTTTTATACATTTTTTGTGTGATCTGTGCTTCTTTCATTGAATTCTCGAAACCTTACAGTTGGCCAGAGCAAAAAGTGTAGACGCTCAAGAATTGCAGATTATGAGTGCGATGAGGTGACAAATTTTCATCGAACCTTGCTTTTCCCAAGCAATAAAAGCTCGATTACTCTATTAGAAGCTCAATACATGTGTATGTCTGTGCAAGGAGTACGTAGTGCAGTCGGAGCGAGCTTTCCGTTCCTGAGTGTACATATTTTGACACTTATAACGGGCTAACTGCTGGTTTGAACACTGTACTACTCCTCAGAGCTGAAAGTCACGCCCGTACCGCGCGCCTGTGCCGTTAGAGTATAAATGACCAGACGGCGCCGTTCGCTCCACCGTTGAGAGCCTCTTATACCTCTGTGGCAGAATTATCATCTGCCTCACAGGCTCACCATTATTTTCTTGACGCTTCATCTTAACTGAATTCTGTGCCATCTGCGTTGCAGTGAATTAAAACACGTATTTAGAGTTTTGCGTGCATGGTACAGTTGGGGCCAACATTACCCCGCTCTACCAAAACGGGTACGCTGGGGAGCGGTTATTCGTAGAGGCTTGACCCTGAGAGGAATTGCCGCTGCTGCTCCGCGATAGTGCCGCTTTGGCGTATGCAGGCACCGAAGCGGCAATATCGCGGAGCCGCGGTGGCGCTACCGCGTTGCCATGGCGGGGACCCGACAGTACCGCTTCGGCTCCGCGATAACGCCGCAGCGGGAGAGTGTATGACATGAAGTTATTTAAGAATTATAAGACAACTAGAGGGGGTCTAGTTGTAAGAACAAAAATTCGCACCTGCGGTCGTTACGTCCTTTGTCTGATAAGGACAGAGGTTACCGCCGCTTTTGCGCACAAGGGAATACGGAATGTACCTTAAATTTGGGTATATTCAACCGGCGACAATTTCGTTTTACCACACAGGACAGTGCATCGTACTCCACGCGGGTTCGCTGCTACATCCTCGCCGAGCCGGCGCGGTTCTAACGCGGAGCTGTTGCGGTACTATCGCCGCGATGTCGAGGCTCAAGGCACGGCAGCAGAATCGTCCGATCACGGAGCCGCTGCGGCACTATCGCAGAGCTATCGAGGCACAGTCGAGGTTCGCGGTACTTTGCCGGCACTTACACGGCACATTTTTTCAGAGGAATGGGTTTCGTGCTTATTTAGTGGGTTGCGGGGGCCAGCCGACTTTCCAATGAGTGCCTTCATCTCCCTACATGAATCTGTTCCAAATTGAAGGATCCCGGAGGGTTGATTGGTTTGGTTCACCTCGGCGAGGATCGAACCCGACCGTGTGCAGCGAACAGCAGCGTTTCCTCCCACCACGCCACACGTGCCCTAATGGATAACCACTACAGCGAGATAAAAGTGTCTAGCTTGGTACAACTGCAGAGAGCCTGGGTGACGTACACCCTCACCCTATCGGCTTAGCTTTGAAAAATCCAAAAAAACAGTCCTGCTGCAAATCGCGGTACACGTTTTCTCTGTTTTCTGTCCAATTTTTGCCTATTTTTACAGAAAACAGAAAAAAAAGCCAAAGATGGGCAGAAAACAGAAAGCAGAAAATTCCGCACATCCCTGGTTGGTACCCTGGATCTCCATCAAATTTCAGTTTCAATTTCGGGAACCGCCAATTTTGGCTGAAAACCCAAAAAGCGTTGGATAGAGGAGGATTTGAGCTTTCGACCAGTATTGTACATATCAGAAGGAAATTCCGATCCGCAGTTATGGACAAACGCTACTGCAGCACGTAATGCGATGAAATCGTGCTGGGTCGAAGGTTAATGCTGCCGGGACCACGTGGTCCTACCACGATTATCATTGTGTCGCGTGCTGCCACAGCGGGCGTCTGCAATTGCGGGCCAGAAATAAGAGTTTTTTTCAGTACTCATCGAAAACAGATTTTTTTGAAACACAGATCATCACTGGAAATTTGAGACATTTCCATGTTTAATAAGGTTTGAGGCTGTGTTTGAGCTTATTACTCACCAGTTACGAATTACGATTTACGAAATACGAGGGTTTTTGAAAACTACGATTTAAGAAATTCAAAATTTCAATTACGCTTGATCCTGTCATACAGAAGTGCTGGTGCATTGGCCCTTCCAGAAATTTCTGTGTAGGACCCGGTGAGGGCTGTGTGAGATTATTCGGATATATTTGAAGATCGAATATGTTCGAATAATTGTCAGTGTCGATAGTCGATTTCGAATAATAACCCAATATCTGGTATTTTCGATAGTCGATTTCGAATAATAATGGAAAATCTGAATTTTTCGATTACTCGATAATCGAATAAATAATCAAATAATTTATCCTAATGTTTATTCGATTGCAAATATTCGAGCACAACTATACTATATACCCTTTATTTCTGAGCCGAAATATATGGTTCCAGCGCGTGCATGTGCTCGCATGCGGTGGTTCTCCTTCTCCACACACTCCTCTTTCTCTTCGCACACGCACGCGAAGGAACAGAGTAGATTCCGTCTCAAAATAGAGGGTTTGAAATGTTGAAATTGGACACCTTCTTCGCGCTCAGGACGCTATATAGTGAATATGTTGCATGGTGCGAGTTGACTCACATGTGACATAAAATACTCGCGTAAAACTCTAATGTGTTATTTTATCACACATGTGACTTATCTACGCGGGATACATCTCCAAGGGAAGTATACGAACACATTAGAGTTTTACGCGAGTATTTTATGTCACATGTAAGTCAACTCGCACCGTGCAACATAGAGTGCGCGCAATCATTTTAGTCTGAGGAGTGGATGGGGCCGCGAAGGTAGATCACCCCACGCTAATCGAAACGCCATTCTCCATTGAGGCCGCCAACCCCACACGGCCAGCCGCCTGGTACATGAGTCAGACTAGAAAGAAAACGAAAACCATATGTACTCACTATGCTGAAGATCACATGCAACTCAAAGTTGCAAAGATAATGCGCAGGAAACATGTTAGGAGTCTTTAATTCGCATGTAACTTAATCAGAAATTCCTGAGTAGTGCGCCTTCAATACGTTACATGTAACTTAAATTGCACAACTAAGTCGCAAATAACATGAATCGGTCAGGAAGGGATTTCCAAGGGGAGTGTACCACGCACTTTCGGGTCAGGCTTAGGACAGGCGTTTCTGTCTGTTCAGTTACCCAAGTGTGAGGGACTTGACCCCAACACTAATAGGGCAGGCCGCAAGCAACGTTTCCCGCTTAGCGTGTATTCTCGGATGTGCGCGGGTGCGTTCTCTGCGTCGTGTGATGGCCACACATGGTGAATAAATATAATGTAAGTTACATGTAACATAAATGTATTATACATGTAATATAAATTTAAGTTACAGGTAATATAATTGTATGTTACATGTAATAAAAAAGTGAGTCACTCGAGACATTCAAGTAAGTGACATTTATGCTGCAAGTAGACAACTTGTTTTCATTTTTCTGAGTATGCGGTAGTGCACCAGGGAAAGCTAACTCCGGAATGGAGTAATATAAAGAGCAGTTTTCGGAAATGAAGCTGCTACTCAAGAAGCTTCCATTTACAACCGATGCTCTAGCAGAGTGCGTGTAAGACTTGAACAATTTATAAATAAGGCCAGAATAAAGCTTGCTAAAGAAATTCCAAACAAACTCACCTCGGTATTGTCACCGGAATCGTGCATGATGAGGTGCTCCGGAGTCTTCTTGTGAAAATACCTGAAACTTCATTTTAATGTTGAAATTCGAGATATGTAAAGAGGCAAGATGGTCGAAATTCACAGTGAACAAGCGATTAGAAGATAATCAAGTTGTACATGGAACACTTTTCGCTCCAAAAAAGATTCGTGGGCGTAGAACGGTCAAAAGAGGTTTACTGGAATCGCGTCATCTCGATTTCAGCCTAGTTTTGACTGCATCGCTGCTGTTTTTCATCGCAGCGATTTTGCACCCGCTGCTGCAGTGATGTAGCAGCGGCAGCGATTCTGTTCATAGTGCATAGGCTCACGGATGATAGAAGAAATTCAATTAATCGGTGAAATTAATGGCTAGGGTTCATCAATAACGCGTTCGACTCGAAAACACTGATCTTGTCATGTAAAATTGACTAGACGAAACGTGTCATTCGCTGGCAATCGCTCCATCGCTGCCATTTTGGCCGCGATGGAGCGATGGTCAGCGACCATTGAGATTCGCTCTTCAAGCAGCGATGCAGTAAAACATAGGATTTCGTCGCCGCGACCCAGCGATGTAGGACGTTTGCCACGAAGCGATCACAATCGGAGCGGCTTCCCATTACGCGCGATGAAAAAGGAACAGTTGTCCCTCGCATGGCCGCAGCGACCACCTGCAGTCAAAACTAGGCTTTAGAGTGAAAACATTTTGTACGCTGTGTACATACAGTACCGAGCATATTTTTTGCAAAAACGGCGTTTTGCGGCGTTTTTTGAGTTCACAAAGCGCCGCATCGCCATAACTCACTTCAAAGTTGACTAAATGAGTTTTTTTCAGATAGTTTTCGTGTTCCTCTCAGTAAGGCGAATGTAATGGTATGTATTGAAAGCTCTTTTAACTCTATCATTCTGTTGAAAAATGTGTATTTCCTTCTAAAATTCACATCGACCACAGGTCAAAAAATGACAGATCTCTGTTATCATGACCGTCTGATCAGTTCATTATGAGGGGTTTAGAGGTGCAAATATGCAAATTTCGATAAACTTTCGGAGTTGAATCTCTTCTTTTGGAACACTATCGTATAGGACTAAATGGAAGCAATCCAGAAATGACTTCAGAATTGAAATTGGACCACTTTGAAGCAAGTTATGGCGTTGCGGCGCTTTGTGAGTGCAAAAAACGCCGCAAAACGCTTTCTTTTCAAAGAATTTGCTCGGTACTGTACATTAGTGACCAACAGTGAGGATATAAGTAAGGTGTTGTATGACGTTCAAACGAGTGCTCATTTCTTACCACAGTAGACAGGCCGGAGCCGAGTAGATTTTGAAATAGAGGTTATACGCCTCGCAAAAAATCGCATGATTTGTTTTCAGCATAAGCCTTATGAAGGGCTTTCACGTTCCCATCCCCCATAGTAAAAATGACAGCACAATTCAACCAAACGTCACTGTTGAAATGTGTTCTAAATTATCCGCAAGTTCGGACCGGATTTTCGTTCTGTAAAGGACAGTATGTTCTGCCTAGATGGGTTTTATATCGTTCCGGCGCTACTCATCTCGATGAGAAGACACGCAGCTCGGCCGCACGTCCCGACCGGCACCAAGCTCACGGTGCTCTACTAAATTGGGATAAGATGGTATTTAGACTCTGGTCCATTTAAAGGCAGCATACACGCTCACAAACATGGTTGAGATAACAGCACAAATAGGACCGCCTGATCCCTACCATCTCGTCAACGGCGTTTGAAGCGCTGAAAACCATCAGGTTGACAGAATTCAAGCATTCCCGTCTCGAAAGCCTGTGGAACCCCACCCCTACGAATAACAGAATGAAGAGTGAGACATGTGAAAACATTTGATAGCTTAGAGTGATAGCCCTAGCAAATGAGTCTACGAGAAAACAGCTTGGTTTACCTGAATATAACATGTCTGTTTACTGATGAAATGCTCCATTTTATAAGCCAGCCGGAGTAGATGGGCTTTCTTGAAAGTGGATGGGAATTAATCGGTATGTAAACAAGTTATATACAGGGAAATCAAGCTGTTTCTCTCGTAGACTCTCATTATATAGTGCTATCGCTCTAAATTATCAAATGCTTCCACATGCCTCACTCTTCATTCTATTATTTGTAGGGGTGGGGTTCCACAGGCATTCGAGACGGGAATGCTCAAATTCTGTCAACCTGGATGGTTTTTAGCGCTTCAAACGCCGTTGACGACATGGTAGGGGCCAGGCGGTTCTATTTATGCTGTTATCTCAACCATTTTTGTGAGCGTGTATGCTGCCTTTAAAAGAAGCTTCTTTTTTCGATTATCACGGCTTGGAGCGGTGGCTTTTCCGTGGAGGCCATCTTATCACTAGTTAAATTTGACCGAGGCCCACCGCTCTGCTGGTGGTGATAATCGAACTGGACAGATCACTAGAGATTTGACAGAGTCTAAGTGGTGGTTGATGCGTGAAATACGACGCATGAGGCACCAATCACTGTGACTAAAAATATAAATTACCTATCACATATAGAATATCCGTAAACGTGAAGTAGGGAGACGATCATCATATGAATTGTTCGAACCTGTCCCTACTACGGGGTAAACTCGTTCCAGAATTTGCCCAGGGAATCGAAAAGACTGCAGCCCAGTGCAACGACCACGTGGAAAAAGCGGCTTTGAGATAGCTCCGATTGTCCCTATACGGCCCAAAAGTTGACTGTGCGAGCGCATGAGGCCTAGTTTACACCACAGCCATCATCGAAGTGAACATGTTGGATTCACCTTATTGTAGTCTTATATCTTATCGTTCGTCGTCACATGTCCACCTCGATGGATGGCTGTTGTACAAACTGAATCTCGTGCGCTTGCGTAGTTCACTTTAGCGCCAAATAGGGCCAATTGGGGCTCGCTCAGAGCCGTTTTTTCCACGTGGTTGTTGCACTGTGCTAGAGTCCTTTCGATTCCCAGGGGAAACTAGAAGATAGTCTCTATCGTCGACACTGCCTATAATTACCCTTGATCTCCTCATCCTCAGACATAGTGGGCTAAACTGTACCACCATGGGTTTGTTAGCAGTAAATCTATTACAACCAAGATGCTGAAAACCCTTGAAGATTGGGCATTAGCTCTAGATGGCGAAAAATGTGTCGACATCTGCGTGAATTTGGGTTAGGCTTTTGGGAAGGTCAGCCACAAAAAAGTTTTATACTTGGTCGAAAAGCTTTAATTTCACGAGAAAGTTCGCAATGGGTCAAGTAGTTTCTGATTAGTAGGACTTTTCGAGCTCGTATAAATTTAAAAATTTCGCTTGTTCTCGAGGTTCACAATGGAGTACCACAGAGTGGTGTTCTTTCGTCTATATTCTTCAATATTTTCTCTGCTAAACTGGGTAACTTGTTGCAAGGGAACGGGGCTGTTTGTAAGCAGTATGCTGATGACTTAGAGGTGTACAGAGAAATATCTTGTTCTCCTGACACAGAAAACTTGCAGGCTGCGATCAACCGTCTACATGGCCAGTATAATGGCAAATTCAAATCTGGAAAATCGTTTTGTAGGTATGCGTATTGGCCCTTCCGCGCTGCCCGTTACCAACAGCACAGGTGCACAGGAAATTGAAAGGGTCAGCTGAATTAAGGACCTCGGTTTCCTGTACAACAAGGAGCTGGATTTCTTCCCTCGCTACAAAGAGTTGTATACGATGGTTTACCCTCCCACCTATCAAGTGTTCAAAGCACTGACTACACAAGACAGTAGCGTTCTTTTAGAAGTGTACAAGATTTACGTTCAACCTCATGCAGATATCGGTACTGTTGTCTTCCTTTCATATGAGAAAAAGGACACAATTATTTAAGAGAGAAATTCAGAATAGCTTTACTAGGAAGATGTTAATACGACGAGGCGGATTTTTGTACTGAGACTCCACGGAGGCATCCAGTATTTTAGTTTAGCAAGCTACGAGTCTCGGCGGGAGTTGTTTCATGTTTGTATGACACATAACAGGGGTAAGCTTTGATGGAAAACATTTTTTCGTTAATCATTAATTTTCGAAGAAAAAAAACCGCGTTAAGTCGTTAATGCGTTAACACGTTAGTTTAGCACTTCGTCAAAATTTGAAAAAAAATCAAAACCTGACCACAGCGAAAATCAGTGAATCATCAGAGATCACGTATCAATCAGTGCTATAATTCCACTTCAATTGATGAACTAAGTTGAAGACCTTGAATCTCGTCCAGGATTCACGACGAAAACCGGGACAAAAATGAGACGAGATTTTAGGTCCTTAAAGGCAGTGTTCACGATCAAAAGGTCACCCGTTTTCTACCAAAACGTAAGCTTTGGGTCCTTCTGAGAAGAGTAAGAACGGAAAAGCGACGAAAACCGGTCGGGAAGTGGGTGAAAATCTCAAAGGGCAAGCCAACCCATTGGGCCTCCCAACCCTCGTCCTAAAACCTTTGCTCGTTTAACCACAGGAACAGACACCGATCTTTCAAATCCTCTCCATCGTGAAAGGTTCTCACATCTCAGCATGTACATTAGACCCTCTTATCAAAAAAAGTTACCGGTGTGGTCTACCGTGATTTCAAGATATTTTCGTTAAGCCTTAATCATGAATTTTTGGAAAAAAAAACCGCGTTATCTGTTAATGCGTTAACCCGTCAACGTTATAACGCACAGCCCTGGTATACAAGCTTCTAAAAGGATGTCTGGTGCTATTTTTCACATTTCTCAAGAATAATTCAGATCCTAGTTCCTCACCTCCAGGGTGGGGCCAGCGTATCTGCACGTGGGGAACAGGGGTATGCGAAAAATTTTGGAAACCGAAAAAACGAAAAAACTTTAGTCGAAAAATTGTGGAGTGTTTCGCGACACTTGCTACGTTGAAAAATATACTTTTTCGATTTTTCTGTTTTTTTCTGGGAAATCACTCTCACTGCCAGGTCTATTATGTCAGTCGAACGGGGAATAGGTAAAACTTTGTTAAAGTCATAGATGTGTTTGTAACTCGTATTGTTTTCCAGTTGTGCGACTTTTTCTAGAGTTTGTCTTCTACGACGTATTCAATGAATGAATGAGCGATTAAATGATCTCTTGTGTCTAACGACGCATAATGAACCAACACGTGCTTCTGGTGACTAAACAAGCAGACGCAGAGCAAGCGGCCAGGCGTGCACTTCAGTAGGAAAGAGTTGCAGTTGCTCGCAAAAGTACGGGAATCAGCGAGGACAGCGAAGGTCGACTCGAAATGGAAAAAAAAGAAAATGACAGGAAAATGACCGGGAAATGCGAACATATGTAGGCCGAATCAGTCGAGAATCATGAGAGCCGATCAATGGAGTAGCATAAAATAGTTGTAATATGTGTAAATTCCACGTTTTGAAAGTAGCTGATAACGTGGCGATTCATTTGTTTGCCATGTGGGCCTCCGCTATTGCACTATCTGACGATTGATATTCGATTTTGGATTGTTTCCCTGTGTTAAACGAACAATATAGCGTGTGTCTGACAAACAGTTGGCAGTAACTGGCTAGATTTGAGCATGGAGGGAGATTCAATAGTAGATTTCAGATGAAAACGAAATGAAAAGGGGCGAATTCGAGCGATCCCTATCGAATGTTTGAGTGGACTTGTCACGGACGAGAATCCAACAGTTTTGAGATTTGAGGGAAGAAAAAGTGTTCGTTGCCCTGCATCTGCAGTTCGTAGTATTCCACTTTTTGTAGATCCACCCTATATACAAGAATTGTTCAAGTTAATCTGGAAGTTGGTTCGATGGAAAGGATCGCACGTAGCATGAGATTTTGTCAACAATTATCCACACTTTTGCACTATCAAACATTTTATGCGTTATTTTGTGACACTTCAGGCAATGCATAAGCGCATTTCATGAACAGCCTTTAACGCGAACGAGTCACGCGCGTGACGCTCGCTTTTTCATGGCGGCTACGCCCGTACTGACGGTTTCATCAATTTTATTTTTCCTCCATCATCATAATGTCGTTTCGCTTATTGGGAATAACTGCCAGTATCATCACCTGTTACCGTGGTGATGAACGCGTGTGCGAAATTTGCTGGAACGACACAGATACGGCCAAATTTATTCCCCCACCACAGCGTCGCTGCTGAAGTATTCATAGTCTGTCCACGCGAGTGACGGCGACGCCCGTACTAACGCTTTTATTGATTTTATTATTACTAAAGTAGTAGCGTAGGATAATCCAGCAGTTATTTATGATGTCGTGAAATTAAACTGAAAATCAAATCATGATACACATGGCGAAGCCGCCACGACTGTTTGGGCGGCGCCGCCAAGGCGCTGCTGCGTGGGCGGCAGGCGCGTCATGCGCGGGTAAGGCGTCGTTTATACTACCATCGCCAAGTTGCGCAGCAGAGGGAATTTCTGTAATAAAGATCAGTCGATATTATAAGGTTGCACTTAGCCGCGCCGTTCGGCGACGGAAGTATAGTCGACGCCTAATGTGTCGTTCAGTTATGCGGCGCGACAATGCTCTATCTCGGTGTTTTGATCACGGGGCTCGACACGATCAATTTATAAGACTTGAACGCCGCCGCACCGCTCCGCGGCGAAAGTGCAGACGACACCTAAACACTATAGTTCACCGCAAGCGCGTCACGCACGTGCCGCGCTTGAGGTGAGGACTATGAAAAATGCCTGAACGCCATGGCGTTATCGATGGCTTCATCAGTGTTAATTTTTAATTAATTATGTTCGTCTTGTTGTGACCGCCTCCTTGCATTTTTCATGGCCCACTCTTAAGACGAAATCTCACGTGATGTTTTCCATGTGCTTTTCAATAGGATTCTGATGTGAGTCGTTTCAAATGGATTAGAAGGCGCAGCAAAGAATTCTTACAGGTTCAATCTCCTTGCGTGATTTGTTTCAACTTCAAACGAATGGGGAATACTAGGTCGATACAAATATGACTGCGCCTTCTGAGGAAAATAATCTCCTGTATGACCGAGTTTTTTTTGGAAGGAGGGCGTTCGAGGTGCATTTCTATACTTTTGTCCCTTCCTATGAAACTCAATCACTTTCAGATTTCATTTTTGAATTTAATTTCGTGGTCCAAGTACCAAACATTGAGGTATTCCGCATTTCATTTTTGTGCAATCGCTTTGAGGTATAAAAGACTACAGTATGTGAGCACTTCAAATATTTTCCTGATCCACATTACATAATTTGCGAGCTATCGACTCGATTGAAATTGTACGATCCGTAAATACGTCTGTGGAGCAAAAGAAAACAACATTTATCGCGGAAACTTAGCGCAAGCTAGTAAGATCCTCAGAAATGTCATTTTCAAGTCGCTAACTGATTGGCTTGTGGTTACGTAAGCGTAAATTAAGAATTACTCGGCGATTCCTTCATGATGCGTTAATTAAAGGCATCGTACGCGCAGAAAACCGTATATTATTTTTTCATGTTTTTGTGTAGCTTGGCCTCTCTAGTGAACGAAGATGTCGAAGAGGCCCATAAAACCTTCGTTTGTAAAGGAAAGTCGATCGGATCACATTGTAAATACGAATTTGAATTTCGCGCCAAAATCCTTTTTGAGGTTTTTCTGCTTCTGGAGGCCTCGTCACTGTCCATTTCGGAGTTTTTCTGCATGTGGAATTCGTGCCGTAACTATTTTTTTAGGTTGTCTTACGGTCGCACCAACATTCTTGGAAGAAAAAGTGCTAGATGACAGGTGAGAATTGGTGGCGGATCTTCATCTTTGACGCCTTCCAGCCTCATTGCCCAACGTTTTTGACGCACCAAAGTTTACCAGTGGGGTCTACCGGGTTCAATCATGAAATTGAGCCTGAAAAATGAAAATTGATTTTCAGCGCGAATGATGGAAGTCGGAATAAATATATAGAATTCCGTAAATCGGGCTTATGTTGTCTTACGGTCGCACCAACATTCTTGGAAGAAAAAGTGCTTACTGGGATATCAAAAATCGTGTGGAAACTTCCAAAATGCGCGGAACTGCTGTTTTCAGAGCGCGCAACGCCAAAGAATAATTTTGCTACCAGAGACGACGAATTTCCGCGTTTCGCAGCCATTTTTGCGGTTTTCGCAATGTGGAAGGCCAAAACGATCCCCGGTGGGAACAAACAATGTCACCGAGCGGTCCGCTACGCATTACCAAATTCGGTTATGGCCCATCCAGTCGTCCCGCAAATCACCCTTTCCCTTCAATGAGCCGCTCTTTGTAATAACCGCTTCGTCTGACTTCTGCTTACACATTTCATGGGGGACGGCAGCTTTGGGCCACAAGGACAGCGCTGGCTGACGATTCCGCTGAGGCACCCAATATCAGCCATGCCGATTGTCGTGCTACGCAATGCGTCCACTCGGGGATTCGCAGAAAAAGAAGGAAAATGGTATGATGACTTGCAGCCGAAACCAAAAGAAATTATTAGTGGAGCGAGAATCTCTTGAAAAGATCTCCGGCGTCATATCCTAGATGGTCCCGTAGAAAGCATCAGGTGCAAGATTCTTATCCAGTCACTGCAGTCCGCAGCTGCACACTCAGACTCATGATATACCGCCAAATAAAAGAACAGAGAATGTGGAACTCTATCCAACAAGGCATTCATGCTAGGGTTTTTCAGAAGACCTCCGCATTATTGCGATTTCCTTTGTCACATTATTTTGATCCAAACGAGAACAATCCACTTTACATTCTCGGAGACGCGGGATCAACAGGCAAATTAATGATTTGGCAATGTCATATTTGGAAGAAATTCGAATTTCAAAGAAGTTAAAGAATAGCTTCAGATTCTAGAAAACGTTTTGGCACAGAATAATTTGAAATAATGAAAAAGCTTGTAAATGTAATGAAATGACTAAAAATATGATTTGGCGCTCAATCGTAGACCAACTATGGCAAAGTTGTGACAGACGAGCGATCGAATTTTACAAGCTTCTCCGTTAAACTTATCAAAGGAAAATCAAGCACGATATGGATTGGAGCGTAACCTGACATTTGCAGATTGCCCATTAGATCTTCAAAAATGACGTACTGTTTCCGTTTCGCGCTTGATTTTGTTTTAATTACTTTAGCGGAGAAGCATGGGAATACCAACCTTTAGTCTGTCATTACTTGTCGAGAGTTGATCTATGATCGACCGCCAGATCCTATTTTTAGGCCGATATCATACTTCCAGCAACGAGCGACGAGACGTTTAACATCTATGGCCATTGTTACGCCATAAGTTTGCGAGCGCGACAGGTGCGATGAACTGTTTCGAATCTAGCCGGGACCAGGCTCACACAGTAGAAAATTGCTGTCACAAGAACAGTTTGCAGCACCTGTCGCGGTCGCTGGCTCATGCCTGAAGTGTGGAAACCGTGCGGTAATCGGTCGCTGTCACGGCTGTCGGTCGCAGTGTAAAGCACTGCGACGCGTGTGAGCGACAGTGACCCAGCCAAATCCAGCATCGTGCCGAGCGTTTTTTGGGCCCGAGCGACAGCGATGGTTGGCCCCGAGCGACAGCGAAGTCGCAGTGTTCTACGACCACGACAGGCCTGTCGTGGTGTATAACAATGGCCTAATACGGCCAAAAATCGATGCGCGTGGTTTGCGCTGTCGCTGGTCGCGGTGAGTATGATCCCGGCCTTAGTCATTTCACTACATTTTCCAGCTTTTTCATTAATTGAGATTATTCTGCGCCAAATCACTTTCTAAAATTATTTCAAGCCACTTTTTGAAATGTTTGACTTCCAATTATTTTTGACAAAATTCGAGATTTCCACATGTTAGTGAAGTACTTAGACCCACCGTGTTCAACATATTTTTGAAGTGCCAACTTGCCACGCGCGAGCTCTCTATTCCTCCGAATAAGGGAGATATAGGAAGAAGCCAGTTCAGAAAGCCCTTTTGACGATCTGTCAAGATCAACGAAGGCTAGATGCGCGATAGATTTCAATCAAAAGCCTAGTTTTTCCCTGCCTTTCCAGTCTCTGTGTTCACTCAGATTTGCTTTCGTCCATCGTATGCGAATGAAGTAAAAATAACGCCCCGGACTACTCGTCCCCCCTATTTCCATCACTCAAATTAATAGAATTTTCGTCGTCATATTTCCGTTCGCAAGGGGTTTTGTGCGACCCCGGAGGCATCGTTTTGACCAGCATGTTGCCGTCTTCAAGATAGACGTCAAATTGAAAAAAGCAATTCCTGAGTAAACTGTGCCTTGAAGAATGGCAATGCTATCACAAACTGCATTTCATTTCCAATTTATACACCCGTTTTGAAAGTAAATGAGAACAACAAATCATATGACTTTGGAAAACATTAACGTCCCAATGAACACGAAGGCTGCGCCGCAAAAATGAAGTGCGTTGAACGGATTGCCGAACGCGACGAACGAGACGAACAGCGAGAGAAACTTCCGAAGCGTGATCACCATCGTCACATTCAGTGAGGTTGTGAGAGTGGTGAGCCGATACACATTGTTAATGCAGATATACCTAAAAAGAACCTCAAATAAGAGTAGAACTCAAAGCGAATGAGTTATCCTCAGTTCCCCGTCAGAGTTTGTCGCTCGACTGAGTCCCATAAGCCCGACACGCACCGTAATAGTGACAGACGGGTGCAGAAAATCCACCCAATGTGTCCGTCTGCTTGCGTCCGCAATCCAACCAGCCGATATTGATGTTTCACGAGCGCACACGGGCAGGCCCAATGCACCCGCGGCCGTATTCATGAAACCACGGGAGTCTCCCGGGACTGTCCAAAGTTTGCCAGCTGCATACATTGGCTGGTTCTAAAAACCTTCCCGGGAGGCCCCCGTAGTTTCACGAATACGACAACCGAATGTCGGTTTTTCCGCCCCGGACTCAGTCGGTTTCTCGACCATGTCTGACCGGGCTTCCTAGCTAAGACTAGGCCGAAGTGTTCTGTTTCCGTAATTTCAGCGTTTCGAAATTTTTCTGTGAATGACGAAGACACAAATACAACTTACTGTAAAATACATATTCCTAAGATATATGCCCAAGCAGTTGGTAACATCAAATCGTAGCCGAATACATTCATTGGAGGTGTACGATTAGCCGCGTGGAATGCCTCAGAGATCTCACTTCCGAGGAAGGCAAATCCGGGAATGGAAAGGAAGTGCTTGAAAAAAACTATTTCACGGAGACTCAATTTTAGACTGTCACTTGGTCAGAAAGAGAAATCTAATAGACTCACCACCATGAACATCGATTCTTTTGCATGCTTCCCATGCATTCTATACATGTCCTCTTGACAAACTCCAAGATATGCGCTAAGCATAAGAGCAGCTGTGAGCAGAAACACTCCTGAACGATGATACACGTACCCTGTGGTTCCGCGCCTGATTTAGTGTGTGCAATCGCGGACTTGCGTCGTGGGGGCGCGACGCGTCGCTTTCGTACGAGCTTGATCGTGTGCGTTTTTTCTACATTTTCAAGGTTTTTCCTAGTTCTTTGATCGCACGAAAGCGATGCCACGCGCCCGACGACGCAAGTCCGCAATTGCACACACTAAAGTGTTAAGCGGCCACCGCGTTGTGCCTTTCCAAACGGGTCTTCACCCAGCGGAAAACGGCTGACTGTAGACGTAAATATCTTTCAGCAGTACTCCTCAGGAATTCCTGATAAAGTTACATGTGAATTAAGGACTCTAAACAGGTTACCTGCGACTTATCTTCATAGCTTTAAGTTACATGTGCCCTTCAAAAAAAGTTAGTATGTTTCGCGGTGCAAGTTGGATTACACGTGACATAAAGTACTGACATGTAACCTAAATGTATGATTTTATCGCACATGTAACTTAACTCGGGGTTTTTAGGGAAGTATATGACGCACTCTCAATGCAGGACTCAGATGTCAGCAGCTTCATTGGTTCATTTACCCAAGTTTGAGGTACTTCGCCCAGCACACGGGCTGAAGGTCCCGCCTAGCCGTTGGCGGCCTACGGCATGCTCGGCGAGCGTGACGTGTTTTAGTGTGCTGACCGCGTCGCGTGCCGTTGTCAGGTAGTATGTAGCAAAGGTGCAAGTTACTCGCAATGTTATGTATTATTAACGCAACCTACATGTTACTTTAATAAAAAATCTGGTCAAGTTACACGTCACATTGCTTCAAGTTACTTGTGAACTCAAAACGAGTTGCGTTACGCCAACATGCAACTTGCGTTAAAACCTCAGGTAATTTGCTATTTGCTCAGAATATTGTGAGTCGGGACGATTCATAAGTGTTGTTAACCACGTGAAAAGAGTGAAAATGGTTGACTCACCAACGAAAAAAGGAGGTATTAAAGAAAAATAAGGTGTTTTTGAAGTTGTCGCCGAGGTTCTCGACTCGTAACTGGCCAAGGTGAATATTACGATTCCAATAGTGACAAGAATCACGGACAACACTTCCTTCCTCGTATAATAACGTTTTCTCAACACGAATCCAAATATAATATTTGCCAATAAAGAACCCTGAACAAAGCCTTTGTGATAGAAAATTGAAAATGTTGTCGCATGACGAGAAATGTCTAAACACCATTTGGTAAGCTCACAGATTTGAAAATAATGAAGAGTGGAAAATAAATATCACATTTCATGGCGTAGTTGTTGCAGAGATTCACGATGAAGAATATGACCACAAATTTCAGATAAACCCTGAATGGCAAGCCCTCAGAACACATCAAAATCCAAGAGTAATGGTAACTTACCGCGTAGGTATTGCCTGTTTGACAGTTAACATTTTGGAATGAAAAATCAGTCCTTCCAGAGAGACAAAAATACATGTTGCCAGAGTGAACAGATTTAGACTGTTTTTAACTTTGCTGAAAAGTAAAACGTCGAATCTTCATGCAGTCCGTAGCATCTAAATACATAAGTTATAGTATAGCGCTTTCCAGGATTACCTACACTTAAAGCCAATGTTCACGATAATAACGGTCTTTGAATTCTCGCAAGAAATCGAATGAAGCGGGATCTATCGCAACAATAATGACGAAAGAACGGTTAAAAACGGACCATCTACACTGCGTTTCATAACTATAGGTCCACCCAAGAATTTCGAGTTTCCGGGCTCACCGTACATTTTGGTGGTCTGTGGGCGTTACCATCGGAATCTTCACCCTTTAAAACCCCGATGAAAATCCTCCTGCCCATCCATGATTTTTTATAAGGTTTCCGTGAATGATAGACACAATTGTGACCGATTCAAAACTATAGGTTCATCGAAGGAAAATTACCGTTTCTTTGCTAGTACAAATCAAACTGGAAAACAGGGGTTATATACGGACTCCCTTAACGTCGTGCTAGGTATGCCTCGTGGAAATCGCCTGTCTTCGGAAGAACAATCTCAAACGGAAGCGCTCAACGCGGCTGGAAGGTCAAGAAGGAGGATTTCGGAGCATCTTGGACGATCGCACAATTGTATCAACAACTACCTACGGGATCCTGAGCGATATCGGAAGAAGAACCCTGGAGGGCGTCCGAGACTGCTTTCGGAGCATGATGAAAATAGAATCAGACGCCTTCTATCGAACTCAACGATGAGTCTCAACTGCTTGCGCAGCGAACATTCGCTTTTGACGAGTAAAAGTACGGTTTGGAGGGCAGTTTAGTCGCAAGAAAAACCTCAGTACAGAATTAATGAAGCGTGTGCCAAGAGTGACGGAACGGCACAAGGCGACCCGCGTTCAGTTTGCTACCAAAAACATCACAACGGATTGGTCAAATGTAAGGCGATTTTGCTCAAACACTGCTCCGTGGCCCCAATCATTCCAAACGCTTCAGATGATCTGGAGCGACGAAAAAAGTTCAATCTGGACGGACCGGATGGTGGAAGAGGTAACTGGCGTGATCTACGGAAGCCACCGCGTGTCTTCTCTCGACGCAACTTTGGTGGTGGATCGCTCATGGTTTGGGGTGCATTCTGTGGATCTGGTCAACTCGAGCTTGCATTCGTTTCGTGCCGTGTGGACTCCGAGGACTACCAGAAGGTTCCAGAGGACCGTCCTCTGCCGTTTATCCGACGGCATCGTAGCCAGGCCTTCACTTTTATGCACGACAACGCTGCTATCCATGCTAGTAGGTCGACGTCAGCATGGCTTGCAAGGAGCAAAGTAGAGGCTCTCGGTTGGCCTGCGTGTTCACCTGATCTCAACCCTATGGAGAACCTCTGGGCCATCATTGTGCACAAGATTTGCAGTGACGCTAATCAGTACGCAACAATCGACGAGCTGAAGGAGTCGATCGCCAACGCCTGGGTATCAGTGCAACCCACCGTGATCAAAAATCTGGTCCAGAGCATGCCGAAGCGATTAGTTGAAGTTCTTTTGAATCAAGGAGGACAGAAAAGTTACTAGATCGTAGATTTTTGTTGTTTGTCCCAATAAAACTTTGATTTCTTTTAGTGGACCTATAGTTTTGAAACGGGTGTTTTTCAATCTTCGAGCTCTTAAAAATCGTACCAAATCTGAATTCGCGTCTACGGTTTTTCATAGAGGTTTTCGAGGGCGCTGATTTCGTAGGTGACCACTGCAGAACATTTGAGTTAGAGCGAAACACAAAATTACGGAGTTCATGGGTGGAGCTATAGATATGAAACGCAGTGTATAGCTCCATACGACTTCTAAACTTGCACGCTAAGCCAAACCCGCCCACTTCCTTGTTGGCCGATGAGGGAGTGGGCGGGGCGGGCGTAGCACAACCAAGCTTGAGGGCCGTATTAGGTTATCTATGGCTCGTTTTCAGCCGTTCTTTCGCCATTATTGTTGCACTGGACCCCGGTACATTCGACTTCTGGTGAAAACTCAACAAATACTCTATATCGAAATAAAAACTACCTTTCAAGAAGTTCTACCCCAGATTGACAACCCACACAACCAGCTAGTGTGCCAGCGATCGCCTGGACAAGCATTGCAGACGTTTCTAAGACAAACACGGCGAAGGACCAGCCTCGGATAGCTAAACGATCTGGATAGAGTCAGCGTACCAACTGCTGTTTTACTTGACGGCTAGTGTCAAAGAGAATGTAAAGAAATCAAAGACTTAAAGTAATGGCGTTTGTAACGACATCTTGTTAATTTTCCGATATGAAAATTCAAGGCGCAGATAGAAACTCGATGCCTTCCATTTGCAGTGAAGAGGGAGTTAAAGCCTAGCTCCCTCATTTTGAGCCGGTTGAAGTAAGGCTTGTCAGGCTAATCATGTCAACATTTCCTTACCACTGTTATATTCTGCCATGATAAAGCGCTACGCTGCTTACTTCACCCAGACTCATTCGAGCAAGCTAGGCTTCACATACCTAATTTAAAGTTTTACAAAGAAAATTAAATACAGTATTTATGATAAACATGCTCTGAAAGGAATCGCTTACAATTTACCGAGAATCCACCGCGAGTCTCAATTTAACCGGGAGCTTGACGTCAAAATGCCGTGTGCCGATGGTTCAGCTTTTGTTAGCTAATCTTTATTTTCGCACTGAGCAGTGAATATGAACAGAAAGACCTTGCTGATAAGCCGAGTTCTTTTAGGTAGTAGATGGCCTAGGCTTTTTCAAAGGCAAATATGTATGAGCTGGGTCACGCGGAGTGAGATCTTGGAATTGATTGTTTCTTTTAGTCTTAGTTTTGTTTTCTCACTGATAAGGGTACTAACGTTTTGAGTTCTACTATCTTGCTGGCCCTATTCCCGGATTCAAATAAAAGGCCCAGAATGCTACCGCGTAAATGTGGACTGCCATGGTACCATGAAAGGATGGCGATCCGAAGGTCTAATGGTTTCCTCATCCGTGAGCGATGCTGCTTCCTACGACTTCCCTCCAATCCCTCAATGTCTCTAACAAGAAGCTTCCCTCCGAACACGCACGCTAAGAAACCATGGGAATCTCATTTTGACACCGCCTCTACGCGACAACCATGAAGGGATACAATATGCATGCACTGTCAAAATTCCGAAATGTATCCGATAATGGGATGGTAAAAAGCGCCGCCCCTGGATTTTTGGCTACGGATTGAATATCTGTGAATTTTATGAATTCTGATATTGGGTTGCTGCATAAATACGGAACATTTTAATAACATTTTTATTCAACGAAAACAAAACAGCATTTAACCAAAGCATTTTCAAATGATCATTCGAGAGCATAGTCATCATCCACTTCGAAAACTGCTTCCCATTTGCTAGGTAGTCAGTCGATTCCACGTGCGAAGGAGACACGATTCTTGGAGGCAATCCACGCTTTGACATCAGCCACCAAGTCATCCAAGTCGTCGTAGACTTTGTTTGTTTGCCAGTTTTTCAAATAGTGATTGACATGTAGTCCGTTGGTGGTTCTGTCGGTGAGTACGGCGAATGTGGGAACAGATCCCATCCTTTATTGGCGATGGATTCGATTACACGGCGCTCAACATGTGGACGGGCGTTATCGTGATGGAGCACTATGGGGTTTTTTGCGTGGTCTTTTCGTCTCGATTGCAGCGTAAGGCGATCAACCTGAGCCAGATAGACGTTGCTGTTGATGTTGAATCACCGCTTGCCATTTCTGTCAGGGATTCTCCATTGATGCCTTTCATCTGCGTCGTTGAACCAATAACAAATGCCATTTGAAATGATTTCCCAATGGATGATTCCGCTTCTGTCCCGCCACACACATCACATAGCCTTCTTACAGTGCAAGTCATTGGGTATTCATTTGGGAGAACACCTGGCGAAACGCAGATCTTCTTTCTTTTGACGTTTTTGAAGAGAAGCCATGACTCATCTCCAGTGACAAACAAGATTCTTCAAAAATTGTGTTTGTTCGTTTCGCTGCAGTAAATCGGTGAAAATTCGAATACGTTCAGCTTTGCTGTTGTCGGAGAGCTCGTGGGGTACCCATCTAGTCAATTTCCATACTTTCCCAAACTTCTTCAGGCGGTGAACGATCGCTGATTGATTGACATTAAAGTCTTAAGCCAGCATTCGCGTTGTCAGGCTTTCGCCCTCTTCCACGGCTGTCAGAAGTGATTGATCATCAAAATCCGATGGCCGACCTCTTCCTTCTTTATCTTCCAACCCAGTGTCACCTGATTTGAAGGAAAAAATAAAACTTCCGTACTGCACTATACGTAAATGTTCCTTCGCCAAAAAAAAAATCGTTGAGATCGCGGAATGACTTGGCTGCGCTCCATCCTTTCTCGATGTGTTAGCGCATAATATGGCGAATATGAGTGGGATTTTCGATACACATTTTTAAACTAAATATTGAGGGTTATTGTCATATAAATATTGAGGACGAAACGCCAAGTTTTACTAAAGAAACCCGTGAATGAAAACGTTCCACAATTATGCATCAACCCAATATGTGTGTTAAACGTTCCCTGATTTTCCCCGAGAGCATGGAACCCTCAGGTAGGCGAAATTCTGACGTGCATGCGGAATTTTTTCCACACCTCCCCCACTATTAGATATTCTGAGATTCTCTTTGCTTAGGTATTGTGAGGCATCCACCAGACATAGAAAATGCCAGAGTATCGGAATCTCTCGAACTGCAGCAGAAGACAGATGATCAATGATTTTATTATTAGCACAAGAACATCTCGTTGAAAAGAGCAGAAATCACAATTCATTTGGCTGCACATTATGTGAATAGAAGATTGGGCTTAACACAGGCGAATGAACCAGTACAAATAATGCTCAGACTCAATGTCCTTTGGAAAACATAATTTAGGGTGAGACGTTTTGGACTTATAACATGGTATCATATTAGGGAGAGGGAAGGACATTGAGAGCTAAACGCTAGTAACAAGACAGACTAAACTGAGTGAAGAAAAACGAGGAGCCCCGACTATGAAGCGAACGAAATCACAAGTAGGAAGGTAGTACGAGAGGATACTACAACTGATATCATTGGCATGTTTCCTCGCCAATGAAAGAAGAAAAGTGAAAAATCATAATCCCAAAATCCGTGCTAGAAATCATACAAGTACAATGAACTAATGCGGAACAATTTGATTACGTCTCTACATGAACTATCTCTGCCAAGAAACCAATTCTACACACCCACGGAAGAGGAAAACACAAGTTTTTGGACTACAGCAATATGCCAAAGAGAGGGCTTAGCCATAGAAACAAACCATATCCACTGTCAGGCATCTAGAAAATAGCAGAACTGCAAAGAGTTTAATGATAGAGTGTAAGCCTAGAGAGACCCAGTTTTGCTTTGGCGACAAAGTATAAAAACATCCTGATTAGAACAAAGCTCAAATGTAAGGGCAAGGCTCCAGCGAAACCTAAAGCTACATACTCAATCAAAATTAATATAGAACTATCAATATCACAGATGGAGATCTATCCCGCATGAACTATATGAATGAATACGGATAATAGATGCATCAAAAATTGTGCAAAGGATTATGAACGAAAAATGTGCTAGTTTTTACAGTATTGGAAGAATGTACATGACGAACAAAACCGGTATGTAGATTTGAGAAAACGAAAATTGTTTCAGGATTCCAAACGAGGATCTGGTTCCTCACTGGAAATGATGAAACCTTGATTCAAGTCCTCGGGACCGGACACCAACGTAGGCTCTTCCTGTTCGGATGGTGGAGTGGCTGGTTGAAACACCACAACATTGCTGTTCGGCTGGTTGGATGGGGAATCAGAACTCGCTGGCGATGAGCTCTGAAATTAGGAAAGCCATCACTCGAAGTGAAACACGATTTTCCCGTTTTTGGCGAAGGATCTGACTATGGTCTTCGGAGCTGCCTAAAACCACTCTGAAAAAAAAGTTATACGCGATTTCAAAGCCTGGCGGCAAGGTAAAGATACCCCATTAGAATTTTTTAGATGTTTTGAAAAAAATTCAGATTCTCGGATTCGGCTCAAAACTTGGATGCAGAGGTAATCTAGGGTGCTGAACACAAATCTGGAGTCCGGTTGTCGAGATTCTGAGGTTTGCTGTAGGTTAAGATAAGTTTCAAGCCATTTACGGGGCAAAACCTACCTTAGTACCTCGAAAATCAACAACTTCGGTCAGGTTTGGTAGTTGGGAAGTTCACTGAATTCAAAAAGGCGCTTGAGAGATATCTGTTGTCCCAGGAGCGATGTTTATAAGATCTCATCCCTTCATGATGCCGGTGTTGCCTCGTAGTCAATTTATCGATTTGCTTCATTATTGTCCTTTATCTTTAGTCTTTTTCAGTTGCCGTTTAGGTGTTTCGTTTTCTTGTTTGCCTATCACACGGTTCTACCGTGTAATAAATCAAATCAAGTCAAATCAAACTCTACTCTAAGTTCGTATTCACCACCTCGAATAACCCCGCACACAAATTTCGAGTAAAATCTGTGTCTTTGACCAAACTACTGCACACCCACCGTAATTTACCGTAATCTATCAAAAATCGACACACGGACCTCAGATTTGTGCTCATCACTTCAAATGACCCCCACGGAAACAGTTTGAGCCATACCTATCGTACCACCCCGGAAATCGTCGAAAGTCCCAATTTGTCATCTAATTTTCACCCGATGTGAAGCTTTGAAAGAATCAAGTGGGAAACTTCGGAAAATTAACAAATAAACCCCAGATTCGTAATCAGCACCCCCCAAAAAAGCCCAACTGGGAGAGTTTAAGACAAATCTGTGAAATTTTTTAAAAACGCTCTCAGAGCCCTCCATTTGGTATAAATAAACGCCCAGCCGAAAATCCGTAAAGTTCAAAACGCTATCAGTCTAGGCAAAGCTCGGAAAATGTGCTTTCACCCAAACTTTGTTCCGGATGTAGTTTTGGGCGCTGAACACAATTATAAGGTCCATTTCCGGATTTCCCGAAGACTAGTGCGCGTTTTGGAAGGTGCGATAGGTGCGGAAATCTAGTAAAAAACGCCTATAACTTTTTTTCCAGAATGGTTTCAGGCAGCTGCGAAGAGCATAATCGGATTCTACGTCAAAAACGGTTCTACAAAGTGAATTTCATCCGGAATGGCCAGGCTGACTAACAGTAGTCTCCACGTAGTTGTAGTAAGAGACAAGCTTATAGAAGGTGGTTGATTCATGCACATGAAGCAACATGCTGATTCAGCCAAACACACATTCAACTTACTGAAGCTTCGTACACATGAAGACTCCTTGTGACTCTTCTACGTAAGGAAGTACGGTGGTTGGTCATCTTTTCACGCAATTTGAAAACCACACGCTGCAACACAGGTGAGTGACACACATGCAGGTTGGGAGCTGTACTCACGATAACTTTCGCCCGGAGATTTTCCGAATGACACAACTGAGGAGAACGCTATATTGGGATATAATAGCAAAAAAACGCATACGAAACAACTTCATTTAAAACAACATTTGCATTCCATTGCTTCCGACTACGCGGATCGTGAAGCACAGTCAAGGTTGATGCGACGTGAATCTATCATTTTCTGTGGACGGGAATGGCCACGTTTTTATCTCTGACTATACTCAGGCCCACTCAGTACACAAATTACTCAGGCCCACTCAGTACATAAAATTCGCACAGCTCTTTTTGAGTGCCTTCGTGTACTTCATGGAAAGCATCTCGTGAGCAAAGATTATCGTAAACACAGAATCAAAGGGGTTAGGTGCAGATGGTTTTCAGCAGTTAATTAATTAAAAGGTGACACAGCGCTGCAATCCAATGGATGCAGGTCTCTTGTCAAAATTATACTGCACCACTGAAATACATCGGTTGGCGTGCATATTTCATGCTATTAAGTTGATGCAAAAGTTTCTAGACTTTTCACGACTTAGAATAAAAAAACATTCATTTCAAAAATAAACAAGGCTCACCCAACAAAATAATTTCCATCCCACTCAAGGATCCTTCGCCACCGATTGGGCAGATCATGAATTCACGCGTAGAACTCTGACTGTTTCGGGTCAAAGTATTCTTCTAAAACCATTTTGACTACGTCATCGTTAGTGAGCTGTTTTCCATCCAGGAAGTGCTGCATTGAGCGGAACAGATGGTAGTCGGAAGATGCAAGATCGGGGCTATATGGGGGGGGGGGAGGTGAGGAAGAACTCCCCAACTAAGCCCAGCAGTTTCTGTCGGGTCATCCGAGATACGTGCGGCCGAGCATTGTCGTGAAGAAGGCGAACAGTGTTTATCCCAGGGCGACTGAAGCTGGACTATGAAGTTCTTCCTCACCCTCCATATAGCCCAGATCTTGCCCCTTTCGACTACCATCTGTTCCGCTCGAGGCAGCACTTCCTGGATGGAAAACAGTTCAATAACGATGACGAAGTCAAAATGGCTTTGCTAGGGACTGCTTTAAACTTCCCGTGGAGATTTGGAAAACTATGTTGTCCTTGCCGTAGGTCCGTGACAGTACATAAATAATCCGTGCTTGAAATTCTCTAAATGGCTGCGGGGATTTCAAAAAAAAAATGGCATTTTCATTGCTTCAAAAGAAGGTAAGTGGGGCATCAAGGAATTTTTGGGATGTTTAGAAATTTTTTTCTGATTCGGCCTAAAAATTGTATCTGGGCGTTATTTAGGGCGCTGAATCCGAATCTGGGGTCTATTCCTCGCCAGAATTAGGGTTACGGTAGGTTAAGGTAGGCAAATGGCTTTTAACTGGCGTTACCTACCTTGAGATTTCGAAAATCGAAAAACGGAACTCAAAATCGTGTTCAGCGCTCCACATAACACCCACAGTGAAATTTTTAGTCAAATCTGAGACTTTGACCGACCTACCGTATACTCACCGTAATCTATCGAAAATCGATGAACGATTTGCAGATTCGTGTTAGGCAGGCCGAATAACCCCTATGTACAAGTTCTGATGCGATTTGATCGTAGCATTCTCGATATCGTCAAAAGTGGCGTTTTTCCAGCAAATTTTCTCCCGTTTTGAAGCTTTGGACCAGATCAGATGGATTTTTCTAAAATATTGGCCTCAGATTCGTGATCAGCATCTGGAAAAAAAACCCTAGAAACAAGTTTTCATTCAGCCCAACCCGAGACAAATTTTCTGAAAATTCTGAAAAATTGCCATTCGTGTACCCCTTTTCTCTACGGAAAGCTATGAAAATGCCCACATTTGGAAATCTCCTATAAATCTCTGAGGCATTTAGGGGATTTGGAAAACGGATTATCAATGCTGTGTCCCATACCTACAATAATCAACACATGGTTTTATAAAAGCCCACCGGAAATATAAGGCAAGCCCTAGTTAGAATTCTTCGACTCGAAACAGCCGTATTTCTATGTGTGGGGAATTCATGATCTGCCCAATCGGTGGCGAATGATCCTTGAATGTGATGGAAATTATTTTGTTGGGTGAGCCTTGTTTGCTTTAAAAATAAATGTTTTTCATTCAAAGTCGTGAAAAGTCCGGAAACTTTTGCATTTACGTAATACAGTACCGCTCGTAGGATTTGGTCAGTAAGCGCGCGAAGACGCGTTCTCGCGTCTTTCTCGTCCTTCTTGAATAACTCGCTTCAAACCCAACTGTAGGCGAAACTAGGGTAATATTGATGTCCCTGGCGTTGAGGGCTACCCAATGGTATAGCCCTGATGGGCACTACGCTGAGGACGAGAGGTTTCGAAATCAGCCAGGTTTGTAATTACGGTATCGTGGCGAAGGGGGCACGACCGCTTCTCTCTGCGTTTCCTTGTGACTACCGTATATAGATTTTACATTTACATTTATTACATGCGCGTCAGCACATGTGAATCACAAAACAAAAAAAAGCGAATGGAAAAACATTAAACCATAATCAACAGCAAACAAAAAGAAAACTAGGCCCTACTGGAGCCAATAAACGGTTCCTGTTGCAAATACCGGTCAACCTGCCTTTTAAAAATACTGAAAGAACTAGGCACCAAGAGCCTTTTACTGAAGCGCAGATATTCCAATCCCCCACGGATTGTGAAAAAATTACGCCTTAAGCGAGTTCGAGGCTGAGAGAACCCCTGACCTCTAGTATTAGAACGTCTCAAGGTGAAGAACTCAGATAGTTTCAGACCCACGAGACCATTCAACATTCTGAAAATTAAGAATAAATCATTTCTTCTCCTACGGAGAGCAAGAGTGTCGAGCTGTAACCTTTTATTTCTCAGATAACTCCTAGGAATGTTGGCATATGTGAATCCAAGTGTCCGAATAAAGACTTTCCTCGTAAAGCTGTTTTGTACCCTCTCCAACATTTCTACCAACTGACGTTTATAGGGCCCAAAAACGCAAGTGCCATACTCCAACATTGAGCGAACATAAATTTTATAAGCCTTTATCAGCAACTTCGGATCTTTCGATCTTAACGATTTAAATAGAAGAAAGTATCTGCTGCGCCTTAGTAGCAATGAGCCTACAATGCTCATCAAACGAAAGCTTGTTATCTACTACGAATCCGAGATCTTTTATTTTATCAATTGCCTCAATCGGTATATCGTTAATTACGTAGGTGGCTTGGAGATTAGGGTCTTCTCGCAGGTGTAGGACTATGGTTTTCCCAGCTGACAAGGGCAGTCCCCATTTTTCCGACCAACAGCAAACAGCTTGAATACTATCCTGCAAAGCTGACACCCCATTATTCCTAACTTCACTAAAAACCTTGATATCATCCGCAAAGATCTGACACCTAACACCTCCACGTTCCACTATATTGGGAATATCATATGTATAAATGTTGAACAAAATTGGGGACAAGACCCCCCTTGAGGGACCCCACTAGGTGCACTTCTGACAGAAGAAAGGCAATTGTTAACGCATACTTGGAATGTACGACCGCTGAGAAAGGCCTCAACCCAATTGCCAATCTTTTCGTGAATGCCCAGATGCTGCATTCTGGCAATCAATTTTACATGATCCACTTTATCGAATGCTTTTTTTCAAAATCAAAGTAAATATCATCTACACTGTTTTTATTATCCAAACTAGAAGTCCACTGGTTTGGTGTTTCAATCATTTGAGTGACAGTGGATTTTCCTTTACGAAACCCATGTTGCCTATCCGAAAAAATATGGCTGCCTTCCAGATGCATCACAAGGACATTCTTCATTAGCTTCTCAAAAAGCCTGCAGAACAATGAGGTAAGAATGACAGGCCTGTAATTAGCGGCGTCAGTGTACGGAGGTTTTTTGGGGAGCGGAACAACTAACGCATGCTTCCATCTAGAAAGAACTTCAGCTCTAAAAAAGATCAAATTGAAAAGAATTTCCAAGGGAGTGGAAATGTGAACAGCAACCCTTTTGATAAACACGAATGGGATGTTGTCAGGAGTAATGGAAGAGCAGCTTGGCCATTTAGACAAAAGTTCCAGGATAACATTACGATTAAAGGACACAGAGTCCTGCATTACGACCCGAGCACTCATTGCACCCGCACTAGCTGTTCCCGACACCCTTACAAATACACGCTCAAACTTTCAGCAAGTAACTCCGCCTTTTGAAAGTCTGAAGTAAGGAATTCACCATCAGCACCACGTAGTGGACCAACTTTTTGCCTAGGTTTTAGCCTAGTACCCATAAATTCGAAAAAAGAACTTCGATCACTAGATTCAATTACCTTTTTTTTCCACTGAAATATTATACTTAAAAAGTTTTTTTTTTCAAAAATATTCGACGCTGACTTATACTTATCCCAGTATTCCTCGTTATTAGTAGTCATTGCTAGCTTGAATGCATGGATCTTGACTTCATGAAGCCTATTCAGATAATGTGGCAGATTGTTACTGGAAATAGAAGTTTTTCGAAGCTCAACAAATAAATCTATTACATGTTCTAAAATAAAAAGGAATGTTTCATACATCTCATTGACACTAAAACTACACCCAAACGACCCTGACCAATCAATATTATCTGAATAAGCTCCAATCAGGCCATAATTTGCCTTCTTGAAATCTCGGCCAAAAATGTATTTTTGTTCCTTCAGTGAGCCAGCCAGCTTAAAATGCAAACTGGCATGATCACTCGAGCCTAGCGGGGAAGAAATATTGACCCTATCAACCATTCCCAACTCATTGCAAAAAATGAGATCCAATAAGTGATTACCTCTAGTGTTACCTCGAACCATGGGATAATACTGGTGATTAGAAATAAGCTCCAGAAACAAGCTGCTCGATGCGCAACCACCCTGTGAAACCGAGAGAGAGTCCCAACAAATGTTAGGAAAATTGAAATCGCCCAGCAGTAAGCAAGGAAAAGCGCATGAAGTCAGATCACTAATACATTTGAATAGTTGCTCACTGCTACTAGCACAACATTTAGGCGACCTATAAACGAGAATGATTCTGCACTTGGACACCTGGCAATGTAGATTACAAGCCAACAGTTCATATGAGTTATCTATGTTTTCCTTAACAACCAGCTCCGGGAAAAGACAGTGCTTTACAAGTAGAGCAACTCCTCCACCCTTTATCCGTGGCCTATCGCACCTCAAACTCTCATAGTGGGCATATAAATCTCCAAGAAAAGGTTCTAACACAGCACTAGGCTTCAGCAAAGTTTCGGCTAAGGCGACCACCCCCACATCAGAAGTCGATAAGGAATATCTGAGCGCTTGGCAATTTTTTTTATAGATCTAATGTTACTGAATATACAGTTTACACCGGTATCAGAGCCAGAAACCGTTACAAGTTTCCCTGACTAATCGCAGGAGTAGGAGTATTACAAGTATTAGAATTACCAACAGAAACGACTGAAACATTGGAGAGAGAGAGGCCCAAATTATCCTGACCGTTCACAATCATATCATCATGATAGCTGGTTGATGGCGAAACTTCTGTAGTTCTCAATGAAATCCCGACAGTGGCTACACCACTGGATAGTAAACTTACAAGGGACCACTTTGAACATAAAATGGAGTTTCGAAAAACGGTCTTTTCAAAGTTGTAGAGGGCATAGAAATTAATTATTTATAATTTTAAAATTTCACTCAGTCCTCACGGGTAGATCAAAAACCACCAAAACAATGGGTTGCGGTAGGTAAAATGCCATTCAATGCACCCTAACCTGACGAAAGCCCCTAAAAAACAGGGAACGGACCTCAGATTCGTGTTCAGCGCACAAATTACCCCCTAGGGCGGAATTTGGGCAAAGAATTTCGACCTCTGAACCCCCAAAAATGGCTTTGAGCTTCTTACCTCACAGGGCTCCAATGGTCGAAAAAACATTTATGACCCAAACGTTGCTCTCGGAGGTTATTTGAAGTGCTCATGACGAATCTGAGGTCAGTTTATCGATTTTCGACAGATTACGGTAGATTGCGGTGGGTATACGGTAGTTGGGTCAAAGTCTCAGATTTGACTCAAAATTTCTGAACGGGGGTAATTTGGGGTGCTGAATCGAATTTGATGTTCACTTGTCAATTTTCAAATTATTAAGGTAGGTTTAGGCCCTCTATGTTATGACAACTACCGTAATCTACAGTAAACCTCAGAATTTTGGCAAACGACCTCTAAATTCGTGTTCAGCACCGCAGATTACCCCTACATACAAGTTTTGAACCGAATCCGAAGATTTTTTCCAATCCACCTAAAAATTCCCTGATGGGTGGTACGCTTGCCTTGCCGCTAGGCTTGGAAAAACGCCTGTAGCTTTCTCCAGAGTGGTTTCTTTTTTTTTTCGAGAAGCTGCGAAGAGCATACTCGGATTCTACGTCCAAAATGGCTCCAGAAAACTACATTTAATCCAGAATGGCCAGGCTGACTAAAAGTAGTCTTCTTGTGAAGTGTGTTTTTGAAAGGTTCTGATCTACTGAAAATTTTGGAATTGATAACGAAACATTTTTCTTGAGAGCCATGCGCTTGAGTATTAGGTTGCTTCAATGGATTTTGTAGTTTAGGTAAACCCACTTCTGTTTACAATAATTATTTCTGTTGGAAAAATGATTGGCCATTGATCAAGGAACAAGTCCACGAAGTTTCATTTTGTCCGAACTTTTTTCCAGCGTCATATATCAAAATGAGTCCCCTAAAGCGTTTCTCCGAATTAAGGAAGATTTTTCTGTAACATATGTGGGGGAGAAGGGTAAGGGTATTCTTGATATTCTAGCAATTGTCGAAACCTCGGAATTTCTATAGCTTCTAACATTGATGTGAACCGTTCTCCGTTTATATCACGTTACTTCTGCGATATAAGAAAAGAGGTATAAAAAACAAGAGACACTGTTAAAACTCAAAACAAGTAAGGTGAACACATAGAAATGTCATTACTACCAGCAATAATGCAGTAATGATCCCACAGTATTCAAACCACCTTTCAATTGCTTCGTAATCCAACTCCTAACCGACTCAGCAACGGTGTGCTGCTAGCTCACCCCGACTATCACATTGCAGTGATCGGTGGTTTGAATGCAATGAGCATTGCTCAGGGGATCAATGAACAAGTCATAACTCGAGAACCTAGCTAACTTCCATCTTCAAACTTTTAGGAGAACTTTTTCAGATGATTTCAAGGCTGTATAGCTCACATTTGTGCTACGTCCTCCCAATCCAACGTTCTGGTTTCTTTCCTTTTTTGATCGTTTTTGATCTACCCGTGAGGACTGAGTGAAATTTTAAAATCTCAAATAGTTTCTTTTTAACTCCTCTACAACCCTCAGAAGACCGTTTTTCAAAACTCCATTTAATGTTCGAAGTGGTCCCTTGTTAGTATCCGAATCACTCTTTTTCGGATATCCGAGATTAATATAATCCGATATCCGAAAATTCGAAAAACGCATTATCTGAATCGAACCCATATCCGGGAAATTTAAAATCGGCATTATCTGAATCGAACCATTATCCGAAGAATCAAAAATTCGGGTAAAATTTCGAATAAAAACGGATAATTTTCGGGTAACATAGGATAAAATTGCACTAGGCCACGGCCATTTTCCGTACCGCCTTCTATTTGGTACATACATCAAACCAGGATTTTCCTCCCCCTTCCGAAATCGGAAGAGTGGTTTCGGCACCGAAAAATGGGCGTGGTCAAGTGAGATGACGAAGTTGCTAGTTATTCAGTGTGAAAGTTCTGTGTGTAGTTGCCTTGCATACTTTTCACTAGCTAATTGTCCTGAATTAAACCTGTGTATGGATAATACTGTGCCTCCCAACGACGATAGAGCAATTGAAGATTTGTTTTCATATTTTTATTAATATGCTTATATGAAGATTGAAGTTTGTCTGTGAACATGCTGCGAATGCAATGAAGAACTACTGTTTGCTCAAATTTGGATGTTTTCATAGGCTTGCCTTGAGTACCTGGTCTATTTTTCACCGTTTCGCCTCAACTTTGTTCCGAAAATATCCGACCGGATATCCGTATCCAAATCATTGGAAAAATGGCATTATTTGAATCGACCCATTATCCGAAAATTTGAAAAAGCGCATTATTTAAATCGAAACAAAATCCGGAAAATTTGAATCGGCATTATCCGAATCGACCCACTATCCGAAAAATTATCATCGGATAACAAGTATACTGGATAGCCCTCAACGCCCGAATCCTGAATGTACACCCCAGTTTTGCACAAAGCTGAGTTTGAAGCAAGCTGCTCAAAAAAGACGAAATACCCGCGAAACCGCGTCCTAGCGCGCTTTCTGACCAAATCCTGCGAGCGGTAGTGAAATATGTTCATGTTTCCCATAGCTATCTTTCAGAATACGACACTTTTAGTTCACCAGTTAAATTCACAAGCACAATGACGAAACATACATGTATATGGGGGTCTACTTCGTGCAACACTGACGAAGACCAAAAGCCATCATAGCACAATTTAGGATTAATCGAAAGCTAAAACATGGAAGTGCTTAAAGGCATCATGCGCGCTGGAAATCACTCTCGATTTTTTTTTGTGTACAATAAAACAATTAGGGCTAGCTGACATCACCCATGAAACGTGAGGCTCCGCAAATGTGCCCCTTGGGAGATATGGCTATCTGAAAATTGCTGTCGGATAGATAGTCCAGCACTTTTTCAAAGAATGTTGACGCGATCGTCAAACGTCACGGAAAACAATTATGGGACAAACTCCACATGCAGGAGAACTTGAAATTGGCTATGAGCAGGTCTCCGAATGCGGAAAACTTCAAAAACGATTTTGGCGAGAACTTCAAATCCATTTTTACATTGTATTCAAACTGATTTTTCTCGGCAAATTAGGGTCTTTCATAGGCTCTTTCAACATTTTCGTCGAACTGTACAAAACATGAAAAAGTAATACATGTTTTCTGCGCGTACAATGCCTTTAACGAAAACATTCGGAAACCAAAGCACGTGCAACACCAACTTAGCCTCCTTCAAGGTGATCGGTGCTGTCGTTCTCGGAGCCAAACGGCTGCTGCATCAAGCAGCAGAATGAAAATCGTGCTAGGTCCACTTGGTCCCGGCACGATGAACCTTTCTCCCAGCACGATTATCATCGTGTTGCGTGATGCCACAGTCGTAGTTTGCAATCGGAATTGGGCTCCCAGATCGAGAGCATATAGTAGAAAATCAAGACAAAGTACACGTCAAAATCAAGTCATACCGATAATGAATGATTCTCTGCCGATGTATCGGGCAGAACTTCGCTATCGTAAGTTGGGATGTCTGGAGACTCTCTACCCTGCGATTCACAGTCCTAAACGAAAAAAAAACAAGGGGTAGAAAGGCTGCAAACAGTTGATCAAGTATTTATAAATAGATGAATGTCCAAGAACGGTGGTCCAACTGGAATTACCTGCAGTGCAGCACAGTAATGGAGCATCAGTACTGCCAGGGCTTGTAGCCGTTCATCCAATCCTTCGAAGGTACCACCAGATTTGTTATCTGCCCCATCCTTCCTCATCGCTGCCAGCCGACCATCCTTCGTCTCCCGTATGGCAAGTTGGATCCGGTCAATCTTATGTTGGCTAGATCATCTGCCGATAATATCAAACTGCCTCACGTGAACCAATACCTGCTCATTGATTTTGGCTTTCCGCTCTTCGCCTTTGAGATCTGCGAAAATCTCCCTCCCCAGCGTCTTTGCATGGCTGATCGTCTGTTCGTTATAGGCGTTTCCAGGTTGAAAGTACAAATTTCTGATGAACGGAGAACCATCCAGAGTCGGCAGGACATCGGCAAGACAGTCCTAAACACTCACATCCGTGCAACAGGCTGATCTTCCCTGGTGCGGGTAGACGTCACGCGCCAGGCTCCTGGCTGCGCCAAGAGGACGAGGCATTTTCCACACACTCCCCATGTAACATACACAACCTCAAACGCTAACGGCAATCATTAGGTGTTGTAATAATCACGACTTACTTGTATACATGCCATTGGGCTCAGCAGCTCTTCACCTTCGACAGCAGCCACCTCAGCAGAACAGTCGGAGATGTGTGAATCACGATTAACACCAACATCCAAATCCAGTTTGGACGCCACCTTTCCGCCTCTTCTCCAAGACGTGAACTTCTCCGTCATCTTGTTTCTCAGCCGTACACGACGAGACGTCAGATCAACGTCTTCGACTGAAGGAGAATATGTTCCAATCTTTATTTCTGCCTCTCTCATGTATTTAGCTACAACTTATTCAAGCATACCTCTTGTAGAAGGAGGTTGTGTGGTCTGTGGAGTAGCAGGAATCGTACTCGTAGGGCATCCCCCTCGTTCATTCAGTTCAACATCGAGCTGAAAACCAGGATACATGGATCAAGAAGAGGAATGCCCGTCAACAAATGCCGCTCTGCCTTTCTGGTTGGACGCTGACAGTAGCCACCTTATGATCTCGAAAACAACAGTGTCTCATTTTGCGCAACAGTCTCGGAAAGGCTAAGGAATTCAAAGAATAACCAGTTACCTCTGCAAATTCGGCGTCTCCTTGGCTAATCGTATGCGGGGTGCACGCAATACCCGTTGATGCCCTCTCGATGCATTTATGATGGCAGACAACAAGACATCGCTGACACCTAGTCGCGCTTTTTAACCAGATCTTCCCTCGACACATTGCACACATGGCAGCGCCTAGAATGGCACAGTAGCACACATCTCCAGCTACCAGGTCAGCGAAACCTACCACTCTTAATATTCCAGGGTTTCCATTCGTGTTGACCAGAAGCACTCATCAAAGCAGGCGAAAACGACACAAGTTTCGCTTCTTCGTCCACCCGCGCCTCTTCATCACTGAAAAAACAGGGTTGAAACAGAGTAAAATCATTTCTACCAATACCTTCAACTACGATTGCATCAACGGAACTATTCAGATAACTGCTCAGAAAAAAAGCCGCATTCACTGCGCGTCGAATATGAATTCAACTCAAAGACAAGGCGGTTTCGAGCACAGTCAGGGCACATGCTGTTAGTGGAGCACGTGCCCCTACCGTGTTTCAAACTATAGCACATGCCCCCACAAATAACACGTTCAATGTGTACGTGATACACATTCAACTCGATTACAAAGCAGTTTTCCAAAAAAAGGAAGGAAAACGATGCACTATTGAGGCGGGACTCATATGCCGGCAGCAATCACCCAAGTTTGCGGTACTTGGTCAGCCCAGTTGATGAAGACCTCGTTCAACAGCTGGCGGCCCCAAATGGTGTTTGGCGAGCTGGCCCAGTCGCATGTCGGTATGCCGCTGGACTACTTTGCAACACCTGCTCCTGCCTCTACCTATTGCAGCTCGTGCTCCTGTGGTGAAATTTTGTAGCACATGCCCCTGCGATAGAGCTCTTCGATGAGTGTGGTCACATGTTTACACAAGGTGCTGAGTTGATCGCAAAACGCTTGGCTCCGGGCGAGATTGAACCAGCATATTCACTTTCCGGGGGAGCGCCTTATCGCACTGCACCACCGAAGCCCCAGCGCCGCTCTCGCTCAACTGCTCGGTAAATCTTCACCGAAGCAAACATCCTTTCACCCGCATAACGGGATGAGTCTCTGGCGGTATTCCTGTTTCATCCCGTTATGCGGGTGAAAGGATGTTTGCTTCGGTGAAGATTTACCGAGCAGTTGAGCGAGAGCAGCGCTGGGGCTTCGGTGGTGCAGTGCGATAAGGCGCTCCCCCGGAAAGGGAATATGCTGGTTCAATCTCGCCCGGAGCCAAGCGTTTTGCGATCAACTCAGCACCTTGTGTAAACATACCATAAAGTGCACTGCGACGTTGAACTGCAGTTACGGCAAAAAACATCCAAAAATCGTGTAAGACTTAACTAGGGCATCATCTTGACAGGTCTACGACTGTTAGATAGTCTCTGGCGGTATTCCTGTTTCATCCCGTTATGCGGGTGAAAGGATGTTTGCTTCGGTGAAGATTTACCGAGCAGTTGAGCGAGAGCAGCGCTGGGGCTTCGGTGGTGCAGTGCGATAAGGCGCTGCCCCGGAAAGGAATATGCTGGTTCAATCTCGCCCGGAGCCAAGCGTTTTGCGATCAACTCAGCACCTTGTATAACATACCATAAAGTGCACTGCGACGTTGAACTGCAGTTACGGCAAAAAACATCCAAAAATCGTGTAAGACTTAACTAGGGCATCATCTTGACAGGTCTACGACTGTTAGATAGTCTCTGGCGGTATTCCTGTTTCATCCCGTTATGCGGGTGAAAGGATGTTTGCTTCGGTGAAGATTTACCGAGCAGTTGAGCGAGAGCAGCGCTGGGGCTTCGGTGGTGCAGTGCGATAAGGCGCTCCCCCGGAAAGGGAATATGCTGGTTCAATCTCGCCCGGAGCCAAGCGTTTTGCGATCAACTCAGCACCTTGTGTAAACATACCATAAAGTGCACTGCGACGTTGAACTGCAGTTACGGCAAAAAACATCCAAAAATCGAGTGTGGTCACAGTTGAATGCATATTCGACACGCGTTCAATGAGGTGATTTTCTGAGTGATTATCGACTAGAACTGCTGAACTGATCTCAAAGACACACCTCTCTTCCGGACCTATGAGGCCCGCACCGTGAGGTAGTCCACCAGGGAAGAATCGAAAACCAAAAGTGACGTCGCCGTAGCACAACCGTGGATCATGACCAGCATGTCGGGATAGTTCAGAAGTCGAGCTGAAGCACTTTTTTTCAGCATAACAATTTGTATCACCGACAAAAATTGAGAATAAAGCTTACGGCTCAACCATTGACTGAATTCCCGTTGGTGGTTTCAACTGGTACACCTCACGATGGTAGTTCGAGAGTGTCAATTGACAGTCATCGAGTATCTGGGGAATATACAGCGAAGTCTGGAATGAATAGAATTTTCTTCAATATACAATGTTTAGGAACCAGGCTTGCACAATTCATTAGTAAATTATAGTCTAGCGCATGGAAGGACGCGATCATTCGCGGCGTCCCGCTCGGCGTTCGCGACACCATTGGCCGGCGGGGTTTCGGTCGCGAACGACGATCGACTGCCGCGGCCCTGTGAATTCACTAGACTATAATTTACAAGACGACCATAACTAGCACATATATTCTTTCTACTACTCAGTAATCCTCAATTCAATTTTTTCTATGATGAAGACGTTAATAACCATGAGAAGGAATATAGCACCCACGTATCCCAACAGGATCGGTTTCGGCGGCTCCACTTCGGGTATCGGAGCTGGCTGTCCATTAACAGGAGACGATGTTTCGACAGGCGGTGCTGGAGGAGTTGAGGGAGTCTCCTTTGCATGAACCGTGATATTCAAGTATTTGCACGAAGATTTCGACGGCGATGACGATGATGCTCCGTCCAGATCATAGTGCAAAGATTGACCCCACAGAACGTTCTGCAAAAATATACGATCATATACGAATGTCTCTTTTCTCCCAACTCTTAATACTGGCCACCCAACCTCTCGGAAATGAACAGATTTTGTAGTCCTAGAACGAGCAGAACCCAGGGAAGCTGTTGGCGAATCCTGCAAGCTCATTGTAGACTGGCCTTGACGAGCAGACGGAGATCGACTGAAAGCAAAAATATTCTGGATTTCATCCTTCACTGATGGAAAAACGAAATCACTGACTTCTTGCTTTTCTTCCGCTTCTCCTTTTTATCCACAACTTGCATTTCCACAGGACTTCTTTTGCCAGCTGATGGAAATGGAGACTAAAATCAAAGGGAATCAAGGTAGCGCTCACAACACGCAATATTACACTTGCCACGAACCTCTCTATCATGGTCTACTCCATCTAAATCTCCAGCATCTGCACCCATTTCTATATTGTCCACACATGATGAAGGCGTAACCGGGCGACGTTTTTGCATCAAATCCAACACTTTCCGTTTGCTTGCTTGCAAAGCAACCTAGACCGTTGGTAATAAGAACGACAGAAGCATACTTGAGGGTCAGTTTGAGACTTGGTGAGAGCAACCTTTTACTCTTAGAAAACTTGGTTTGCACTGAACTCGCAATACTAGCTCGACCCCGTTTACAAACTTGACTATCAATAATATGAGTTTTGTCTTGAAATTCAATGGTATTCACAAGGGAAACCATTCAAGCGTAGTCGGAGGTTAGCAAAATGAAGTACATAGGGAGACTGACCATGCTGCGAGTAGTAAAAACTGTGACTCTGGCCTAATCCTATATTTTATAAAGTTAGAGGCTCGAAACGCAGGGCCCAGCGTCGTCTACACGTTGCAGCCGCAAGAGGCGACGAGCTCGGACGGGGTGATGGTACAGAGGTTAGCCTCATAGGGTGACAGTAGGGTTCAAATCCCCCCCCCACGGCGAATTTTTTGCATTTTGTGGAACGTTCATATTTTTATCTAAAAATTACATCGTGACTCTTATTTGAACCTTCTCCAGCGCAGTATAACCTTGTTATTGCTAGCATCGATCGAAGCACGGGTTAGAGATTGTGTTCCCTAGCAAAGCTGTCTTATGCAATTTTGTAGTTTAAGTAGATGGATTACTAAACTAGGATTGGAAGAAATTTCGGCTATTCATAATCACCACCACAAAGAACCCCATGGACGAGTAGTTTTTAGCATAATCTTTTGACCTACGGGGCACCACGGTAGTGCTGTCTCATTTTTGGAGGTTCGACGGAGATGAAAAAATTCTAGCTAATGCTGCTCCTAGGGAGGTGATTTGGGGCACAGAACGAAAATATGATAACCGTTTTCCTTGTTTGGGACTTCTAAGGCAGGTCACTTTAGGTAGAGCGTAATTTTAGTACTGCAAACAATCGTGTCGAGCCAATAACATTTTCAAATATAGGATTAGACCGGAGTCACAGTGTTTACTATTTGTAGCAAGAGCACTCTACCTATCTGTTTCCGAGTGAAATTAATTTCCGTTCATCGCGTGCGTCTGCGCGCGTACGCTACAACTCCTTCTTCCCACAAACTCTCGCTGTCTCTACCCTCGCTCCGCACAAGCGCGCGGAGGAATAAAGCAAATTTATTTTGTAAACCTCCGACTGCGCTTGAATGATTTTTCTTGTCAGAGTGAAGCCATAACGACGACTGGTTACGGCGTCTTCGCAGCTATCACCAATGAACCATTAACTGTTTACAGAAACCTTGCAACTCAGGGTTGAGCAGGCCTTTGCGCCAATTCTCGGCGGAGCCACGACCCTCCCCCTTTTTCACCAAAACTTTCAAAAAATTGGAAAATTTTTACGAACCCCCTCCCAAGAGGAAAATTTGCTTTAGCATTTTTCGAGTGACATGCGTGGTTTGGAAGGAATTCCTTTTCCTTTCTCCAAAATTTTTACGTCCCCTCCAAAATTTTCTTTTTTTTACGAAAAAAAATCTAAATTTTCACGACCTCCCGTTGCGCTAAACCCTGCTCAACTCTGTTGCCACTGCCATATGCTGCTGGTTTAGTATATCTGCGAACTTGAGTACCAATCGCTTAGTCTGTATTTCGTTCGGATCATTCCCTCCAACTCCTTTTATTTGATCAACGTAATTTGACGTTTTCTGTTGGTGGCTCCAAAGCTCAGTTGTAAGGGGTAGGAAATACCTAAAATCCGAAAACCTGGCATCAGAGCTTACATGAATGCCCTAGTGCTCGTTTAAATGGCGTTTCCCAAGCGTCATCAACCTCAAATTTTTCTTTCCTCGTGATCCTACATATCATATATTTCACAACGTTTCGTCGGAATAGATTTTAGAGTGTAACTCTCTGATTAGAAAGCATACAATGCGCTTTTTCGATCAGAGAAACGAAGAACCACCGCTTGTTTTCGTTTTTTCCTAGTGTCTACTACAGTTGGTTGATTTGTTTTCTTATATGCTGTTCTCTTTTTTTGACGCAACTTAGGGTGCATGTTGACAAATAATAAACAAATCGCTGTTAAAGCTCAATGAGGACGGTATTTTACGGTTTTCGTATATTTGTCGATGCCTGCGTAACATAGTAGTGGCTTCATTTTCAACTCGGTAGAAAACCTCACAATCAAACCTTGCCACCACCCTTTTCACCAACGTGCCTCGCCTTTGGTAATAACACCTTCCTATGGTTCCACATATATCAATGCTTTGTACTCACATGGAGGCGCTGTTTCCTTGTGCTCGCCGGCCGATTACGACTGAGACCCTCCCCTTCCTCCTCCACATCGTCCTCTGTTCGCAATGACGTCGATGAGCCGAGTGAGCTCATACTGGGCGCCTATAACAGCGTAATAGCGTCTGAGCGATAACTTCTTTCTTATGGTAAATTGTACTCGAGACGAAATAAAAATCCTCCAAGCACACAATGGGTGCGATGATAATCTCGTACTTTCCTACTCTGGCAAACTGGGGCGTCGACAACAGGTTGATCCGCCCACCATGAATCACCGCTGGCCAACGCGCCGATATTCGGCTGGGCCACGGCCGCGAGTTATGCTCTGGTCGATGTCGAGCTGTTGCAAAGCTAACGCTCTAGAAACAAGGGGAGTATACGACGCATTTTTCAGGCATGCTGTGAATGTTGGAAGCGCAGCCAGTTCAATTACCCAAGTTTGCGGTACATTGGCCCCGCCCAGAATCTGGAGGTCCTGCCTGTCCGGTGGTGACCCCAGTGGATGCTGGGCTACCCAGCCGCGAGTGTGCCACGCTTGTCGGTAAAAAGTAGTACCTAAGCTAGATGAAACAGTCCTGTAGGATGTGTACTGCTGCTAAATAGGCCGCTAGACGCGACACATCGAGTTGTCAACAGCCGGACAACAGGCGGACGTCGCTGAGCAACGGGCAGGTCTCAGGCTGACAATACGCGCGATTCGACTTGTCGACAGGGAGCGGTTTATGAGATGACAACTTATCAACCTCTTGTCGACGCCCCAGTTTGCCTGAGTAGCAGTGACTGTGTGATGTCAAACTCACCATTGTCATCTGAGCGCCCAGGTGGGCTGACTGTTGCGAAGTAGCTGCAGCTGCCTCTTTTTCCACCATGGCCATAGTCATGCCGGGTGTTAGTGTGTCATCTTTGGCACGCGGCGTGAGTACACTAGGAGTGAGGGTTCCATTATGATCGAACATATCGTCAATAGGTGGCAACTGAAACCTTTATCATATAGATGTTCATTGTTGGCAACTTCTAAGCAATACTGATCTGCAGATTCCGAAATTTTAAGGAAATTCGAATTGGAATCTACTTCCTTCACCCAATGGTTTTTTGAGCAGGTACAGTATGGTATGCAGGAATGACTCATTGATTCAAATATTCATTTTGTACGCATCTAGTAGATGTTTTCAGTTACTAATTGAGAATTGGCTCCGATACTTGAGGATGGAGGCCGAAGAAAAACTTCGCACGAGCGTCAAAAGTCCCCCCCCCCCGCATCGGGATGTGGAGAATCAGCAAATGTTTCACACCCACATCAGAATTGAAGAAACCACAGACCTCCGATCATAGTGAGAAACGGGGGGCGTAGCCCTTCAACACTCAATTATCGGATACTACTATACTTGGGCAAAACTGTAAAAATATTCGAATTTTCGAGTATATTCAAAAATCAAAATTTTCAAATAATTTTTTCTATTTTTCGGATGAATTTTCTCGAACTCACAAATGATAGTCCGATTTATAAAATTAGTTTTGAGCTGTCATTCACTGTGACTATCACCTTGTAGAAATACAGTGCGTTCAGAAAGTACAGGGACACCCCCGAAAATCGAAGTTTCCAAAAAAACTTTGTGTTTAGTGATCAATACTGTTCATCAATGGATTCAGCATCATGGAAAACCTGTGTTTGATCATTTATAAAACAATTGTGAAATTTTGTAAGATTTTATCTCAACTTTTAGAATTTTTCGCCGTTGAGATAGTATAGGGACACCTTAGGGGGCGATTAGTTCGCAATCGCTTGTATGACCGAGTCTGCCTTACTCCCTCCTGGGTAATTTGCCCACTTGGTAAGGAGGGTGACTGCATGGCCTCTGGAGTGGTATATCGCATAAATTGTCGTCTGTGTGGGGAGGATTATATAGGGGAGACTGGGAGACCGCTGTGTGTCAGGATTAAGGAGCACTCGGACGGACTGAACAAGTCTAAATTGTCTACTCCGCTTGGGGAACACAGGGTGCGCAGTCACGATAACAATTGCATTTCAGTTGCTGTTACGATCTTGGCACGTGAAAGCGAAACCTCAGCGCGCAGAACTCTTGAGGCCTTTTGGATTGCCGCAAAAACACCCAAAATAAGCAGAAAGGACGAATGTGTTGCGGTGACCCAGGAGTTGGCGCCGTACCTTGACCTGTGCGGATTCTGACCAACCGGTCTAATCTGAGGGCGGGTCTGAGCGTGGGCGGTCCCAGGTCTTCGAGGGTGATTCTGAGGGTTCTTACTAGTCAGTCGCCTAACAACATCCATCCAAAGCTGTCGGACCTCTTGGTCCCCTTCAAAGGTTGATATAATCTGTGACTTACGTTCTTTTGGTCCACTTCCGTGTGAATCCTTCTCTGTAGAACGAAATGGGGTTTGGGAGGGTAGTTTCTTGAATCTTAAATCGGTTTTTCCAGGCTACGAAGAAGGCGAAAATCGCCGAAACGTCAGCCAAATAAAGAGGTTTCAACAATGTTGGTCTCGCTTCAACCACCGAATACCACAAGTGTCAATCAACATGCCAAGATTTATGGAGAGTCGCACGTGGACAATTACAGGGACACCCTTCGAAAATTCAGATTTTTTAATCCAAACAAAATTTCCCATTGCATGTTCGCTACCTAAACTCAAGATGAGTACATATGATATCTTTATTCCTAAAATGGCTCGTGGTACAGCTCTAACTGCAGCTGAACAAGCTCAAAATCGTGCGCTCAGCGTTGACGGGTTGAGCCAGCGTCGAATCGCTACCCAGATCGGAAGATCTGTCAACTGTATCAACCGGTTCCTGCGAGATCCAGATTCCTACAGTACTGCAAAACGTACTGGACGGCCGAAGAAGATCAGCAATCAAGATTCGCGGAGAATTATTCGGCTCTGCTCCAACAGCACACTGTCGCTGAACCAGATTAAGTCTGAATTATCGCTCAGTGTTTCGAAAACGACAGTCTGGAACACCATGAATGGCGATAAAAACATTGTCTGACAAGTGATGAAGAAGGCCCCGTCGTTATCTGCAAACCATGAAGAGGCTCGACTTAAATTTGCAAAGAGAAACATGGCAACTGATTGGGCAAAGGTAAGGCCGCCTCATAAAATCCGGAAAAAAATCGAGAAAATGACGCAAAACAATTTTAGGTCATCTTTTCCGACGAGAAGAAATTTAATCTTGGTGCTCGATCCTACTGGCGAGATCTGCGCAAGGATCCATCGATTTTCAGCGGACGGAATTTCGGCGGTGGCTCGCTGATGTGTTGGGGAGCATTCAGTAGCGAAGGTGTTTTGGAATTGGCCTTCACCTCTTGTCGCATGAACTCGGAGGAATATCAAGAAACTCTTCGCACACATCTGCTGCCATTTTTGTCCGGAACAGGACGTCAGCGTTCCACTTTCCAGCAAGACAATGCGGCGGTATATTTGTCCAGGTCTACAAAAACCAGGTTTCTCCGTCATCGAATCCGTTTGTTGGAATGGCCTGCGTGTAGTCCAGATTGTAACCCGATAGAGAATATCTGGGGCATACTTGTGCGCCAGGTTTATGCCAACAATAAGCAGTACAGAACGGTAGATGAGCTGAAGGTCGCTATCCTCGAAGCGTGGGCCAATCTGGATGGAAACGTCATCGCCAATTTGATCAATTCTATACCAGAGAATTTTTGAGATCATTGCTATTGGTGGTGCAGCTATTTCATTTTAGATTGTATGTTTAATTCTTTCTTTGTTCAATAATTTTTGTTTTTGTGTTGTGTCCCTATACTTTCTGAACGGCGAAAAAATCTGAAATTTGAAATAAATTCTGATAAAATTGCTCAGCTGTTATAGAAATGAAGAAATAGAGGTTTTTCACCTTGTTGAATCCACATTTATGAACAGTATTGATAGCCAAATATAACATGATTTTAAAAGCCTTGATTTTCGGGGGTGTCCCTATACTTTCTGAATGAACTGTATTCATAGGCCTACCACAATGTTAGGCGCTATTCATACGGCACGCGCATGACGCGCGGGCGCGGCGTTGGTCTATTAATAACCTGACGTCTCGCCCGCGCGCCACGCACGTGACACCCGCTCCAACATAATGGCGGCCGTAACAACTTTTTCGTCATTTTCATTATTAATACGTCTTCAATTTCATTTTGTTTAATAATAATTTTTTAGTGCTATCTTCTGCTACTATGATAAGGATCGCATGTACAGATCTTGCTTGCTCGGCAAAGTGGGGACCCATTTTAATTCGCTCCGCCAAAGCGTCGCAGCTGGAATATTCATAGTCTCCCCAGGCGCGTCATGCGCGTTAAGCACAAGACGCTTGGCTTCAGGCGAGACTTGATCACCACTATCCCTTTCCGGGGCAGCGCCTTATCGCTCTCAAGCGCCGAGACCCCAACGCCGCTCTCAAGACCTATTACTACGCCACGGTGCGGCCTAGACAAATTTGCTGCCGCCGAGCTTGCACGACTTCAGGTGGGGGGCAGGGCTGGACACTCGAGCTCGAAACCCTTTCGTCCTTTTGCCGCCGCAGAAAATGCCGCTTTTGAGCTACAACGAAGCCAGTGCTTTGGATTACTAGAAAAATAGCCAGAAGTTGGCAACTAGCTTCTTTCCACATGAGAATGAAATCGATTTGCGATCGGAACTAGTAACGAAACAGTAAAGCGCGGCGAACGCCGCTATAGCGGTAATACCAACTAGCGAGACCCAGCGAAGTTTTCGCTCAAAAAAATTTTCACGTCCGCTAGCTTCCTGAGGCAGATTATTCTGACAAAACGGTGCTGACTGCCTTCCGTATATCCGAAAGTGGCTGTCCGTATGGAATCCCCTGAGCAAAACTGGCTGCCGGACATTTAAAGCAGGGCGTAGGGTATAAAAAACGTGGCATAAAAAAAAGCAAAACATAAGAAGCCAGCGGTAGATCGTCGGTTGTTACCGGCATCTTATTTACGACCCCTTCCGTCTGTAATGTACCCAAGCTATTATTCTCTCTTTACCATCCCTGTCATGTTGAGAAAAAGCGCTAGCATTTTAGATGTGGTTTCCCTTGTTGACCAACACCATGCCTCTTTTCTCAATAAATGAAATTTGTCCGTGGATGTTTATGTTTTTGTGAAGCAGATTTTGATAAGCTCAGACTTTCAACAAATATAAAACTGGTCTATGGAAGTTAGTGAATCAAAATGACTGAGCGGTTGTAATGTGTGACGAACAGAGAATATGCGGAAGTGGAGCTGCTGATTGTTTCGTCAGACTGGCGAGGAAGTGTCTCAAAGTTTTGTGTACTCCTCAAAACGCGCTGCACGCTTCTCAAGATACATGATTTCCAATGTATTCTTCACTACACAATGGCTAGGATTTCGCATGAAAAAAAATCGGCAAAATCTCTCTGTTTCATTTCTACTTTCTTCATGACGTCCTGCACACTTCCACTGCGGCCCTGCGAACTTTCTATGACGTCCTGCACATTCCCATCTGGGCCCTGAACACATTTCACGACGTCCTGTACACCCCTACTGTGGTATTGCACCCATTCCATGACGTCCTGTACATTCTTACTGGGGACCTGCGCACTTTCTGTGATGTCCTGCACACTTCCATTGGGGTCCTGCACACTTCGGATACGTCCTGCACACTCCCACTGGGGCCCTGCACACTTCCTCCGACGTTCTGCACACTCCCACTGGGGTCCTGCACACTTTATATGACGTTCTGCACACTCCCATTCGGGTCCTGCACATTCCCACTGGGGTCCTGCACTTTTTCTACGACGTTCTGCATACTTCCATTTGGATCCTGCACACTCCCACTGGGGTCCTGCACTCTTTATATGACGTTCTGCACACTCCCATTCGGATTTTTCACACTCAGACTGGGGTCCTGCACACTTTCTATGACGTCCTGCACACTTCCTCCGACGTTCTGCACACTCCCACTGGGGTCCTGCACACTTTATATGACGTTCTGCACACTCCCCACTCGGGTTTCACTCTGCACACTCCACTGGGGTCCTGCACACTTTATATGACGTCCTGCACACTCCCATTTGGGTCCTGCACACTCCCACTGGGGTCCTGCACTTTTTCTACGACATTCTGCACACTCCCATTCGGGTCCTGCACACTCCCACTGGGGTCCTGCACACTTTCTACGACGTCCTGCACACTCCCACTAGAGTCCTGCACACTCCCACTGGGGTCCTGCACACTCCCATTTGGGTCCTGCTCACTCCCACTGGGGTTCTGCACACTTTCTATGACGTCCTGCTCACTCCCACTGGGGTCCTGCACACTTTCTATGACGTCCTGCTCACTCTCACTGGGGTCCTGCACACTTTCTATGACGTCCTGCTCACTCCCACTGGGGTCCTGCACACTTTCTATGACGTCCTGCTCACTCCCACTGGGGTCCTGCACACCTTCTATGACGTCCTGCTCACTCTCACTGGGGTCCTGCACACTTTCTATGACGTCCTGCTCACTCCCACTGGGGTCCTGCACACTTTCTATGACGTCCTGCTCACTCTCACTGGGTTCCTGCACACTTTCTATGACGTTCTGCACACTCTCATTCGGGTTTTGCACACTCCCACTGGGGTCCTGCACACTCCCATTTGGGTCCTGCACACTCCCACTGGGGTCCTCCACTTTTTCTACGACGTTCTGCACACTCCCACTGGGGTCCTGCACACTTTCTATGACATCCTGCACACTCCCACTGGGGTCCTGCACACTCCCATTTGGGTCCTGCTCACTCCCACTGGGGTAATGCACACTTTCTATGACGTCCTGCTCACTCTCACTGGGGTCCTGCACACTTTCTATGACGTCCTGCTCACTCCCACTGGGGTCCTGCACACTTTCTATGACGTCCTGCTCACTCCCACTGGGGTTCTGCACACATTCTATGACGTCCTGCTCACTCTCACTGGGGTCCTGCTCACTCCCACTGGGGTCCTGCACACTTTCTATGACGTCCTGCTCACTCTCACTGGGGTCCTGCACACTTTCTATGACGTCCTGCTCACTCCCACTGGGGTCCTGCACACTTTCTATGACGTCCTGCTCACTCTCACTGGGTTCCTGCACACTTTCTATGTCGTCCTGCTCACTCCCACTGGGGTCCTGCACACTTTCTATGACGTCCTGCTCACTCTCACTGGGGTCCTGCACACTTTCTATGACGTCCTGCTCACTCCCACTGGGGTCCTGCACACCTTCTATGACGTCCTGCTCACTCCCACTCGGGTCCTGCACTTTTTCTACGACATTCTGCACACTCCCATTCGGGTCCTGCACACTCCCACTGGGGTCCTGCACACTTTCTACGACGTCCTGCACACTCCCACTGGGGTCCTGCACACTCCCATTTGGGTCCTGCTCACTCCCACAGGGGTTCTGCACACTTTCTATGACGTCCTGCTCACTCCCACTGGGGTCCTGCACACTTTCTATGACGTCCTGCTCACTCTCACTGGGGTCCTGCACACTTTCTATGACGTCCTGCTCACTCCCACTGGGGTCCTGCACACTTTCTATGACGTCCTGCTCACTCTCACTGGGGTCCTGCACACTTTCTATGACGTCCTGCTCACTCCCACTGGGGTCCTGCACACCTTCTATGACGTCCTGCTCACTCCCACTGGGGTCCTGCACTTTTTCTACGACGTTCTGCACACTCCCATTCGGGTCCTGCACACTCCCACTGGGGTCCTGCACACTTTCTACGACGTCCTGCACACTCCCACTAGGGTCCTGCACTCTCTCACTGGGGTCCTGCACACCTTCTATGACGTCCTGCTCACTCCCACTGGGGTTCTGCACACTTTCTATGACGTCCTGCTCACTCTCACTGGGGTCCTGCATACTTTCTATGACGTCCTGCTCACTCCCACTGGGGTCCTGCACACCTTCTATGACGTCCTGCTCACTCCCACTGGGGTCCTGCACTTTTTCTACGACGTTCTGCACACTCCCATTTGGGTCCTACACACTCCCACTGGGGTCCTGCACACTTTCTATGACGTCCTGCTCACTGCCACTGGGGTCCTGCACACACTCCCATTTGGGTCCTCCTCACTCCCCCAGGGGTCCTGCACACTTTCTATGACGTCCTGCTCACTCCCACTGGGGTCCTGCACACTTTCTATGACGTCCTGCTCACTCTCACTGGGGTCCTGCACACTTTCTATGACGTCCTGCTCACCCCACTGGGGTCCTGCACACTTTCTATGACGTCCTGCTCACTCTCACTGGGGTCCTGCACACTTTCTATGACGTCCTGCTCACTCCCACTGGGGTCCTGCACACCTTCTATGACGTCCTGCTCACTCCCACTGGGGTCCTGCACTTTTTCTACGACATTCTGCACACTCCCATTCGGGTCCTGCACACTCTCACTGGGGTCCTGCACACTTTCTACGACGTCCTGCACACTCCCACTAGAGTCCTGCACACTCCCACTGGGGTCCTGCACACTCCCATTTGGGTCCTGCTCACTCCCACTGGGGTTCTGCACACTTTCTATGACGTCCTGCTCACTCCCACTGGGGTCCTGCACACTTTCTATGACGTCCTGCTCACTCTCACTGGGGTCCTGCACACTTTCTATGACGTCCTGCTCACTCCCACTGGGGTCCTGCACACTTTCTATGACGTCCTGCTCACTCCCACTGGGGTCCTGCACACCTTCTATGACGTCCTGCTCACTCTCACTGGGGTCCTGCACACTTTCTATGACGTCCTGCTCACTCCCACTGGGGTCCTGCACACTTTCTATGACGTCCTGCTCACTCTCACTGGGTTCCTGCACACTTTCTATGACGTTCTGCACACTCTCATTCGGGTTTTGCACACTCCCACTGGGGTCCTGCACACTCCCATTTGGGTCCTGCACACTCCCACTGGGGTCCTCCACTTTTTCTACGACGTTCTGCACACTCCCACTGGGGTCCTGCACACTTTCTATGACATCCTGCACACTCCCACTGGGGTCCTGCACACTCCCATTTGGGTCCTGCTCACTCCCACTGGGGTAATGCACACTTTCTATGACGTCCTGCTCACTCTCACTGGGGTCCTGCACACTTTCTATGACGTCCTGCTCACTCCCACTGGGGTCCTGCACACTTTCTATGACGTCCTGCTCACTCCCACTGGGGTTCTGCACACATTCTATGACGTCCTGCTCACTCTCACTGGGGTCCTGCACACTTTCTATGACGTCCTGCTCACTCCCACTGGGGTCCTGCACACTTTCTAGGACGTCCTGCTCACTCCCACTGGGGTCCTGCACTTTTTCTACGACATTCTGCACACTCCCATTCGGGTCCTGCACACTCCCACTGGGGTCCTGCACACTTTCTACGACGTCCTGCACACTCCCACTGGGGTCCTGCACACTCCCATTTGGGTCCTGCTCACTCCCACAGGGGTCCTGCACACTTTCTATGACGTCCTGCTCACTCTCACTGGGGTCCTGCACACTTTCTATGACGTCCTGCTCACTCCCACTGGGGTCCTGCACACCTTCTATGACGTCCTGCTCACTCCCACTCGGGTCCTGCACTTTTTCTACGACATTCTGCACACTCCCATTCGGGTCCTGCACACTCCCACTGGGGTCCTGCACACTTTCTACGACGTCCTGCACACTCCCACTGGGGTCCTGCACACTCCCATTTGGGTCCTGCTCACTCCCACAGGGGTTCTGCACACTTTCTATGACGTCCTGCTCACTCCCACTGGGGTCCTGCACACTTTCTATGACGTCCTGCTCACTCTCACTGGGGTCCTGCACACTTTCTATGACGTCCTGCTCACTCCCACTGGGGTCCTGCACACTTTCTATGACGTCCTGCTCACTCTCACTGGGGTCCTGCACACTTTCTATGACGTCCTGCCCACTCCCACTGGGGTCCTGCACACCTTCTATGACGTCCTGCTCACTCCCACTGGGGTCCTGCACTTTTTCTACGACATTCTGCACACTCCCATCTGGGTCCTGCACACTCCCACTGGGGTCCTGCACACTTTCTACGACGTCCTGCACACTCCCACTAGAGTCCTGCTCACTCTCACTGGGTTCCTGCACACTTTCTATGTCGTCCTGCTCACTCCCACTGGGGTCCTGCACACTTTCTATGACGTCCTGCTCACTCTCACTGGGGTCCTGCACACTTTCTATGACGTCCTGCTCACTCCCACTGGGGTCCTGCACACCTTCTATGACGTCCTGCTCACTCCCACTCGGGTCCTGCACTTTTTCTACGACATTCTGCACACTCCCATTCGGGTCCTGCACACTCCCACTGGGGTCCTGCACACTTTCTACGACGTCCTGCACACTCCCACCGGGGTCCTGCACACTCCCATTTGGGTCCTGCTCACTCCCACAGGGTTCTGCACACTTTCTATGACGTCCTGCTCACTCCCACTGGGGTCCTGCACACTTTCTATGACGTCCTGCTCACTCTCACCGGGGTCCTGCACACTTTCTATGACGTCCTGCTCACCCCCACTGGGGTCCTGCACACTTTCTATGACGTCCTGCTCACCTCACTGGGGTCCTGCACACACTTTCTATGACGTCCTGCTCACTCCCACTGGGGTCCTGCACACCTTCTATGACGTCCTGCTCACTCCCACTGGGGTCCTGCACTTTTTCTACGACATTCTGCACACTCCCATTCGGGTCCTGCACACTCCCACTAGAGTCCTGCACACTTTCTACGACGTCCTGCACACTCCCACTCAGAGTCCTGCACACTCCCACTGGGGTCCTGCACACTCCCATTTGGGTCCTGCTCCCTCCCACTGGGGTTCTGCACACTTTCTATGACGTCCTGCTCACTCCCACTGGGGTCCTGCACACTTTCTATGACGTCCTGCTCACTCTCACCGGGGTCCTGCACACTTTATATGACGTCCTCCTCACTCCCACTGGGGTCCTGCACCCTTTCTATGACGTCCTGCTCACTCCCACTGGGGTCCTGCACACCTTCTATGACGTCCTGCTCACTCTCACTGGGGTCCTGCACACTTTCTATGACGTCCTGCTCACTCCCACTGGGGTCCTGCACACTTTCTATGACGTCCTGCTCACTCTCACTGGGTTCCTGCACACTTTCTATGACGTTCTGCACACTCTCATTCGGGTTTTGCACACTCCCACTGGGGTCCTGCACACTCCCATTTGGGTCCTGCACACTCCCACTGGGGTCCTCCACTTTTTCTACGACGTTCTGCACACTCCCACTGGGGTCCTGCACACTTTCTATGACATCCTGCACACTCCCACTGGGGTCCTGCACACTCCCATTTGGGTCCTGCTCACTCCCACTGGGGTAATGCACACTTTCTATGACGTCCTGCTCACTCTCACTGGGGTCCTGCACACTTTCTATGACGTCCTGCTCACTCCCACTGGGGTCCTGCACACTTTCTATGACGTCCTGCTCACTCCCACTGGGGTTCTGCACACATCTCCATGACGTCCTGCTCACCTCACTGGGGTCCTGCACACTTTCTATGACGTCCTGCTCACTCCCACTGGGGTCCTGCACACTTTCTATGACGTCCTGCTCACTCTCACTGGGGTCCTGCACACTTTCTATGACGTCCTGCTCACTCCCACTGGGGTCCTGCACACTTTCTATGACGTCCTGCTCACTCTCACTGGGTTCCTGCACACTTTCTATGTCGTCCTGCTCACTCCCACTGGGGTCCTGCACACTTTCTATGACGTCCTGCTCACTCTCACTGGGGTCCTGCACACTTTCTATGACGTCCTGCTCACTCCCACTGGGGTCCTGCACACCTTCTATGACGTCCTGCTCACTCCCACTCGGGTCCTGCACTTTTTCTACGACATTCTGCACACTCCCATTCGGGTCCTGCACACTCCCACTGGGGTCCTGCACACTTTCTACGACGTCCTGCACACTCCCACTGGGGTCCTGCACACTCCCATTTGGGTCCTGCTCACTCCCACAGGGGTTCTGCACACTTTCTATGACGTCCTGCTCACTCCCACTGGGGTCCTGCACACTTTCTATGACGTCCTGCTCACTCTCACTGGGGTCCTGCACACTTTCTATGACGTCCTGCTCACTCCCACTGGGGTCCTGCACACTTTCTATGACGTCCTGCTCACTCTCACTGGGGTCCTGCACACTTTCTATGACGTCCTGCTCACTCCCACTGGGGTCCTGCACACCTTCTATGACGTCCTGCTCACTCCCACTGGGGTCCTGCACTTTTTCTACGACATTCTGCACACTCCCATTCGGGTCCTGCACACTCCCACTGGGGTCCTGCACACTTTCTACGACGTCCTGCACACTCCCACTAGAGTCCTGCTCACTCTCACTGGGTTCCTGCACACTTTCTATGTCGTCCTGCTCACTCCCACTGGGGTCCTGCACACTTTCTATGACGTCCTGCTCACTCTCACTGGGGTCCTGCACACTTTCTATGACGTCCTGCTCACTCCCACTGGGGTCCTGCACACCTTCTATGACGTCCTGCTCACTCCCACTCGGGTCCTGCACTTTTTCTACGACATTCTGCACACTCCCATTCGGGTCCTGCACACTCCCACTGGGGTCCTGCACACTTTCTACGACGTCCTGCACACTCCCACTGGGGTCCTGCACACTCCCATTTGGGTCCTGCTCACTCCCACAGGGGTTCTGCACACTTTCTATGACGTCCTGCTCACTCCCACTGGGGTCCTGCACACTTTCTATGACGTCCTGCTCACTCTCACTGGGGTCCTGCACACTTTCTATGACGTCCTGCTCACTCCCACTGGGGTCCTGCACACTTTCTATGACGTCCTGCTCACTCTCACTGGGGTCCTGCACACTTTCTATGACGTCCTGCTCACTCCCACAGGGGTTCTGCACACTTTCTATGACGTCCTGCTCACTCCCACTGGGGTCCTGCACTTTTTCTACGACATTCTGCACACTCCCATTCGGGTCCTGCTCACTCCCACTGGGGTCCTGCACACTTTCTATGACGTCCTGCTCACTCTCACTGGGGTCCTGCACACTTTCTATGACGTCCTGCTCACTCCCACTGGGGTCCTGCACACTTTCTATGACGTCCTGCTCACTCTCACTGGGGTCCTGCACACTTTCTATGACGTCCTGCTCACTCCCACTGGGGTCCTGCACACCTTCTATGACGTCCTGCTCACTCCCACTGGGGTCCTGCACTTTTTCTACGACATTCTGCACACTCCCATTCGGGTCCTGCACACTCCCACTGGGGTCCTGCACACTTTCTACGACGTCCTGCACACTCCCACTAGAGTCCTGCACACTCCCACTGGGGTCCTGCACACTCCCATTTGGGTCCTGCTCACTCCCACTGGGGTTCTGCACACTTTCTATGACGTCCTGCTCACTCCCACTGGGGTCCTGCACACTTTCTATGACGTCCTGCTCACTCTCACTGGGGTCCTGCACACTTTCTATGACGTCCTGCTCACTCCCACTGGGGTCCTGCACACTTTCTATGACGTCCTGCTCACTCTCACTGGGGTCCTGCACACCTTCTATGACGTTCTGCACACTCACTGGGGTCCTGCACACTTTCTATGACGTCCTGCTCACTCCCACTGGGGTCCTGCACACTTTCTATGACGTCCTGCTCACTCTCACTGGGTTCCTGCACACTTTCTATGACGTTCTGCACACTCTCATTCGGGTTTTGCACACTCCCACTGGGGTCCTGCACACTCCCATTTGGGTCCTGCACACTCCCACTGGGGTCCTGCACTTTTTCTACGACGTTCTGCACACTCCCACTGGGGTCCTGCACACTTTCTACGACATCCTGCACACTCCCACTGGGGTCCTGCACACTCCCATTTGGGTCCTGCTCACTCCCACTGGGGTAATGCACACTTTCTATGACGTCCTGCTCACTCTCACTGGGGTCCTGCACACTTTCTATGACGTCCTGCTCACTCCCACTGGGGTCCTGCACACCTTCTATGACGTCCTGCTCACTCCCACTGGGGTTCTGCACACATTCTATGACGTCCTGCTCACTCTCACTGGGGTCCTGCACACTTTCTATGACGTCCTGCTCACTCCCACTGGGGTCCTGCACACTTTCTATGACGTCCTGCTCACTCTCACTGGGGTCCTGCACACTTTCTATGACGTCCTGCTCACTCCCACTGGGGTCCTGCACACTTTCTATGACGTCCTGCTCACTCTCACTGGGTTCCTGCACACTTTCTATGACGTCCTGCTCACTCCCACTGGGGTCCTGCACACTTTCTATGACGTCCTGCTCACTCTCACTGGGGTCCTGCACACTTTCTATGACGTCCTGCTCACTCCCACTGGGGTCCTGCACACTTTCTATGACGTCCTGCTCACTCCCACTGGGGTCCTGCACACTTTCTATGACGTCCTGCTCACTCTCACTGGGTTCCTGCACACTTTCTATGACGTTCTGCACACTCTCATTCGGGTTTTGCACACTCCCACTGGGGTCCTGCACACTCCCATTTGGGTCCTGCACACTCCCACTGGGGTCCTCCACTTTTTCTACGACGTTCTGCACACTCCCACTGGGGTCCTGCACACTTTCTACGACATCCTGCACACTCCCACTGGGGTCCTGCACACTCCCATTTGGGTCCTGCTCACTCCCACTGGGGTAATGCACACTTTCTATGACGTCCTGCTCACTCTCACTGGGCTCATGCACAGTTTCTCCGACGTCCTGCACACTCCCACTGGGGTCCTGCACACTTTCTATGACGTCCTGCACACTCCCACTGGGGTCCTGCACACATTCTATGACGTCCTGCTCACTCTCACTGGGGTCCTGCACACTTTATATGACGTCCTGCTCACTCCCACTGGGGTCCTGCACACTTTCTATGACGTCCTGCTCACTCTCACTGGGATCCTGCACACTTTCTATGACGTCCTGCTCACTCCCACTGGGGTCATGCACACTTTATATGACGTTCTGCACACTCCTCACTGGGTTCCTGCACACTTTCTATGACGTCCTGCTCACCCCACTGGGTCCTGCACACTTTCTATGACGTCCTGCTCACTCTCACTGGGGTCCTGCACACTTTCTATGACGTCCTGCTCACCCCACTGGGGTCCTGCACACCTTCTATGACGTCCTGCTCACTCCCACTCGGGTCCTGCACTTTTTCTACGACATTCTGCACACTCCCATTCGGGTCCTGCACACTCCCACTGGGGTCCTGCACACTTTCTACGACGTCCTGCACACTCCCACTGGGGTCCTGCACACTCCCATTTGGGTCCTGCTCACCACCCCACAGGGGTTCTGCACACTTTCTATGACGTCCTGCTCACTCCCACAGGGGTCCTGCACACTTTCTATGACGTCCTGCTCACTCCTCACTGGGGTCCTGCACACTTTCTATGACGTCCTGCTCACCTCCCACTGGGGTCCTGCACACTTTCTATGACGTCCTGCTCACTCTCACTGGGGTCCTGCACACTTTCTATGACGTCCTGCTCACTCCGACTGCGGTCCCGCACACCTTCTATGACGTCCTGCTCACTCCCACTGGGGTCCTGCACTTTTTCTACGACATTCTGCACACCCCATTCGGGTCCTGCACACTCCCACTGGGGTCCTGCACACTTTCTACGACGTCCTGCACACTCCCACCAGAGTCCCGGCACACTCCCACTGGGGTCCTGCACACCCCCATTTGGGTCCTGCTCACCCCACTGGGGTTCTGCACACTTTCTATGACGTCCTGCTCACTCCCACTGGGGTCCTGCACACTTTCTATGACGTCCTGCTCACTCTCACTGGGGTCCTGCACACTTTCTATGACGTCCTGCTCACTCCCACTGGGGTCCTGCACACTTTCTATGACGTCCTGCTCACTCCCACTGGGGTCCTGCACACCTTCTATGACGTCCTGCTCACTCTCACTGGGGTCCTGCACACTTTCTATGACGTCCTGCTCACTCCCACTGGGGTCCTGCACACTTTCTATGACGTCCTGCTCACTCTCACTGGGTTCCTGCACACTTTCATGACGTTCTGCACACTCTCATTCGGGTTTTGCACACTCCCACTGGGGTCCTGCACACTCCCATTTGGGTCCTGCACACTCCCACTGGGGTCCTGCACTTTTTCTACGACGTTCTGCACACCCCACTGGGGTCCTGCACACTTTCTACGACATCCTGCACACTCCCACTGGGGTCCTGCACACCCCATTTGGGTCCTGCTCACCCCACTGGGGTAATGCACACTTTCTATGACGTCCTGCTCACCTCACTGGGGTCCTGCACAATTTCTATGACGTCCTGCTCACTCCCACTGGGGTCCTGCACACCTTCTATGACGTCCTGCTCACTCCCACTGGGGTTCTGCACACTTTCTATGACGTCCTGCTCACTCTCACTGGGGTCCTGCACACTTTCTATGACGTCCTGCTCACTCCCACTGGGGTCCTGCACACTTTCTATGACGTCCTGCTCACTCTCACTGGGGTCCTGCACACTTTCTATGACGTCCTGCTCACTCCCACTGGGGTCCTGCACACTTTCTATGACGTCCTGCTCACTCTCACTGGGTTCCTGCACACTTTCTATGACGTCCTGCTCACTCCCACTGGGGTCCTGCACACTTTCTATGACGTCCTGCTCACTCTCACTGGGGTCCTGCACACTTTCTATGACGTCCTGCTCACTCCCACTGGGGTCCTGCACACCTTCTATGACGTCCTGCTCACTCCCACTGGGGTCCTGCACACTTTCTACGACTTCCTGCACACTCCCACTGGGGTCCTGCACACTTTCTATGGCGTCCTGTACACTCCCACTGGGGTCCTGCGCACTCCCACTGAGGTCCTGCACACTATCGATAACGTCCTGCACACTCCTCAAACCCTGGCGGTTCTAAACGGCGTCCCATACACCACTATTAAATACGTCTCACCTTGATTAGAGCTTAGCCTTTCTAGCGCTAGACGACTCATAGAAGTTTTCATGACCCAAGGCCAAAAGTGCGCCCCACGGACAAACTCGGTTGCCCCGAGGCGCGCAAGAGGTGGTTCAGGCTGATTTTTTGGTAATCGATGAGTGTCCCACCCACGCAAATGTTGGTACCATTTCATCCCTGTTTTGATCGGCCATTCCGGAGATCCACGGGAAAACACAATTACACACACACACACATACATACATACATAAAAACATCGGGACATAACTCCTTTAAGTATAAGGATTGAGAACGTTTTCTCCGCCACCGCCGGGTTTGTCATTTTTCTAAAGAAGCGGCATTTAACGCGGCGGCAAAGGTATGAAAAGGGCGTTAGTCCAATGGTATAGTTTTGCGACACGAGGTCGCGTCGCTCTGCACAGCAACAGCGACCGCCTCCCGCCCTTTGAAACTGCCGCCGTGCACTGCACAGTGACAGCGACCTGCACATTTGCAGTATGTCAGCCCTCCACGACACGTCGCTGCGACGGACACACGACAACTTTTCCTACGACGGCCCGTGCCATTGCTCCGATGATGGTCCCGCATTTGTGATAAATGCCATAACTGTAGCTCATGGCAGCGACAATGTATATCATTGCCCTTAGGCGACGTTCAGACTCACGCCGCCGAGAGGCGCGGCGTAGTGCGATCCTCTATGGGGTCGTTTATACTTCCGCCGCCGATCGGCGCGGCAAGGACAATCCTAGAATATCGATCGTGCCGCGCCGCGTGATCAATATTTCAGAAATGCACTTCGCCGCGCCGCTCGGCGGCGGAAGTATAAACGACCCGTAATACCGATCGTGCCGCGCGGGGCTGCGCAAACCTGTCTTTTGTAATTTCGTAAATCGTAAGTTTTCCGATTCGTCGTGATTCGCAAATCGTAATTCACACAGCCTGAGCGAAACCAAACCTTTCCAGCCGCGAAGACCATTCCAAGTAATGTTTCTAGATCAGTCATTGTAGATTAGTGAGCTCAATCGCACCCGTCCGTATTTCAAGTAACTGTTTCTCAAGAAAGGGGATTCGAATTTCGGGAGCTAAAACCCTGGTACTGACTATATCTGCCTGACAGCTAGATACATAGTAAATGCGAAAACGAGAGAAAAATGGTTTGCATTGGCTGGCCGTTCAAGCCAGCCTATTCTACCGATGGAGCACCTTGCACGGTGACGCAATATTTCACACGATCCAAGCGTGTGAGAACCCCAAATCGGGCGTGCGGTGAATAGGTCAAGACGGTGCTTTAATAGAGTATGCTTGCAAAAATTGATCAGAAAAAAAAAGAACTTCTAATGGAATTACGCATTTCGATTATTCGAATCTCAAAAATTCGAATAATGCTCTTCAAAATACTCGAATTTCGAATATTATTCGAATAATACAATTCGGTCCGAAGTATATCGGATACAGTCCCACTTGTTTTCGTCCAGTCTTAATTGAATCTGTCGGTTATAAAACCAGTAAAGACTAACCAACTGATCGTCAACTGGCTCGCTTCCTAACGAACTCATTGTGTACACTGAAATTACTTCATCCTCCATACAGCCCGAAGTCGATGAGCTCACTGATATCGAGTCAAGAGCCTTGGCCACCAGTTGGCTCTCGGATCTAGAAGAAAGATCGGTCAAGGACGAAAACACATATGAGTACCATTGCACTGGTTCAGAGAATCTACCACAACATCGCGCAGCCAGCACGACATCGCTCTATCATCGGACTGCAAGCGTGAGCGACTCCGGCCTAATGCAGCATTTTGCCATTATTTCTGCCGCGAGATCCTGTATCGGGTGAGGAAGGTGGAGTAGACTGCGCAACGCCGCGACGTGATGGTAGGTCCTCCAAGTCAGTGCCAAATAGTCTGTGCTTACCGCGTCCTTCGCAATTCGGTACTCGCTTGGCTGACGAGTACTTGCGGCACTCGGTCACTTTCCGTGCGCAATACCGATGCCACCACGGGCCGATCGAGATGAGCATCTGAAATTGAGTTTTAAAGCGAATATCCACAGCGTGTACCACTCAACCATCTCGTTGAATCAAACATCAGACACCTAGCCGGGAGCTGTGTTTGCAATGATTCAGGACCCTTTTTCACAGATCAAGATCGTTGTTCTCAATCAATCAGGACCACAGCAAATTACTATGCGAGTGCACGGGCAAGCAGAAGATATAACATCGGCGTGGATCGTGAAGAGAGTTCGCGTTCACTGTTGAAGGTTGGCGCAAACTCTGTGCACCTCTGTTATAACATATGGCATCGAGTTTGCGCCAGCCTTCAATAGGGAACGCAAAGTCCCTTCACGACCCTTGTTGACGTTATGAAAACCTTGGAGATCGGTTCTCGTGATTCGGCGCGGAATTGTTGAGTTTCGGAAATCAGGCGCAGAGCGCCCGAAAAAATCGCGGAAATGCAGTTTTGAGACACAAAAAGCTGAGAATCTCTGAAATTATATAGCAGCTTTTTGTGTCACAATCGAGCTTCTTTTTCTGCGTTTCGCAGAAATTTTTACGGCTTTCGGAATGCGGAACGCGAAAGGGCAATTATGACCGAAGCTGCAGGTTCCGAAAAGCGAAAGGCGGAACTCAGGGCGTCCTTGATATCCACTGAAACATTTCCAACTTTTCGTTTTCATTTGGATGTATGAAGAATATTCAGCCATGGGTAACAATTGGAGGCGGCATACACACACGCTCGCGCTGGCTGAGATAGCGAGGCTGAACGACTCATACGGCCAATACCAGAGCGCATACGCCGTTGGAAGCGTAAAAAAACAGCCAAAATTATCGCACTTCAGCAATCGTGACCCCTCAAAAACATGGAAAACCAAGTAGAGGAACACACCGGAAGCGCCCCACAAAACTATCGAGCTTCTGAAAAGAAATTTAAAACCTACCGAGAACGTCCAATTCTCGCCCTTACCCTTAATCCCGTGTTTTTGCGGAAGTAGTATTTTACGTCGGTAATGCTTTTGCGCTTTGAACTTTTTAGGTCAAAGACTTACCTATGTTTCTCATTCACCAAAAACTCTTTCAAACTAGGGTCCTAATGTTGTGCATGTTTGTATTTTAGGATCCCTCGAGATAGGGAGGATTCGACCATTCGGCAACTCTTACTTTGGAAGGACAGTTCCTCCGTGATGGGGGCGGACTGACCCGATGCGAATGGTTACGTTTCTGCGGGAAGTGGGAAGTTTTTTTCTTCGTCACAGACACCACCTTCATGAAAGAACTCAAAAGCACAATTTTCAGAGCACTCCTTAGTTACGACGTATGGCAGCGCACTCAATGAGTTTATCTCCCCTTTATTTCTCGAGGCTATGGAAGGACCAGCACCAACCATCACATCTAAGCCGAGAAAAACTGCCAAGAATGCTCTACATCGCTTTTATACACTGGAGTAGGGCCACTCTTCCTTCAGCTGACTTAGGGGAATAGCGGTTGTTCGGGAAGTCTGGGGCATTCCTGAGGCCGGATTCATCATTGAAAAATGGGTTGGCGCAAACTCTGGGTTTGGCAGACCTGGGTTGGAAAAATGGGTTTGGGTTGGATAACCCACCACCCTTGATTCATCAGCGCAAATCTTGGGTTGGTTCCCCTAACCCATTTTCTGCCGGCACGAAAGGCGTCTGCGAATACTTTACGTATTTTCGCGACGCCTATCTCCGATTTTCCGTCCAATCAATACTCAATTATTTTTATTGGCAACACCTTGTATCGCACTTTTCGCTATTATCGCGCAGCTAGTGTTGAATGCTCATTCTAGTAGTCACTGTTTTTGCAATTTTCTCCATATTTTCTTGTGGTTTCAATTTTCGTGTTCTTCTGCTGATTTATGTGTTTTTTGGAATCGTCAGACCCCCAAAAAGTTAATCGGACAATGATACTTATTTAATCATTAAACGATAACTTCTTGTGCTGTCTGAAGCCAGTTGTAGCCCATATTTTGAAAGACTTCGTTCAAATATGTTCTGTTGTTCTAAATTCAGGCTGCATATCCAAAAATATTGCGTTGTGTAGCATTTTTTTTGCGTTTCAGCAATAACCCCTGGAATACTTCAAAAATGATTTTCTAAAGGGGGCATAAATAAATTTACCGTTATCAAGCATTGCATAGATTATTCTGAAGTGTTTTCCTTTTTTTCGATCGAAGTAACAGGGAATCATGGAGTATGCTATGGGTGAATTAGTGCACTTTTTCGATTCTGAAAAGTACTGGCGTGTTTAAGTAGGGGTGCTATGTGGGAAGGGGGGGGGCACTATGGCGCGATGCACTTGGCCACGCCCATTTTACTGTGCCGCACTAAATTTGAGCATCTACCCGGGGTTTCCCTCCCCTGCCAAAATCAGGAGAGTCATTGCGGCACGGAAAAATGGGCGTGGCTAAGGGCAATACAACAGTGGCCCCGCCTTCCCACATAGCACCTAAGTAGGTGCACCGTACATAGTAAAGCAAGACGCTATACTTACCCTCTATAAAACGTCGTAATTCATATCACTCGAGGCGCGAGCGGCGCGCGCGACGCCTGGGCCTCCGTCTGCCCTCCGCTCTCTCACTATCTCTAACCTCCTCTCTACACCAGCACGCGTAGGAGCCATGTGAATATCACCGTTTTATAGCCTGTACACACCTGTTATAACACTGCAGTGGTTATATGTATATTCGACCAGTAAAAATAGAACAGAATCAATTTTGCGAGACAGAACGGTTCAAATTGGGGAAAATCTTTCACTTGATGCAGTTTGTATAACATTCATATTCTGACAAAAGGGGGTGTGTATACAAGTCTGTTGGTACCTGCTCGTTGGTGCCCCTGCTTCTACTGAACCCAGCAGACGTTTGAGTGTACACAGGGAACGTTCGAGCGATATAGCGTGCACAACTATATCGCGAAAGTATCCCGCACATTGCATAAAGGTGTCGCCGTCCGGCACACTAAGGCCTCTGGTCCATAACACCTTAGGATCCGTACCTAGGGAGTCATGGAGTCTTTGGCCACAAGCCACAATTTCGCCACCCTGAACTGTCGATCGCTGTCGAGTGATATCCAAAAAACTGCGCTATCCAGATTTCTGAGCTATTTCCATGCACCGTTTGCTGCTTTGCAGGAAACCCGCCTCAAGGATAGACCCGTCATCAGCGTCGGAGAGTACACCATCTACTGCGGTAACGCTGACGATAGGAGAGTGGGAGGCTGTGCAATAGCTGTAAGGAAGGATTTCAATGGTATGGTCAAGGAGTTCGGCTCAACGTCGTGTCGGAATGCATTCGTACGACTACGGGATCACAGAGGATTCAATCTGTGGATAGTGAGTGCTCATGCGCCCACTGAAACCGCCGAAGACAGTTCGAAGAAGGATGCGTTTTATGAGGAACTCAATACGTTGCTGGCCAGGATACCTTGTCAACATGCTGTTGTCGTGGGGATTGACGCAAATGCGAAGATGGAACTTGATCAGAATCCGAAGTACTCGGTAAATGGTTCTACCCAGTGGAGCAAACATCGGACAATGGCTACCGCCTTTTCGACTTTTGTGAACGCAGTGGTCTGATTATTGCATCGACATTCAAGAGGAATCATCGCCGCCATCAGCTTACGTGGCAGGGACCAACCCGGCTATCTCCAGAAGAGCAGCGGAAGCGGAAGATGACAACTTTGAAACTACAGCTTGACTATGTCCTGACGAGGAATATTCCAGTATCGGACATTCGAAGATCTAGAGCTGTGTGGGATGTCGCATTCGATTCGGATCACCGTCCTGTTCTGTTGAACTTCACTGCGAGGATTCATAAGAGGAAGCGAGGGCTCAGCCTCTCCAGAGGATTGACATGACAAGTCTCAGAGATGAAGAGTGCAGAAGGAATTTCCGACAACGCGTTTCTATTCACATCGGAGTACGGACTAAGAAGAAACTTTGCGACGCGGATTCTTTTGTCAAGTGCATCCAGGACGCTTCGAAAGAGGCACTCCCGGTTGTACAGCCTAAGAAGAAGTTCGCCTACGTCTCAGAAGAAACAACATCTACCTACAACAGAGTATGTGCTCTCCGAACTGCAGGAAACTTCGTGGAGGAGAAGCGTCTGAGGAGGAAGTTGCGTCGGCAGCTTCAAAGTGACCGCGAACCTGAGTGGACGTAGAGCTAAGGAGTTCGAGAAGGCTTCTGGGAGGAGAAGAATCCGAAGAAAGCCTACACGTTGCTGCGACAGTATAGCGGGAAGATGAAGAGATGTTCTCCTGTCTTGAACACTACCAATGGAGTTGCAGTTGGTGATGCGACGCTGCCAATATGGAAGGATTACTTCAGTTCACTACTGAATCGTCCAGCGCCGTCAGTACCTGAGCTCCCGCATGTTCAGAGAGCACATTACGATGTCAGTGAGGAACCGCCGACTGAGTCTGAAGTTTTGGATTGTGTCCGGAAAATGAAGAATGGAAAGGCAGGTGGAGATGACAACATCACTGCTGAAATGCTGAAAGCTCTTCACTCCGTCTGGGATTCGTGAAATGACCAACACCATCCGTGCCATATGGATGAGCGAAAGGATACCTGATTCGTGGAGACATGCGGATCATCGTACCTCTTCACAAGAAGCTATCCGTCACGGATCCTAAGAACTACAGAGGAATCTCTACTTCTGTGTCATGTACAAGGTTTTAGAACGTATCATTCTCGAGCGACTTATCAAACATCGTGAAGGAACGACCAGAGATGAGCAAGCCGTGGTTTTCGACCTGGAAGATCGACCATCGACCAAGTGTTCGTCGAGAAGAGTAATTGAATCGTGGCAGCGGTTTTCGAAGCCATTACAGCTTGCTTTTTTGGACTTTGAAGCCGCGTTCGACTCTCCCTCATCGTGATCGATTGCTCAATGCTCTGCGAGCAGATGGAGTCCCGGAAAAGTATGTTCGGTTAATCGAGGACATGAACAAAGGAACAACAGCAGCAGTTCATACACCTGTCGGATTTACGTCAGCTTTCGAGGTGAAAAACAGGAGTAAGGCAAGGAGCCGTTGCAGGACCTTTTCTTTTCAACTTCGCCGTTGATGACATCATGCGTAGAGTTGCAGAACAGTTTCCTGCGGATGTGATCCTAACACCATCAGGACGCTCCCTTGTCGACCTGGAGTACGCCGACGACATTGTGTTATTCGCTGAAAACAACGCAAAACTGCAAAGGATTGTGAACCTCGTTTCGAAGTATGCCGCAGCCTATGGACTTCGTCTTCGTCCCGACAAATGCAAGCAGATGTGGGTCTCTCAGAGGCCTTCAACTGGAGTTTGTGTGGACGGACAACGTATCGAACTGGTGGACGATTTCTGTTATTTGGGCTGTTTGCTGAAGAACGATGGTTGTTATGCAGCGGATATTCGACAACGATGTGCGAAAGCTACGTCTGCATTCAATTCTCTAACCAAGTGTTTGTGGTCTACCACCATCGCGAAGGAAGTCAAGTTGCGCGTCTACCTATCCGCTATTCGCCCTATCATGATGTACGGATCGGAGACGTGGGCAGCACCGAAAACGCAGATGGAAAGGTTGGATTGCACGGAGAGGAAGCTTTTTAGGCGTCTGCTTGGATATTTCTGGCCGCGTGTATGCCATAACGAAGACCTTTACAAGGAAATCGACGCAGTACATCAACGCTTGACACGAGGGAGGTGCCAGCATCTCCTAACGCCATCTCAAGCAGCAATGGAAAGTCGACTTCGACTGCTCGGGCATATACTAAGAAGAACGCCGGATCGTCTCGTACAACACGCTTTAAAAATGCTTCCAAATCCTGTCTGGAAACGGCCACCTGGGCGTAGGCGAAAGTTCTGGACGGATGTGGTTAAAGAGGATTTAAAGTCACTCGGCATCGAAAGACAGTTCAGGCGCGATGTTTCGTTTCGCAGGAAATGGAATAGTGACAGCTGGATGGAATGTGTTCAAATTGTGGCTGAAGACCGTGAAAAATGGACACGGCTGACTACTAGGACGGCACACCTCGGTGAAGATGCGGAATGACCGCGTCAGGCGAAAGCCAACCGATTAAGTCAAGTAAGTCATTCTGACAAAGATTTCTTTCACATCGATCTGATCCGGTTTCCCACAGCTCCCTAAGGACGTAACTCCTTCTTTTCGCCTTTCTGGGAGAAAATAAACTTACGTGGACAGAAGAACAAGAAAATAGGTCTCATAGAAAGTGGAGAAAGGCACAGAAGAACGACATAGATGCTGGGGTGGAGAAAGTTTGGGAAATGAAAGAAGAGGAAAAAATGAGAGATGATGACGGAAATATTGGAGGAAAGGATGGACTCGAAACATTATTGGAAGTCTAGAGATTCATTCTGCAGCTAGCGGTTGAGTCGATTGTTTTTGAAGTAGTCCGTTAAACACGAAAAGATGTAGAGAACAGATGCTGACGATCTCTCCAATCGCGTATATAGGTAGTAAACGCATTCATTATAAGTGATTTTTACAAATCACACCACATTATTTCTGAAAATGGCGCTGGAGCGCGTTATCTGCCTGCCCATTTTGGGTTGGGTTGAGCGAACCCTCGCTCCCGCCTCAGGTTGCGCGAACCCAAACACAAACCCATTTCTTGATGGGTTATTAAATTGATGAATCCCAGAAAAATGGGTTACGCCCGCGCTGAACCCAACCCAAATCGGCACACCCAGGGTGTGCGCAATGATGAATCCGGCCTCTGAAGGGCTCTCGAATTCTATTATCCACCGCAGTGAGCAGTGGCTTTTCGTTGAAACATCCTTATCACTAGTTATTTTTCACCAAGAATCAGCACCCCGCTCCTGATCATAATCGCCGAGAGCTCTTCAGGAGCGCCTCAGGAATCACGCATGCTAACTCGCAATCCTAACCGACCAATCTCATATACTCTCCCTGGAGTCTATAAGAGAACCGCAAAAGGGATTAATGATGAACTCTTGATCGATTGTTTTCTCAAGTTCTGCTTTTCAGCCTATCATTAGAGCAGGGACGGGATTTGACAAATGAGTGGGTTGTTAACACGGGATTGCGCAAAAAAGGGGCATTTTGGACAGCCTTTTAGGAGTTGTGGTAGCAACCAGTGCGGCCTATTCACGTTGTTAAAGCAATCATGTTTAGATTGCGTCTGCTGCCTTCAGAAACCGTTTCGATACGCAGCAAATATACAACCAGTAACTACAGTTTTCGCCACCCTCCAGTCCCCCTGAAGTGAAACTCCAGGATATAAAGCTTTGCGAACGGTTGTAGTCACGTTTCGCTTCGGAGCTCTTCATAAGATCCCACAAAGTCAGCACAGCTTCTTTTCTGCCCAGCTATGGCATACTAATAAGAGTCACATGTCGTGGAATATGATTATATTTCTTCGCATAACTTTTAGAGCACATGAAAGTCACGTAGATGTCTTCAAGCAAGGACAACACTCAGTTCATCTGGCTTTCTTAATATCTTCATAGATATCATCAATGGATAGAAGACGACCTGCTCGGCTCCCTTCGATATCTCGCCTAGGTCGCGATTTCGCTAATAATTTCGGACTCTTACTCAAACACTCTGGAATGACGCATCTTCCCCAGATTCTTTTTTTACTCCAATTGCCACTCAGAGAACTTGTTGTGCAGTTGCCCAGTGTTGGTCTGTTGTCGAGGATCTTTCGGGGGACGAATTAGAGGAATGTTCTCCAAAAGTTTCTCAAAATCTTCTTTAAATGTTTCACGGACTTGGGCGCGCTTTCCGAACCGTATTTCCGTGGACTGTTGGAGCTGAATACGGGAAATGCTAGGCCTTAATAGGCGCTTTCGCATGAGCTCTCTAATCAGCGTTTTCATGTGAGAGCCGTCTTTAGGGTACTTGACGAGCTCTTCGTCTCAATCCTTGGGTTTTCTCAGTGGAACTGATAGATTTCTTGTCAAGTGTAGAGCACTATAGCAAGCGCACAGATGTACAGACCGGAGAACAAATAGCCAAAATGATTTTCCAGGATTTCAATAATGCTGTTCAACTCTTAATTTTTGATCTATTTGGCGCGTCATTTGGGGATATTAAATAAATAAATAACCGTATAGAACGTCTCCTGTTTCTTTTTCAGACACAACAACACACAGCTGCGCACAACACGCTTCTTAACTGATATACTGACGTCAACAGATGAAGTCTCGCTCCAGCAGTAATTGGAAGAAACTGAACTTTCAGAGAAATATGCCCCATGTCAATTTTAAAAGAAGCTGTGCTATGATATTGCTTTCTTATATTTAGGGGGACAAGCCGTTCTTTCTACATTGCCTGTATTGTTTTTCACATCTACCGCTCGCTTTCAATGATAAGGATTCCATAGCTGCGTCGCCGTTTTCTAAAAAACGACACTCATGATAAATGACCGATTACGCTCGCTCACAAAGCGTTCCGAATTCTCAGGACATCTATCAGTCTATGTCCGTTCTGTACTAAGTACTGGGTGTCAATAACGCACACATATGTCAAAACCATTTGTCAATATCTTGCAGAAAAGTGACTTTCGGGGCATGAATATTGCGAGCAGATCTCATCGGGACAAAACTTCACTCCCCAGTAAAAACCCTACGGTAGATGACTCCAGGCGAGACATGGACAGATTGAAATCGCGAAGTGATTGAAGCCATCATTTTCGTTACCAAACCATCCCGACTTTTAAGGACAAGCTGCCAAATTGCATATGTAGCTTACTACAGAATCATGTACAACTAATCTTACCGGCGACAAACGACTACCTCAGTTCCGTTAGCAAAAAAAATTGGAGAAAAAATAGGAGACCGCGATGGAAGGTATCGCCCATAATAGTGCAAAAACGGGTGAACGTGAAAGCCTGCGTCTTTTTTTTATCACGACCTTCAATCCTTTCCGGTGCCAGAAACAAAGACCAGCTTTTTTCCGAGAGAGTTCTTGAGTGGGTGCAACGAATGTTCTCGTTCAAGCAACAAAACCAAGCAACAATGACATTCCAAAAAAATGTCGGGTCGAAATCAAACTCTATAATCCTGCACATAGTAAGAGAACTCATAAAAAAATTTAGCACCACGACACCTCCACTTCTAGCTCTGAAGAATTTTTTAAAAACACTTACGAGGGACTAATCCCAGCGCAAACTGGAGTTTCAACCAATGATCAGTTGAATTTTACGGGGGAGAAGAAAAGAAACAATTCAAAAATCGTTGAATTTTCTTACTGCACCTGGGCAGAACAAAAACAACGGTAACCTTTTTTTTTGAATTTTATAAACTCGAGCACTTCCAGCCCAAACTTTGTCCAGGGTAGTAATTTGGGGCACTGAACACGAATATATGTCCACTTTCAGTTTTTCGAAAGACTACTATAGGTTACTGCGGACAAATGATCCTTTCCTACTATAACTTAAAGTAGTCTTCTAAGAAACTGAAGATGGACCTTATATTCGCGCTTAGCGCCTCAAATAACCCCCTGGACAACGATTAGGCCAAAAATGTTCAAATTTCTGAAATCTAAAATTTTTTTTGCAGTTTTTGTTCTATCCATAAGCATTAAGGAACTTTACCAAAGTTAAAATTGATCCCTTTCACCTTCCCCTTAACACCCAACAAACCATTTCACAAAACTCCAGTTTGTGCTGAGATCAGTACCAATTTAGAAGAAAATTTGTCCGAAACAACACAAATTGTGGAGACCCCGAAATCCTTCATGAACACAGAAAGAGTATTTCCCCCAGAAAACCTACGGCCACAATGTATGAAGATTTTAGTACACGAATCAATTATCGAAACAAAGAGCGTCATTGTCAGTCGATGCGGGTATATTTTCGCTAAGAGATGTGTTTTCGCTAAGAAATTGTTTTTTTTACAAAATGATATTTTATTTGAGAAAATAGAAGTCGACCTCACACCTTAAACCAACTTTTTCAACCGATTCCCCACAACATTCATTTATATTCACCTTCTCTCGGGACTTTTTCTGTTGAAATAATCGAGCAAACAGATAAAGAGAGCTTTATTGCAAACCACGGTGCATCTACGCAAACAGACCAATGTATCAGCTCTCTTATCGTCGCGAACCATCTTCGAAGAAAACACCTCCATCCTGAGCGCAATATTTCGGGCACACTCCGCGTTCTCCAGGTCTGCCATCCGATCCTGGCTGGCCGGGAAGTCCGGCCATTCCATCCAATCCTGGTTTTCCTGGAGGTCCTGGTTGTCCTTTCGGGCCTTGTTCACCAGTTGCACCATCTTTTCCAGGTATTCCTGAAGGACCTGGATTACCTGGCAGCCCAGGTGGTCCCTTCTGTCCAGGTGTTCCAGGTTTCGGCTCTCCACTTGGTCCGGGTTCACCTTGAGGTCCTTGATCACCAGGTTTTCCCATCGCTCCTGGATTGCCCGGCGATCCCTTCAATCCTCGAGGTCCAACGGGACCAATGGGACCTGGCTCACCTAAAGGTCCGACCGGGCCTGGGTTTCCAGTGGGTCCTGGAAGTCCTTGAGGTCCGGGTGCGCCAGCAGGGCACGGTTTACAGGGAGGTGGGGTGATCGGCTCGCATGGCTCCCTGGGAGGTCGACCGGGATTACCAGGCAGTCCATTTTTTCCAGCTTTACCAGGCTTTCCTGGCCTACCAGGACGACCTGGAGGTCCTGGAGGACCGGGTAAACAGCAGCTACGGCGACATCCTCCTCCGTTTCCATTTCCCTTTCCGCCAGTTTCAGTTCCAATAGTTTCTCCACCACCTTCGTAGCCTGATGAGGGTGCAGACGTGACAGGAGCAGAAGTCTCAGCGACAGCTGCAGCAGTAGTCTCTTCGGCGGCAGCTTCTTCGGCAGCTCTGGTGGAACGATTTGAATGCGGGAGATTGTAGACATCTTTCCAGAGATCCTTTGCCGCTAACTTGCACTGCATCAACTCCACATGGGCACTGTGTCGAACATTTCGTGCGTAGCTATAGACGATAGGTAAGGTTACACAAATACAAAGCACAGCAATAGCAGAGAAGGTGACAGCTGCGTAGCCGACGAAGCGATACGCCTTTAGCCGAGACTCGCTTTCCATCGAAGAATTCAAGACGATTAACGACCATGATGACCTTTTATATGCACACAACTGGTTGCCCACATTTTTCTCGCGGTTTGGGTCACACTTGTTCTCGCTCTGCTATTGTTTTTAGAAGCACAGTAACACGCGAATGAAAAACTGCCGCATCCCACCTGCATGCGATTCGAATAACTGCGAGTAATTAATTGAAATAGGAAACTTCGCGGTGCTGGCAAATGATGCTTATGTAACAGTTGTACTTGTTAATCGCGGTTCCGCCTCCATTCAGTTAAATTCAGCTTAAACCCACCAAACCCTAGATCGGCTGCCATTTGGTAAATGAGAAAAACCCCAGTCCACAGAGATGGAATGACTTCTTCCTCCCATTGGCGAGGTTCTAAGCAAAAGTCACCGATTTTTGATTGCAGTACACTTCTCAAATGATGAGTTATCCATCCGGCAGAGGAATATTCCTATTTAGAGAAAAAGGTAAAATTTAGATAGATAATCCTGAAGGGCGACCAGAAATAAAATCGAAGCAGAAGAAGACTGAGAGCTAGAGACGTAATCGGTCTTACTCCTATAACGAATTCACCTGGAACCACTTATAAGAATCTTTCACCAAAAATTTCATATCGCTCTTTTGCGATACTTTGCAGAAATGAATGACCTTGAGCGTAATACGGAAATTGGTCACACACCACATTATTGACAGTGCACCCACAATATGTAGTAACGCAACAGCGTTTCGAGTGTACACATGGGAGAAAGTCGATTACAATGAAACTGATGAGTCCCCCAGAAGCTCTCCACCAACAGAAAACTGGCCAAAGCTCCAGCTTTTTTTTAATCTTACAAGGGAACTACTGGCCATTCCGGAGAAATGTACTTTTTCAGAACCGTTTTTAGCGTAGAATCCGATCATGCTCTTCGCAGCTGCCTTAAGCACTCTCTGAAGAGTTATACGCGCTTTTCAAAGCCTGTCGGCAAGCAAGGTAGGGGAATTTTTAGAGTGTTTCGGATAAAAATTTCAGATTCGGCTCAAAACTTGAATTTAGGGTAATCTAGGGTGCTGAGCACGAAGCTAAAGTCCGTTTATCAAAATTCTGAGGTGCATTGCAGGCTACAGTAGGTACCAAGCCATTTGGGGGCCAAAACCTACCTTAGTATTTGGAAAATGGACAAATAGATATTAAATTCGTAATCAGCACCCCGAATAACTCCGTATAGTAATTTTGAGTCAAATCCCAGACTTCGACCGAAATACCATATACCCGCCGTAATCAACCGTAACCTGTCAAAGATCAATGAACGATCCTAAGAATCAGATTCGTGTTCAGCCAACAAATAACCCCCAAGAAGAACAATTCAAGCCATATATATCGTAGCACTCCGGAAATCGTCAGAAGTCGCGATTCGCCATCAAATTTTTCCCCAACGAGAAGCTTTGCACAAATTGAGCCGAAAACTTTGGAAAATTGACAAATAAACTTGATTCCTGATCAGCGCCCCATAAAAAACCCTGGAGGAATTTTAAGTCAAATCTGGAACATTTTTTCCGAAGCGCTCTCTGATTCCCTAATTGGACCCGCTCAACCTATAACGTCGGCATGGATACTTTGCGTTCACTATTGAAGGTTGGTGCAAACTCGATTCTATATGCTTGACATAGGTGCACGGAGTTTGCGCCAGCCTCCAATGGGGAACGCAAAGTCTCATTAGGATTCATGGCAATGTTAAGCACCCGCTCAACCTAAAATCCGTACAGGTCCAAAACTCTATCAGTCTGCACAAAGTTTGAAAGATGTGCCTTCAACCAAACTTTGCTCAGGGGTGTAGTTTTGGGCGCTGAACACAATTATGAGGTCCGTTTCCGGATTCTCCAAAAACTAATACGCGTTTCGGCAAATATAATAGGTACGGGAATCTGGCAAAAAAAACCTTTCTCAGAATGATTTTAGGCAGCTGCGAAGACCACAATCAGATTCTACTTTTAAAAAAGTTCTAAAAAAGTGTGTTTTATCCGGAATGACCAGGCTGACTAAAAGTAGTTCTCCTGTTGAAGGAAACTTGACAAAAGAAGCGCAACTGGATATTTGCAACGAAATATACACCATTATACTTGTAAAGAAGTTTTTAAAGGCAGTATTCACGATAAAAACCGTATTCTAAATTTCTATGTGTTTGAGTAGGAAGTTCACGAAGCACAGGATAATAAGGAAAAGCTCACATGAAATTCTCGAATGTGGGAGAAAAAAACTGTCTAAAAAACGCATTAAATATTTATTTACGCCTGCTGGTGTGTTTTGTGCACTGCGGACGAAACGTCAAACCAAACGTTGCAAATGGTTTTGAGCTTCGAAATAGGTAGGTAAGTGACTTCGTTTTCTGTTTCGTGTACCGAAAACTCCTAAACCATAAAACAGTCAAATTCCTATGTTTGGATATGAGAACTTTCCGGGATAAATAGTCGAAAATTCGACAACTGTTGTTTGGGTAAATGAACGATGGACAACTGCTATATGGCGTGGGCGGGGTGATCCGATGGGACGGGTGGTCCACAAAATTTTCACCCACTTCCTGGCCATTTTTCGTCAAGTTTCCGTCGTCACTCTTCTTAAAAGGACCCAAAGCTTACGTACCAGCGACAAAACGGGCAACTTTTTCATCGTGAACACTGCCTTAGAATATTAATTTACAGGTTTGTAGTCGCTTAACAATTCTCTCAACCGAGCTATGGAGGGGGTTCTCCAAGAGGGCCAGCCTTGCATATTAAAGGTTTTCTAGAGATCTATTCCGTCGAATATGCGTTAGTCGAATATTTCTTACAATTTTTTTTCATTGAAGAGCCCCCACACAGAAACGATAAGACTTCTTGAGCGGCGACAAGCGGTAACTGCTGTGCTACTTTCAACATGGTTGAAAAAGCCTCTCGGTAATTCGGTTATAATAATTGTTGTGCAGCTACTAATTTGAACTCAAAAACGTCATTTCAAGTATATCGTTTAGTATATATTTTGTTGAGAACAGCCAGATCGTCCAGGCGCACTTCCCTTGGAAGTCAGAACAAATTAAGTTGATACCTCATCGACAACGTTGATGTTTGAAAACTATTTTCAGATTCAATTGAATTTCGCAAAGGAGTCGGTCGCACATTATAAGGTTATTGATTTCAAGGAATAGAATATCTGTAAAATTTGAAAAGTACAGTTGCTGCGCACAGCTGAGCGAACTGAACGTTCCAGTGTAGCGTCCACTACAAAAAAGATTCCGATCGAACCCTGAAGCAGCCTCATTTGAAGGTAGTGGCCCCGTCGCGTGCGTGTGCGCGCATATGCTTCTTCTCTTTCCCCATACTCTCTTGCTGTCTCTTACCTCGCCCAGCACACGTCCGCGACTGCACGAACTAAATTTCGCTCCGAGATAGAGAATAGCACAGCAGGATAAGAGAGAAAGAGAAAATGCAGAGCAAAATGTCTGAAATCAGGATGTGCGAAAACCTCTCCATTTGCTTAAAATCACATCTGTTTTCATAGGGAAAGTCCACAGATTTGGAATTCGTCGGAATGCTTTTCACTGATAACAACGCAAAAAAAAATATGCCACAGCCTATAAACTTCGTCTTCGTCCAGATAAATGCAAACAAACGAGGGTCTCTCAGAGGCCTTCAACCGGAGTTTGTGTGGACGGACAACGATTCGAACTGGTGGATAATTTGTGTTATTCGGGCTGTTTTCTAAAGAGCGATGGTAGTTATGCAGCGGATACTCGACGACGATCTGCGAAAGCTACGTCTGCTTTCAATTCTCTAACCAAGTGTTTGTGGTCTACCCCCGTCGTGAAGGAAGTCAAGTTGCGCGTCTACCTATCCGATATTCGCCCTATCATGATGTACGGATCGGCGACGTAGGCAGCACCGAAGACGCAGATGGAAAGGATGGATTGTAAGGAGTGGAAGCTGTTCAGACATTTCTGGCGGCGGATGCGCCACAACGAAGATCTCTACAACGGAATCGACGCTTTACATCAACACTTGACACGAGGGAGGGGCCAGCATATCCCAACACCATCTCAAGCGGCAACGGAAGGTCGTCTTCGTCTGTTCGGGCATATTTTAAGAAAACCGCCAGATCGTCACGTTCAGGATGCTTCCGAGTCCTGTCTGGAAACGGCTGAGTGGACGGATGTGATGAAGGAGGATTTGAAATCGCTCGGCAATTCACGCGCGACGTTTTACTTCGCAGGAAGTGGAATAGCGACCATTGGTTGGATTGGGTACAAATTGTGGCTGGGCACTGTGACAAATGGACACGGCTGATTACTAGGACTGCATACCTCGGTGAAGATGCGGACTGATCGCGTCAGCCGAAAGCCAACCGATTAAGTCAAAGTAAGTCAAGAAACCAAGTCTTTCAACACCAAACAGAGCATTCGTTAAATCAGAAAAGGGGTTGACACAATAGTCCCATGGTTCGCTTATCTTCTACACCGCCAAGCCTAACCCTGTGCCCAACTATAACAAAAGCAGGCAAGTGTGTTGGCCAGTACATCGAGAAACCCACTCATATTGCGTAGACCAGAGCAGGGCTTGTGTTCCTTCAACAACAGTCAGAAAACAGTGGCAGTGGCAGAGATGTAGGAATGATGCTCTGATGAAATCGCCTGAGTGTTTTCTCAGCCTTTTATTTTTTACACTGGCTCCGACGAACGAATGGATCGACCCCCTCGTTCATAAAGGAAGTTAACAGAACTTCACATTAGAGGTGTGCGACATTTCCGGTAAGCTTTGTTGCTTTTTCTCTTCACATCGGTTTCAGTCAACGCTTAGACGTTTGATGATTGCATGACACATTATAAGATGCCCAATTGGTAAGTAAAATCTTTATAAACCTGCCTAAACTGATGAGAGATGATGCGATAGAATCCGTATTCGTATTTACCATAGAGACAGCCGGAAGAATATTGGACAAACTGTGGCGGCGCTGGGCTAAAAAATAATAATTTAGCTACAAGACGCTGATAAGACTGCGGAAAAGAGAAATTTCACACTTTTGCACAATCTACTTTGCAGCAATTGAAAGGACTTTGATTAACAAGCTGATCCAGAGACATTACGCATATCATGCTACGAAAATATGGGGAAATAATTGATAATGAGCTCCGAAAATTGGTATCAAAAGTGTAACCTATGAATAAGCATTTACAGTCTGATAGTGGAGAAACGCTTCTTCGTTCTTCAACTGTTGGTTGAGGTGGAGGCATGTCACCCAAGCAAACGAACGGCTCTTCGTTGGGACCAGTCGCGCCCACAAGCACATCAGACTCTGAGAAAGAAATGGATAAGACAATCAATAAAACTGAAATTTCTCAAGCAATCAAGCAAGTAGCAGATATATATATATATATATATATATATATATATATATATATATATATATATATATATATATATATATATATATATATATATATATATATATATATATATATATATATATATATATATATATAATTTCGACTACCTGTTAGGAATTTTCAATCTTTGAGCATTTTCTGCTCTCAAAAATAGCATTTTTACTATAACCACAGGTAGGTCTGAGGCTTAGCCTAGAGCTAGTGTGAAGTTTTACAAAACAGCGTTTCGATAGTTCTAGACATGAGACCCACAGACACATATGTTTGACGTCGGCATGGATCCGAAAAAGACCTCGCCTTCACTATTGAAGGTTGGCGCAAACTCGGTGCCATATGCTGTAACGTAGGCGCAGCTACAAAGATGTCGTACGTTCGTACCGTGGAAGTGTGGAGCAAAGAAGACCACCTCCGTGCAAACCGACGTCAATCCCTCCGCGGAGAGGGCTTTTGTCATGGGAGAGGTGCTGGCTGGCCGCAGCTCTCCTGAAGATCCTACTACAAAGAGCCGGCGTCGAGAAGAGCCCAGGACCCGCTCAGAAGAAGAAGTACACTTGTGCCACATGCGAAAGAGATGCCACTTGGAATGGAACAAGTGACCAGTGTTTCGGATGCCAAAGGTGGGTGCACTTCTCCTGTTCGGGCCTCAGTTCTGCGAGGCACCACGATTCTTCCTTTCGTTGTATTGTGTGCTCCGCCTCCAGTAACCCTAATTCCTCATCTACCAACCGCCCCCTCTCTATTGTACATATAAATCTCAACGGCCTTCGCGCCAAGCTCTGAATTATCTCTCTTCGCTCGTACTCCTCACCCGGATGTTATCATGGTTAAGGAAACCAAACTCTCTCCCTCTGCTACCTCTCGGCATCCAAACATCCCGGGCTACACTGCTTATCATACTCCTAGGTCATCTCAAGGAGGCGGAGTCTCCACTTTTGTTCTGTCCTCTCTTCCCTCTCACATAATTCCAAACACTCCAGTGGATGGCACTCTCGAGTACATCCCCATCCATCCATCTCTAAAACCACCACTTTCCCTTTTTAATATATACATTCCTCCCTCTACATCCTGTCCACCAACCTACAACCCTATCCCCCTACTCAAGCAGCTCTAAGACTGCTCTCTATCTCCCTCAATTGTCTTTACGGGTGACTTCAATGCTCAAACGTTCTGCTCTTCGCTTGACTCTGATGCTAGAGGAAATGGCGTCGGAGAATGGGCGGAGGAGTGCGACCTGGTCATTTTAGACGATGATCGGCCCACTCGTCTCCCTGCCAATGGCCGATCTTCCAGCCCAGACATCTCCCTCGTCTTTTCTAACCTCTTTAATGCTTGCTCTTGGTCAACATCCACAACTCTATCCAGTGATCACATTCCTGTCTTTGTTGATATTGATCTCTCTAACTCTCTGGCTCCCTATACAGGTGTTCGTCATCATTCTTATCCTAATTTAGGCCTTGCAGACTGGAGCCTGTTCAGAAAGGTTGCACTCCGCCAAGCGGCCGAATATCCGTGGAATGGCAATGTACACCAGAAGGAGCCCCACCTCTCTGATGCCATCAGGAAGGCGATGAAAGCTGCGATCCCTGAAGGTCGTGTCAAGACCTTCTTTCCCAATGTCACCAGGGAGACACTGCACAAGATAAGAACAAGGGACGCAAAGAGAGCTGCAGATCACCTTGACCCAGACATCGCAGAGCTGGATAACGAGATCAGGAGGGACCTTGACAGACACAAAAAGGAAACTTGGGAAAAGTTCACTGAGAAGATGAACTTCAGAAATGATGCAGCAGCAACGTGGAAGGCTTTGAGAAGGATCTCCGGAAAGTTCACCTCCGCCAATAATTCCACGATTGAATTTGAAGGTGGAGTCTTCAAGTCAGGGGAAGAGGCCGCAAATGCTCTTGGGAAGCATTTTTTCATCACTAGAACCAAAAGGGAAGCAGAATAGAGTAACTGTGCGGGAACTCTGTAAATTGCCACTCATGGCTGAAAATGAAGCAGTCACGCCCGCACAGGTCGAGAAGATGATAAAGGAGATGAGTAACTCGAAGGCAGTAGGGCCAGATGGTCAGCTTCTGCCCCTTCTCGCTGACGTCAGTAATACTTCGTTTCGCACATGTACATTACCCAAAAAATTGGAAATTTTGTGATTCCACTGCCGAAGCCGGGAAAGTCACCATCCACTGCTAAAGGGTACCGGCCGATCAGTCTGCTCTCACCCATTGCCAAAGTTGAAGAAAAACTGGCTGTGGAGGAGATTGCCGAACACAACAACAAGCAACAGCATCAGCATGGTTTCTGTAAATTACATTCCACCACTACGGCTTTGTTGGAAATTGTGAGCTATGTTCTGGACGGCTTCAATGCCCAAAAACCCCAACGTACTGTTAGTGTGGCCCTCGACTTAACCAAGGCATTTGACACTGTCAATCTAGGCATACTATTGGAGGGTCTGTTGAAGTCTACCATTAAGACCTGGATGAAGCGGTGGATAACCGTCTGCACTAAAGGACGTCGGGCAAATGTGTTATTCCAGGGACATGTCTCCAAGAGCATCCCCATAGCCGCCGATGTCCCTCAAGGAGGAGTTTTATCGCCTGCACTTTTCAGTTTATACCTTGGAGATCTGCCCGTTCCTCCTCCAGACATCAAGGTCGTTGCATATGCGGATGATATCATGAATGTAGCCGCCAGTAAGATCAATGACTACTTGATCAAGTTGAAATGTTTTCTCGACAGCAGAATGCTCACGGTCTCTGCCTCTAAATCATCCGCCACCGTCTTTTCCACTATAATGCGGAGCACAGTGTCCATACAATGGTAAAATGGGACGAAACTCAATTGCCGGACGCCCGATTCCCCAAGCTACTCGGACTCGTGTTGGATCCCTCGTTGAATTTCATAAGAACACTGAGCAGAAGCAAGCCACAGTGAAAACAAGACTCAACGGCCTACGTGCTCTCGGTGGAACGTCCTGGGGGTGCAGTGAAGAAACGATCCTGACCCCGTATAAGGCTACTGTGCAACCCACCTTGGAGTATGCTGCGCCAGTCTGGCAGCACATCGTGTCGGACTCATCTTGATCCGAGCTGCAACGCGTCCAAAATTGTGCTCTGCGAATCTGGACGGGCTGTTCCAGAAGCTCTCCAATTGAGCACTTACACGCCGAAGCTCGCATATTGCCAGTTAGAGACCACTGCCAACTCCAGGCGCAACAAATGTTAATTAACATCGTTAAGCAACCAAATCATCCGTCGCGAAGAGTATTAAACCCAGTAAGAGAGAGAAAGATGTATTAGAAAGCCGTTCGCCGATGCTCCCTCGAAAATAGATGTGCAGAGATGGACTGAAGCACAACAAGCTCCGTCTCTTGCGCGCGGAGCATACCCGATTCGTGAAGGAGCACTTGGACACAGTTGCCATAAACTCCATTTTGGGAGTCGCACCTCCCAAGGCCAGCGAGACCGAGATAAAGCTTGGCAGGCGTGTCCGGTGCACCCTTGCCTCGTTACGCTGTGGACACTCCCCAATGTTGATGTCATATCTGCATAAGATCGATAACAGCAAGCCTGACGAGTGCCCGGATTGCGGTGGCCAACTCAGAACTTTCCAGCCTAGCTATTTCCGCCTTATAAGTATGTAGTCTGATAGCATCATGCTACATACCATAAAGACGCAAATACCTAGAACTAAAGACGCATGTATCCTTCCTCAAAGACGCATGTAACAAACGCTGAACACGCAGGCGCCTTACATTAAAGGCGCATGTATCATTCCTCAAAGACGCATGTAACAAACGCTGAACACGCAGGCGCCTTACATCAAAGGCGCATGGATTCTTCCTCAAAGATGCATGTAGCAAACGCTGAACACGCAGGCGCCTTACTCTACGTTTGCGTGCCCAATACACTATGGATATCAGAGCCCTCGCCAGGGCGGCGGTTGTGGACTCGGGAGAGACCAATGAACTATTTATTCCAAATGACAACGACTTGCCCTTATGAGGCGCGCCGTACATCGCGTGAGTTCGCAATCGATGTTCAACATGTGCATGACGATAACTACGGCAACGGCCCAATCTTCGTGGGCAAAAACACTAATTATCTTCATATTTGACTACGACAAGTGCATTAATGGATAGCCTAAGGTTCCTACGTTCTTGTAGTTAACAAATAAAAGAACAAAACAATATGACATTGAGATTATTACTGATTATTATTAAATAACTATGAGATTTAACCTTCCTCGGGAAGATTGTTTCATACCTCGAGCTCGCAGATACCTTACTGCAGAGAAACGTTGTTACTGCAATACTGGCCATTACTTTGGCGTTTTTGGCCCAAAAAAACGCTAGAAAGCATTTTTTCGCTCTTTTTTCCATAACTCTGTTCAAAAGGGTCCATTTGGGAATCTAACAAGATATTGGGAATCAGCATCGTGTGCTCTTTTTTTCTGGAATAACACATGGCTCCCTCTTAAACAAGATATGTATGCAAAATTAGACAAGAAACAATCAACCCGAATCGCGATTTCGCAATCAAGGCATTTATGAGCGAATGTGTCCATGCTGTTACGCCTAAACGCTTTGTACAAAGTAAGCCAAATAGTGCAAATGCTAAAAGAGAGTACTCTCGATCCTGATTCCAAATATTTCTTCGGATTCTCAAATTGACCATCATGAACAGAGTTAAGGCAAAAGGGCGCCGGAAAACGCAAAAATTATGGCCTCATAGTGCTTTTCTAGACCCGTTTCTGTACGTTTTTAACTCTAATGCGGCAGTGAGCTACCGATTGTTTTAATTTTCGACGAAATTAGGGAGACGATATTCACCGTGGACACGTAACTGTGCGTAACTGAATTTCGTATTTTCGTGAAGCGCGAATCGTAATTTAGCGAAAATGCGGAATTTATAGTGGACCTATACTTTTGCACTGCGCTCTATACCAGAAACAATCAGGTTGCCTATGTAAGTTCAAACCGAATTTCAGGGCGTAAAATTGCGGATCGCACGAATTTCTATGTAATATGTGGATTTTGAGTTTTAGATTTGACGCCAACAAAGCGTTAAGGTACGCGCGGACGAGTATACTCGTCGTCTACAGCTCCGCGGTTTCCTTATTTTTCACGAACACCGCAAATACTTGAGAAGCCCAGGATGTGTGAAAGTCATGTCTAGGATCAATGTCCCGACTTCAGTAAGCACAAGACAGCAGTCGTACGCTACCGCCTTGTTTTGAAATATAGTTCGTAGAATCACGAACAAATTGAAAATCTGAGAAAGTTTCCTTATCAGCAAAACACATGAACTTATCGGGGAAAGGTGAAATGTAGTGGTTATCGACGAGAAATCAATCAGTTGTGAAAGACGCACTCGTCATAAACAATTTGAGTAGCTTTCTTGCGTCTAAACGGTTTGTTACTTGCGTCTTTGTGGTCTCTTCCGAAAGACGCACTTACCATACACGCCCCCTCGTATGTTACTTGCGTGTTTTCATACGTGCAAGTGACAAGAAATGACGTTTTCGACCCTGTAAAGACGCATGTAACAAGGAATTGGGCTAATTAGACGCAACAACCTAGGCTGGAAAGTTCTGAGAAGGGCATACTACTGCACACCTGTTCAATTGCCCGAAGAGACCAACCTCATTGACAACAATGGATTTGTGGATGCACCCAACGTTAGTGGCCGAGTTTCTGAACCTATGACGAGAACCCTCTCTGTGGCTGCAAAGAAGAAGAAGAAGAACGTAGGCGCACAGAGTTTACGCCAACCTCGTAAAGACTCTTCAGAATCCATGCCGATGTTAGGTCCGTGGCTTGTTTCCTCAAGAAAAATCATTTAAACTCAAACCGCGGCTGGCGCGGTGGTTTAAATCCCACCAACGGCTGGCTGATAATTACCAGCCAGCCGCCGCGGTATGAATTTAAATGTTTTTTTTTTCATGAAAAACAATCCGTGGGCCCAACTATACATTAGGCTTCGATAGTACTTGCTCAATGTTGGGATTGTACAAATTGTGGTGCGCGCGAAGCGCGCACCAGATTTGGTTTTGAATCGCCCCCGCGCGCAACCCCTTTTTCGAAATTTCAGTTCAGAGTGAACATAGAAATTAGCTCTAAATTGCATTGAAAAGAGCGCAAAAAGTTGGTTATAACGCCCTAAAATGGTTTGGAATGGTTTGCTGGTTTTCGAGTAAAAAGTGAAAGACCGCGGGTTTTGGTTGTTAATCTCCTTTTTTTTCAGACGGCGTTCACGATCTTGCGGGTACACTTAAAATTGAGCTAGGAAGCTCATTTTTGGACTGGAGGCTGGAAATGGATGCAGGTCGCTCCTATTCCATTTTGAACTTGATACCTTAACTATGAAGGGTACCTCAAAATCGTGGGTTTACATACTAAATTAGCCGTGGAGCACGAAAACTGCTTTTTTTCTGCTACGGCTGTGAAGACCGGGGTGTGTGGGTGAGTCTTCAGCCAATCAACACAGGTCGTCGGAGGTAAGTACTGAACTTGTCAGAATTCTTACTCATGACGTGATCGATCGATAATCAATATAATCGAATTTCGAGCTTTTTGCACAAAATGCGGCGAGGAGTGGTGAATGCTGGTGGGATTGGTTTTCTTGGTTAGGGAATTTTGCTCATCAGTCGTTATCGATAAATACCAATCAATAGTATTGATTTTTTCGCCTGTTGCATAAAATGCCGCAATGATTTTTGATGGCTCTAACAAGTCACCTGTTAGGGAAATTCTTCTCATCATGCAAGATCAAATATTAATGATCAATAATATCGAGTTCCCACATGTTGCACCAAATGCGGCAATTAGTTTTATTTTCTATGGTTGTAACTCAAATTTTTCAAAATTTGTACTCATACGACAATATCGTCTGTTAGATGCTTCATCATTCCGAAATGAAAATCGTTGAGCAAAATCGAAGTCAGAAAGGGAACCTTCGGGAAAAGTATGTGAAATTTCTGAAAATTTAGCTTCCTGGCAAAAGTAACGATTTAGTGATAGTGAAAAAAAACTTCAAAAATATCTTGAAATATCTTAAAAATGATTTGGCGTGAAATAACCTGGAAAAATAGAAAAAGATAGGAAATGAAGTGAAATAACCAAAAACACGATTTGGTGGTCGATCATTTCACAAGCTCCTCCATTAAACTTATCAAAACGAAATCAAGCACGACATGGAATGGAGTTCACCTAGCATGACCTATGCTGATTCCCTCATTACAGCTTTCAAAAATGGCCCAATGTTTCCGTTGCGCGCTTGATTTCGTTTTGATAAGTTTAACGGAGAAGCTTGTGAAATGATCGACCACCAAATCGCATTTTGGTTATTTCACTTCATTGCCTAGCTTTTTTATTTTTCCAGGTTATTTCACGCCAAATCATTTTTAAGATATTTCAAGATATCTTTGAAGTTTTTTTTTCACTATCACCAAATCGTTACTTTTGCCAGGAAGCTAAATTTTCGGAATATAAAAGTCGAAACACCCGAAACGACAAACCCACTTGCGCAAAATCTCAAAACTGCAGCTGGAAAGCCGTCAAAATCTCATTCGAATTCAGTCAAGCAGATTCTGACAAATTCTAATTTGCAACTTCGAGTTTCTGAGTTTGTTCTTTCGAGTGTTCTCCATCGCTGGTTCAATTTAACTTTTCTCTTTTGGAAATCCCCGAGATATTTAGAGACCTTTGAGGACAGATCATTACTGACGTGTGTCCCATACCTACAATAATTTATGAACGGCTTTGTCCGGTTCTGTAACACTTCAAGGTAGGTTTATTTCAAGCTCCAGTAAGATAGATTCGCAAGCAATATCGAAAGAAATCTAATTCGATAGTTTTGCAGAACTGGAGGAGAGGTTCAACAGAAAAAGAGCAGTACAGGTCGTCCACCCGATCGTTCTTGTCAATGCATTTGCTCCCATATGGGGAAAACACCAGACATATGAATATATGTTAAAACGATCATTACAATGGGTGAAAACGGATGCTAGGTGCAGCCGTCTCCCGCTAATTGGAGTTTACAGTCAGCCCAGATAGTACCAATACTTAGCGTTCTTCCTTGTGCGTTAGCGCGAATTCGGTGCTTATATATTATTATAAAATAGTTGTACCAAGTTTGCACCAACGCACAATTAGTAAAACATCACTGCGATCTGTGCTGACTGCACCTTCTATAAAACGTCGTAATTCACATCATTCGAGGCGCGAGCGGCGCGCGCGACGCCTGGGCCTCCGCTTGTCCTCCGCTCTCTCACTGTCTCTAACCTCCGCTCCACACCAGCACGCGTAAAAACCATGTGAATTTAGCCGTTTTATAGCCTGTAGTTTAGCATGCGAGCCAATCGCCAATAAACACAGTTGTCCTTATGTAGTCGCAAGTCTTACCCCACGTCGCTATCACCTCAGGTTCGGAGTTCCATGCACCTATGATACGCAAAAATGGCTCTAGAGGTCAAGCGGTAGCAGCTTTAATGTAGTAATGCAGCTAGCAATTGCCTAACTCGCTCGAGAAGCACCGAATTTTTGTCTCGAAAAATTCTCGACCCCATTAATTTCCTGAGATTTATCCATTTTTAGTGGCGAAATATGGGAAGTGTAAAAGAAATCTATCCGCCAATCCAGAAATAGTCATTTCTTGAAAAAGCCACCTTTTAAAACATCGTCATCAATATCATCCAGACTCCTGTCGACTAGTACTAATAAGTCGCCGATTGTTTGCTGCAGAAAGCGAATCACTTGTCGTTCACTCCGAATCGGCACATTATTGATGGCAAGGAGGGTATCTCCTGAAAGGCATACAACACACTAACCTCTAGTCAGTGGTAGATCAAAGTAAACAGTAGATCACAGCCTTGAAAAGAAAACGGAATCGGCGTCACCTGGTTTAAAACCCGCTTTGTCTGCAAGACTCCCTTCATCAACAATGGCAACACGCACTGGCCGACTTCCATTTGCATACGCGAGAGTCTGAAGAAAAGACAACCGTACCGCTGATGAGAATTTTGTTCAAAACGCCATTGGCCAGGGTATCTAAGAAGATTAGATGGGCAGAAGGAAAGGATAAAACTGGAGGCAAAATTTTTTCATCGATGACCACAACTTAAATGGGATGCCGTGAATACCCTTGACTCAGGCGTTATTGGCGGAACGATTCATACGTCAAGTGTATACGCGTTTAACAGGCTTCCCAGGGAGCAAACGATTAAAATAGAATTTGTCTCTCTTCAGTTTTCTCCGTGTTGTTTAGTGCGACTTCTTTTATAATTTTCTTCTTCACTGTATTCTTTTTTTCTTTCACACGACGCCTTATGTGCCTTCACTAAACTAGTCTAATAAGGAGCGTGCGCCGCGCAAGATAGGAGGAGTGGAGCTTCTTAAGGAGCAAACGTTGCAAAGGTGAGAAGTGAGCAGGGCGCCATGGGAATCGGGCTCCACTTCATAGCAAGCTATAGCGCTTAATGATCGGCGTGCATCGCATGGAGAAAAGTGAGTAGCGCTTCACGGAAAGCGTTCGCCGCGTCATAGAAAAGGAGAAACGCATTAAGGGAAGAACCGCGGCGTGGAAAATGACTAGCAATACTAGGAAAGTGTGGGGAGCTGATTGAGTGGAGACCCTTAGGAGACGGTTAAAAGCATGGAAAGAAAGATTCCGGTGGTGGTTGAAGAAAGCTGTGGTGAGATACTGAGGTGAAGCAAAATGTTAGACGAATTTATGAGCAAGGAGCGGTGGAGGAAAACTCTCCGCACTAATTACGAGAAAGTAGGGAGGGGTCGGGAGACGCATGAGAAAGCTAAAAGTACGAAGGAGAAAGAGAGGGAAAGAGAGAGAGCCAGGAAATCAGAAGTTTGAAGGAATTGTGCAGAAGCAACTCTTCAGCAACATTCAGGAACAACTTTCGTCGCTCTCTGTACGACGGGTAGTCGCGTCGAATACGGGGTTGCGCGCGTCCAGCGTGTTGGGTGGCGTCGTCATGGAAAGAACGACCGATATGGCGCAGCGTTTCATTTCCCCATGGCCACCACTCCTTCCTCATCTTTCTCTTCCCTTTATTTTCTTTCCATTTTCTTTCCTCACCTTCTTAGTTGCCTGATAACCTTCTGAAAGTTGCTTGTGTTCAAATTTTGCCTAATTCGCAGCTTATTTATGTTTACCTCCCACGCCGGATGGTTTTAATTTCAGTAAAGCGCAGAAGCGGTGAAAGTACATTAGTTCCGTTTTTTTATACAAATATAGCAAATAAGAAGATGAGGAAGAGGATGGAAAGGAAAGGGAAAAAGTGTCGGCTGCCGAGATGTCGTACGTTCGTGCCGTGGCAGTGTGGAGGAAAGAAGACCACCTCCGTGCAAACCGACGTCAATCCCTCCGCGGAGAGGGTTTTTGTCATGGGAGAGGTGCTGGCCGGCCGCAGCTCTCCTGAAGATCCTACTGCAAAGAGCCGGCGTCGAGAGGAACCCAGGACCCGCGAAGAAGAAGAAGTACCCATGTGTAACATGCGACAGAGATGTCACTTGGTATGGAACCAGCGTCCAATGTTTTGGATGCCAAAGGTGGGTGCACTTCTCCTGTTCGGGCCTCAGTTCTGCGAGGCACCACGATTCTTCCTTTCGTTGTATTGTGTGCTCCGCCTCCAGTAACTCCAATTCCTCATCTACCAACAGCCCCCTCTTTATTGTACATATCAATCTCAACGGCCTTCGCGCCCAGCTTTCTGAATTATCTCTCTTCGCCCGTACTCATCACCCGGATGTTATCATGGTTCAGGAAACCAAACTCGCTCCCTCTGCTACCTCTCGACATCCAAACATCCCGGGCTATACTGCATATCATAATCCTAGGTCATCTCAGGGAGGCGGAGTCTCTACTTTTGTTCTGTCGTCTCTTCCCTCTCACATCATTCCAAACACTCCAGTGGATGGCACTCTCGAGTAAATCCCCATCCATCTACCTCTAAAAACTCCACTTTCTCTTTTCAATATATACATTCCTCCTCTTACATCCTGTCCACCAACCTACAACCCTATCCCTCTACTCAAGCAGCTGTATGACTGCTCTCTATCTCCCTCAATTGTCTTTGCGGGTGACTTCAATGCTCAAACGTTCTGCTCGTCGTTCGATTCTGATGCTAGAGGAAATGACGTCGAAGAATGGGCGGATGAGTGCGACCTCGTTATCCTTAACGATGGCCAGCCCACTCGTCTCCCTGCCTACGGTCGATCCTCCAGCCCAGACATCTCCCTTGTCTCTTCTAATCTCTCTGATGCCTGCTCTTGGTCTACATCCACAACTCTTTCCAGTGATCACATTCCGGTCTTTGTCAATATCGATCTCTCTAACTCTCTTGCTCCCTATACAGGTGTTCGTCATCGTTCTTATCTCAATTTAGGCCTTGCAGACTGGAGCCTGTTCAGGGAGGTTGCACTCCGCCAAGCGGCCGAATATCCGTGGAATGGCAATGTACACCAGAAGGAGCGCCACCTCTCTGATGCCATCAGGAAGGCGATGAAAGCTGCGATCCCTGAAGGTCGTGTCAAGACCTTCTTTCCCAATGTCACCAGGGAGACACTGCAGAAGATAAGGACAAGGGACGCAAAGAGAGCTGCTAATCATCTTGACCCGGACATTGCCGAGCTGGATAATGAGATCAGGATGGACCTTGATAGGCACAAGAAAGAATCTTGGGAAAAGTTCACTGAGAAGATGAACTTCAGGAGTGATGCTGCAGCAACGTGAAAGGCTTTAAAAAGGATCTCCGGAAAGATCACCTCCGCCAACAATTCCACGATTGAATTCGACGGCGGAGTCTTCAAGTCAGGAAAAGAGGCCGCAAATGCTCTTGGGAAGCATTTTTTCATAACTAAATCAAGAAGAGCGAAGCAGAATAGAATAACTGTTCGGGAACTCTGTAAATTGCCACTCATGGCTGAAGATGATGCAGTCACGCCCGCTCAGGTCGAGAAGGTTATCAAGGAAATGAGTAACTCGAAGGCAGTAGGGCCAGATGGTTTGAGCCCAGCAGTTCTAAAGAGACTGCCAAATGAACTACTACCCCTGCTCGCTGACGTCATTAATACATCGTTTCGCACCTGTACATTACCTCAAGATTGGAAAGTAGCACGCGTCATCCCATTGCCGAAGCTGGGTAAATCACCATCCACGGCAAAAGGTTACAGGCCAATCAGTCTTCTCTCACCTATTGCCAAAGTTGCGGAAAAATTGGCTGTAGAGGAGCTTGCCGAACATAATAGCAAACAACATCATCAACATGGTTTCCGTAAGCTACATTCCACCACTACGGCCCTGCTGGAAATTTTGAGCTATGTTTTGGACGGCTTCAATGCCATGAAACCTCAGCGTACCGTAGGTGTAGCCCTCGACCTAACGAAGGCTTTTGACACTGTAAATTTGGGCATTTTGTCGGAGAGCCTGTTAAGGTTTACTATTCCGCCCTGGCAGAAGCGGTGGATAACCGCATTCACCAAAGGACGTCGGGAAAATGTGCTATTTCAAGGGCACGTCTCCAATAGCATCCCAATTGCCGCCGGCGTACCTCAAGGAGGAGTTCTATCGCCTGCTCTTTTCAGTCTGTATATTGAAGATCTACCCGTTCCATCCCAAGACATCAAGGTCGTAGAATATGCGGATGATATTACTATACTATTGGGGGCATTGGTGAGGAATGCTAGTGATAGAGCTGAGTTGTTGGCGGACGTATTTCAAAAGTCGTTTTCTGAAGTCTCTTCTATGGACAGTCTGCCTGTCTCCAATTCTTTCGCTGTTATGGCTGATTCATGTTGGTTTTACAAAGATGAAATTATCAAAGAACTTCTTGCCTGGCCTTCATCCAACTCTATCACTCCCGACGCCATACCACTCAGCTTTGTCAAACAGATCGCTCTTGATATTGCAGGTCCCCTGGAGTTCATTTTCAATCTGAGCTTCATGTCTGGTGAAGTCCCCATCAAATGGAGGCAATCATTTGTTACCCCTATTCCAAAAAAGCCCCCTTTCACAGACCCTGCTAATTTCAGACCAATCAGTATAACATCTATTTTCTCACGGCTGTTCGAAAAAATTCTGAAGAGAATCGTTTGTCACTTGGAAGCGAATCAGGTTATCTCTCCCTTCCAACATGGTTTCCAGGGAGGGAAGTCCACTGTGACGGCAACCATAGAAGCACTAAACAAGTGGACGGCTTTCCTAGATGTTGGGAAGAGTGTTGATGTTGTGTACTTTGATTTTGCTAAGGCTTTTGATAAGGTTCCTCATGACAAATTATTGCAAAAACTCTCAATGGTTGGTATCCATACGCGAATAGTTTCGTGGGTACGTTCGTTCCTATCTGACAGGACGTTCTCGGTCTGTGTTGACTCTTCTCACTCAACTCCAAGGCCAGTCCTGAGTGGTGTACCACAAGGCGGGGTATTGTCGCCCATACTTTTCAACATATACACTCACGAAATCGCCAGTCTTGTCACTTCCTGTGGCACTGGTTTCAGTGCATTTGCGGATGATATCAAGATCTATCGGGACGATTCCCAACCGGAGAACTGTATCCTGCTACAACAGTCTATTGACATTGTTAGTACTTGGTCTCGCGATTGGAATCTCCCGTTGGCAAAAGAAAAAACGAAGGTTCTCCACTTGGGTAATAGCAATGCTAACAGTAAATATACTGTCAGTGGCTGTCAGATCCAAGAAGTTGACCAATTAACTGATTTAGGGTTCACTATTACTACAAGTCTGAGTTTTGATAAGCACTGTGAATCTATCTCGAATAAAGCAACTTTTGCTATGAATAATATTTTCAGGGGTTTGTCAACTTGCAATCCCTCTGTGCTTATCAGAGCTTACACCACGTATGTAAGGCCTCTACTCGAGTACGGTACCCCGGTATTCAACCCCGCCAAACCCAAGAACAATAATAGATTGGAAAAGATACAGAACAATTTTACTAGAAGAGTTCTTATCAGACAGCATGGCTTCATTTTTGGGCAATTGCCCTCCGCTGCTGAAAGAAATGCACTCTTTGGCCTTGAGCCTTTGGCTCTCAGAAGGAAGAAGAATGATTTATTTCTGTTCCATCATATCCTTCTCAATGGCAAGTTTGGTCTTAGGCCTGGGGATTTCGTGAGAACGAGAGATTCGGTAACCCCTCATACACTGGAGGGGGGCAAGCGCCGGACAATAGAGCCCGTTTTCGACTTGGGGGAGCGACAGCGCAGGCCTCCCCCGAGGGGGGCTTCAGGGGAGGGCCCTGCTCTCCTCCGGCGCTTGCCCCCTCGAGAGGAAGAGAGGGAAGAGATGGGAAGAAGTCGTAGAAGGTAGTTTACGACAATAGAGGGCAGAGAAGGCATCTATCACGTGCTCGGCCGGTATAAAAGGCGTCTCACCTCATGTAGAGCCTCATTCGGCCCAACAGGGCCGGCCCTGAACGGCGACTTCGAGTCACTGTCAGAAAGGGATATTTTGGAGGAAAGCGGAGACGCTTTCCGGGGAGAGGTGACGTCACTGCTCCGGGGCAGTGATGGGGGCTTCAAGGCAGTGACAGGGGGCTTCAGGGCAGTGACAGGGGGCTTCAGGGCAGTCACAGGGGGCTTCAGGGCAGTGACGGGGGCTCCGATCAAGCCAAATTGTCACTCCGGCGGTAGCCCCCTATTTGGGGGGGCAGCGCCGGTGTCCGGAGGGTTGCCTCTGAAGAGGTGCGCTGGCCCCCTCCAGTGTATGAGCCGGGGGGGGGGGGGTCCGATTAAATTCCACCGTACCGTGTCAAATCTTGAAAGTCGGCGCTGCTTTTTCTCTAATAGAATTGTTCCAGTATTCGAAGATCTCAGTAGGAACGATACTATTCCTATAAACTTGGGCGCCTATAAGAACTCAGGGCACATGAAACTGGCTTCCGGGGAGCGGCGAAGTGACCCTGCGTAGTGCTGGGTTGCTCGTTTCCCTGTGCTATTCTTCGGACTGATCCATCGTTGTTCTCGTTTCATTAGTTTACAGTAGCTTTGCTTTGAATATTCCGTTTGAGGTTGATTGTTCGTTTTCCTGTTTTCTTTTTTTCCCACACGATAGTAAACTTGTGCAAATAAATAAATAAATAAATAAATAAATAAATAAATAAATAAATATATATATATATATATATATATATATATATATATATATATACTATGCCGGGATCGCGACATAAATGTAGTTGCCAGTAAGATCAATGACTACTTGATCGAGTTGAAATATTTCTTCGATCGCAAAATGCTCATAGTCTCTCGTTAAATCATCCGTCACCGTCTTTTCCACTGATCCTGCGGAGCACAGAGCTCATCCCATGGTGAAATGGGACGAAACTCGCCTGCCGGCCGCCCGATTCCCTAAGCTGCTCGGACTCGTGTAGGATCCTTCGTTGAGGTTTCACAAGAACACTGAGCAGAAGCAAGCTGCAGTGAAAACAAGACTTAACGTCCTACGTGCTCTCGGCGGAACGTCCTGGGGGTGCAGTAAAGAAACGATCCTGACCACGTACAAGGCCATCGTACAGCCCGGTCTGGAATATGCTGCACCAGTCTGGCAGCATATCGTGTCGGACACATCCTGGTCCAAGCTGCAGCGCATTCAAAATGGAGCATTGCGAATCGCAACAGGCTGTTCTAAAAGCTCTCCAATAGAGCACCTACCCGCCGAGGCTCCCATCCTGCCAGTTAAGGACCATTGTCAACCCCATGCACAACAACTGTACATAAATATCCTGAAGCAGCCAAATCATCCGTCGCGAAGAGAATTAGACCCCGTCAGAGAGAGAGAGAGAAGTATAAGAAAGCCGTTTGCTGATGCTCAAACGAAAATCAATATACAGAGATGGACCAACGCACAACAAGAACGCCTCCGTCTCTTACGCGCTGAGCATACCCAATTCGTCAAGGATCACTTATGCAAGACCGCCGTAAAGTCCATTCTCGGAGTCGTGCCGCCTGAGGTCAGCGAAACCGAGATGAAACTCGGTAGGCGTGCCAGGTGCACCCTTGCCTCGTTGCGCTGCGGGCACTCCCCCATGCTTATGTCTTATTTACATAAGATCGATAGCAGCAGACCTGACGAGTGCACGGATTGTGGTAATAAAGGGCATACTACTGCGCACCTTTTCAACTGCCCGATGAGACCGACATCGTTAACACCAGTAGATCTGTGGGAGAATCCGACGCTTGAGGGGCTCAGTTCCTCAATCTATGACAGGACCCTCTCTGTGGCTGCAGAAGAAGAAGAAGAAAAAAAGATGGGGAAGGAGTGCTGGTCATGGGGAAAATGAAACGCTGCACCATATCGATCGTTTTCCATTACGGCGCCGCCCTGCACGCTCGACACGCGCAACCCCGGGTTCGACGCGGCTGCCCGCCTTCTGAGAACGACTTCGACACATTTTTCTCTTTCGAGTAGTCAAGACTGCATTGTCAATAGGAGACTCATGGCTTACGCTAGCGTAATCGACATATGTGGGAAAGTATAATGCCTAACAAGACCCGATGAAGCTGTCCTTCCAACTGGCGGAGCCAGTTCGCCAGCGGAGAAGGACAACGTCCGACGCCGGTAAAGAACAGATGGGTAAATAAACGACAAAAAAGGTATAGGGAACTCCATGCACACTCGCGCGTGCCGCGCCATCTATCGATACAGGCAAGATCAATGGATGACGTAGCAGGCGAGCGTGCTGCGGGCGGTCTTGCTCTGAGGCCAAAGCGCACGGAGAAGACGATAAATGTCAAATTCAGTAAAGCGCATAGTGTATAATAGTCTATGAATCTGATGAAAAAAAAGCTTCGTGTCTGCCGATACGGACAGGGACAAGCGGGCCGTTGTGTAGGACCTCAGCGGTGTTATGACCCCTCCTACTGGTAACTTCTTTTTTCTAAAACTTTCACGATTACCTCCCCATTTTCCCCTTAAAGCCGAAATTGTTACTCATTTTCCCCTTAAAGTCAAAATTGCTACTATGTTCAGCCAAAATTTTCATGTTTGGGCTGGCATTTTTACGACCTCCCCTCCCTACCACACACTTTGGGGAACTACGCAACAACGAGTGGCCCTGGATACGGACCTAGTGGTGAAAGCAGAGAATATAGAGAAGGCTATCGATAAGGAATCCATTGCAGAAGCAAAACAACAGAATTTTTCAAATATAAAATAGGTAAAATCACCTTTTCAAATGCGATTCCTATCGGAGTGACCATATCATGTCGTGAAAACGTGAGCATGACGTTAATCGAATGTGAAACATCGTTAGAATTTCGAAGAAAAGGACGGTGATCTGCAATCGGGATCAATTATATTCAAGCCTCTTGTTGGTAGTATACAGAAGAAATTCACCTAAGGTAGCCGTGCAGTAGACAACATAACAACTGGGATCCTTGTCAACCAATGTCGTTCGTAGTCGTGTGGCTTGCAATACTGTGACTTCCAAACCGCCTTCGATTTTTATATGCGTGAAAGCATCTGAAAGCTTCAACAAATCTACCGAAATTCTTTACTGAACCCCTTCTTTAGAAACCTACTGAGTGAAGGTGATGGCTGAAGGAACGGATTCGGGAAAAGAGGCCGATAGCGAATCTTATAATTCGGCCAAACATGCTTACGCTGCAACGCTCGGCGGATCGACTCCTTTATCAGAGGAATTAACCGTTTCAGTTGGTGGCCTTGAATCTGTGAACTGACCTGAAGGAACGAGTAACTGAATTAATTCCCTGCGACAAAAAGATCAACTATAACCTACATCAGTTCCGAATTCAGGTGTGGAAATGAATGAGAACGTCCAATGATTATATGGTTTCCTTGACAGAATCAAGCGTACCATACCGGAGAGTTTAGTCAGCTTAAAAAAGACGACTAATTGTGAGTCGAATACGCACAAGAATATCATCTAGTACCTTTATGGATAAGTTAGCCTTTTTCCCAAAAACGGTAGTAACATCGATTGACGTCTCAAATCCACCAGTGTAGTCCATGTCGATGAGGAGAGTAATCTTCTGCAACAAAATGCTTTATTACAAAATAGCGCAAAACATAAGTATTGAAGAACAGGAGGTATGGTCGGGGCACCGATCCTTCTCTGGTGAGATAGACCACACTCATTACGTCCCTTAATCAGCACCAGACGAAAAGAACCCCCGACAACGGTCTACCAGCCCACCGCCCAGCGTCAAACGGTTGCTGTCCCGCCGAGAAACGAGTGGTGATTGACTTTTTTTTTCAAAAAAGGAAAATTCTTGGTGGGGACGTTGGATTTTTGAGCTAGGAATGCTAACATTCCTTTGGAGGGGTTCCTCTCTCTCAATGTTATTTAAAAAGTTTCTTTCAAGGGAAAACGTTAGAATTAGCCACAATTTTCAAAGATTTTGCTTAGCAAGGGGGGGGAGATAAGCTCAGACGAGGTCAAAAACAACAGTCTGCTTCACTGTCTGAGATTTTCCGCGCATAGTCTGCTTCCGTTGTTGGTACACAAACTTCCGCCGTTGGTCCGGATACGACGACGATCAGCTCGGGAACTTCTTAGGGTAGACCATCAGCGTCAGCTAACAAACAGACGAACCGCCGAAGCTCCCAGACGGGACTTGATTGAATTTGGACCAACCTAAAATCTTACGAACCCCACCCGAAATTTCCATATTGGGGCTATAACTCCTGTGACCTCCCCAGGTCACGGCGCGAATTTAAGAAGTTCTGATTCAAGTGTGGTGAGAAAGTAGACAATCGCGCCCGATCCTGCCTGTTCGGACGGGCCCACCTTTAGGGTCAAGCGGGGTTGCAAAACGTCGCAACGGGGGGTTGGGGTCGGGAAATTTTTGACCCGAAAATGAAGGTTAGGGGGATCGCGGAAATTTCGGACCGAAAATGAAAATTTCTGGAAGTGATTGGAAAATGAAAATAACGAAAAACAAAGTTTCGATGATGATCACGGGAATTTCGGCCAAAAATGAAAAATTCTCGATATTTCTGGTCACCAAAGGGAAGGATCGTGGCATTGCTCAGGTTTTAGACGCTCGAACCCGATTTCTAAACGAATTTTCGTCGTCTGACAGTTTTAATATTCAAATATAAACTGCCCAGAAACCGCCCCTCGGAGAAGGGGGGGGGAAGGAGGAGGATCGTAAAAATTTTGGATTTAATTTTTGATGGTAGGGGGTCGTTCCGATTTCGAAAAATTAGGCAACACCCCGCATGACCCTTCCCACCTTATCGTAGGACCCTAACAAATCCCGCCATAGGCTGGCGCATACTTGCAGCGACGCGCGAAAACAAAGGTGCATGTCCGCATTATCGAGTTTCGGTCGAATTTAATATTAATAGTTAGACCGCAATAAAGGGAGCTTGGGCAAGCCGTGAACTACAAAGAAAATACCAAATTTGCTGAAATGTTGACAAAAAATATTACACGTAATTATTGAATTCAGAAATAAGTTCTAACGCTCTATATATTTCATTTCCCTTTCTCGTTCCCTCCTGCGTTACTTAGCAAAGCGTCATATAGCATCCGAAAGCTTCTTCTTCCAAAAATTTTCGTTGCCACATCACACGCTATAAATTTCGAATTTCACATATAAATACGCTGTGTGGTTCACGTCTGAAAATTTGAACATGTTTATATTCGCTTTCTATCGAAGAAACCATTGTTTGAACATTAGATTCCTCCGAGAACTGGACGATAGAATCAAAACAAGTTTGCGGGAAATCTTCAACGTGGTGAATTTCTATTTTTTTCTGGAATCGCACCTTCCGCAATTTGATTCCGTTGCAGGGACTTCAAGGTCCCAAGCAAAAACTTAATCCGCGATTTATCAACTATTTTCTTCAAAAATCGATTTTTTTACTTTTTCATTTTCGAAAAAAGTCGAAAAAAAAACAAAATGAATAAATATCGTTGATTAGAAATTACGTAGTACTTATACAAATTAAAATTATTAAATTTATATAAAATGTATGGTGTATGTATAGTGTATATGCATGCAATATAATGTAATGTATAGTGTATTTGTATAATTAAATGTATATAAAATTTGAGGCCTTGAGGTCTCGACACAGAAGGGGAATGGCAGAACTTCCGATTTTGAAGGAACGGAAAATTCCCATCGAAGGGTTTCCGCAAACCTGTTTTGATGCGATCATCTGGTACTCAAAGCAGACTAATGCGCAGTCAATTATGGCTCACTTGATGCTTTGATAGAGAGCGAATATAAACATTTTTTAATGTTCATCACACAGTGTATTTGGATGTAAAATTCAAAGGTATCGCCCGACAAACATCTAATTTCCCATCACTCGACGCGCTGCCTTTGCGCGCGATGCTGCTCTCTCCGTTTTCTGTACGCTCTTTCGCTGCCTCCAACCTCTGCTCCGCACTAGCACGTGAAAGAACTACGGGAATTCGTGTTTTTACAGCCTGTATTGAGGTTTTTAGGGCAGGTGAGTAACGACGGCATGAATCCAGATGAGACTGCGTTCATTGTTGAAGGTTGGCGCGAACTCGGTGCCATCTGCTATAAAATAGGTGCACCGAGTTGGCGCCTAACTCCAATGGGGAACGCAAAGTCTCTTCAGGATTCATGCCGAAGTTAACAAAGAATTTTCGATAGAGGAAATACGCTTTCGGGTGCTATATGACAGTTTGCTGCTCTTATGGAGGATCGCCTACTCGTTTGGCAAGAGCGTACGCGGAAGAAGAAGTCGTCTACAATGGCCGCCAACATTCCGAAGTCAAAGATCCTCAACTATACCTCCCAGAATTCGCTTCTCACGAGTTCTGGAGCCAATTTTTTCGGTGGCGGGTCAGCATAAACCGGCGCTGCTGATCCGTTGTCTACTCATCCGTGCCGGAATCGAAGCAAACCCTGGGCCCCCTCGCCGGGTTCGATGGCCCTGCACCCAGTGTGGTACCTCAGCCGCTGCAGGGAGCGTTCAATGCAGCAAATGGACTCATGTGAAGAAATGCTCCGGTCTCAAGTCCTTCAAGGATGCGGACAGCTCATACAGGTGCCCTAACTGCGTCTCCGTACCGACATATCAACCTCAGCGTTCAAGTCCCGACTCTCTAAAGATGATCCAGTGGAATATAAATGGATTTCGCAACAAATCAGCGGAACTAGAAGCTCTCGCACACCGCATAGGAGCTGACATTGTGGGACTTCAAGAGACTAAACTGGATCCCAATCAAGGATCACCGGTGGTTCGAGGCTACACATGCCTGAGAAATGATCGAACGAGTTCCGGAGGTGTGGCCTTTCTGGTCAGAAACAACTTACAGTGCAGTGTGATCACTCCAGGAACCAGAGATGGTACGACGGAATGCATCTCTTTAGCTGTGGAAACGAAGGCTGGATCTGTGCACATTCACAATCTCTACTCTCCGCCTAGGTCCTCATGCCCACCGCATACGAGCTGTCTATCGCCCAATTCCTGACATGCGGAAACCCACAGTCGTCATGGGAGATGTCAATGCGCACAGTCCTCTATGGTCAGAGGGTGAAGAGGACCAACGTGGACAGGACCTCGAGGAGGACATAGCGCAGTCGAATTTTGTGATTCTCAATGATGCCCATCACCCTACTAGGAAGCCGACGTATGGAAGACCCTCGTCACCGGACCTCTCGCTGTGCTCACAGGACCTAGAATCGTCAGCAGTTTGGGACACTGTTAACACAGGCGCAAGTGACCATCTCCCTATCCTGACGGAGTTCAGAAGCGAGGCCCTTATATCTTCGTCACCGAGGAACACTTTCGTGAACTTCAAAAAGGCGGATTGGCCCAAATTTCTGTCAGTGCTGGAACAACAATCGGCGGATTTCGACTTCCGAGCCACTCGACTGGAAATGGATCGATTTCTCGCATCGGCCGTAAGGACAGCAACGTCACAATCTATCCCTAAGGGCAGACGTAAGGCTTTTATGCCGGGACCGTCGGACTCCGCTAAGGACCTCATATGTGAAAGAGACTCGATTAGAGGGACGGAATCGACCAACACCAGAATCCCTGAGCTGAACAGAGAAATGGCTGATGAAGTGAGGAAGGACCGACAGCAGACATGGAGAACTTTCGTGGAAGGCATAGATCATCGTACAAACTCTTCGAAGCTATGGGCGACCATGAAGGCTCTGGATGGCCGTTCAGTGAAACCCAATCCCATCCAAATTTTGCATAAAGGCAAACGTTGAAAAACAAGAATGCGGCCAACCTTTTATGCAAACCGTTCAGTTCGCCATGCCCTCATAAAAGCATGAAGTCGCCACGAAGGACCTTCCGATGGATCAAAAACTTTCCGAGAGAAGACGTTTCCATCATTTCGACAGCCCTCATCGACGCCGCCTTGAAGAAGTGCAAGCCGTCTAGAGCGTTGGATACAAGTGGTGTGGCCCCTGTAATGCTCAAACATTCAGGACCAATTTTTCGGGAGTGCCTTAGAGCCCTTTTCAACAGAACCCTGTCAACTGGACTGATCCCGGCGTCGTGGAAGGAGGCGAGAATTTTCCCACTCCTGAAGCCTGGGAAACCTGCAGAAGATCTGAACAGCTACAGGCCTATTTCGATAATTTCATCTATGACACGCACTTTTGAAAGAACCATTCTTCCTACACTGGAGACGCACCTGCAAATCCCTGGATGGCAGAATGGTTTTCGGAAAGGCTTCTACACAACCTCAGCGTTGGTCGAATTGACCGGATTCATCACGGATGGGTTAAATGAGAAGAGACCGCCTAGCCGCTCAATTATGGTTGCACTCGACTTGAAGAAAGCGTATGACACTGTGGTTATCTCCAAAAAAAGATTAAATAAAAAAAAATCAAAAAAAGGGTGGAAAAACGCCCCACTCAGGGATCCTCCAAAGAAGAGGACCCCCGCAATGTTGCTTCGATGACGTCGTCAACATGCCGGAAATTGGATCCAGGATCAGTGTGTATGGTGGATGATGGGCAACAACAACAACAACATATGAAAGTTTGCTAAGCAACACAGAAAATAACAAGGAAAAAAATAAAACAAGAAGCGCGGAATCTTATTTCACAACCCAATATATTCTGACCCCTTTTTGTTGTGAAATTCACTTTTTAACGTTTCCCTAATCTTCTCATCCTGAACACTAACCCCAGAGCACCCCCCCCCCACAAACGCATTAGACATTTTATGACCCCTATGAAGCGTTGCCTAATAGCCTTTCCTGGATGAGATATTGCTATGCGAAACCGTCATTTGCGTCATATAGCCTTCTCTTCACTGTCTCCCAAAAAACAGAACCAAATATGAGAAGAAGTGAAGCAAGAAAGAACGTTGACTGAACATTCCAACCGCAACCGCAATACCTCGAAACTACTCTTGTCCTCCGACATTTCCACATTTTCAACTCGAACGGCATTGATACGCGGAAATTTCGTACCGAGCGACAAATCGCGTATACGGATTTCCTGCAACATCACACAACGGGATGAAAACGAACAGACTGAGAACAATAATAAGGTCACCTGTATAAGACGACCAGCCGCAGATCGAGTGCTTATATCATTAAGTTCCATTTGCAAGCGTTTGTGACAAAATCTATAAAAAAACGTTTATAAATGGTTCGGATGTCCAATGGGTATGCAACCCATCTGAACTACAAGAAAGAACGATAAGCAAGTCTTAGATGATGTGCACTATTTTAAACGATCATAAAATCTCACAGGAAATATTATTGTTTGATTTAGAACTTGTTCAAAAAATCGCAACTGTGATATCAGATTTATTTTCAGTAAGCCACCTTTGGCGCACCTAAAACAACATTATGTTTCCTTCTTCCATGTATGGGCAGGGTTGATCAGTGGTCGTACTCATGAAACTACGGGAGCCTCCCAGGAGGGTCCAAAGTTCGCCTTTTGCAAACGTCGGCCGGTTGTAAAAACCTTCCCGGGTTCCATATATAAAATCCCATATATTCATGAATACGGCCACACAGGTTTGAGCAGGGTTGTGACTAAGCACAACAGGGGGTCGTAAAAATTTGGAAACTTCGAAAAAAAGAAAGAAAATTTGGGAGGGGGTGGTCGTAAAATTTTTAGGAAAAAAATGGGAATTTTCTTCAAACCATGTGTAAGGGAAAATGAGGTAGGAGTAGAGACATTGTCTTTTATAACCACAAATGTGGAATTTTGGTGCTATGTGGGAGGGGGGGCACTATGGCGCGATGGACTTGGCCACGCCCATTTTACTGTGCCGCACTAAATTTGAGCACCTACCCGGGGTTTCCCTCCCTTGCCAAAATGAGGAGTCATTGCGGCACGGAAAAATGGGCGTGGCCTAGTGCGGTACAACAGTGCCTCCCCCCTTCCCACATAGCACCGAAATTTTCACAAACTTGTCACAAAAAAGCTAGAGCGATTTTTCATTCCGGGGGGGTCGTAATTTTTTTTCCAAAAGTTCAGTCAACAGGGGGGTCGTAGCTCTGCCGAAATTTGGCACAACGGCCTGCTCGACCCTGCGGCCACAGGCCGCTGCGCAGGGTCAAGCGGGGTGTTGTGTAAATCTTGGCCCTGAGCGCCAAATTTCGGCGGAGCTACGACCCTTCCCCTGTTGACTAACATGTACGAAAAATTTGAAAAATTTTTATGGTCCCCCTCCAGAGTCAAGCGGGGTTGCAAAAGTTCGCAACGGGGGATGGGGGGGGGGATCGCTGAAAGCTTTGGCCCAAAAATGAAGGTTACATAGGGGATCGCAAACATTTTGAACCAAAAATGAAAACTTGGTGAAGATGTCCCAAAAATCCACGATATTTTTAGTCACCCAAGGGAAGGATCGTATCATTGTTTAGGTTTTAGATGTTTGAGCTCGACTACTGAACGAATTTTCGGCGTCTGACAGTTTTCGCAATCAAAAATAGACTGTCCAGAAATCGCGCCTCGTGGGAGATCGCAGAAATTTTGGAGAAAATTTTGTTGATGGGGGGGGGGTCGCTCCGATGTCGAAAAATAACGCAACGCCCCGCTTGACACTGTCCCCCTCGACAAGTGGACAACAATTCCGTATTCAGTGCACCGAATAACCTCTAGAATGGAAATTTTGACAAAATCTGATACTTGGCCCAAACTACCGTATACCCACCGTAATCTACTGCAAGCTGTCAAAAATGGATAAACGGACCTCAGGCTCGTGTTAAGCACTTCAAATAGCCCCTAGAGAGATATTTTGAGCCATAGCTATCGAAGCATTCCGGAAATCGTCTAAAGTCCCGTTTTAGCCCTCAGATTTTTCCCTCCGATCGGAGGTCTTGAACTATTTCAGTGGAAAATCAAAAATACAAAATAAATCTAAGGGAATCAACTTTGGAAACTCGCAAACACTGAATAAATCTAAAAAAAGGAAAACAACAGTTACTGAAAAGGAAGGTTTCTTTAAGAGAACTTCCTTCTTTCTCCAGAAAATTTACGAGCTTCCCCATATCGTCTTTTTTTTACTGTTACGATCCCCCGTTGCGCCAAGTCGCAACCCTTCTCATCCTTACCCCCCTTTCATATTTCGGAAACTGCGAAAAAAATCGCAGATCTAAAGTGGTTAAGCATACCAGAGTATCCCGAATTTTATCGCTGGCGAAAAAAAAGCGAATTCAAGCTGCGATACAGTTGCTTTTTCGAATTCCTCGAAATTTTTTTAAGCAACTTTTTTCGCAGTTTGAAGATTTGCGAGAAGAATGTTTGAGATGATTCTTGTCGCAATAGCGTCATCCTAGAGAAGCTAGCAGCATATTTTTGTTAAGCTCGCATAGAGTATTGTGTATAAAAGTGCGCAGAAATTCAGTCGGAGTGTGCAGGACGTGATAGAAAGTGTGCAGGAAACCAGTGGGAGTGTGCAGGACGTCATAGAAAAAGGGCAGGACAGAATTGGGAGTGTGCAGGACGTCATAGAAAGTGGGAAGGACATCAGTGGGATAGTGCAGGACACCACAGACAGTGTGCAGGACATCAGTGTGAGTGGGCAGGACACCACAGAAAGTGTGCAGGACACCAGTGGGAGTGTGCACGACTTTAGTGAGAGTGTGCAAGACGTGATATAAAGTGTGCAGGGCGTCATAGAAAGTGGGCAGGACTTCTGTGGGAGTGCGCAGATGGGCAGAAACAGAAACCTGGCAACAACCTGCACGCCTTTCTGCTGCGTGCTATCTGGTGCTGCGCAGCTGCATCAAACTTCTGCACACTCTCCGAGCTGTCCTGTACGAATATTGGGATAACAACATCATATTTTTGGATTCTCGGGCCGGGCATCGCATTTGTCCATCTACACTGGACACGGACCGCACTCGTACTTTGCGATTCTTATTTCGCGTTGGCGCAAACTCGGTGCACGAATGTTATAACACATCAGTGCGATCCGTGCCAGTATCAGTGCGATGCGTACAGACTGTAGATGGACAAATGCAATGCCCGGTCCGAGAATCTATGAAAAATGATATTCTGATCCCAATACTCGTGCAGGGCAGCTCGGAGAGTGTACACAAGTCTGCTTCCACTGCGATTTACTGGACGGCACGCAGCAGAAAGGCGTGCAGCTTGTTATTCACGTTCCTGTTGCTCTTCATCTGCACTTTTCTACTGGAGTCCTGCACACTTTCTATCACGTCCTGCACATTCCCACTAGTGTCCTGCACAATTTCTCTCACGTCCTGCACACTCCCACTGGTGTCCTGCACGCTTTCTCTCACGTTCTGCACACTACCACTGGTGTCCTGCGCACTTTCTATCACGTTCTGCACACTCTCACTGGTGTCCTGCACACTCCCACTAAAGTCCTGCACACTTTTTATGACGTCTTGCACACTCCCCCTAAAGTCCTGCACACTCCCACTGGGGTTCTGCACGCTTTCTATCACGTCCTGCACACTCCTACTAAAGTCCTGCACACTTTCTACGACGTCCTGCACATTCTTCCTAAAGTCCTGCACACTCCCACTGGTGTCCTGCAGACTTTCTATCACGTCCTCCACACTCCTACTTTAGTCCTGCACACTTTCTATGACGTCCTGCACACTCCTCCTAAAGTCCTGCACACTCCCACTGAAGTCCTGCACACTTTCTATCACGTCCTGCACACTCCTACTAAAGTCCTGCACACTTTCTATCACGTCCTGCACACTCCTACTTTAGTCCTGCACACTTTCTATGACGTCCTGCACACTCCCACTGGTGTCCTGCACACTTTCTATCCCTTCCTGCACATTCCCACTGAAGTCCTGCAATACTTTCTATGACGTCCTGCACACTCCCACTGGTGTCCTGCACACTTTCTATCACGTCCTGCGCACTCCTACTTTAGTCCTGCACACTTTCTATCCCTTCCTGAACACTCCCACTGAAGTCCTGCGGATCTTATATAACGTCCTGCACAATTCCTCCGAAGTCCTGCTCACTCCTTGCAACACTTTCCACTCCGTACGATGGCCAGAAATCTACTTCTGAAGTCTTGTCGCAATGTACGGAGCATACACCTTCCCAAACAGAAGAAGGCGCAATTACTGAGTGCGAACCTCTCTCAGAAAGTGGACGAAATCCATCCCGTTCAACACTAAAAAAATCCCTCTGCGTCCCTACCCGTGATGTCAGATGATCCTTGCACGATTAGCCTGTTTCTAGAGAAATCCGTAATATCAGCGACAAAAATCGCGGATTTCAGCGATTTTTTCGCGGATTTCAGCGATTTTTTTCGCCGTTTTCGCAGTATGAAAGGGGTGTTGAAGCCTAGTTTTGACTGCATCGCTGCTGTTTTTCATCGCAGCGATTTTGCACCCGCTGCTGCAGCGATTTAGCTGCTGCAGCGATTTAGCAGCGGCAGCGATTCTGTTCTTAGTGCATAGGCCCACGGATGATAGAAGAAATTCAACCAATCAGTGAAATTAATGGCCGGTATTCATCAATAACGCGTTTCGACTCGAAAACACTGATCTTGTCATGTGAAAGGGTCAACGTTCATTAGACGAAACGTGTCATTCTCTGGCAATCGCTCCATCGCTGCCATAATGGCAGCGATGGAGCGATGATCAGTGACCAACGAGAATCGCCCCAGCAGCAGCGAAGCAGTAAAACATAGGATTTCGTAGCCGCGACCCAGCGATGTAGGACGTTTGCCACGCAGATCACAATTGGAGCGGCTTTCCATTACGCGCGATGAAAAAGGAAGTTCTTCCTCACGTGGCCGCAGCGACCACCTGCAGTCAAAACTAGGCTTTAGTGCTCATGGTTTGCTAAAATTTGTGAGGCGAACCTATTGGTTCTGAAAGCAGCGTGTTGATGCTGCCGAGATGTCGTACGTTCACGCCGTGGCAGTGTGGAGGAAAGAAGATCACCTCTATGGGAACCGACGTCACCCCCTCCGCGAAGAGGGTTTTTGTCATGGGAGAGGTGCTGGTCGGCCGCGACTCTCCTTCGGATTCTCCTGCTAAGGGCCGGCGTGGAGAGGAATCCTGGACCCGCTCAGAAGTTTCTATGCGCCATGAGTGGCAATGATGTTAACTGGAGACATACCAGCGTCCAGTGCTTCGGATGCCAAAGGTGGGTGCATCTCTCCTGTTCGGGTCTCTGCTCTGTGAGGCATCATAACTCTTCTTTTCGATGTGTTTTATGCTCTTCACCCACCAACTCTGATTCCTCTTCCTCAAATCGCCCCCTTTCCATTGTACATATCAATATTAAAGGCCTTCGTGCCAAACTTTCTGAGCTCTCTCTCTTCGCACGTACTTACCATCCAGACGTGATCATGGTTCAAGAAACCAAGCTCTCTCCATCCCCTACCTATCCTCATCCTAATATCCCGGGCTACACTGCCTTCCATGCTCCAAGGTCAGCTCTTGGCGGAGGAGTTTCAACCTTTGTTTTATCCTCTCTCCCGTCCCACCTCATACCAAACACCCCCACGGATGGTACTCTCGAGTACCTTTCAATTCATCTCCCCCTTCAAACTCCCCTTTCTCTGCTCAACATCTATATTCCCCCTACCACCTCATGCCCCTCCTACAATCCCATTCCTCTTCTCAAACAACTCAATGATTATTCCCTCTCATCATCAGTTGTTTTCGCGGGCGACTTTAATGCCCACACCTTCTGCTAGTCCCTTGGTTCTGATGCTGGAGGAGAAGAAGTCGAAGAATGGGCTGAGGAGTGCGATCTGGTCATCCTAAACGATGATCAGCCCAATCGTCTCCCTGCCAACGGCCGATCTTCTAGCCCAGACATAACTCTTGTCTCTTCCAACCCTTCCAACGCTTGCTCATGGTCTACCTCAACAACATTGTCTAGTGATCATGTTCCCGTCTTTGTGCACATCGATCTCTCAAACTCTCTTGCTCCTTATTCTGGTGTTCGTCAACGTTCTTATCTCAATTTAGGCCAAGCAGACTGGTGCCTGTTCAGTGAGGTTGCGCTACGCCTAGCGGCTGATTACCCGTGGAATGGCAATGGGCACCAGAAGGAGCATCACTCATCTGATGCAATTCGCAGGGCCATGAAGGCGGCTATTCCTGTTGGCCGAGTTAAGACATTCTATCCAAACGTCACCAGAGAAATTCTTCAGAAAATCAGAACGAGAGATGCCAGAAGAGCAGTTGACCATCTAGACCCTGTCGTCACTCAGCTGGATGGTGAGATCAGAAAAGATCTCGACCAGCACAAGAAAGAACAGTGGGAAAAATTCACAGAACAGTTGAATTTCAAGACGGACAGTGGAGCTACTTGGAAGGTGCTTCGGAAACTATCGGGAAAGAGCTTGCCAGCCACCATCTCCACTATTGAGTTCGTTAATAACGTTTTCAAGTCAGGAAAGGAAGCCGCCTACTCTCTCGGTAAAAGTTTCTTCGTCACGAGTACAAGGCGAGGTCCGCAAAATAGGTTGACAGTAAGAGAGCTGTGCCGCCTCCCGCTCATGAGCACGGCCGAAGCGTACACTGTGGCGCAAGTAGAGAAGATTATAAAGGACATGCGGAACTCCAAAGCTGTCGGTCCGGACGGCATTTGTCCTGCTGTACTGAAGAAACTCCCGACTGAGATCCGTCCGCTCATCGTTGATATAACACTTCGTTCAGCTCTTGCACCATTCCGCAAAACTGGAAGACAGCCAACGTCATCCCGTTGCCCAAGCCTGGCAAACCTCAGTCATCAGTAAAGGGATATCGTCCTATTAGCTTGATGTCACCTTTCGCCAAGGTGGCCGAAAAGCTCATTGTCAAGGATCTAGCGGAGCACAACGAGAAGCAGTTGTTTCAACATGGGTTCAGAAGGCTTCATTCCACAACTACGGCGTTGCTAGAAATTACCAGCTATGCTATCGATGGGTTCAACTTTAACAAGCCATTGAGAACTGAAGCTGTTGCGTTGGATCTCACCAAGGCATTTGATACGGTTAACCTTGGAGTCCTGTCAAGCAACATACTGGAGTCGTCAATACCATCTTGGCAGAAACGCTGGATATCGGCCTTTATTAAAGGTCGGCGGGCACGAGTCATGGTTCAGAACCATGTCTCCAACAGTATTCCTATGGCAGCTGGAGTCCCTCAGGGCGGGGTGCTATCGCCAGCCCTCTTCAGTCTGTATCTCGAAGATATGCCTGAGCCTCCACAGGACATCAAGGTCGTCGCGTATGCTGATGACATAACAATCATGTGTCGAGATCGGGACTTACAGGTGGCCGCCAATAAGATCAACGAGTACCTGACCACACTGAAGAGCTTTTTCGACCGCAGATGCTAAGGATCTCTGCAGCCAAGTCGTCATTGTCCGTTCTCACGAAGGACCCATCCGAGCACAGCGCTCATCCGGATGTCGTGCGGGATGGAGACCATTTGTCTGCTGCTCGCTTTCCAAAGCTGCTTGGTCTTGTGCTCGATCCGTCACTCAAGTTTCATAAGAATACCGAGCAGAAGCAGGCAGTCGTTAAGGCTAAGCTCAACGTTCTCAGGGCCCTGGGCGGCACTTCGTGGGGTAGCAGCAAGGAGACTATACTCACAACGTATAAGGCAATTCTTCAGCCCGCCCTGGAGTACGCCGCGCCGGTTTGGCAGCATCTCGTCTCAGAATCCTCCTGGGCAAAGATGCAGCGAGTACAAAATGCTGCTCTCCGTATCGCCACCGGATGTGCAAGGAGTTCCCCAATCGAGCACCTGCATGCTGAGACCCGTCTATTACCAGTGAAGGAGCACTGTCAGCTCCAGGCCCAGCAACTCCGCATTAACATTATAAAGCAACCAAATCACCCGTCGTGGAGAGTGCTAAACCCCGTGAGAGAGAGAAGTATAAGGAAGCCATTCGCCGGTGGTCCAAACGAAGTCAATTTGCAAAGATGGCACGACTCACAGCAAGAACGACTCCGTTTTTTGCGCGAGGAGCACACCAAGTTCGTACGGTGTCATCTTATCAAGGCGGCCATAAATCCTATACTAGGAGATATACCGCCCTCCATCTGCACCTCAGAGTCTCAACTCGGAAGAAGGGCGAGATGCACGCTCGCATCATTACGCTGTGGTCACTCTACAATGCTAATGTCTTATGTCAGCAAGATTGACAGCAGCAAATCTGATGTGTGCCCGGACTGCGGTACCGTCGGCCATGATACGGCACATTTATTTAACTGTCCGGAGAGACCTACCACGCTGACACCAATGGACCTATGGACGAATCCACTACTGGTCGCCCAGTTCCTCCGCCTATGACAAAACCCTCCATGTGGCTGCAAAGAAGAAGAAGAAGCGTGTTGATTTTCCCTTATTGAGAAAGTCGGTTGGAATTCAACTGATAAACGAAACTTCATGTGGGGATCAGCTCTACTATAGTATGGTCATCTTTCTACTAAAAACCAACTTTAAAAATTTCTAAATCTTCCGAGCATTTCTGTGCAAAAAAAATTCGTTCATCGAAATAGCCATTACACTTGTACGCAGCTTAACTGCTCAATTACAAAGAAGTCTATTAGTTTCCGTTTTGGGAAGAAGAATATGCAACTAAAGGGAGGCATATAACTCCTACACAGTTTCCCAAAGGGACAGGTACCGTTAACGCGCGAACAAAACTGATCAAAAAGCGATGATGGGCTAGCAACACTAAAAAAAAGGGAAACGAACGGTCAATCACAAACCTTCTAAGTAATCGTGAATCTTTGTGTTCTTGAAACAACATGTGTAGAAAGACCGAAATTGAATGACAAGACTCCCATCTTGATATGCCTTGACCATCGTCACCTGTCTTGAGAAAATCACGCAGCTCCTAAAAAAAGGACATTTTCAATGGGAACATGACACTCCTGAAGTTCCGGGAGCAGAAGACTCCCACATATTTAAGTGGGTCAATCGACGTTTCCCCACAACCGTCAAACACGCCCAGCTTATGCGCCACGAAGGGTTTCCCAAAATTTTTTTGATTTCACCGTTTCCGCTTCTAATGCATAGGTTGACAAAAGAGCAACAATTTGTTGAAGCGAGAACCTTAAATTCACTCAAACCTCCCCTAGGGAAAACACTGATTTCTCTTGCATGTAATTAGACTGAAAACATTTCGTGTGAGCACAAACTTCGACTACACTCTTAGAAATCTTATTAAACCTTTACACTGGAATATTTTTCTCACATTTGCTATTATAGACCGGAAGCATGGGTGTAAGTGCACGTACGCAACATTCCCAAAATCTGTTACGCTTTCGACCAATGTGTTACTGTCCCCCCACCAAATTTGAACTTTTTAAATAATGTTCCACGCCCCCTCGTTGTCGGGCCGGACAATTACGCATGATCATACTAGTACAAGCCGTACGGGTCTACTTACTTCCTTGTCTCGGGCATTTTACCAAACGAGTGTGCTACCTTTAAGACGGAACTTCATCGTGACCGGCATATCGAGCCATTCTTTGTTGTTTGCGTAGCTTGTTCGTAATGTTCACATTGTTTGTTCATATCGGGGGGGGGGTTAAGGCGTGCCATGGTGAACTGCCCGTGAGAGGTGCAGCCCCCTTCTCCCCCACGAGTGGGTCGTGAGTGTACCTCTAATCTTCAAGGCACAGCCGCCGCGTATAGCTACCCTGCCTGGCGTGAAATCTTAATTCGCTCGAATAACCGAGAAAAGGTGAGGACAACGTTGACTACGCCACCAGAAAAGAAAAAGTGGGTAACGCCAATAGATAAGTTTTTGACCTCGATAGGGACGAGACGCGCGATAGATTTTGATCAAAATCTATGTTCATCTGTTTGTTATAGGTGTAGCTTGATAGCGAAGTCTGTTCCAGTGCGATGTCTGCGAATTACGAGAAATAAAATGGGTCCAAAACAACTCGTTCACGAGATTCTCGGCGCTCTAATTCACAATTTTTGAGAGACCTCAACTCCAGTTATAATGGGTACTGAGCGACTCTGAAGACACCATTGTTATCAGCGCGAGACTGTCTGCAAGGCAAGAGGAGAACTCGAAAAAGATTCTGGGGTTTGACTGTGTCATTTTCTATATTTTTCAAAAAAATTAATGAAAAAATTACAAACACAAAATTAAAAATAAAACTATGACCTGAGAGCCGCTAACCTTTTCCAATTTGTTTTGAATGGTGACAGGCTGAGGAACTGCGACCCCAAAAATTACGCAACGCCCCGCTTGACCTTGAACTTTGGTGGACTTCAGCTCTGAGAATTAGGGTCCAAAGCTGAATTTCACCAAAGATCAGGGTCAAACGAGGCGTTGCGTAATCTTTCGGAAGCGGAGAGACCCCCCCACCATGAAATTTTTTTCCATAATTCACAGTTTTGCCGATCCCTCCGAGGCTCAGTTTCTCGGCAGTTTATGTTTAATATTTAAGGATTACTAAAACTGTCATACGCCGAAAATTCGTTCAAAACTCCGGTTCAAGCGTCTAAAACCTGAGCAATGATACGACCCTTCCCTTTGGTGACCGAAAACGAGAATTTCCGGGACATCTTCACCAAATTTTCATTTTTGAACTGAAATTTTTGCGACCCTCCACCCTAATCTTCATTTTCGGACAAAAAATGACACCACCCCACCCACTGTTGCGAAATTTCGCAACCCCGCTAGACCCTGACTCGGGTGCATTACCCTGCTCCACATGTTTCCCAAGAAGGCCTTTCAGAGTGACGTAGCAAGCAAAACTCGCTGTCGCGGAGACGGCGTGAGTGACGGGGGGGGGAGTGCTACACTGCGCAAACCGTGCCGCGCGACGGGAATAACCTCCGCGTTTTTAGAGTGCGCGAGCCGTTGGTGCTCCTTTGTCACTATCTGCCCACTAACCCTCTGTGAATACATCGAACTAAAGGCGGCAAAGAGGAAGATACGAAGAGACAGAAATATAACTCGGCGACAGTCATAACCACGCCCACTTTCTCTCTCTCTTGGGAGCGACGCCGCGAATTTCCCGACGACACCACTTTAAAAGACCCTAATGAGCGAATCTTGTTCATGTCCATGCTTCGTGGTGATAACTACGAATGGTGGATTAGTTTTCCCATTTTCGTTGCTGGCAGAAGACTCGCCACAACAATGGCAATCTCTTGCCACCACTGGGTTAACGTCAGTAATTTCATCTGTCACGTATCGAGCCCCCATTTCACCAGAACGTGTTCGAGGAAGCTCAGAACCTGGGACCGCGCTTTCCGGTTACCCAATACCGGGTGACCAATCGCTGCTCGTCCGGTTCGCCCGAAAGGATGAATCGGATCGCACGAAAAATTGCACATTGCACATTAATCTTCCGTTATCGTACATTGACGCGCAAATTCGCTGCACCGGGAAGGCAATTTTCGTCATCCGAGTGGCTGGTAACAATCAAGGGGTTAGCGTGTTCCCCGGAACGGGATCTGATCCCGCCTTTTAGGTGTCCGGGTCGCCCAAAATGCAGTTCTTCGCACCGGGAAGGCCGGAACGAAGTTGTGAAAGGATTCAAAATAAGAAATTTCAATCGCTCGACTCTACCTTTTCGAAAGCTTGTTGTACCTCGCCGAATCGGCATAGGAGAGAATTCCATTAAATTGCCTACAGGGAAAGGCAGAACTCACCTTGGGAATCTCGATTGGTCGATACTGATCGATGAACGGTGGTGGCGGTAATCCCGGTCCCCATGGATCGACGACCAGAATGAAAATGACGAAGAGGACAAGAGCAGCACCGAATAACGTCCCCAGTAGGAAAGCTAACATTCGATAGTAAAGTACGCGTCAAATATGAATTCGTCTTCACCCAGATTTGCCACCTGTGGCATAGGGAGGCCTAAGGGCCTTCACCTGCAAGAAAATCACAATGACATTGACTTTGCCGCTACAAAAGACAAGTAAAATTACAACACAAAAAACAGAAAATGGTCAATTATGAATCAGGGACGATAAAGCTATCGGCCAAGGATATGAAAACAGCGCATGATTACAATTTAAAAAACGTTAGCGGCCTTTCTGCAAGGCCATCTATAAATCGGCCAGTTCTGATGAATGAAATCGCCAATATGAAAGCAACGAGATCGAACAATACCGGGGTCGTTAGAATTCTAAGGGCCTCTTTTCAGTGATGCGCTTGGAGGACAGGAAGCGGAGAGAAATAGGTGGAACAACAAGTCTAAAAGAAAGTCTGCGCTTCATGTGCTGCTCTCTGTTCTACACTTCGAACACATACTGAAAGCTCCTCAATAAATTCAGCACTGAACAAACGTCAAGAACAATGACAACACGATGACATGCTAAGAACCAAGAGTAGGACTTTACACTCCTTGGACACCAGAGGCAAAAATAATAGTACACAGTTCGTCGCTAGGTACGTGATCTCTGCCTTTCAAGGGCGTATTGTTGGTTTCTACCCCTGGAAAATTGATAATCCAGACCCGGCTGGAGTCGCCCCCGGGAAGGTGAGGGAAATCCTTCGAGGTCCTGTTCACAGATCCAACGTTCTCGAAATTTTGAAAGGATCGCGGGACGCACGGTCAAGCGGAACATTGTGTAGTACCTTAGCAAAATGCGATCTACCTCCAATGACCAGAATTTTCGTAACTCGGGGCTATCCCCTCCGCAAATTTTCGGTTTTGGCCTAAATTCCTACGAGTCTCATCCGAAATTGCAATTTTTAGGCGGAAATTTGCACTACCTCCCACACTAGCATGCCCCTGACTTTCTCCGGGCTCGAAGGCCAAACTTTTAGCCTCACTTTATATACAGGAACTATGTTTACGTTTATGTAGTTTTTTTTTGTTTATATACAGGAACTATTTTCGCGGCAGGACGCGAATGCGGTTTTCGGTGTTGTAAATGATAAGATGCCTATTAAAGTAGTAATACTGAGAGAAGGCAGAACATCTCTGCCAGTTGAGTGAGTTTGTGAACCTTCCCCCCCCCCAACTACGCTCTCATGATGGCTGGATAGTCACTGAATAAGCGGAACATCGACTATAAAGTAGTTTTGTGAAGCTCACCCACCCGTTTTACCGATATGTGCGCATAGTGGCCATTGAAATAGCAGCTGCAGGTCGTAACCCCAATTTTTTCGCAAGTACTTCAGCCACAACGCAAATCTACTTTGTATTTAGACGTAGAGCAGGCGGAAACGAAAATAACACAGGGAAGAGTTAAATGGACTAAAAAATCAATTTCAAAATTAGCGTGGAGTAAATTATGAAATTAATCGCCATTTTTTTATCAGTAGGTCACGCTCACGGCCCCTTGATTACAGCGCCACGCGTTATCCTGATATGTACACTGGAATATAAACAAAAGATTTGGGAGGAGTTGAAAGGAATACATGCAGAAGTGTAAACACATTTCTGACCAAGAAATGCGGAGAATTCCAAAACAGCTGGATCGAGAAACCTATTTGCATTTCAGCCACATCCAGCAGCAGGAATGGACATGAAAGAAGGAATTCTTCTTGTGACTTCGAAGGCGCCATCAGATTGATTAGAATGCGCTTTTAGCTAACCATAGACATTCAAAAAGTGAGTATACATCGTTTTCTCACGAGGGAACTGCAGGAGAGGGATAGAGAGAGGCTATATGAATGGAAGGGCCCTAGAGGCGACTAAAAAAGCTTGACATTTCCATCAGTTGCTTAGCATTCTGACATAATGTTTCGTCGGAGATGGGGAAAAATCGATGATGTCCAGGAGACTGCCCACTCACTCTAACACCGGCATATGGTTGCGCGCAGACTGTACTTCTCCCCTTTTCTGAGCGGGTCCAGAATTCCTCTCCACACCGGCCCTTTGTAGGAGAATCCGAAGAAATGCGGCCGGCCAGCAAGTCTTCCATAACGAAAACCCTCTTGGTGGAGGGGGTGACGTCGGTTTGCATAGAGGTGATCTTCTTTCCTGCATACTGGTACGGCGTGAACGTACATCTCGGCAGCCAGACAATCCACGACTGGTCGCCCAGTTCCTCCGCCTATGACCAACCCTCTATATGGCTGAAAAGAAGTAGTCTTCCCCCTCTGGGTAAACGACAAATTCGAAAGGAAGCCGGGAATTACTTCCTCCCTCTTGGATGAGATTTTTTTTGGAAACTATGAAACAGGATTTTCCTGATTTTTTAAGTTGACACTACCCCTTATCCTATTGGTGATCCTCGAGAAGTGTTAGCCTAATTTTATTAAAAACAACCCCGAACTTCACATTTTGCCCTATAATGAGCACGTCTCCCTACGAAGTAGTCGCTTGGCCCTGGCGCTCTTGAACTTTTCGGACGCCAGAGTTGCCAACCACGCAGGCAAACTTTCGCTCGTCCCTGTATAGGATGAAAATTGCGCCATGGAAACCTTGTAATGCAAACTTTTGTTTTTGTCTTCCCATTAGAACGCAACACTTAATGGGTGTGTTCACGATGATTTTCATTTCCGAGTTTTTTTTCCATGCAACAAAGAGTTGACCTCCAAGTGTTACCAGAAATACGAAGAAACGGCGAGAAACGCATTAAAACGCCGTATTTCAGTGACACTATTCTCTGGCCTGAACTAGTTGTCCGATTTAATGAACATGTTCACGGTGGTTGTTACCGGTAGAAAATGGGGCTGATCGAAAATGAAAGAATATTTTAGGCAGAACAATATTAATTAGGGTCCGAAGGAAGGGACGGAGCAACAGAAAGCAGAAAATGGCAAAGGACGAGTCCACAAAATATTTCATCGCTACAACGAACAGTTCCTGTGAGAACAAAGTGGCGGGGTGAGAGTAAACAAATTCGTGCCCTTCTGGTCCGTTTTTCTCAGTTTCTCCGTCATTTTAGTTCTATCCGAGGGTCAATTAATCGATTTTGTGTATAATCTCAGAATTGACGATTATCGTGCCTTTTAAGGCCGCATACCCGCTCGTAAACGTGATTGAGGTAACTACGGAAGTGGAATGGTATGGCTCAGAACACAAAGCCTACGCATTTTGAAGCGTCAAAAACAACCCACAATGACGCTAGACGAGTGAGAAGTTGGCCCCGCCCCCTGTATTTGCATCCACCTCGAAAACAGTGGTACTGGGCGATTCCCACCGTCGGCGACGTTTTGGGTGGTAGAATAGGTACATTAGGTAAACCGCACACATCGACAACGGTGGGAATGGCCCAGTACCCCTATTTTAGAGGAGGACGCAAATAAAGGGGCGGGGAAATACGGAGACAGGGCCAACTTTGTTTGTACTCATGTAGCGGCATTGTGGGTCGTTTCTGACGCTTCTTAATGCGCAGGCGTTGTGTTCTGAGCCATACCATTCTATTTCCGTGGTTATCTCAATCACGTTTACGAGCATGTATGCTGCCTTTAAGGAAGCGTCCATAGTTAGCAACACACAGAAATATTGCCGCGACTATTTCGCCTCGGCGCCGAGCTGTAGGAGTCGCGGGGAACAACCGCTGACGATGTCCAATAGACCAAACCGCGGTAAAGTCGCGGAAGAGTCCCGGGAGAGTCGGGGTAGAGTTGCGGAAGCTTGACCCGAGGAGAAGTCGCGGGGGAGTCGCGAGAAAGTTCGAGATCGCGGCGGAGTCGCGGGGCAGTAGCGTAACTATTCGTGGCAACTCATAAGTAAATATATCGAATAAAATTGGAGAGAGAACCCCTCCCTGGGGTACTCCACTGGAAACGGGTTTGGGATCAGAAAAAGTCGAGTTGACTCGAACAACAAACGACCTATTGCTTAAAAAGGCTCTTATCCATGCTATAATTCTAGGATGAATGCCAACTAGGGCTAGTTTGGACATGAGTGTGGAATGAGAGACCCTGTCGAAAGCCTTGCAAAAGTCAACATGGATGACATCAACCCCTTTTCCTTCATCCACGAGCGAGGTCCATTCGTTAAGTGAATGCAACATAGCCGTAACCGTCGACTTTTTCTTTTGAAAACCATGCTGGGAATCCGGAATTGTTCAGTGGTCCTCCAAATGCTTGAATATTCTCACCTTAAGAATCTTCTCGAACAACCTACTGAAAATAGAGGTAATGCTTACTGGCCTAAAGTTTTCGGGGTTAGTATGAGGGGGCTTTCTCGGAATATGAGTGACAAAGGCTACACGCCACCTATCCGGAACCTCTGCTCGCATGAACGAAAGATTAAATATATGTGTAAGCGGTCCAACTATGAGGTGGGCTACATGTTTAATGAATTTTAAATGCAAATGGTCTGGTGTGTCGGAAAATGAATTAGGCCAGCTAGAAAGGAACTTGTGAACATCCTCTGGGTAAAACCAAACAGAATCATCCATAGTATTGAATTCCTGGGCAGGATTCATAACGCCACTAGGCCCATCATCCTCGCAAAAAGACTTTTCAAAAACAGATGCGAAGATTTCCGACCTCTCTTTATCGTCTGTTATTATGGACCCATCAAACTCAATGGGCCCTAACCGGGGTTTGTCCCTCAATCTAGCATTCAACAGCCTATAGAACGCATTTTTTTACCTGATTCAATGATCCTCTTTTCAATATTTCTGCTGAATGCTTTCAATTGCTTGTCAAATCTGAAACATATAACCCTATACACCTCCCAATCATTTGCTGCATTGGTAACTCTAGCCCGACTCCATGCCTGAGATTTTTTAAACGCCAAGCGCCGTAAATGCTCCGGAAGATGGCTCGTAGGAGTCGCGGGGAACAACCGCTGACGATGTTCAATTGACCAAACCGCGGTAAAGTCGCGGAAGACTCCCGGGAGAGTCGCGGTAGAGTTGCGGAAGCTTGACCCGAGGAGAAGTCGCGGGGGAGTCCAGGGTCGAGGGGGGAGTCGCAAGAAAGTCCGAGATCGCGGCGGAGTCGCGGGGCAGTAGCGGAAGAGTCGCGGCAATATTTCTCAGAGCAAGCGTCCACCGCCGCTAGAGCAAGTGCGGTTCAAAATGTGGAAGGAAATTACACCCACAAAATTTTGCCCACGAGGGGTTCCAACCGGAAAAATCAGCGTACGTTTCACACCGTTAGAATGAATAAAATTTACAGGTTTCCATTCATGGTCAAAGAAGCGGAGGTTGGCTCCATTCAACACCCCATCGTCGGGTTCAGTTCCGAAATTTGACCTGTGGAATTGGAAAAGTAGAACAGAGAACCACTTCGAACATAGTTTTCCCTGGCAAAAAATTGACCACTCATGTGATGTTCGTATATTGATTCATATTGATTATCTGGGTGCGAAACTTGTTGGGGGGCCACCCAGAATTCACGCGAGAAATGAATGATTTTGCTCTCAGAAATCGATTTAATTTCAAGGAATTTCTAGGAAATATGAGTGATAACGTTATCACATATCTAATAACGAAATAAATTTCGATTTTTATGGAAGAATTCTTTTATTTTTATGGGAAATCTTGAGTGCCCCCCTCCCCAACTTGTTTTGCACGATTACTTGTTCTACGAAACAGTACACCTGTAGGGCTAATCAACGGATTTCCTATTTAATGGTGAAAAACATCCTTGGCTTTCAAAACGAGGCACAGGAAATGAGTCCCCTTCAAAACGGCTTGAACGGAAAAAGGAAAAGGACGAGGAAACCATATGAATGTCAAACCATGAATATGAGGAAAAGCATGAAATTCAATAATTAATTGTAAACAAAAGAAGTGGGAGGGCAGAAACTGCTGGGGCGCAAAGGTTGCATGGATAAACGCAGGGCGTAGTTTGGCGCGCTGTCGGAAAGAAAACCGGTCAAAGGAGCAACTATTTAACAAGGCCTTGCGTGAGCAATACGTGCGTTATTTGGGGTCGGTTCCTGAGATGACCAAAATAGTGAGAGCATGGATGCAAAAATAACAATTCTTAACGTAGAATGAATTAATCGGCATGAAGCGAGAATAATAAGAAAACATTACGCAGCGTGTTGTGGCATTGGACAGAGCCTAGGTACTACAGAAAGTCCGAGCAGATCGTTTACCTGGATCTTGATGAAGCTAGGCACGCCCCACCCTTCTCGGTGACTTGGATTCTTGAAAAATTAAGAATTTCCCTCGCCAGGAAAAATTGCATGACAATTCTGAATATGAAATTTCTTTAAAAAATTAAGGTTCTGTACCTTTATTGGAATCAAGGTGACACCCCTAAGAATCTATCACAACAAAGTCGGAAGGCCTGGTTTCACTGATCATGCAGCAAGCAAATCGGGACACGAGCTCTCTACACACAGATGGAGGAGCTGTTCCGTTGTGGAATTAGAGCCGCCAAAGGCGAGACAACTCCCCCCTCGGTGTGTAGAGAGCCCCTGTCCCAGCAAATCAGAGTATATGCAGATTTTATTTGTGTCGCATCACACTGGAGTTCGAGGTGGAACACAAGGATCCATCGGCTAGGAGATCAATTACACACGCCAAATCTACTAGTTTCTCGTTCGTTTCATGTGGAGGCTGGGATCAAGATGTTATGCATAATAGGTATTACGCGTGTGATGAATAACAGGGCACTACACAAAAATGACGACATTTTTACTCAGTTTCACTTGCCCCCTTTAAAAAAACCGAATTCCCGCGACTCATCGCGCGTGCGTAAGCGTGCGATGCTACTCCTTCTGTCTCGCCTCCGCTCTCTCGCTCTGTTTAACCTCAGCTCCGCCTCCGCAAGCGAAGGAAGGGGAATTTCGTTTTTACACAACCTATAGACATCTAGTTAGGTCCGTGGCCTGTGTCCTCAAGAAAAAAAAACGTTTAAATTCAAACCGCAACTGGCGCGGCGGTTTAATTCTCAGAGATTGAGATTCAAACCGCCACGCCAGCCGCGGTTTAAATTTACACGTTTTTCTTGAGGAAACAGGCCACGGATCTAACCATAGACGTTGCTTGGCAATCACACCATTCGGTTTCTCTGAGATCAGTGGAACTTTATTCGATGGGGTCATAATGAGCGTCGGCCTCGGACTCTCGGCCATGGTTTGGATGTCTGCGATTTTTATGAGCTCTACCATGTGTATGGAAGGTTCCCTGGTTTTCTCCAAGAGGTCGGAATTTATGGGTGGGTGAAAAACTGTGGTGGGCACTAAATTTCTTTCGTCTTCCAACTGCCATCCCAATATCGGTTAGTTTCAGATCAGCCATTACCACAATGTTGGAAAAATCCACAGTTAGACGCTCCAATACTTTGTGTGAACAGAGCATACTAGATACATTCGCCCTAAAATACCCTTCAGCAATGCGATAGCATGTCATTGGTTTTGCTGCCGTTGACGTCTGCAACTTCAGCTCGCATTTGGCTTCTGAACCATGTGTTTCTTACCACACCACGGAAACCCGCTCGGACGGTTCGAGTCCTGCCCGACCCCTGAGTTTTCTATTAAACACAGCTTCCTTGTGATATCTTGTAATTGTGTACCATGCCATGAAGATCCAATATATTTTTAAAACCCCTAAATAAATCTCCAAATGACCTCAGTGAAAGGAATCACTGCCGATTCTTGCTTGCTACTTCATATCCATTCCATCCTGTTTGGTTTTTCATGCGCGAGAATCAGTTCCGACTCTGTTCCGAAAGCTGAAACTTCTGCCCCTCGTGGCTACTTCAGTAGCTGAGAAGACCTTGCAGTGCTCTTTTTTAGGGCTTTGTAGTGTTCCTCCTTATCCTATTACGGGATGACCCCGTCGTGACTACCAAATATGCTTTACATTACACATGGCATTACATTTACAATGGCAAATGCAAATACAAATGCAATCGAAATTGCCCACTGCTCTCCTTTTCCCACACTACTTGGGGGGGGGGGTAGGTTCCAGGGTAATCTTCGCCGCACAATCCACAGATGGTTACTAGGCCGTGCGGGCTCGTGCGCTCAAATGCTGAACCCCAAAAGTTCCGATCCAGTAAGTGGCGTGTGCGGCAAGCCCTTCAATAGAACCCGACGATCAAGAATTTCCATGAATTTACGGAAGTGGAAGAAAGATTCCAATCAATAACAAACTTGTAGAGAGTGTCCCCACAAGGTGCTGAGTTGATCACAAAACGCTTGGCTTCGGGCGAGATTGAACCAGCATATTACCTTTTCGGGGGAGCGCTTCATCGCAGTGCACCACCGAGGCCCAGCGCAGCTCTCTCTCAGCTAGGGGCTCAGTTCAGACGGCTGGCGAACCGTGTTTCTCGATCAGCGACGATATAAAATATTTTTGTGCTACGAAAGTTGTTTTCTAAACAGGTTTTGTTTTCAGAGTTTGAGGTTTTTCAGATGTTGCTATGTTTTTTTTACGCGTGCCTTCGGCCACGTCACAACAAATAAAGTAAAATAAATAAAACGTACTGAAAGTCGGAGAGTGAAATTGTTTTTGAAATGAATGGTGAACAGAAGCCCAGAAGATACTCAATTTCCTCAAAATAAGATGATGTAGACTCGAAACTGGTCATCGCCCTTTCTTCTCCGCATGTGAGCATTGAGATCTACTACGATAGGGTCATTTTGGCGCACAGTTTCCCAGCTTCGAATCTATTCTGACGGAGGTCCTTGGGCGTTCTATCGAAGGAGTTTGAGAGCAACATGCCGTAAACCAGAACCGAGCGTTGTCGATTTCTAGGCAACCACATTTTCGTTAGTACTGGCATTCCCTAAAGACATTCAGGCTGCGCACGTCGTGGAAAGTTACAATAGAAGATTCCGCACTCACATTCGTATTTCTCTTAGATTCTTGAGAAAATCGATAATCCATCGATCCTTGAGAAAGTTAGTAGAATGAGTGCAGATCGATAGAGAATCTTAGAGCACATATGGTGAAAGTTTCATGACTTGAAAATGCCGAAAAGTAAACGAAAAAAGTGGTGCAGATGCAGTCGTTTCAAACCCTGGCCACCACTTTGATTGAGGGTTCAAGGCATTTATCGATAATAGGTTTTTGAGCTGACAGCCTTTTCTTCAGAATGACCTCATTGAAGTAGATCTCTACGGAATGGGAGGGACGAATGTCGATGTCGAGTACGCAGTGGCTTGTATTATGAAAATTGAGTACCCATCAGGATTCTGTCCAACAATTATTTCAAAGACGATTTCACACCTCACGTTTTAGTATAGTTCGAGAGGTTCAATGAAAAAAGGACAGACCACATGAGGTGATTGGGAGCCTGCAAATACTAGCACCGCAATATCAGAAACTTTGTGAGTGTACTTAATAAGCACCCTGTGTTCAGGAGATGTTTCGTGTTCAGAAGATTTTAGCTTCAAAGACCCGATTGCTCGAATATTTATTAGGTCTGTTCATCATTAAGGTTACATCGAGAAACTCAAACTTGTGTTCCGAAAAACGACCTTGTTGTCGATAGACGAGACCTTCAAAGTAATGTCTGGAGAACAGCTGACATGAGCTCATGAAGGAACCTGAGACTGGAATGTTTAGCACTGAAAACTATGATGGGGTGAGAAGCTGTCCTGAAGTGCTGTCACTTTCTTTGGTTGTTAGCAATAAGGCGTAGAGAACTGATGCCAAGGGACCGGAAAAAGTGGAGTTGATCAACTCCTTCATTGCTACACACCATGGCTGTGCGTTATAACGTTAACGTTATAAGGCGCTTTTCATAATCCTTAACGCCAGCGCGACACGCGCGTGACGCACGTGGCGTTAGAGTATGAGTACTTTCGAGGAGCGTCACGCGCTTGCGGAGACTATGAATACTCCAGCGACGACGCTATGGCGGAACGGAAAAAGGGTGCCTCAACTTCTTGAAACAAGCAAGTTCTGTAAACGCGTTCACCATCACGATTGCATACGATAGCATTGAAATCAATTATCATGAAACGGAATGGAATCGATGAAGGATTAATAATAAAAATGAAGAAAAAATCCCCTGCTTTCGCCGCCATGGCGGAGCGGGCGTCACGCGCGTGCCGCGCGGGTGTGGCGCAAGGCCATTCATACTACAACGCCACGTTCGCGCGTCCCGCCAACGTGTATGAGTAGCGCCCAACGCTTCAACGGGTTACGCGTTTATTTTTCTTGGAAATTGAGCATTAACGCTTGGAGAAAAGTCTTGAACTCACGTTAATTTAGCTCTTCAATTGTAGTGGAGTTATGACGCCGATTGATAAGGGATCTCTAATGATTTATTGAATTTGCTGTGATGAGGTGAAGATTTTTGAACTTTTTTTTTGAAAAGCACAAATAAAGTATCAACGGATTAATGGAATAACGCGTTTTTTTTTCTCGATAATTAAATCACTGTTCGCGATAGAAATCGCTTTTCTGTTTTTTTGCCTATCTTGAAACCGTTCCCATTCTGATTCCAATGATGCTTCTGGAATCGTACAAGACCTTCTGGGAATGGAGTTAAGATCCCTCAAAAATTGAGCTAGGGAAGCATGGTGGACGATTTGTCCGAGGCTTGTAACTTACGTCTTTTGTAGCCAATCTATGCGAGCTGACCTGAGTAAAGAGAGAAGTTAAGAATAAAGGGAAGAACGGGGCTTTTGATCGGAAACCATCGCTAAACTCACGATTTCGAGTGTTCCTTTGTTCACGTCGAGGGGCGGAAAGGGGCGGAGCTTGCCCACAATTGCGGGGTTTGCCCACTTTTCTAAGCCGTTTTGCGGCTCCTGGGTACCTTTTCGTCCCGTTTCTTCAACGCTGTTCTGCTTCTGAGAGCCACGAGGAGCGTTTGTCATGAAAAATTCGAGAATGAAGTTTATCGCGAACAGTGCCTCTAACGATTAATGCTTAACGAAAAAATAGTCCTTGTAGTCTAAAGGAAAAACGACAAATAGTCTATAGAAACGAAACACCCCTGTTACATACCGTGTAATAACCCAGGAACAACTAAACAGATTTAAATTATGTGGATATAAACCTGCTACGAGACGATGCTAACACTCTTATAAACCTGACCTGTGGTTGTTCGACAGGAGGAGAGAGGGGAATCGCGTAAGGATTTCTACCATTAATGAGCCACCGAACGAACCAATGGTTCGTTCGAATAGCCAGTATCCTCATTGTCAGCGCGTCCCTCATTTCTTTCCGGTTGTTAATCGGTGGTGAATGTAAACGCAATCGTACACTCCAGCTCGTAGGATTTGGTCAGAATGTGCGCGGGGACGCGTTTTCGCGTCTTTAACGTCCTTTTTTATAGCTACATACCTTCAAATTGAACTTTTTTGAATCTGAAAAATTGTCTCAGATAGTGGTAAGAAGGGCTGTCCGAAGATGTAGTGACAGCTAGAATTTAGCTCTGGGCAAAATATTCGGGGTGACGTTTTTAGTGTGCTATATAAATACACTATGCGGCTACGATCTGGAAACCACATTTCTAACTTTTTTGTCTGAACCTGAACCTTAGCGAGTACTACTATGCTGTTAGATAGCCCTCCTCGCCTGTATCCTTACTCATCTTTCATAGTCCTCACTGTAAGCGCGGCACGCGCGTGACGCGCGGAAAACAACTATGAAATCTATGGCGGCACCGCTAGGGCTGCAAGTTGAGCCTCGACTGTGACATGTTCAGAAATTTCAGGCTTGCACTTGCGTATACGGTAGCGTAGGATAGTCCCAGAATTAACTGTGTTGGAGTGGACTTCTACTGAGAAGCGAGTATTGATTCAATTATTGAAACCGCAGTGGCGGTTCGGGCGGTGCTGGATGGGGGCACGCGCAGTGAGAACTTTGATATACCACCGCGCATCACGTGTGCAGTGCTTGCGGTGAGGACTATAAAAGATGCGTAAACAACTTTTCAAGTTCGAAAAAAGTTGATCTCGAAGGAAGACGAGAGACCATACCCTAATAGCGAAATTATAGCTTGAAAACGTATCATAGCTGAAGTTCTTCCTCTATGAGAACAAAATGAAGTCAACGAATTCAAAATAGGTGGATTTGTGCTACCTTTTTCGTTTCCCTAACGGCGTCCTGCCTTCAAACTTGAATTTCAAATGCACCTGAATATCATATTTTCTATATTGATGTATGCACATTTTACCCGCTTCTCTCTAGAAACAATCTATAATCAAATTTCCTGAAAATTGATGATAAATACAAACATAATTCGGCAAAGTATCTGCAACTGCACTCAACCACAAAGTTTGTCGCCTTTACGGCTTTAGCGTACACCAAAACTTACCGAAATGAGGTGACCAGAAGGAGGCAAAAGACACTCAAATTATTTTCAAGATTTTATGCTTATCTTGGAGACAGCCATTCACTGATCACAATGGTGTCTCTGAAATCGTCCAAGAACCCCTACGAACCGAGATATCGTTTCTTGAATATGCCTGCATTATGAGGACAAAAGTTTGGGGACGAGTTGTCTTAGACCTGTATTTCTGTTCTTTCGCAATCGCTGCACTAGAGCAAAACAGGTTGAGGAGGTAGACCTGCAGTAGACTGAAGAACAACTACTTATCGAGAATTCCTTCATCCTTCTAGCCGCTATCGAGTTCAGAGATATGGCAGGGGGTGTGGCACGTGGTGGTGAGCAAAGGAGGTCGGGCATATGGTGGTCGCTTATATCTCGTTTATTTTGAGGAATTGAGATCTCGCATTTGGCACATGTTTTACAGGAGGGTCCTCCCACGCAATTCCACGAGAATCTCAAATTTCATACCTGAGGGTGCACTGTGCCCTTAGAGGCTGTGTTGACGATGAATATCATACTTGAGTTGGGGTTGTTCGGTCATGTGCAAGCGAATAATGAAGAATTAGCAGAGAAAAGCGCTAAGCATAAGCTAACATAGTTGTTCCTAACGTTCAGGGCGTGGAACGATATTACGGGCACTGCTAGTTTCCGCAAGCGCGCGCTAGTGACGAAATGTAGACGAATCGATCAGGCTGGACGTGGCGGAGTTTCTTGGCAGTTTGTTACCAAAAGCGTTCGCGGCGCCACAAGCTCGTCTGAGTGGGGGGAGGGGGGCGGAGCGGGATAAGCAGGCGTACTGGGCTAACGAAATCTTCACTTCGCCGTCGTTTTTATTGATTTCTAGACAGTTTTCGATGCTTTCTTCGACCTAATGCCCTCCAGCATCTGCCAGCTTAGTGCCTGACACTGAAAACTCAAAGATGAGTTATTGTGAGCGCGGCCTTCGAAAATGACCGAGCCCTCATTTCATTTCCGGGAACTACCTCCCGCCTTCTTTCAGAAGACAGTTCAAGGACTTCAGAGACTGTACGTTTACATCAGACATCCTCTGCTTCAAGATGACCCCACTGAAGCAGTTTTATACACATACGGGAAGACTGACTACATGGCTATTTATTCAGTGCGATGAGCGAAACCCTTCAGGCCTCTCCCCATAATTAATTTCAAAAATCTTTTTTACGTTTCGAAATTTGACACGAAAGAGAGGCTTATATAAGAGATCAAATAGTAGAAGACGATTACGCTTCCGAACCTCTGACAACATATTTAAAAAAGTATGAAATGAAGTTTCGAACTTTCCTCAAAAGGCAGCTGGATCAATACCTCAGATTTATAAATAGAATAGCTGCGCGATAAGCTCGACCTAGATAAGAACGTCTCCATGGGGTATTAGAATGTATGAGGCAGTAGCAAGCGTTGAAAAGGCGTCCAGGAGGAAGGCCATCTAAGGAGTAATAGAGGAGGAGAGCGAACATTGTCTATCGAGTATTGCCCCCAGTGCAAACGTGGGGAAGGGAAGGGGGAGGAGACCTGTCAGCTTCAGCAAGTGCGAATAAAATGAGAGTCATTGTCTTTAATTGAAGCATTCCAGTGCATAAGAACTCATGCATACATCCATATGTAAGCAGTAGTGAGAACAATCTTGATTCTTTCCACCTGAGACAAAGTTTATTCCCGGGACATATAACACCATGAAACAGCCCTGGAGCCTCTTAAACTGCTGTATTAGGAAGAGAACGAAACATTCAACCTTGGTAACCTAACGGAGTTCATGAAAGTCTTCATGAAAAGAAAAATTTCTGCAAACCAGGTAGGTATTTTTTGTATGAACCCGGGTGTTTTTTGTATGAACCCGGGTGACGGGTTTTTGAGAACGACTGAATGTCACGAGAAAACTAAAGTGATACAAAATATTAGTCGGATTACACTTCAGATTCAATGTATGCATTTTGCAGGATTACAAAAATGAGAGTTGTGAGAAAACGACTTGAGATTCCTTAAATTCTCTCGAATCAATAGGAAAGACAAAAAATGTGGTATAGACTTCAGGCACCCGTAATTAAAGCCATCCCAGTGAAAAGCTTGGTGATGTCGAGAAAGCAAAAAGAGGACGGCATCTCGACGACGGAAGGTTTTAGATAACCATACTCAAGAGTTATAACATTGAAAATTAAATCTGAAATGCTGCATGAAAATGTTGGGAATGAATACTAAATGGGCCGAACCTAAAACTATCTTAAGTCCACGCTATGGATAAATCTCAGACGAAACGAGGTATGTCATTTCCACACAGGGCGGGTAGCGCATAACTGAAATTCGCTAGAAGTTTACCTCCCTGCCCTTCCCGCCTACCCTACAGGTACGTCGAGTGGACTTTGGGTCTTCCCGTGAGCCTCCCGGAGTTTCATGAATACGGCAACAGTACTCTCTTCCTGAGCCAGTTCAGGGCGGATGCCCTTAAAGGCACAGGACACCCAAGAAATTAATTTTCAGGTTTCATGCTTATCTTGGAGGGAGTCACACGCTGATCACAGTGGTATCCTTAAAATCGTCCAAGACCCCCTTTGAACAGAGCTATGGCTCTTCAAATATGCCTAGATTTTGAGGGTGAAAAATTGGTGGACGAGTTGTCTCAGGCCTGTATTTCTCTCCATTCGCAATCGTTGCGCGGGAGCGAGCCAGAATAAGGAGACAGTCCGGCAGTGGAATGAAGAACGACGATTCGTTGGAATTCATCCATCCATGGAGCCGCTATGGAGTTCGAAAATCTGTTAGGGGGTCGGGCCTGTGGTGGTGAGCGAAAGGGGTCGGGCCTGTGGTGGTCGCTTATATCTCGCTTATTTGTAGGAATTCAGATCTTGCATTTGACAAATGTTATACAGGAGGGGTCTTCTACACAATTACATGAAAATCTCAAAATTCATATCTGGCGGTGTACTGTGCCTTTAAGAGTTCTTTCCACGAAAATCTTGGAAATCAATAAGTGCAAGAACTATGGAAATTTCTGCAGTGCGGGGTTATGAGCAGTAAAAGATATAACAGATGTCCGTTTGAGTTGTTTGATTTCATTGTTCCCCAAGTTTAAACTATTCCATTCACAGGAGATCCTATTAACCTTCCTCAATGTATTATATCAAGACTCGTCATATTCAGCAGATTTTTTGTTTACTGTCGTATCCTATAACAAGCGCAGTAGACTACCTGAGGGAAATGACGAAAAATAATGCGATATCCGGACAACTCATATTGTGGTTCATCGGCAATAGCCGCAATGAAAACAATCCACAAATGTCTCTCACTGCAATGGTCACACATATATGTTGGGTAGGGAAAGAAGTAATTTTAAACGCCCTGGCGAGCAAAATTTCTTATTTGGCGTTTACATCCGATCGATGACGTTAAAACTGGTTTCATTTCAACCTGCGTCATATTTATTGTGATACTATCTTGAAGACTGCTGTTTTCTCTCAACTGCGTGTCAGTTCAGATTTATTCAGGAGGCTGCTGAACGTTCAAAAACCTTGTACAGTCGGAATTTCGAAACGTATAAGAAACAAGTGTGAAGTTTGCGCAATAATGATGCTGAAAGTCTTTTCGTACTGTGCACGAAAAACATTTCTTAAGGTTTTTTTTCAGAACGCAAAGATTTTCAGAAATTTTCTCATAGCGCATCCAGACGTGGTCTTAGAGTAGATCATGGCTGCTTTAGCCCTTTTTCAATGTTGTGTAACATTCAGAAACCTGTGCTGGGTAACCGTTTAAGAATTCCATCTGTTCGTACCCCCACAGCCATTTTTGAGGAAAAGAGATTGGCTGTGGTGCAATATTAGGACCACGAAAACTGGAATGGTCTCAGCCAAACAATGACACTCGATTGAACACCGAAAAAAGTCCTGTGTTATATTCACGCGTGTTGCTTTAAAGGCAGTGTTCACGATAAATCTCGTTCTCGAGGTCTCGGTGTGAAACACTAAGTTGGCAGGTGCTGTAGAGGATAGGGTCGAAGAAAGCAACGAAAACTGGGCAGCAATAAATACAAACGGCTTTGAAAGCTCTCCCGGTGCGCCTACCTATCCCGGTCCGCCCCCCAATCAGACGAGCTTGTGGCGCCGCACACGTTTCGATGGCAAATTGCCCAGCAATTCTGCCGCAGTTAGCATTATCGATTCGCGCAGATTTCGCGATTAGCGCGCGCTTGCCGAAATCAGCAGAGCTCATGATTCTCGTCCACGCCCTGAATTTAGAAACCGTTATTCTGACTTATTCTGGACGTTTTTCTTCCCTGTATCTTCACTATTAGATACCTCACGACCAAACAATCCCATTTTTGGGTCAAACTCGAGTGCGATATTCATCGTGAACACGCCTTTAACAATGAGATTTGCAAGCCGAGCAATGGTTGCGTATTCAGGGGTGTGCGGCAATTGCTGTTTGCCGATTTCCGTTTGCCGGTCATTTTTGGGGTTTGCCGTTGCCGTTTGCCGAAATTTTCGCCTAAAACGACACATTTTCGGCAAAAACGAGTGCAAACAAACAGGATTTTCCCTCACCGCAGTTTCTGTATTAGTCCGCGATTCGAAGCTGCTGCAAATAATTATTTTGACTAGTTCCAGCTCATGCATTGTGTAGTTGTACCGATAAAATCGGTCACTGATGAAAATGTGAAGTCTCTTATAAACTCTTGACCAGGTACTCAGAGGAGTTCGTTCAAGTTCTAAGTTGTTTGGGAGCCTCCGAATGTCTCTTTTTCCAATTATCAAATTCTCAACGCCTTAAAAATGCAAAAATCGCAAAAAACCTTTTTGGAAGCATTCCGATTCCTACAAGTTCCAAGATTACAAAACCAAGTGGTATCAAAGTTGTAGCGTGAAAGCATTCCTTTTTTACACACAAACCATTTGATAACTCGTGTAAATCGGTCCGCTTATGGTCGGTTGGTGGGCTAATGGCAATAATTGGGACAGGAAATTCATCATCTCTGCTAATACCATAAATTGTCCAATTTCTTAGAATTGAACAATGTTCACAGCAATCATTAGAGGTAGTGTTCAATAATATTTGGGGATCATTTGCTGAAACGAAGGGTTGACTCAGTGGCTGAGCTGAGTTTGTTGAGGAATGGTGTAAAGAAGAAAAAATGAAAAATCTTCAAAGGTGACGATTGAAACCGCCTTCAACTTCTCACCAGAAAACGCGAGGTCCGAGGCACATCGCAACAGCAGTCTCGAAAACCGGCTTAAAACGAGCAACCAATAGCAATATATGCCCCGAAACTTTAGACACAGGGGAGGTGGGTGGGGTGAGAACACCACATTTAGGTCTGGGACCGTATAGAGCGACTTATCGCTCGCTTTTAGCCGATATTGTCGCTTTTAGCCTTCTCCCGGCTTTTAGACCGGATACACGCAAAGGGAAGAGTCCAAGAGCAGTCCGGCTGGCTATACGCACTGCACGCGGCACTCCTGAGCTCTGGGAGAAATTGCGGCTGCGGCTCCGCGATTGCGCCTCCGCTACTCCGGGAGAGTATCTCATATGAAGTTATTTAAGACCTATAATACAACCAAGGGGGTCAAGAACAAAAATACGCACCTGCAGTTGTTACGCCCTCTGTCTGATGAGGACAGAGGTTATCTCCATTTCGCCCTCGAGGAAGTACTGAATGTACTTCAAATTTCGGTAATTGAACCGGCGACAAATTTGTTTTACCACACAGGACAGCACATCGTACTCCACGCGTGTTCGCTGCTGCGTCTTCGCGGAGCCGCTGCGTCAATAACGCGGAACTAGCGCGGCACAGTCGAGGGTCCCTGAATCTACTAGGCTCCGGCCGCAAGCCCTTTTCAGAGTAAATCCTTCTCAAGTCTATCACATTTTGGTTCGCTCAAAAAGACGCCCATCCTTTGGATCTCTAGCATCGAATTTCATTTGGTGATAGGAATTACCAGAATTTTTTTCTGGTGATGGATAGGCTTCCAGCCTTGTTGGTCTTGATAGTGACTCCTATACAGATCACATGCAGAACAGTGTTACTGGCATTCTCTGATCACCTGAGACTTTCAAGTAGCTTTTGATATGCGGGATTTTTCCTTCCTGTGAAGGCTAGTGAAATGCCAAATATTGTATGGAATACCACCCGACTAAACAAATGTTGGTGTATTCTAGCACAACACAGATTTTGCCGTTTGCCGGCCATTTTTGGGGTTTGCCGTTGCCGTTTCTGTTTGCCGAAATTTTAAATTTCTTTACCGCACATCCCTGTTGCGTATTGCCGAAGATAGCATCCGGCTGCGAGCGAGTGACATTGAGATTCGTGCATATTCATATCAAACCGACCGCTTCCGCTTCGTCTGCAGCTGCATACGATTCGGTACACTAGACTATAAGAAGAACGTGAACTACGACCAATAGTCATGGGTGCATTTTCCAGAAAATGACTTTTTGTCAAAAACAGCTTACTAGGGGAATTCGGCTGATTCCCACTCAGATTAGTGTTCGAAAAACCGACTGCAATAGTGTGTGACGAACTCTGTCCGGAACTGTTTTAAAATAGATTCTCTAGGCTTGTTTTCTTTTGAGTACGGTTTGTTTTCTTTTCGGGCAAAGGTGTTTTCCTCAGCGAGGGTGTCTGAAGTTTTTTAGAACCAAAGATGAGCAATATGGACTCAAAAAGATTGGAATGATAAGGAGAAGTGAAAAGTGAGCCCATCGGTAAGCGAGCTGGGCGAGCCCGTTGTTCTTTCACACTTATCGCCATCGTTTTTGATGGATCGGCTTGTACTTTAGAGCTGTTGACGACGAGGCTAGCATGTCTCAAGCAATCTGCGACGAAGCTCAAACCTCAGTACGTAAGCAAATGCACGTTTGTCAAAAATGTGTTGGCTAAGACGCGATCACTCTGACGTTCGGAATTCTAGCGCAAAAAATTCTAAAAAACACGTCTCGGTTCTATGGAAAAGTGCCAACGCGTCGAGGCTAATTACACGATTGCTGTTTCTGTACACGACAAAAAAAAACGCAGAGAAAAGGCTAGAAATTAGAAGCATTCGCCTGAACGTAAGACAATGCTAGCCTAACAACCTCACTGAAAGAAAAACTGAAAATGTTTCACCGATTAGAGGTTCTGCTCTCGTACCCTAGCGGTTATCTGAGTATGGCTGAGTTGTGAGTAGGTGAGCTTGTTCGTACTAACAAGGGAAGTATACAAAGCGTATGTCGGATCTGCGGAAACGAGTTGTATTGCTAGTATCTCTTGGGCATCTATAGTGAAACTGCGCTGTACCCCATCCCGAGCCCAGAGTTAGGCGCGGCAATTGGATTGGTCGGTGGAGAGTATGCCCCCCCCCTCCCAGCGGTTGGACCCTCACTGTGCCCCCCCCCCCCTCTCGGCGAACAAAATCTCGAATTTTCCTCATTCATTCTCTACTTTCTTTTTTTCGATCTTTTGAAATTTATCAAAATAAATCCCACATGCACAGGATCTACGAGAAAAAGTTTTTCCTCATAGCTGACAGCTCTGTTTAGAAGAGATTTTGAGCATTTTTGACGCGAAAAATGACGCCTTGATCTGCTCCTTTTCGGCTGATGCGGGTGGCAAGTTGTTTTCCACAAAAAGTTGTACCAGAAACATTCGCGCAATCCGCTCTAAGAGGGTTTACTAAAAATTTTCCTCAATGGTTTTAGTGGCCCAAATCTCATTGAATGAATTTAAGTATCCCAGTGGCTCGATCTCGGTTCAATCAAGAGCTAGGGGCCTCAACCTCGGGCTGTCAATAGTACTAGTGGGTATACTTGTTCCAACTGAAATTCATTTCGAATATCCGACTTTTCGAGTATAGTCGGATAACGCACTTTTTCGAATATCCGACTTTTCGACTGTAGTCGGATATCGCACTTTTTCGAATACTCGACTTTACGACTGTAGTCGGATATAGCACTTTTTCGAATATTTGACTTTTCGACTGTAGTCGGATATCGCACTTTTTCGAATATCCGACTTTTCGTATAAAAAGTCGAAATTCGAATAAAAAATCGAAAAATAAAAGTGTTTATCCGACTGAAACAGTCGGATACTCATCCTATAATTCGATTCGGAACAAGTATACTAGTGGGGAGCTTCAGAACAAACCCCAAATGGACAGGATCTATGAGAAAAAGTTTTTTCTCTTACTTTACTATTACAAGTCCGAAGAAAAAACCCGGTGAGCAAAATTTTTTTGGTGCCAAAAACAAATGTTATAAAAATCATTTCTGTATATGTAGGTGGGAAAACGTTATTTTCTTTGATTTGCACCACCTCTGGGCTCTCAAATTTCAAGAAGTTTTCAGAGGTAGACTCTGTTTTATTCCAAGTGAACTCATGTTTTTGGTTATCACAGCGCGGTGCGGTGGCTTTTTCGCCGAAACCTCCTTATCACTAGTTATATTTCACCGAGGCCCACCGCTCCGCTGCTGGTGATAATCGAAATCGACAGGTCACTACGGCTGGACCGGAGCTTATGCACATTGCCCACTTCACGAATAGCCAGTTTACAAGCGGTATTGGCTTTCTGATTCCCACAACGATAGATCATTCGTTTTTTCGGTTTTTTTTTTAATTTAAATCGTTCGCTACGTGTACTCACAATAGAAACAAAATGAATTCAGAACCATTGGGAGACACTGTTGTCTGGGAATGCGTGATTTCTCCTGTTTGCACTTCTAGTTGTTGCTATTTGTCCATATTGCATCACTTCAGTATTTAAACAATCATATGGTAAGTGCATGGCTATTTACAGTTCACCAAATTTTTTAAATGAGAATTTTGATTTGAATGTCCGCACTTAGGGGGTTAAAAATAAAAACTATAAAAAAATTGTAACGAAGGCAAATTCAAATTCGAAAGTCCCTAAAGGCAGTGTTCACGATAAGAATCGTTTTTCTGCTTTTCCACCTATCTTAAAGACGGTCCCATGCTGATTCAGATGATGTTTTTGAAATCGTACAAGACCTTCTGGGAACGGAGTTACGGTCCCTCGAAAATTGAGCTAAGGAAGCATGGTGGACGAGTTGTCCGAGCCTTGTAACTTCCGTCATTTTCACCCGATGTATGCGAGCTGACATGAGTAAAGAGAGAAGTTGGGAATAGAGGGAAGAACGGGGCTATTGACCATCGCTCATCTCAGAATCTCGAGCATTCATTTGTTCACGTCGGTGGGCGTGGAAAGTGCATCTGGGTGTAACGAGCTGACGGGTGTCCAACTTTGGGGCCGTAGGAGACCGTTCCGAGCTCATTTTTCTTAGTTTTTTCAACGTTAGGGTTGCCTTAGGCCCCGCGGCTGCCGATCTCCACCAAAAAGTCAGACATGGTTTTTATCGTGGACACTGCCTTAGAAAAACCTGGAAAACTTAACGTTCTGCTTAGCGGAGCGAATCCTGGCTTTCACTCGTACACGGTCCAATTCTGCGGCCCCCTTCCCCTCTGCGGCCTTCCAAACTGCGCACCCCCTCCTAACTCACTGGGATCATCCCAGTGTACGCTTGGCCCTGCCCGAGCCACTGGTTCCGAGAAGTTATAAGTCTAGAAATGTCATTTTTTCGTGCTTTTCTAGCTTCGAAAACGCTCAGTGAACGTTCGGAAATCTGAAAACGGATTTCATGTTCGTGTTCAGCGCCCAAAACAACCCCATGATTAAAGTTTTGGTGAAAACACATTTGCCTAACTTTGCGCAGACTGCGAGCATTTTGGACTTGTACGGATTTTCGGTTGAGCGTTCTGAAAGCGCTTCAGAAAAATCTTCCAGATTCGACTTAAAATTCTCCCAGGAAGGTTTTTTGGGCGCTGATCACTAATCTGAGGTTTATTTGTCGATTTTCCAAAGTTTTCGGCTTAGTTCGCTTATAGCATCCCAGCGAGGGAACATTTTGAGTGCAAAACGCAATTTTCGAGATTTCCGGAGTTCTTTTATAGATGTGCCTCAAAATTCTTCTCTTAGGGTAGTTTGATGTGCTCAATTCTAATCTGAGGTCCATTCGCCGATTCTCTACAGATTACGGTAGATTACGGCGGGTAAACGGTAGTTTGATCAAAGTCTCAGATTTGACATCAAATTCGTATGCGGGGATTATTCGGGGTGGTGCATACGAATTTTAGGAACGGTATACAGCTTCCAGGTTCCGAACGGCTCATTCTTCTTCAAGCGAAGACTATGAATACTCTAGCGGCGACGCCATGGCGGAGCGGAGAAAAGTGGGCCTTAACTTTCCCAAACAAGCAAATTCTGTGCACGCGTTTACCATCACGATAGCAGAGGATAGTAATCGAATTAACTATCATAAAACGGAATGGAATTGATGATGGAATAAGCATGGAAATTATGAAAAAATTATCGTTACGGCCGCGGCCGCCATGGCGGAGCGAGTGTCACGCGCGTGCCACGCGGGCGTGACGTCACGCCATTCATAATCCAACGCCACGTCAGCGCGTCACGCGCGTGCCGCGCTTGCGTTGAAGAGTATGAATAGCGTCCATAATTGCAAAAGAAAAGATTAAGAAATTGTTGAATTTTGAAATCACAGATTTGGAGAGAACCTTAACCTTATTGCATTTTAGAATCCTAAACAACCTTCCTCTCTCGGACCGCTATCTCCACCCCAACAACCTGATATTTTTTAAAAGGAACGTTTTCAACTCCGTTCACAGTAACGGTTCACAAATTTAGAAAGCATATTCGATTTCTGCGTAAGAGTGTGCTTTTGCAAAAGCACATTTGTCCTCTTTAGAATGGCCACCTTGACCAAGTATCATTCCTTTAAAAGATTGAGTCAAAAACTATCGAACCGCAAATTGTTCTCTCATCACTGTGTTGCCCTCCTGGGCTTCCAATAGACCATTTTTGGTAAGCTATGATTCTCTATTTCTCGTATTCAAAAATGGGCAAAACGTGGCACAGGTTTGGCACTTAATTAAGCTCAGAGTTTTCGTTTTGTCTATTAAAGTCGTTTCTATCCCCTGTACCTAATATTTCTTGAAGTACTGTTCAAAGCAGTGTTATTCAAACCTCCTTCGATAAGGAAACCCATTATCACTGATGTGCTGTGGTGTTTCTACATCGAATGAGGTTTGGGTTATTTGTGGACTTACATATTACTCATTATCACTTACGAATTACGATTTACGTATTACGAGGAATTTGAAAATTACGATTTACGAAATTACAAAAATCAGTAACGCACAGCCCTGATACAGATTGCTCGTCCATTACTTGTATAAATACTGCTCAAAGTTTCGCCGCACTCCGCCGCGCGCGACGTTTTTGAAAAACGATTGCAAAAACTATTTCCCTTGAAAACGAAACGATTCCAGGGAACTTCGGCTCACAAGTCACATAACTAGGTAGCAATTTGATCTGTGAATAAGATAGCGTTTTCAGAATACAAAAAAGTCTTCATTCAAAAAAAGTTACATGCACCGGACGTTTTTTGCCATGTTTACCCCAGATGCTCCCTATTTTTACAAAATTTGCGCGGGCATAGTATGTAACTATTTGGTTCACGAAGTAGCAGACCTTTTATAATCTACGGAACCAAAATTAATCGTAAATGCTGTTTTCAGAAATGAGTACGCATGTAGAAACACGGGCACAGAATGAATAGAAGGCAGACATATGTGATTGAAAAATGAACAAAGGTGGTCTTGAGCAGCTCAGCTTCAATATCGAGGTAAGAATGAGCCTTATTTTGCGTTGGCATGAGGCTAAAAGTCGATGAGAGGCGGACCAATATGTATGAGACGAGTCTCTCTATTGCTTACACAAGCCTCTAATTAGCGAATGAATACAGCTTTCAGAGCAAATATGCAGTCCATTACAGGGAGTATAATGCAGAATCGAGGTGAAGCGTGAGATTCACTTGCGAATGAGCGGTTTCGAAAAGATTTCACTTGAGCGATCTTGAAGGTCAAATGAATCCTTTTTGACGGATTATTTATTGCTTGACCACGGCGTTGGAGGAATCTTTCGCTTCAATCTCACCAATTGAAGCTTTCTGTAATTCTTGCATGAGCAGTGCAAAAGGAAGAAGGAAAACACACACATAGGAAGAGGTCAGGCCAGTATTTAGGACCTCCTATCAATTAGTAATCAAGGGATTTCTAGAACACCATATGAATAGTCTTTTTGCGGAATTTAGCCAAGTGAATGAACGGGGCTGCGTAGGTAGATCGTCGCGCGCAATCGAAGCCTCGCTGGACTTTGGTGTCGCGAACACGGCATAGCCCGCCGAAACGACCGCGCCTTGTCCATTCACTTGACATTCACTGGATATTAAGACGCTTCCCAAAAATACGCAAACCTACTAGTATGACCCTCTATTTCGAAGCGAAATTTACGGCTTCTCTCTCTCCCGACGCTCTCTCACTGTCTCTCTCCTCAATCCGCAGAAGCACGCAAGAACAGAGCAAATTTCGCTTCGAAGTGGAGGGTACGTGCGTTGAGAGCTCGCCGTCGGATCCAAGAAGCAGGAATTGATAGTAATTTCAGACTGAACTTGTCTCGAAAATAATGTGCTCAAACCTCCTACCTACTCTTTAACCCCAAAGTTTTGCCCACAGATTTTCTTTTTTCCACACTTAACTTTACGCTGGTATCGAGGAGTGGTTGGCATTCCTGATTCGACAGACCCTTAGTAGGTATAAAACGTTATTTTCTTACAAAAAATTGAGGAGAAACAAACTACGATGTCATTTCTGTTTGCCAGCAAATTTGCTTGAGAATTCGAAACGCAGCCTCCAATCGAAAGCATTCGCGGCACGCTTACAGAAAATACGGGGCATCCATGACCAGGAGAACAAAAGTATGTAAATCGTAAGAGAAGAGCTGATTTTCAAAAATCCTTGTATGTAGGTTTCATGCAGCTCGACAGAAATTTGAGTCGTCCAATACTATAAGGCTCTGTGTGAGCAGGATCATGAATTTTATAAAACTGCACGCACTGCAAGAAACTCTAGAACGTCTCAAATGGTCTGAAATCAATGTTTAGAATTCAAAAATATGATGAGGTACCAGGGCTCCGAACTAGGAAAAAAACCATTTATGACATCCAGACTTTCAATCTAGATCAAAAGTCGGATGAGTCGGCTGCAAACTCAACTTGTGAGTTGCAGACAGATGTCCCTATACCAAGACTTTGAACGCCCCTGAGTAAAGACTGCTTGGAACTTTCCGCGAGGTTTCGCAAACCCGTGTTTTGAGAGTTTTACGTTAGTGGCAGACCGTACATATGTAAGTAATCCGTGCTCAATTTCCCCCAAACGCCTCCGGTAATTTTTGAAAAAAAAACATTTTCATGGTTTTACGAAGAGAAAGGGGTGCTCATGAAGCCAACGTGTTCAGAAAAAAAGTTTCGCATTTCACTCAAAACGTTTTTTAGCGGTTCCCTCGGGTGTTGATCACAAAGCTGAGAACTATTTGTCGATTCTTCCTGGACTTCGCCTGATTCGGTCCGAAGCGTCCACTGGGGGGAATTTCGCTGGCCAAACGCGACTTTTAGTGATTATCAGAATTCCTCGATAGCGTCTCCTCAAAACTTGGGTGGCGGACGTTCTGTCCCAAAGGGGCGGAGCCTAGGCGAGGTGCGAGCGAGATGTGAATTACGGGAGTCGTCGACTCGGACTAATTACCTGACGGACTTTACTCACTGCTAGGGCCAGACACAGATTGGCCTGACGCTATGCAACAAGGCAAACACAGGTAAAAGTGTCGTTCAGTGCTAGTGTCGAAGATATCCTTCGGGTGTCTTTGAGCATTGTGTGATGTTAGTGTGAACGGTCTTCCTTTGGCAATTTGTGCCTATCTGAGATGGCGGAGGTCGAACTTACCATAGGCTTTCACATCCTTATTTAAATTGAGTGAAAAACAGGTTTTCAGAAGCATTCATCTGGAAATATTGAACTCCAAGTCGAATTTATTCTACAATTTCAGAATTTCACAACGTCATTATTTGAAATCTTTCAGTCATTAAAAAAATCCAGACACAGTATTTTCCCTATTAGAAGAACCCTTCTATTCGAAATACAAAGAAAAAGAGAAGACTGAATAATAGAAGCAAACCCTCTTTCCGAAGTACATCTCTATTAGTAGTACATTTCGGAAAAGGATGGGGAATAAACATTTTGACTGCAAAACAAGGCTTAGAAGAAGATGCTAATATTTATGAGTAGGAAAACAATCACTCAATCTTACTTGGTGGTTGTTGATCGGGAATTTCATAGTTTAGTTGTGAAAATGTCCACTGTATTCCCACTATGGGATTTTTGAAAAATGAGGCTGAAAAATAGAAGTACACCTGTATTAGAAGTTGACCCAAAAATTAGATCTGAAAAATACATAGAAGTTCATGCATCTCTCTGAACAAAGATGGTAGGTTTTTCGATTCATCCATTGATTCGAGATGTTCTGAAAATGCAATATTATAATATTTGAATCATTCCGTACTAAAGTCGAATGCCCATATCTACATGTCGCTTCTCTTATTAATTATTATTGAAATTTTTAACACTCTAATCATCAGATTAAGTTTTTTCAACAATCCTGATATGCACTGCTTCAACACGAAGTATTATTTATTTTGCTCAAAATGGTCTTTCGTTAGAGTAATAGCGTCTCGTAAGACAATGTCTGGCCCTAGCAGTGAGTAAAGTGCGGTAATTAGTTCGGGTCGACGACTCCCGTAATTCACACCTCGCTCGCACCTCACTTAGGCTCCGCCCCCTTGGGACAGAACGTCCCGCTGCCTCAAAACTTCCTTATAGGGGGAATTCGGACTGCCTATCAGAAATCTGTGGTTCGTTTATCGATTTTTCTCTGTATTTACTTTTGTTACGGTGGGTATACGGTAGTTTTGCCAGAACCCTCAGACCTGGTCCAAAACTTCTGAAATTCCTGTGGAGGTTTTTTTGTAGCGGCAAACACGATTATGATGTTCATTTACCAGTTTTTGAAACACTGAAATAGGCTGCCCCACATCAAAGGCATTATGCCAGCCGTAACCTTCTGTTAACTACAAATTAACGACAAACCAACCACAGATTCGTGTTCAGCGCGAAACAGAAGTTTTGAGTCGAATCTGAGAAAACATTTACGAACACCCTGAAAATTCCCGCATTCCCCGGTACCTTTACCTTTGCTCGAAGCTGTGTAACGCTATTCTTCTGTAATCCTCTTGGACAATCAGGAAATGCACGGGTTGCTCATGTACTCTCACTAACCCACAATTCTCGAATCATGGTTTCGCAGAAGCTCGCTCAAAGTTCAAGGTAGTCCCTAGTTAGATGTGAAAGGAGGGTTGATTCACAATAACCGGTAATTGAGCAGTTCTGGCCATAGCTGAAGTAGGAAGGAATATTTCACTTGTGCACTAGAGTGTTGCCCGAATATTCGTTTATTCGAATAATATTCGAATAATCGAATATTCGAATAATTCGAATATTCGAATATTCAAAGAAGTGGATTATTCGGGTTATTCGAATAATCGAATATTCAGAGAAGTGGAATATTCGTTTATTCGAATATTCGAATATTCAAAGAAGTGAAATATTCGGTTTATTCGAATATTCAGCACGAATAATTTGAATATTCGACAAGATCGCACTCCATTTTGCCCTGATTTTACATTTCAAACATCTTAGCGTAGTGACTACTAATTTCTCACAATTCTTCAGTACCTCATAAATATCAAGTTAGTATAGCAAGTATTTACAATATATTAAATCGCTCGTAGGATTTTGTCAAAATGCTAGAAATGCCCATTTCACCTTTAGTTATAGAGAAAAGTTTGAATCTCGAGCGGCTCATAAGTATAGCAACACTTGAGCAACATGGAAATTTCTCACGATGATGGCCAGAATGAGCCATTATCATGGGTATTTTCATGAAACTGGTTCGAGGTTATGCTATTTGTCTACTTTCCCGGTGAACTTCACCTGAATTCTGACGCAAAATCCCAAGTTCTCTCCTTCCATAATGCTGCACGTGGAATTCGATGGTTTCCAGCCACCTAGGACGACCAGCTGGATGTAGTCTCAAGTTCGTGCCAGATCCTGAGCCACTCGACGTCTGTTATCGCCCAGACGCCTCATGGAGCTGGGAAGCGAGATATTACACGGCGAGTTCCCAGTGACATGGTGTCGGTCTCAACGACTTACTACGATTTGTCGCTGAGTTTTTTCGAATTGTCGCTGAGATTGCGGAGTAGGGCACGGCTAAGCAGCACTAGGAAGTTCGCCATCGCATAAACCGCGCATAACTCAACTGAACTCAACTAAGCTAAACCAAACTAGACCGAAGCAGACCAAAAATTTGGCGGCAATTTAGCGGGTATTTTGCGGCTATTTTACGGCGAGCATTATTTGGCGACTATTTCGCGACTATTACTCGGGAAAAAGGCATTTTGCGTCTGTTTCGCGGCTATTTCTCGGCCAAAACTCAGAGTACACGCTCGTAAACGTGGTTGAGATAACTACGGAAATATAAAGTATGGCTCAGAACACAACGCCTACGCATTTTGAAGCGTCAAAAACGATCCGCAATGACGCTACACGTGTGAGAAGTTGGCCCCGCCCCCGTATCTGTCCGCACTTGTATTTGCGTCCTCCTCCAAAAAAGGGGTACTAGAACATTCCCACCATCGGCGACGCTTGTGGGTGGTACAATGAGTACAATAAGTGAGCCATACACATCGACGATGGTGGAAATGGCCCTGCACTCCTGTTTGGGGGAAGACGCAAATACGGGGGCGGGCTGATACAGGTGCGGGGCCGACTCATCAGTAGTGTAGCGTCATTTTTGGTCGTTTTTGACGCTTCAGAATGCGTAGGCGTTGTGTTCTGAGCCATGCCACTCAACTTCCATAGTTAGTATCTCAACCACGTTTACGAGCGTGTATGCTAAATTTAAGTGACAAGAGTGCAGCCGGTTCAATTACCCAAGTATGCGGTATATTGGCCCCGCCCAGCATCTGGAAGCCCTGCCCATCCGCTGGCGGCCTCAGTGGAGGTTAAGCGACCCAGCCGCGACGCGTGGGTGTACCGACCACGCTGCGTGTCGGTGTGTCGACCACGACGCGTGTCGGCGTGCCGACCGCGATGCGGGTAGGTGTGCTGAACGCGATGCGTGTAGGTGTGCTGACCGCGATGCATGTCGAAGCGCCGACCGCGACGCGGGTCGGTTCAAAGTAGTTCCTAAGCCACATAAAAGTCTTGCAGGATGTGAACCGCTGCTGAATAGGCCGCTAAATGCGACAGGTCAAAATGTCAACAGCCCGACAACAGGCGGACGTCGCTGGGCAACGGGCAGTTGTCAGGCTTACAATGCGAGCGATTTGAGTTGTCAAGAAGGTGCAGTTTATGAGATGACAACTTCTCAACCTGTTGCCGATGCCCCAGTTTGCCCGAGTGGATGGGATGGGATAGTACGCGATAGTATTGCCCAATTATTCGTTTATTCGAATAATATTCGAATATTCGAATAATTCGAATATTCGAATATTCAAAGAAGTGGATTATTCGGGTTATTCGAATAATCGAATATTCAAAGAAGTGAAATATTCGTTTATTCGAATAATCGAATATTCGAAGAAGTGGATTATTCGAATTATTCGTTTATTCGAATATTCAAAAAAAAATTATTCGTTCCAACACTCTATTGTGCACTAGTGCTCCTTTGCTCCTGTTGTCTTCGTTGATTACGCTCTTAAAGGCAGTGGTCGCGATAAAATATGCTTGTCTTCTTTTCCTCTCTAAACCCTTTTCTGGGCTGAGAGTAGTAGGACCTATGAGAAAAAATCGCGAAAAAACCGCTGTTCCGGGCTAAATTTGAAGCCTAAACTTTCTTGTCTTTTGATGGTGGACGAGCCTACTCCACATCATCGGCAGCGATGATCTCTGATATCAAAAAATCAGCTAGCTTGAAATTGAATTTCAATCAATGAACATTATCCTTCGGACTCATCTAGTCGAAAACATTGACTGAAGTGCTTGCTTTCATTGGTAAACTCTTTTTATTACGTAAATTTGAATTTATTTCTCCCTCTGAATGTCGATGATTTTTGACTGCTCGGTAAGAGACTGCGATCTTATTCGTCGGCGCTGTGCATGTGTGCACGAACAAGCACCTTTGGGCCCTCATAACTCTAAATCTAGCCCGTTTTTCACCGCGCTACCTTCATAGATTTTCAGCTGTTTTCTAACTAAGCTGATTTTTATAGTTTTTTAGACAACGTTTTTCATCGCGACCACTGCCTTTAAGACAATTTTTTCAAAGTGTGGGAATACCCTCGAAATCTCCAAGAAGTGCTTCCACTTCTCATATGAATCGCAGAGAGAGGGTGAATGGCACCTGACAAATCCAGAACCTAATATCAATCGAAGGTGGATCCTACGTAAGTTAAATTCTGATTCAGAATAGGTTTGAAATCAAATATTCATTCAGGATAAATCTGTATATTTAAAAGAATCAAAATGTTCAATTACTTGTTCTGAGGCATGATCGGCAGGACTCTTTTGTTGGTGTGCTCGCCAGTCTTCAGAGCCTCCGCAGATAGGTTCCAATGAATGACGAGTTCTCTGTGCCCAGTGTCCAAGTTACACTCTTCAGGAAGAGCCCACTTCTGCATGAATGACCTGAAAAATTTCCGTGGTATGATATATACTCTTAATCTCAGAGTAGGCAGAACTCACTTTTAATAAAGCCGTGGTCGGTCTCCATCTCTTGCTCTCCCTCGACGGTGAGGTCACGACCATCGATGTAGACCTTTAGCTCCTCAAGCTTGTAGGATCGTGCAATAAGTTTTTTTGACAGCAAATTATTTTTTATTGATTTTCGGGTCAATGAATTGGAGGAATTCTTTTACACTTCACTTTTTCTATCCGTAATTGATCAAATTGGTTTTTTCAAAGAAAGCCAACTTTTCTAAAGATTCAACTCGTTGATGCACGTTAATTTTGCATTTCGTTAAAAAATTAAAAAAATCATTACCTGACCACAGCAAAAAATGAGTAAATCATTAGAGGTCTCATATCAATCAGTGCCATAATTCCACTACGATTAACGAGTTAATTTACGTAAATTCAAGAGTTTTTCGTTAAGCGTAATCGTTAATGACTACCAAAATAAGGAACAGCCTATTTGGTTTAGATGGATTACCTATGGTTTGGCATTGTGCAGATTTTAATCACATGGTTCACGAAAGAGCCGGAAATGAAGGCAAGCGTGGTTGGCTCATTACATTTCAGAGACGGAATAAGATCTCGTTAATAGTACACCGAAGCTAAAACAACAGCCAACGCCCAACGGGAGCTCCGGATAGAAATGAGGGTTGAATGTACGGCGTGAATCCCTCATCATCTCAATACTTTAGAAACTTAGGCACAATCCTATAGTTGAGAGGGAGGGATTCTCTTGTTCCTACGCCAGAATTTCACTAACCCGCAACTTTGAACTCTCACAGAATTGGAGTGTTTGGAATCGAAGAACAAACTCTCACCTTCCGATTAGGATGGTACTGAAACCTGACCCTGAACTTTTGGAGATCCGGCTAACAGCAGCATCACTGTGTCTGAACTGGGCTCCAGTCTCGTTCACCAGCTTACAATCGGTCTGTTCGGGATTAAAACGACAGTCCAACCTCATGGGTAAAATTTGCTATTATACATCGCCCACCGTTGACAGCAGCCCTAACAAGCGCGAAATTCTAATTCGATCAAATAAAAGAGGAACTACTGGGAGAAAGTCGACCCCGCCCACATTACCCCAGAAGCCTAACTGCGCAAACTGTCCAGGAAATCTAGGAAAGGGAACCATGAGCTCTGCTATTGGTAATTTTGCCTTTGAGCATAGCCACATAAACGACTTTTTCCGTTTGCAATGATTTTTGTTGCCTACTCGAAGCGAAAGGCCTGATTATGTTTTTTGGATATTGGGGGCGGACCGGCTTTTTCCCTCCAGTTTCTCACTTATTTGATCGAATTGAAATTTCGCGCTTGGCAGGGTTTCCACATTTACACGGTGGGCGGACTATAATATCAATTTTTACCCCTGAGGTCGGACTTTGCTTTTAAACTTAGCCAAGAACGGATTGTGTGATGGCCTATCCCGATGATGGCCCACACAAGAGTTTTCCTATAGGGTATTGGAGATGGGGCAGCAGGAACAAGGGACAAGGCGGAAATCGCCACTTTTCGTCCGTAGACGGTCTTTCGTATTTTCCTTTGTCGTTTACCTTTTCAGACTTTACCAACAAGATTCGTTCACACTCGTCGCGCACGCAAAGTTCGCATAAGATTTGGTTTTGATTTGAAAGTTATTATTTGACCATGTCATAGTTACGAAAAGTTAGAAAAATAAAAGGGTGAAGAAAAATCAAGAAACTTTTCCAAAGGCAGTCTCCACGATGCAAATCGTTCCACAGTTTTCACTAGAAGTGGAAGGTTTGCGACCTGATTGTCCCCTTAATAATGAAGAACCAGAGAGAAAAAAACAACAGAAAGGCTCAAATGACGGTCCCTTCCTCTGAAGGGAGTTTCCGATGTTGAACGAGTTGTGTGGGCATGAGCAGAACTACGACGTCAATTTGATTTCTATGAACTTCAAATTCGTTTAATTTAGTGCATTATTTTTATCGCTAATATATTTAATAGAGATCAATAAGTAAACTAGTGAAAAGGTGAATAATGTGCGAGAAAGAGGTAACGAAGAATAATAGAAGTTTCGCAATCAACCAGCTCTCTAGTACATACGGAGCCCTCAGCGACAGGATTATGCATATCACCCTAGATTCGCTCAAAATTGAGTTTCATCCATTCATTCAAAGTTTATTCAGTCAAAAAAACATCTTTCAAAAATTAGGAAATGGGCGGGAGAAAACCTGACTGAAATAAAAGTAGTGAAAAAAATCTACTGGTATAACCTGCTACTCTTAGACGGACCAAGTGCGCACATGTGAGCTGAGGACGTTCCATGTACTTGCAGTTCACTGAATAGATCTAAGAATTTGGGCTAAGATACTCAGAGTGGATTTTCCGTTTAGTTCTGGTATGCAAACTGTTCGGTTTTGGATGGAAACAACCTTACACAGTCTGAGATATATTCTCGCTCAAAGGCAGGGTGCGCGATAAAAACGACTTTGGAGATCTCTCGATGAGAATGTAGATTTAGTCATCACAAAAGTAAAAATAAGGAAAAAACCCGGAAACTCGCGGGAAAAACGCTCAAATACAAAGTGTAACGATTAATTACCGGTGGCGGCCGGCCCCCTAATTAACGAGATTTTCATTAATGCTTGCTTATCCGCCTTTGATTTTGCTGTTAGAGTAACCATAAGTCTCTAGTGATGCTCAGACATTACTTTAGAAGCAAAATAGTAGTTGACAAAACAGGCTTTTATACAAATCTCGATAATTGGGGGCGGGAGGACACCAAGCCATACCTTGTTCCTGAGCGTTGTTTCTTCAATTTTTCACTCATTTTTACTTTTGTGATGGCCAGATCTACCTCTTCATGAGGATAGCACAACAACCGATTTCATCGAGAACCCTGCCTTCAAGCACGCAACTGGCGGGGGCCCATAGGGACCACTTTGATCTAAACACGAACCCCTGGCGATTGCTTGCGCCGATATCTACTAGAGCGTACGAGTTGAGCCGCAAAGTGAATATTCTCGCACCAATCAAGAAACTGGCCGAGCCATACCGGGGCGGGACTACCTAAGCCTCTTTGATCTTAAAGTGGACAGAAAACGATCAGCACGCGCGCCTGCCGCGTCGCTCCCGAACGAAACCAGAACGCGTACGTAGCTGCGGAACGCGATAACTGACGCGCAAGCGCGCATTTCTCGAGAATTTCTCGCATTTCTCGATCGAGATTCAGCTGCGGTGTGCATTCCAAAAACATTCCCATAGCAAAAGATTCCCAAGGAAAGGTAGCCAAAGCGGCGTATAAGCGTTTAGCAGTTATAATTCCTAATTGTGGCTCGTGCAATTTTCAGCTTATTTCAAAACCTTTATTTTACAATAAAGAAACATGAGGGACGTATAAATATGAGTAGAAAGCTAAACATGCCAGCCTCCGTGCGCAGGCGAGCAGAATAACAAATAAATGATACAAATGAGAGCCCTTTGTACATAAAGCTCAAGCAGAAAATGCCGCCATCTACCCTTGTAATAATAACGTGACGTTGAAGTGGGTCCGACCATTTTTAAAAATCAGAAAACTTGAGGGCTCAGCGGTTTCCGAAGGTAGTTTACTCTAAATTTGGATGACCCTGAACGCTAACAGAAGCAGCTGGTTAGATTTCGATGCAAATTTACGTTCGAGTTGAAAAGCGTGCTGGCGAGAGCGAGCGCAGCGGAGGGTGAACGCGAAAACGCACTCTAAGGCCTCTTTCAGAGTTCGATCGCTGTGCGACGCGATGGTATGATAACCATGAGCATCGATTGAGATCGCTTCGCACGTCGATCTGAATTCAAAACATGCCATCGCGGCGATCAGCGATCGCACTCTGAAAGAGGCCTAACGGAACGATCTTGTATCACAAATTCAAATCGAAGTCAGTTGTCCGATATCGTAGGGCTTCGACCCCTAACATTCTGAGCGTAGTCGTGTAGTCTGGCTTTATCGCATAGGAAATTCGGTAGAAGCTTTCGGTAGAAGCCACCCTGAAGTGGTATTCTCCTTGGGAGCGACGGCTCTGAGTCGAGCCGAGAGTGTCCGTGACTTGGGCATAAGTTATACCAACGCGTTTAGTTATGATGGTTACATAGCCGACATAGCGAGTAAAGCCAAGGCCAGGTCTAACTTTATTTTGAAATCCTGCAGAACCCGGAGCCCTATCATTCTTTTCAAGCTTTTTGTGGCTTACGTTAGGCCGTTGCTTGAATACTGCTCACCTAGATGGTCGCCGTACAAAGCCGCCCTGCTCAATGAAATTGAGAACGTTCAGAGATCCTTCACCTATGGATGTTTTGCAAGAAAAGGAATTTTTCGACTTGAGTATGAGCAAAGACTGAGTAGGCTAGGGGCTTTGTCGCTCCTCGATCGTAGAAAAATGGCAGACTTAGCTTTAATGTACAAACTAACAACACCTGTACCTGTTTGACGCTCTGGGACCTATTTGAAGCCTCGCCTTCAGCCTCTCGCACCCGAGGTCACCCCTTCATGGTGCGCCTACTTGCTACCGAGACTACAGCTTGTAGCAATTCTTTTCTTTTCAGAATTTTAACCCCATGGAACAATTCCAAAAGTTTAGCTTCCTGGCAAAAGTAATGATTTGGCAATGTTATAACTACAAGAAATATAGAAACTAACAAAATGAAATTAAAAAAAACAACTCGAAATATGTTTGAAAATGATTTGGCACAAAATAGCCAGAAGTGATGAAAAACTGAGAAATGTAGTGAAATGACCAAAACCGGATTTGGCGGTCATTCATAGGTCAACTTTTGATAAGTAGTGACTGACGAGGGATTAAATTTTACAAGATTCTCCGTTAAACTTATCAAAGCGAAATCAAGCGCTCATCGGATTTGAGCGTAATAGTTGACCATAGTTGACCTAAGCTGCTTTCCGTATTACAGCTTCAATGAAATGTTTTACGGTTTCTGTCGCGCGCTTGATTTAGCTTTGATAAGTTTAACGGAGAATCTTGTAAAATTCAATCCCTCGTCAGTCACTACTTTTCAAAAGTTGACCTATGAATGACCGCCAAATCCGGTTTTGGTCATTTCACTACATTTCTCAGTTTTTCATAACTTCTGGTTATTTTGTGCCAAATCATTTTCAATCATATTTCGAGTTGTTTTTTTTAAATTTTATTTTATTAACTTCTATATTTCTTGTAGTTATAACATTGCCAAATCATTACTTTTGCCAGGAAGCTAAACTTTCGGAAATTTCATATATTTTTCCCAAAGGTTCCCTTTATGACCTGATTTTTGCTTAGTAATTCCCATTCTGGAGAGGCAAAACCTTTAAAGGCAGTGTCCACGATAAAAACCATGTCTGATTTTTTGGTGGAGATCGGCAGCTGAGGGCCTAGCGCAACCCTCATGTTGAAAAAACTAAGAAAAATGAGCTCGGAACGGTTCCCTACGGCCCCAAAGTTAGACACCCGTCAGCTCGTCACACCCAGATGCACTTTTCACGCCCACCGACGTGAACAAATGAATGCTCGAGATTGTGAGATGAGCGATGGTTTCCGATCAATAGCCCCGTTCTTTCCTTCATTCTCAACTCCTCTCTTTACTCAGGTCAGCTCGCATACATCGGCTGCAAAAGACGGAAGTTACAAGCCTCGTACAACTCGTCCACCATTTTCCCTAGCTTAATTTTTGAGGGACCATAACTCCGTTCCTATAAGGTTTTGTACAATTCCAAAAACATCATTGGAATCGGCATGTGATTGTCTTCAAGATAGGCGGAAAAGCAGAAAAACAATTCTTATCGTGAACACTGCCTTTAAAGTCAGTGTTCGCGATAAAACGAATGTCAATTTTTTCGCACAATCCTGAGCTTTCGGTAGTTTCCGTCCCAGAACTGAAAAGGAACGGTGAAAAACGGCCAGGAAGTGGGTCAAAATCGTGTGCCGCAGTCGACCCAGTGCTACAGCCATTACAGTCATTACCGATCGGTGTGGTCGGGCGACTATAACTCCTAAAAATTGTGACCCGCAGACATTAAAAACGACCTATTCTTTCCTACTGAGGTCCCGTACACGTTTTATAGCGTTGTGCGCTTTCCCACTGGGGTCCCGCACACTTTTTTTGGCGTCCTGTGCACTCCCACTGTTGGGCCGCACACTTTCTGCGGCGTTCGGCTCACTCTCGTTTGGGTCCCACACACTTTCTACGGCGTCCTGCGCACTTCCACTTGGGTCCCGCACACTTTCTATGGCATCCGGCGCATTCCCACTGAGGTCTTGCAGACTTTCTACGGCGTCCTGCGCGCTCTTACTGTGGTCCCGTACACTTTGTACGGCATCCTGCGCATTCCCACTGGGGGCCCGCGCACTTTCTGCTGCGCCCTGCGCACTCCTGAAATCCTATTCACACCAACCGTCTCAAAGAGGAAACAATCTTGGGCGGAAGCCTATTATTAGCTGTGTTGATTTTCATTAGTTCATTTTTAAAGTTCAGTGAGCGTCGGAGGGTTTACAATAACATGTTTTTACCCGTCTTGGCCCTCAATTTTGAGGTTCCGCAAAAATTGAGCTTTCAGCTTCGAAATTGAATAGGAGCTAGCTGCATCCATTTCCAGCCCCCTCCAAAAAATTTACTTCCTAGCTAAATTTTAGGTTTTGCAACAAGATCGTGAATGCCGTCTGAAAAAAGGAGATCAAAAGTTTTTCGACCAAAATCACGTGGTTTTCTCCATCTTTCTCAGGTGCCAAGAAACCATCCCACAAGGATCATCCCTGTTGTGATCCTAACGAGAGGTGGGGGGTGACCCCACCACCACTGTTCGCAGTGGGGTCCACCCCACTGCAAGCTGTGGGGAGATGGGCCCATACTTGTGTACCACCCCCCCACCGAGCAGTGCGGATATCCCCTCGGTGACAAAAATTATCCTCCGTTATCCGGTGGATCTCCTGGAAAGTGACTAAGGCCACCTTCCAGGTACGGCTCCGAAGAGCCGACTGAGGCACACGGTGAGATGAGGAGCCTTTTATACCAGCAACATTGTTAATACCTTTGTCTAAACATGTCTATTTTATACGCGTCTTGACGTAGAACACAAAAAACAGGTTTGAACTTGCCCCAGTAAGCCAGAGCGCAACTTTAATAGGATATATCGTGAGTGAGAATTTTGTGCCGGTGGCAAATTATAATCCTACCAGCGTCGTCGGGCGGCTGACGCCGGCCTCTGCCGCTGGGGGCCGGCTACGCCGGCCCATTTGCCGGCTTGGCCGGCATCTTGTGGATAATCGACATCCGCTGATTCTATGTGAGTTGGCGTTCAGAAGTTCTCACGTTTGCCGGGTATCGCCGGCCTCTGTCGCCGGAGTCCGGTTGCGCCGGCCCATGAGGTGGTTTCGACGACAAAAGTCGAGCAATCAGAAGTTACTAAGCATTTCAAACCTTGCAAACCCTGCTAACCTACTTTCTTATGCAGTTGCACACAGACCCTTCTCTAGTTTTAAGAGGTCCTAAAATGGTAGCTCATTTATATCCATTTCTGTCATGATAAAGACAACCGCTGTTTCAGATTTAGTAAAGGCCTCCATGACCAACCGACACCCTGCAACTTTTATTGCCAAATGAAGTATAAAGATGTTTGTGTTTTCTGGATGCACATTTTGATTAACTCACATTTCCATCGTATATAAACCCGATTAAGAAAGGTTGGTGCATATAAACAGCTAAGCAGTTGAAATGAGTGGTTAAGGGGGAGGGGACTTGAAGAAAGGGGTGGTATACACTCTCTTATAGACGCACAAAACGATTTTGAAGTTCTGCGCTCACCCACTTCGGTCCCGCACACTTCCTACGACGTCCGGTGCACTCGCATTTAGGTCCCACACACTTCCTGCGGCGTCCTGCACATTCCCACTTGAGTCCCGCATACTTTCTACGGCGTCCTGCGCACTCCCAATTGGGTCCCGCACACATTCTACGTCGTCGGCCGCACTCAACCTTGGGTCCCGCACACTTTTTATGGCGTCCTGCGCACTCCCACTTGGGTCTCGCACACTTTTTATGAGTCCTGCGCACTCCCACTTGGGTCCCGCACACTTTCTACGGCGTCCGGCGCACTCTACCTTGGGTCCCGCACACTATCTACGGCTTCCGGCGCACTTCCACCTGGGTCCCGCACACGTTCTTCGGCGTCCTGCGCACTCACATTTGGGTCCCACATACTTTCTCTGGCTTGCGGCGCACTCTACCTTGGGTCACGCACACTTTTTATGGCGTCCTGCGCACTCCCACTTGGGTCTCGCACACTTTTTATGAGTCCTGCGCACTCCCACTTGGGTCCCGCACACTTTCTTCGGCGTTTGGCGCACTCGCATTTGGATCCCACACATTTTCTACGGCGTACTGCGCACTCCCACTTGGGTCCCGCCCACGTCCTACGGCGTCCGGCGCGCTCTACCTTGGGTCCCGCACACCCTCTACGGCGTCCTGCGCACTTCCACTTGGATCCCGCATACTCCCTACGGCGTTTGGCGCACTTACTTGGATCCCGCATACTCCTACGGCGTCTGGCGCACTGCCATGGGTCCCACACACTTTCTACGGCATCCGGCGCACACTACCTTGGGTCCCGCACACTTCCTACGACGTCCGGCGCACTCGCATTTGGGTCCCACACACTTCCTGCGGCGTCTTGCGCATTCCACTTGAGTCCCGCACACTTTCTACGGCGTTTGGCGCACTTCCATGGATCCTGCACGCTACCTACGACGTTCTGCGCACTCCACTTGGATCCCGCATACTCCTACGGCGTCTGGCGCACTGCCACTTGGGTCCCACACACTTTCTACAGCATCCGGCGCACTCCCACTTGGGTCCCGCCCACTTTCTTCGGCGTGCGGCGCCCTCTACCTTGGTCCCGCACACTTTCAACGGCGTCCTGCACATTCCCACTTGAGTCCCGCAAACTTTCTACGGCGTCCTGCGCACTCCCAATTGGGTCCCGCGCACATTCTACGTCGTTCGGCGCACTCTACCTTGGGTCCCGCACACTATCTACGGCGTCCGGCGCACTTCCACTTGGGTCCCGCACACGTTCTTCGGCGTCCGGCGCACTCGCATTTGGGTCCCGCAAACTTTCTACGGCGTCCTGCGCACTCCCAATTGGGTCCCGCGCACATTCTACGTCGTTCGGCGCACTCTACCTTGGGTCCCGCCCACTATCTACGGCGTCCGGCGCCCTTCCACTTGGGTCCCGCACACGTTCTTCGGCGTCCGGCGCACTCGCATTTGGGTCCCGCTCACTTCCTACGGAGTCCGGCGCACTCTACCTTGGGTCCCGCACACCTTCTACGGCGTCCTGCGCATTTCCACTTGGATCCCGCATACTCCCTACGGCGTTTGGCGCACTCCCACTTGGATCCCGCATACTCCCTACGGCGTCTGGCGCACTCCCACTTGGGTCCCACACACTTTCTACAGCGTCCGGCGCACTCTACCTTGGGTCCCGCACACTTCCTACGACGTCCGGCGCACTCGCATTTGGGTCCCACACACTTCCTGCGGCGTCTTGCGCATTCCCACTTGAGTCCCGCACACTCTCTACGGCGTTTGGCGCACTTCCACTTGGATCCTGCACGCTTCCTACGACGTTCTGCGCACTCCTACTTGGGTCCCACACATTTTCTATGGCCTCCTGCGCACTCCCAATTGGGTCCCGCACACAATCTACGTCGTCGGCCGCACTCTACCTTGGGTCCCGCACACTTTTTATGGCGTCCTGCGCACTCCCACTTGGGTCTCGCACACTTTTTATGAGTCCTGCGCACTCGCATTTGAGTCCCACATACTTTATCTGGCGTGCGGCGCACTCTACCTTGGGTCCCGCACACTTTTTACGGCGTTCTGCGCACTCCTACTTGGGTCCCGCACACTTTCTACGGCGTCCTACGCACACACTGTCAAGCCGAATAAACGGTCAAACAAACACACAGAGAAACGTACACATACATAATACATACACACACACGCACACACAAATTTACCAAAATATATATAGTAGGATTTTACTGCGGCGTCCTGCGCACTCCTCAAGTCCTATTTACACCAATCATCTCAAAGAGAGAACAATCTTGGCCGGAAGCCTATCATTAGCTGTATTGATTTTCACTAGTTCATTTTTAAAGTTCAGTGAGCGTCGGAGGGTTTACAATAACATGTTTACATGTTTTTACCCGTCTTCACCCTCAAAATTGGGGTTCCACTAAAATTGAGCTTTCAACTCCAAAATTGAATAGGAGCTAGCCGCATCCATTTCTAGGCTCCTGTCAAAAAATTAGCTTCCTAGCTCAATTTTAAGTACTGCAATAAGATTGTGAACGCCGTCTGGAAAAAAAAAGGAGATTAACAGTTTTTCGACCAAAATCACGCGGTTTTTGCCATTTTTCTCGAGCGCCAAGAAACCATTCCGAACCATTTTTGGGTGTATACCCCAACTTTTTACGCTCTTTCCAATGGAGGAAAAACCGTATTTCCACAGTCACTCCGAATGCCGATTTCGTAATCGCAGAGTTGCGCGTGGGCGAGTTAAAGCTAAATCTGGTGCGCGCTTGGCGCGCACCACAATTTAGGCACAGAAGCGTTTAGATATCGATGGGCAAGTGGTTTCCAGGGTTACCTTATCAGGATCATCAATCAAGATGCGATCTAGAACTACTATGCGGTATTTTTGAGATTGTCCAATTCGATGCCTTTGATCTGATTTTAATTCAATTGTTTTTGTGTGTGTGAACCTATGATTTAGATTCCTGTTTGGATGAGTTGTTTTTGCGTATACATGATCAAGAGCCGCTCTTCTTCTTCTTCTTCTTTGCAGCCACATCGAGGGTTCTGTTATAGGTGGAGAAACTGGGCGAACAGTAGTGGGTTCGTCCATAGATCCATAGTGGTCAACGTGGTAGGTCTCCCCGGATAGTCAAATAAATGTGCTGTATCACGGCCGATAGTACCGCAATCCGGACAGACATCAGATTTGCTGCTGTCAATCTTGCTGACGTAGGACATGAGCATGGACGAGTGACCGCAGCGCAACGATGCTAGTGTGCATCTAGCCCTTCTTCCGAGTTGAGTCTCGGATTTGCAGACTGGGGGCGGTACTTCTCCTAGTATAGGATTCACCGCCGCCTTCTCAAGATGACACCGTACGAACTTGGTGTGCTCCTCGCGCAAAAGACGGAGTCGTTCTTGCTGTGAATCGTGCCATCTCTGCAAGTTAACTTTGCATGGAGCATCGGCAAATGGCATTCTTTTGGCTCTCTCTCTAACGGGGTTAAGCACTCTCCAGGACGGGTGATTTGGTTACTTAATAATATTGATTCGTAAATGTGGGGCTTGGGGCTGTCAGGGCTCCTTCTCGGGCAATATACGGGCTTCTGCATGCAGATGCTCGACTGGGGAACTCTTTGCACATCCGGTGGCAATGCGAAGAGCGGCATTTTGTACTCGTTGCATCTTAATCCAGGAAGATTCCGGAAACTAGATGCTGCCAAACCGGTGCGGCGTATTCCATGGCTGGCTGGAAGAATCGCCTTTATACGTCATGAGTATCGTTTCCTTGCTGCTACTCCCGAAAGGTACCGCCTAGGGCACTGGAGAACATTGAGTTTGGCTTTAACGACAGCCTGCTTCTGCTCGGTATTTTTATGAAACTTGAGCGACGGATCCAGCACAAGACCGAGCAGTTTTGGAAATCGAGCAGCAGGCAGACGGTCTCCATCCCACTCTACCTCCGGATGAGCTCTGTGCTCGGGTGGGTGCGTTGTGAGGACGGAGACGGATGATTTCGATGCGGGAGAGCTTTAGCATCTTGTCGTCGAAGAACCTCTTCAGCGTCTTCAGGTACTCGTTGATCTTGGTGGCGGCTACCTTTATATCCCGGTCTCGACACATGATTGTTATATCATCGGCGTAGGCGACAGTCTTGATATCCTGTGGTGGTTCAGGCATATCTTCTAGATACAGACTGAAGAGAGCTGGTGATAAAACACCGCCCTGGGGGACTCCAGCTGCCATAGGAATACTGTTGGAGACATGGTTCTGGAACATGACTCTTGCCCGTCGACCTTTGATAAAGGCCGATATCCAGCGCTTTTGCCACGGTGGTATTGACGACTCCAAAACGTTTCTTGACAGGATTCCTAGGTTAACCGTATCGAAAGCCTTGGTGAGATCCAACGCGACAGCAACAGTTCTCAATGGCTTCAAAGCGTTGAACCCGTCGATTGCATAGCTAGTAATTTCTAGCAACGCAGTAGTTGTAGAATGCAGCCTTTCAAACCCGTGTTGAAGCAATTGTTTCTCGTTCTGCTCTGCTAAATTCTCCACAATGAGCTTTTCGGCTATCTTAGCGAAAGGTGACATCAAGCTAATGGGTCGATAACCCTTTACTGACGACTGAGGTTTGCCTGGCTTCGGCAACGGGATAACGTTGGCTGTCTTCCAGTTTTGGGGAATAATGCACGAGCTGAATGAAGTGTTAATCACATCAACGACGAGTGGGAGGATCTCAGTCGGGAGCTTCTTCAGTACAGCAGGACAAATGCCGTCGGGACCGACAGCTTTGGAGTTCCGCATGTCCTTTATGATCTTCTCTACGTGCGCCACAGTGTACGCATCGACCGTGCTCATGAGCGGGAGGCGGCACAGCTCTCTAACTGTCATTCTATTCTGCGGACCACGCCGTGTACTCGTGACAAAGAAGCTTTTTCCAAGAGAGTAGGCGGCTTCCTTACCCGTCCTGAAAACGTTATTATCAAATTCAATGGTGGATACGGTGGCTGGCGAGCTCTTTCCAGATAGCTTCCGTAGTGCCTTCCAAGCAGTTGGACTGTTCGCCTTGAAATCCAACTGTCCCGAGAACTTTTCCCATTCTTCTTTCTTGTGCTGGTCAAGATCTTTTCTGATCTCACCATCCAGCTGAGTGACGACAGGGTCTAGATGGTCAACTGCTCTTCTGGCATCTCTAGTCCTAATCTTTTGGAGAATTTCTTTGGTGACGTTTGGATAGAACGTCTTAACTCGGCCAACAGGAATAGCCGCCTCCTTGGCCCTACGAATTGCATCAGATAAGTGATGCTCCTTCTGGTGCACATTGCCATTCCACGGGTAATCAGCCGCTAGGCGCAGCGCAACCTCACTGAACAGGCACCAGTCTGCTTGGCCTAAATTGAGATAAGAACGTTGACGAACACCAGAATAAGGAGCAAGAGAGTTTGAGAGATCGATGTGCACAAAGACGGGAACATGATCACTAGACAATGTTGTTGAGGTAGACCATGAGCAAGCGTTGGAAGGGTTGGAAGAGACAAGAGTTATGTCTGGGCTAGAAGATCGGCCGTTGGCAGGGAGGCGAGTGGGCTGATCATCGTTTAGAATGACCAGGTCGCACTCCTCCGCCCATTCCTCGACGTCACTTCCTCTAGCATCAGAGCCAAGTGACGAGCAAAATGTATGAGCATTAAAATCGCCCGCAAATATAGACGAAGATGAGAGGGAGCAGTCGTAAAGCTGCCTAAGGAGTGGAATAGGATCATAGGATGGGGGGCATGAGGTGGTAGGGGGAATATAGATGTTGAAGAGAGAAAGGGGAATTATAAGGGGGAGATGGACCGGGAGAGACTCGAGAGTACCGTCCGTGGGAGTGTTAGGTTTGAGATGTGAGGGAAGAGTAGATAATACAAAAGTGAAAACTCCTCCGCCAAGATTTGACCTTGGAGCATGGTAAGAAGTATAGCCTGGGATATTGGGATGAGGATTTGTAGGGGATGGAGAGAGCTTGGTTTCTTGAACCATGATCACGTCTGGATGGTAAGTACGTGCAAAAAGAGAGAGCTCAGAAGGCTTAGCACGAAGGCCGTTGAGAGTTATATGTACAATGAAAAGGGGGCGATTGGAGTTTAAGGAATCAGAGGTGGTAGGTGAGGAGCATAAAACACATCGAAAAGAAGAGTTATGATGCCTCACAGAGCAGAGACCCGATCAGGAGAGATGCACCCACCTTTGGCATCCGAAGCACTGGACGCTGGTATGTATCCATTTAACATCATTGCCGCACGTGGCGCAAAGGTACTTCTGAGCGGGTCCAGGATTCCTCTCCACGCCGGCCCTTAGCAGGAGAATCCGAAGGAGAGACGCGGCCGGCCAGCACCTCTCCCATGACAAAAACCCTCTTCGTGGAGGGGATGACGTCGGTTTTCACGAAGGTGGTCTTCTTTCCTCCACACTGCCACGGCACGAACGTACGACATCTCGGCAACAAGAGCCGCTCTTGATCATGTATACGCAAAAAAACTCATCCAAACAGGAATCTAAATCATAGGTTCACACACACACACAAAAACAATTGAATCAAAATCAGATCAAAGGCATCGAATTGGACAACCTCAAAAATACCGCATAGTAGTTCTAGATCGCATCTTGATTGATGATCCTGGTAAGGTAACCCTGGAAACCACTTGCCCATCGATATCTAAACGCTTCTGTGCCTAAATTGTTCCATGGGGTTAAAATTCTGAAAAGAAAAGAATTGCTACAAGCTGTAGTCTTGGTAGCAAGTAGGCGCACCCTGAAGGGGTGACCTCGGGTACGAGAGGCTGAAGGCGAGGCTTCAAATAGGTCCCAGAGCGTCAAGCAGGTACAGGTGTTGTTAGTTTGTACATTAAAATAAGTCTGCCATTTTTCTACGATCGAGGAGCGACAAAGCCCCTAGCCTACTCAGTCTTTGCTCATACTCAAGTCGAAAAATTCCTTTTCTTGCAAAACATCTATAGGTGAAGGATCTCTGAACGTTCTCAATTTCATTGAGCAGGGCGGCTTTGTACGGCGACCATCTAGGTGAGCAGTATTCAAGCAACGGCCTAACGTAAGCCACAAAAAGCTTGAAAAGAATGATAGGACTCCGGGTTCTGCAGGATTTCAAAATAAAGTTAGACCTGGCCTTGGCTTTACTCGCTATGTCGGCTATGTAACCATCATAACTAAACGCGTTGGTATAACTTATGCCCAAGTCACGGACACTCTCGGCTCGACTCAGAGCCGTCGCTCTAAGGAGAATACCACTTCAGGGTGGCTTCTACCGAAAGCTTCTACCGAATTTCCTATGCGATAAAGCCAGACTACACGACTACGCTCAGAATGTTAGGGTCGAAGCCCTACGATATCGGACAACTGACTTCGATATGAATTTGTGATACAAGATCGTTCCGTTAGGCCTCTTTCAGAGTGCGATCGCTGATCGCCGCGATGGCATGTTTTGAATGCAGATCGACGTGCGACGCGATCTCAATCGATGCTCATGGTTATCATACCATCGCGTCGCACAGCGATCGAACTCTGAAAGAGGCCTTAGAGTGCGTTTTCGCGTTCACCCTCCGCTGCGCTCGCTCTCGCCAGCACGCTTTTCAACTCGAACGTAAATTTGCATCGAAATCTAACCAGCTGCTTCTGTTAGCGTTCAGGGTCATCCAAATTTAGAGTAAACTACCTTCGGAAACCGCTGAGCCCTCAAGTTTTCTGATTTTTAAAAATGGTCGGACCCACTTCAACGTCACGTTATTATTACAAGGGTAGATGGCGGCATTTTCTGCTTGAGCTTTATGTACAAAGGGCTCTCATTTGTATCATTTATTTGTTATTCTGCTCGCCTGCGCACGGAGGCTGGCATGTTTAGCTTTCTACTCATATTTATACGTCCCTCATGTTTCTTTATTGTAAAATAAAGGTTTTGAAATAAGCTGAAAAATGCACGAGCCACAATTAGGAATTATAAGTGCTAAACGCTTATACGCCGCTTTGGCTACCTTTCCTCAGAAATCTTTTGCTATGGGAATGTTTTTGGAATGCACACCGCAGCTGAATCTCGATCGAGAAATGCGAGAAATTCTCGAGAGATGCGCGCTTGCGCGTCAGTTATCGCGTTCCGCAGCTACGTACGCGTTCTGGTTTCGTTCGGGAGCGTCGCGGCAGGCGCGCGTGCTGATCGTTTTCTGTCCACTTTTTTTCACAAGTTCTGTTAAATTTAATTTAAGTGAAGGTTTCGGGTTTTCCATTTTCATGGGAGAAGACACCAATTTTTCATTGCTTCGCTGTCTCAATTTTGTGTGATTTTTTTCCTTGAGGAGGCTGTTTGTCGTCCCTGGGGCCTGTTTTAGTAGTGGTTATTTCCTCTAATTTATTTGTAAATTGCAATCCCATTCTAAGCGTTCGTTTTCCTCAGTGTTTCTTATGCTTTTAGCTACTTTTATTTTTTGTTGTAACTCTTCACACCTTGCCATGACCACGTGTAGTTATTGTTTTCATTTTGAAAGGCTAGGTGCCCGTATAATTCAATGGTCAACGCTACTGGCGAAAATGGATGTTGCGCTGCTACATCTGAAATATCTACGTTGACTCCTGAAGACGGTGCCAAGGTAAGGTAACTTCTACAATGTGAGACAGCATCAATTTTTATTTATTTAATCAGAAAAGTGCCATTCAGAATGCTTCATCTTCAAAACTGGGTAGATGTGGTCTGGATATTCCACACAATGGCGAAGACGATGGGGCAGACATTCCCTCTCCAGTGGGCTCAGAATGTTGGCGAAATCCAGTAAGTGTCTATTCACTTTCCCTGTCCCTTTTATTTCGCGTTTGAAGTCAGTTTTCACTCCTCCATCTCTTGCAGAGTCTAGCGGGGCTTGAAAACTTTGGCTTTCTCTCGATCTGTAACCGTGCTAATATTATGTGAATAATAAATTCACCGTCGAAGCCTCATGGTAACTGGGAAACAAAGTGAAGGAAAGTAAGGATATAGTCACCTGCGTTAATGATAGAAGCTGCTCACGATAACACCTAGTTTTTTTGCCGTATAGAGTGAGCCTTATTCCCGGCTGCTTTCCGGAGATTTTGCTGCTTGTCGGCTGTTTTGCGACAGGCGGGTTTTCTTGGCTTTTGAACAACTACTCAGGCACTCGGAGGGCACTGCCTCCGCACAATTGGCTGCCGAGCCGCTCCTCCGATCAGCGCATCGATGTACGAAAGGTGCACGGATCGGCGTCCTCCGGTCAAATCTGTCGGTCCCCGGCCCCCGGGCGGTCCAAAATTTCTCCATAAGCGGCTAAATAACCGTCCATGTCCATTTTTGGCGTTTTCGGATTCGCACAGAGGACCCGGGGACATCGCACAAGGATCATCCCTGTTGGGATCCCCACGGGGAGGGGTGACCCCACCGCCACGGTGCACAGGGGGGGGGGGACCAGGGACGAGCGGAATAAAAATATGAAATTTCGGAATTCGGGTTTCGGAACAGAAGTTTTTTTCTTGGGTTTCGCAAATCGGGCACGAAACGCCTGAAAATGCGCGGAAATGCGGTTTTCGGAACGCGAAACGCGGAAAAATTCAGAAATCATCTAATGTTTTCTCACGTCCCAGATGACCCGATATTTTCGCGTTCCGCAGCGTTTTCTGCGGTTTTCGGAATGCGGAACGCGGAATGCCAAAAATGCGCGAAACTGCGGGCAGGGGTTGAGCAGCGTTGTGACTGGTCACAACGGGGGGTCGTTAGAATTTTGGAAATTTCTGGGAAAAAATAAAAATTTGGGGGGTCGTAGAATTTTGGAAAAAGATTTTTAAACCCACATAGTAAGGTAAAGTGAGGTGGGAATAGTGCGAGGTGTATGCATTTTCAACAATACAAAAGCAGATTATATACAGAGAAGCTGTTTAGGAAATTGACACTTTTTTGACAAAATTTACAATTAGACTTAAAGCTTAACACACATAAAGTTTTTAAAAAAATTCGGTCTCAGGGGGTCGTAAAATTTTGGGATTTTTTTCTGAAAAAAAAAGATAATGGGGGGGTCGTAGCCGCGACCAAAATCGCCACAACGGCCTGCTCAACCCTGACTGCGGGTTTCGGAACGCGAAACGCGGAACTCCGCTCATCCCTGCGGGGACCCACCATGGACCGTGCATGCACCATATATGGTGACATGGCACCACGTTTGGGTACCCCCTACCCGAGCCTTGGGGAGCCTCCCCTCGGCGACCAAAATTACCCTCCGATGTCTGGTGGATCTTCTGGAAAATGACTCGAGGCCACCTTCCAGGTCCGGCTTCGAAGAGCCGACTGAGGCACACGGTGAGATGAGAAGCCTTTTATACCAGCAACATTGTTAATACTTTTGTCTAAACTTGTTTATTATCCCGAGCAACTGCGTAGGGGCGCGGATGGCTGCGACTGTCGATGTGCGTAGACGCGTCGCGGTCGAGAACGGGCGCGGATGGCCGAATGACTCCCTCAAGGTCAGCGGATCGCCGTTTCGGCCTCAAAAGTGTGGCGGGCCGTCCCCCCAAGTGCCTGAGTAGTTACCTTTTGATAAACTTTCTCTCGATAAAACTCCCGTAACCTCGGCAGAGGACTTATTCAGGCACTGAGCATGAATATGAAGTTCTTCATCAGCTTTTCGGAATATTATGGCTGGTTATGGTGCTCAAATAGGTCACCATTTTAGATTTGCTGAAGCTTAACCAAGGAGGTTTTTCGGGGTACTGATCCCTTATGCGATATGTCTTTATTCTGGAAGTATTACGGTAGGTGCGTCGCCTTTTCATCACCGAAACCTTCACTAGCATCCGAAAATCAGAAAAGAGACAGGTAATTCGTGATCAGTACCTCATAGAACTTCTGTAGACAGAGTTTAACTCAAATAGGGGACTTCGGCTTAACCACCGTATACCTGCCGTAATCTCCCGTAAAGCTAACAACGAATGTCACATTCGTGTTCTAGGCCCCGATGATTTTGCTTAGGCGAAGTTTGTGCGGAAGAAACTTTGACTTCTGGAGTCTTCAAATGGAATAATGCCGTTGTTTGGCTAAAAATGGCACACCCGGTTCCCCTACGGGCAGTTGCTGACTCTTTCGCGGCCAAGGTTCCAACTATAAGAGCACTACTTGGAGGAGATCGACTGTATTTGTTTTGATACGAACCCTATAATGACTTCCCTGGTAGAAAGTGGTATCAGCCCTCCCTGACTAGCTTTGGAGGTCTACATGGGTTACTGTTTGAGTCAACTCCATATTCGGTATTTCTCCTGTTAGAATGTCCTGTAAATAATTAAAAGCCTTACTGTTTTCAGAATTCTTCAGCAGCACTCATGAGAATGGAAGCGATGTTCAGCGCTGGAGCGACTCCTATCGATGTTATAAAAGCTCTGTATCCAAGTATTAAGGAACCACCAGGAGGATGGTCAGAGCATTTGGTAATGCTATTACTTGTTACTGCTCAGCATCACAGTTCTGGTCAAATCTTCGTGGCTGCAGAGAAAAAGAAATCGCGAGCTTCAGCTCGAGATATCTTCTCGGAGAGTTCAGCTTTCCATAATTTTTTAGCATATTTGGAATGAGAACGTTTCGTGTCTTTCTCGCCTGTGCCTTCGAAAATGAACATGAGGTGACAAATAATGCATACCCTGGGATCATGAACAACTACGGCTCCCATTAGTTTTATTACCTAAACCCGTACTAGTCTGCATTCATTATGTATATCTTTAAGATCATGTCGATTCTCGCTGACATTTTGGACCGTCCGCCAACCAGGGAAAAACTCTCACAATACAATACGTTCGAAGACGCTGTAGAGCTATTCAGGTCTTTTTTCTCTCTAGATGTAATGCTCTGGTCATTGCAATTCAGAACTGTATATGCATTCTGTTTCATTGTAGAACGCGCAAGCGAATTCTTATCCTTACTGGTGCTGGAGTTTCAGTATCTTGTGGTATACCGGACTTTCGCAGCAAAGACGGTATGTTGCCTCCTATTATGTTTAAACAGAACCTGCGCCGCACCGGTCTGGCAGCCTATTGTATCAGAATCCTGGGCCAAGATACAACGTGGAAAGAATGCCAGTCTTCGTATCGCCCCCGGATGTGCAAGGAGTGCCACTTGCATGTGGAGACCCGTTTGTTACCAGTAAAGGAGCACTGTTAGCTCCATTCACAGCAACTATTTATCAAAATCTTTAAACAACCCAACCGCTCATCGTAAAGAGTACTTAAACTCTGGTACCGCCGTAGTGACCTGTTGATTTCGATTATCACAGCGCGGGGCGGTGGCTTTTTCGTCGGAACCTCCTTATCACTAGTTATATTTCACCGAGGCCCACCGCTCCGCTGCTGGTATTGATCGAAATCAACAGGTCACTACGGCTGGACCGGAGTTTAAACACGTCGGAGAGAGAGAGAGAGCCACCAGAAAGGCATTCGCGGATGTTTTTAACAAAATCAATTGGCAAAGATGTCGCGACTCACAGCAAGATCGACTCCGTCTGTTGCACGAGGAATGCACTCACACAGGAATACTCTTGTCAGTTCATTCAGTGTCGTCTAGAAAGGGCGGCCTCTAGCGCCACTTTGGGAGCAGTACCGCCTCAAGTCTGCACTCCCGAGTGTGAACTTAGAAGAAGGGCTAGATGCAGCCTAGCATCGCTGCGCTGTGATCACTCAACTATGCTGATGTCCTACGTTTGCAATATCGATAGCAGGGAATCCCATGTTTGCCTGGACAGCGGTTGCCTCGGCCATGATATCACATACTGAGGTCGCGCATATAACAGGAGTTATACAGCAGGGTTTACTTGTGGCATATACGGAAACTACAAATCTTAGCCTGCATGTGCTCTGTGGTTTTCAAGGTTTCTCGGGATTGTGACCGGCCGCAATGGAAGTGGGGATGGGGTTGGTGAAAATTTTTTGCTCGAAATTAAAATTTAGGAAGGTGCTGAACACGAACCTGGGACCCGTTTTTCGAAATACCGAGGTTCACTGTAGGTGTGATGGTAGGTACTATACATTGGGTCCGAATCAAAAAATTTCGGATACTCGGATTTCGGATAACTCAACAATCAAAGGTAGCGGATATCCAATTCAAACGGATGGATTCAAAATAACAACATCGGATAACCCGAGTCATTCGGATAGAGAAGCTGAACGGATAGTCGGATCTTGTATCAATTCGAAAATAACGTTTTTCGGTGGTTCGTCATTTGGATCATTCGGATTTTGTCCCTTTTTCGGTGATTCGAATTTTGGATCACTCGGATTTTGACCTTTTTTCGGTGATTCGGATTTTTGATCACTCGGATTTTTAGGTTTTTTTGGTCAATCGGGTTTCGAATCACTCGGATTTTAACGTTTTTTTCGGTGAGTCGGATTTTGAATCATGAAAAATTCGGTTCATTTGGATGGATATCCGAAAATGAGTAGTCTGATCCAATGTATAGTAGGTACCTAGCCATCGGGGTCAAGCGGGGCGTTGTGTATTTTTCAGAAATGGGAGCGGCACACTCCTCCCATCATTTTTTTTTCAAAAATTCAAAGTTTTTTGCGACACCCCCGAGGTGTAATTTTTGACACTTTTTTTGCAAAAAAAATGAAATTTTTCGGTAGTGGAGTGAATTCTATCTGTTTCACTTCCAGAAATTTTCATTTTTCTTCCAAAATTGTTGCGATCCCCTGAACCTTCAACTTGGGGACAAAAATTTTGCGACCCCCGTTGAGACATTTCACAACCCCGCTTGACCCTGCTAGCCATTTATGGGACGAAACCTACATTAGTATTTCGGGCGTTGACAAATGGACACTTAAAGGCAGCTTTTTTTAGCGTTCACGATGATCATCCTCGTTGACTTCCCACAGTGAAGTGATAGGCGAGAACGCTCCTAGGCTCTCAGTGTTAGAAGAACGGTAGAAAACGAGCCAGGAGCGGCAAAATAACGGCTGCAAACAAGCGTTTCGGTGCCCCAGATTCGCCCTCTCGGAATGGACAAATGAAGACTCAGATTACAGGAACGATCAAGTTAAGAAAGTGCTGATAAGTGAGCTGATCGCTTCATTGCACCTATAGGTATCATCCTTCTAGTGGTCAATTCCTCCACGCTCAAAAATTAACGTTAATAAGAGAGGGCCAATTTGTGCTCAAAACCGCGTCTTTCGTGTCCTTTTTAAGCATGCCTTGCTATATAGGGCACCAGACCTTCCGTAAGCCGTGGAGATATCGGAAGTGAAATTCATCGTGAACACTGCCTTTGATTCGTATTCCTCATGTTAAATCACTTCCGCAGAGAAATCTTGAGCCGAGTTTGAGACTGAGACCGAACTCCGCATATCCACCGTAATCTACAGTAATCTGTCACAATCGAAGAAATGACCTCATTAGTATTAAGCACCCCAATTAACCTTTGGAGATGAAGTTTGAGCCACGTCCATGGAACAGTTCCGGAAATTGTTGAAATTAGCGTTTTGCCCTCGAAATGTTTTGTGAATGGATTTATTTGAGGGAAAGATGTCGACAACTTCATAAAATAGACAAGCGTTGCAAGCGCCAAGCGTTTGTGCGTTGCAGTTGGTGTGAGGAACAACTCAGGTTCGACTGGCGTGGTTCATTGCGGGATGAAATTTGTCAAAGTTCCCACCAAGGGGAGGCTTGTAAGAATTTGCTCTCCCGGAGTTCCTGGTCACGAAGGGAGGAGTTGTTAGCTCCGCTGATGTCGCTTACAAACCTCGCTGGACCCGGCCTTTTGTCCGAATTGCGACAAATATTATCAAACTATGACTTTTGTCACTCCAAGGGGGCGCTGTTAGGTTTGAGAGGTTATAATCACAATTATTCAGGTATTTATGCCCGATTACATGTGGATTTCCCGGATCTTCCTGATCCTACGGCTATGTTTGACATTCGATACTTCAACCATAATCCCGCTCCATTCTACGATTTTGCTTCGGTAAGACATTGCTAATGCGTTTAAGGGTAGCGTTCAGGATCAACGATTGTTTTTCTTTGCGAAAGCGTTTGGTTCTGGGGTGCGTTCCAAGAAGATTTCCATGGGAGGAAAATGGGTCTGATAAGATATAACGAATGATAATCTAACAGATAGGCTCATTTCATGCGGTCTCTCAATCTATCATTGGTCGGCTCTTATCAGATTCATTTTTCCTTCCGTGGAAATCTTCTTGGAACGCACCCCTGTGGAGAATGTTGAGTTCTGCTGAGCAGAGAACCAATTGAGGGAAGATTTATTATTAACTTACTATGAGCACACCGAGCCGCCTTTTTATACGACCACTCAACCACAACAACGTTATTACTGTGTATCATATCCATAACATTTGGTAACTGTTTCGCCAGGAGACCTTCGTCGTTTGTGTAAACATATTTCGTAGAGACTGTGTAAGATTTGCCAGTTAGCTTTGTAGATCAATATGTAGTGACTATTATTCAGGAAATCTTTCCTGGTCAATTCGAGCCATCTATATCACATAAATTTATTCGCCAACTGGAGGTGAATAATCAGCTTTTGAGGAATTACACTCAGAATATCGATACCCTGGAGAAACAAGCAAAAATTGAACGCGTCATCGAATGTCATGGTGATTGCATTTTCGGCCAGCTTGAGATCTTTTTTCAAAGTCGCTCACCAGCATTATCTAAAAAAGTTTTTTCATTTTAGGGTCGTTCTCGAAGGCGACATGTTTGAAATGTCAGGCAAAGTTTGACGGTGATGTGATCAGGGACGATGTCTTGGCAAAGGTACATTCCGTGTTTTGATTTCTGGTCACGTTTTTCCTCTGTCCGCACCTTCAGCTGTTTCGTCCAGAGTCTTTTCGCAAGCTAGAAGTAGGAATTGTATTGGGCTGATGCATAATTATGGAACGTTTTTATTAACGCGTTTTTCCTCTAGTAAGAATTTGCGTTTCGTCCTCAATATTCATTTAAAAATAATCCTCAATATTTAGTTGAAAAATGCTCGAAAATTATGCAGCAGGCCTACAATCTATGAGGGATGACGGCTGACTTGCCTGTCTTATCGCCGTCTTCCTTTGGCTGTCGGCCAGGTGAGATGCGTCTTCTTTCGGCTATTGCCGGCTTGAGTTCTTCTTTCTGGCTGGCTGCCAGGTAAGCTTTGCTCGTGGCTTGATGGCGATTTCTTCTTTCTGGTCAGTGCCAGCTACTCCTCCAGTCCCGTGCCTGTTATCCGATCTGGAAGTAGAGTTGCAACAACAGGCTACAGCGGAAGAAATATTCAGGACTCAGCCTCCATCCGATGACACACCTCGAGTACTGCAGAACTTCTTTATTGACCCGAAGGCACTATACACAACGCAGAATAGCAGTGGTAGAATGGTAGGAATAATAACAAGTGGCAAACCCGATTCCGAGTGGTCTCAAGGGCTACTGTACATGGGTCGGGACCCTTGCGAAATCACTCTAGAATTAGAGGGCTCAGAGAAACATACAGCTAAATGAGCGAATAAGCGGAACCTAAGGATAGGAAACAAGGGGGCTATATTGTAAAGCTTCTCTAAGGACGTGATAAACTACTACTATAGGATTATAGGCTGATTACCATAAGATTACTTTTTAGTGAGTATCATGAATGATTACAAATAATGAATAATCACAAATAATATATAGCATATCATGAGTAATCACAGAAAATACACATATTATCATGGATAATAACAGAAATTCATATAATATAACAAATAACGCATATTCCATTAATTATGTCTGGTGCACTTTTGTGCACATTCCCGGCGCCAGTTTCTGTCGTTTTCGTATCTGTCGATGATCTTAAGGAGATCCTCCCTTTCCTCCGACAATGCGCAGAGTGATTCGTGGTGGTTGTCGTCTTTACAGTAGGAGCATCTGGGGGGGGGGGCATCGCTCATCACAGTCGTGCTCCAGACAGCGTTGGCATAATTCCATTGATCGAGCAATGTTCCTGCGTTCCCTGACGGAGGGGATGTACAGCGCACGCATCCGATGTGTGTCTACCTCTATTTCTGCAAAAACGGCATAGTACGGTCCGAGCGCCAGATGTATAGATAGTGTTTTCGGCGTCGCCGTATCTCCTGCTTCGGCAGGTTTTCAATCCGGTCAGCTTCGATCGGGCCTCCACGATTCTTAGAGGAGTTCGCTCTCTCCTTGCCTGCTTTCTCGGTGGTTCTCTATGACTACCTCGGTTGCGCTCTCTCAGCTTCGCGGCTTGTTCGGCCACTTCTTGATCATCTTCGAGCATCACGAGTATATCATCTGGCTGGGGCGTTTCCTTGTGCATGGATTCTGTCAAGACTCGACGGAATTCTTCAATGGCGTCCTTGACTTTCTGGTTAGACTGGTCCGTTGTTGCTTCCACCATGTTCCGAATCTGCTGAATGCCGAACTCAATCTTTTCGTCGACCTGTCTCTTGAAATCTTGGAGCTCTTTCGAGAACCTCGCCTGCATTCCAGTCAATCTTTCATCCATTTTAGCTATCGTTTCGAGGCTTCTTTCAGCTGTCTTTCCATTTCAGTCGTGTAGTCTTTGTCTGTCGCTGGACGACCCTCCCGCAGGGGGCAGTGGGCTTCTGCTTGAACAGTTGTTCGAGCTGGTCCTGGACGACTCCACAGGATCCATGGTCAACGGCGGATAGTGCTAACCTCTGATCTTGTCGATGGCGTTTTTGATGCTACGGCATTCAGACGAGATGAATACTGCAGTTGTGAGCTTATCAAAAGGTCGTTCTCCTTTGTGCACCTTTTCTTGGAATTCTTCTTTCTTCGAGGCGGTAGCTACTTTTGCTTTAACCATTTCCTCGTACGTGCTCCATAGAAGATCCGATATGTATCCGGCAGATTTCAGTTTAATGTAAGTCTCCGTGAGTTGCTGGTCGAAGTCGCGTCTTTTATAGTACATGTTTGCTGGAGATTGTTGTTTCCTAGCGTACTTCTTCTCCATTGAGTAGTACTGAGATAGAAGATCTTCACTTGTTCTCATCTGTCGATCAGCTTCCAAGTTTACGGCTACGATTTGTTCTTGAATGATCTTGTCATTGAGCACTGATCTTGGTCTTACTGCGAGGTGGTGAAGGAGGTTTACGTCTTCGGCACCGACGCTCATGCTGAAATGAGACTCATTATCCGACTCATCTGTCATGGAGTTCATTTGAACTTCTTCAGCTTCTATGACATTAATATGGTGGATTGGTGCCCGGTCTCTTAGGTTATAGCCGTGATTTTTGTCAGAGATACCATTAAGGAGTGGGCTTTTGTACTCTGATTCTTCTGGATCTCCCAGCTCCATTGGAATAAGGAGATTTACTGGACGTTTGATGATGTTTCGTTGACTGGTTAGGAGTTCGACTTCTCGTACGTCTCCGCTGTTGTCTTCAATTACTCTCGTAATTCGTCCAAGTTTCCAGTTGTTCCTTGGCTGCACTTCTTCGTGGACTATTACCACGTCTCCAGGTTTCGCGATGCGTTTAGTGCTTTTCCTTGGGTGAGTAGCGATTGATGATGCTCCCTCAACGCAGTAATGTACTGTGTTTGCCATACGTCCCAGAATTTCTGCGTGGTATCGCATGAAGATTTGAGAGCCTTTTCGGCTTGCCTACGAGTTATAAGGGCTGCTCTTTCTTCAGAGGGTATGTAGCTTTCATCGTTTGCTTCGTCGCTCTGGATAGGTTCCATTGGAAGCGTGACGTTGATACCATTTTGGATGAAGTCGATGGGTCTCAGACATGGCGTATCGTCCCAGTTTGATTCCTGGTAAGTCAAGGGTCTGCTGTTTAGACATGCTTCCACTTCGGTCAGGACTGTTCTCAAAGCGTCTTCGTTAAGCTTTCGCTTTCCAATCGCTTTGTAGAGGGCTTTCTTGACGGACTGGATTAATCTTTCGTAGAATCCTCCTTGCCACGGAGCATAAGGGGTTATTTTAATCCAGTTGATCGACTGGTCTGCCATGAAATGGTCCGTGTCATCTGAGTCGATAACGTGTCTGATGCTATCAGTCATTATTTTCTGTCCGAGTAGGAATGTTGGTGCGTTGTCGCTGGTGATAGACTTCGGCACTCCTCTTCTTGCTATAAATCGTCTCATCGCATTCACGAATGCTACCGTTGTGTTATCGTTGACAAGTTCGAGATGGATAAGCCTTGTTGCCGCACATGTGAGGATGCATCCGTATGTTTTTCCCGTATCACCTGTATGCAATTTAACTTGCAACGGACCGAAGTAGTCCAACCCGACGTGTTCGAATGGGCGTGATTTCACTACTCTGCGTTGAGGCAGGTCTTTCATCTTCGGATATCGATACGGCAGATTGTTAAATTTCTGGCACTGGATGCATCTTCTGATGATCTTGTTGACTTGCTGACGTAGACAAGGAATCCAGAATTTTGATCGAACTTCTGACATCGTGTGTGCCGTTGATCGATGCATTTTTCCGTGTGCTTCTTCAATGAGCAATGACGCAAAACTTGTGTTCGGCGCTATGAACACAGGATTCTTGGCTTCTTGTGACAGGTCGCTTTTGCCAAGTCTTCCATTGCACACATAGATTCCATCGCAATTTTCGGTGATGTTAAGTTTCTTGTTTTGATTGCAGGTGATTGCATGAACGTTTTCTCGCTGGTGCGTTCTGATGAGCAGCTTCCGGGATCTTCTAAGTTCTTCTGCGTTGAGCTGAGAAGTTTTATGCACACTTCGAAGTTCCGGAATCGCTTTTTGAATCCGTTTTCTTGAATCCTCTGACAAATTTGTTGTTGATTTCCGAAGAAAACGTAAAATCCATGCTCCTACGCGTGTGAGTTTCTTGATGGAGCTGTATCTCTGGTACTCTATCCAAGGTGTCGACTCGTCTACGACGTTCACTGAGGTCTCTTCCAATTTGAGATCGAATAGTTTGGTCTCAGACGGCCATTTTCCAGGATTCTTCTTGAGAAAGGTGGGCCCTGTCCACCAATAGTGATTTTCCAACTCCACCGCCGACAAACCTCTTGTTGCGCAGTCTGCTGGGTTTGTTGCTGTTCTCACATAGCCGAACTTGACGGGTATTCCACGTTGATTCAGAGCTTCTACGATCTTGGCGATTTCCTTCACTCGATTGGAAATTAGCACGCCATGCTTAGCAGTGTCTTTTACGCCTTTTATCCAGCTGAGTGCAATTTCGGAGTCTGACAGAAGATAGATTCCGCCGATTGTAACAGAACTCTGTAGTTCCTCCACTACGGATTTGGCTAGCCTTGCAGATAGGGTAAGGGCGTTGAGCTCCAGTTTGGGTACGGTGTGCTTTTCCTTCAATTTCGGCAGTTTCGATTTTGATATAAGGAGATGTTGCTCTTCTTCACTGCAAAGGTATGCACATGTAGCCATCGCGGAAATGCTTGCGTCGGAAAAGATCACGATATTGTGTATCTCCGTTCCGGAAACAGTTCTTCTTGGTAACTCCTTTGCAAATCCTTGGATTTTATTGCAGAGGTTGTTCCATTGTTGTTGATCTTCTTCAGTCAGTGAATCGTCCCACTGGTACTCCTTTTTCCATAGAGATTGAAAAAACGTTTTGTTCTGGATCATCAGTGGATTGAGCCATCCCATCGGATCATAGATTGATGCGTTTGCATGTAGGACTGTTCGTTTCGTTACTTTGCGAAGTCTCGGAATTTCACATTTCACCATAAAACTATCCTTCTTCGTATCCCAAGTGATACCGAGCACTTTGGGCTGCGTATGCTTGCTTCGATCCTCCTGTTTGATGGAATTGTTCACCTTTTGGTTGTTGGATATGAATTCGCGAAGATTCATGCTCAATTCGACGAATGTCTTCTTTGCTTCTGAGTATTTCTTGAGCGCTTCCTTCGGTGATCGAGCGGATAGGAGCAAATTGTCAACGTAGAGGTTGTCGTTGAGTTCTTTGGCAAAGTCTGTGTCGACATCCGCGGTATCCAGATGGAATCTGATTGTTGCGGCAAGGAGGAACGGTGATGCGTTGAGTCCAAAGGTCACTCTGGTGAAACGGTATTCCACGATGTTGTCGTTTGTTGGTGGCCTTGAAGCATCATTCAGCCATAGAAATCTTGTGGCGTCACGGTCATCCTCGTGAAGATGTACTTGCAAAAATGCCTTCTCTACATCGGCTATGAGTGCTATCTTCCCTGTGCGGAAGCGCTGCATCATTCCAACGAGTGTCGGAAGGAAGAGAGGCCCTTGATGTAAGGCGTCATTCAATGATGGCTTCCCGGTGTAATGGGCAGAAGCGTCGAACACGATTCGTAGTTTTGTGTTAGGCTTTTCTGGAGTTATCACTGCTTGATGGGGCAAATAATGGTGGATCGTGTTCCCAGTAGAGCGGCCTTGTTGAACTGGTTCGATGATACCTTTTGTAGTTGATCTTCAAAGATATTCTGGTAGCCTTCCAGAAGTGCAGGCTTTTTACTCAACTGGTTCCATAGTCCTTGCAGCCTTTTTCACTGCGATTGACCTGTTGGTTGGCAGGTGTTTGCTTCCTTCTTTCCAAGGCAAGTGCACATAGTAGCCGTCTTCGCGTTTCTCGATTGTCTCTTTGAACTTTTTGGCTACTTCTTCGTTTATTCGTTGTTTCTCTGTTGCTTCGGGGCCTGCATACTCGCTTATTCCTGTTGAGTCGAATCCCCAGTATTGTTCGTATTTGTCCAACTCGTCCTCTTCTTGGATGACGTTAAGTACTGCATTTTCTTCGGACTTCTTCGTTTCTGACTGCTTTCCAGATATCATATAGCCAAACTTGGTTGATATGACGTGCAGCCCTGACGGTAGTCTTTCTTTCGTACTTTCCATCATGTCCCATAGTTGGTCGCAACCGAGCAGGATCTGAGGTGGACGCGGTTCTTCATTCAAATCTGACGATAGTTGAATTCCTTTGTCCTTGATGATACGGAGATCTTCTTTGCTAAGCTTCGGCATAGATCGGTGGCTGGTTATTACTGGGCTGTGGAAGAGATGGAACGTGTGCACTTTGTCGTGTTTGTCGATCAGCTTTGCTTCTACGATCTTGTGCTCGCATTCTTTGACTTCGGTTGAGCCAAAGGTTCTCACACGAAGTTTTGACGTTCCAACAACTGGCAGATCCAATTCTTCCATGAGCTTTGTGTCGATGAATGACTTTTCCGAGCCTGTGTCCATCAGGATTTTCACTTTCTGCGATCCTCTTCTGCCTAGAATGGTTGTGGTTCCTGTTAAGAGTATTGTGCCCGTCTGTTTGGCTGCCCCAGTGACGTGGTTCACTGTTGTCTCGTCTTCGGAATCCACATGCTCGTCATCCTGGTCCAGAGTGACCGCATTCTGGTGAGCTGTCGAAGCATTCGTTGCCTTCTTCTTTGGTGGCATAATCTTATGCCCCTGGACTGCTTCTTTTGGAACTGTAGGCTGGCTTCTTTTCGTCATTGCTTGACGATTTCCTTGAACTAGAGCTTCGTTTGAGCTGCGGCTCAGGATGTTGCAGATGGAGATGTGATGTTTCTTCCCGCATCTCGTGCATCCTTGGCTCCGGCATGCTTCTGCGAAGTGATTTGGTTTTCCACAGTTTCGGCAGAGCTTGTTTGTAGAGAGAAACGACAGTCTTTCCATCTCGGGAACAGTAAGACAGTCTGTGGACTGATGATTGAGTCGCTTGCAGTAAATGCATGCGTTTTTGGAGAAGTTGGCTGGTCGATTCGGTTTGCTTTTGGAGTTGTCCTGGATTTTGTTGATTTTGATCCGTGTTGTTTCAACGTATTCTTTCCTTTGAAGAATTCCATGGATCTCCTTGTACATTGTAGACCATGTCCAATCCTCGGGTTTCATCTCTGCGCGTTTCTCCAACGCTTTGACTTGAACGTCTTCGTTGAATTTGCTGAAGACGGTGTTTAGCAGCATCCGATGATCAACATCTTGGCCTTTGACAGCTAATTGATTCATCATGGCTGAGATCCTTTCCAGTAGCTGCATTTGCGAAGTGGTGGTTCTTTCTTCGAGTGTGCATTGCTGGATTTCAGCGAAGAGTTCTTCTATCCTTGTGTCGTCGTTTGCATACTTCGCCTGGAGACACGATATGGCCAATGGATAGTTTTCTTCGTTGATTTGGTACTTTGATACCAGCTCTCGAGCTTCTCCTGTCAGGTACTGCCACAAATAGTTGAATTTCAGCGTCGATGGAATTGACTGAATATGGATATTCGCATTGAAGATTGCCCAGAAATTGTCCCATTCGGATCGTTTTCCTGCGAATTTCGGTATTTGCAATTGTGGTAGATGTAAGGAATTGCTGGCGCAAGTCGCTGGGCAGGAGGTGTCGAGTTTTCGGTTAGATCCATCACTGCATATCTTCTTTCAGTTCGCTCTGGAACTGGGGTTGGCTGCAGATCAGCGATGAGCAGTTCAATCTCAGATTTCTTGCAAAGAAGCTTTGCGCTGAGTATGTCAGCATCGTCCATTACTTCCGCGGCCGTCTCGAGGTAGCTTTCGCAAGCTTCCAGTTCGCTTTCTTGAGTAACGTCTTGCAGATTCCGGAACTCAGCATGCAGCTTTTCCATTGCGTCATTGACGAGTTCTTTGGTCGCCTGGATCCACGTTCGGTTCGATTCGATTGCACGCCTGAATGTCTTCAGCTCTTCTGTGCTCCTTGATTCTTCGGCTCTTGTAACTGGTGTGAGGAGGCTATGCGCCTCTCATGGCTTCTTCTTCGAGCTCGTTACGGGCCTTGGTCAATCGGCTTTTGGCTATTTTTTTTAACATTGCTGGCCGCGTCGGAACGATCGATGATGAATCGAGGGATCCAGTGAATCAGAGTACCGCCTTTCTGGGTTAAAAGAAGCTATCGATTACCAGGTTCTTATATAACCGATGCACCATATGCAGCAGGCCTACAATCTATGAGGGATGACGGCTGACTTGCCTGTCTTATCGCCGTCTTCCTTTGGCTGTCGGCCAGGTGAGATGCGTCTTCTTTCGGCTATTGCCGGCTTGAGTTCTTCTTTCTGGCTGGCTGCCAGGTAAGCTTTGCTCGTGGCTTGATGGCGATTTCTTCTTTCTGGTCAGTGCCAGCTACTCCTCCAGTCCCGTGCCTGTTATCCGATCTGGAAGTAGAGTTGCAACAACAGGCTACAGCGGAAGAAATATTCAGGACTCAGCCTCCATCCGATGACACACCTCGAGTACTGCAGAACTTCTTTATTGACCCGAAGGCACTATACACAACGCAGAATATCAGTGGTAGAATGGTAGGAATAATAACAAGTGGCAAACCCGATTCCGAGTGGTCTCAAGGGCTACTGTACATGGGTCGGGACCCTTGCGAAATCACTCTAGAATTAGAGGGCTCAGAGAAACATACAGCTAAATGAGCGAATAAGCGGAACCTAAGGATAGGAAACAAGGGGCTATATTGTAAAGCTTCTCTAAGGACGTGATAAACTACTACTATAGGATTATAGGCTGATTACCATAAGATTACTTTTAGTGAGTATCATGAATGATTACAAATAATGAATGATCACAAATAATATATAGCATATCATGAGTAATCACAGAAAATACACATATTATCATGGATAATAACAGAAATTCATATAATATAACAAATAACATATATTCCATTAATTATGTCTGGTGCACTTTTGTGCACAAAAATCTTACTCATATTTGCCATATTATGCTCTACCACTACGAGGAAGGATGGACAGCAGCCGAGTCATTTCGCGATCTCAACGAGCTTTTTGGCGAAGGAACATTTACTGATATTGCAGTACGGAAGCGGTTTATTGGTTCTAAATCAGGTGACACTAGTTTGGAGGATAAAGAAGAGGTCGGCTATCGGATTTTGATGACCAAGCACTCCTGAAAGCCGTGGAAGAGGACGAAAGCCTGAGAGCGCGAATGAGGAATACCAAAAGACGTGCACTGTAAGAAGGCTATGTGGTGTGTGTGGTGGGAGAGAAGCGAAATCATCCATTGGGAAATCATTTAAAATGGCATTTGTTATTGATTTAACGGCGCAGATGAAGGGCAACAATGGGGAATCCCTGACAGAAATGGCAAGCGGCAATTTAGCATCAACAGCGACGTCTATCTGGCTCAGCGTGATCGCCTTAACGCTGCAATCAAGGCGAAAAGATCGCGCGAAAGACAAACCTTATCATGTTCTATCACGATAAAGCCCGTCCACATGTTGAGCGCCGTGTAATCGAATCCATCGCCAATAAGGGGTGGGATCTGCTCTTACATCCGCTGTTCTCACCGACAGAACCACAAACTAACTATCATGTCAATCGCTTTTTGAAAAAATGACAAACAAACAAAGTCTACGACGACTTGGATGACTTTGTGGCTGATTTCAAAGCGTGGACTGCCTCCAAAAATCGTGACTTCTTCGCACGTAGAACCGACCGACTGGCAAGCAAATGGGAAGCAGTTCTTGAAGGGGATGGTGACTATGCTCTCGAATAATCATTTAAACATGTTTTGATTAAATTTTGTTATTGTTTTTGTTGAATAAAATTTAAAAAAAACGTTCCATGATTATGCACCAACCCAATTCTTTTTGTGTTCGCACTTCGGATAGCAGTATGTAAATAACTATTCGGAAACTGAAAATACTCAATTCTGTGAGCCAGATGGACTCAGATTAATGTAAGAACTTGTCGAATTTCTCTTCAGCGTGTTGCTCGATGTCCAACGTGTTGTGATGGTGTGATAAAGCCAGATATTGTGTTCTTTGGGGAAGAGCTGGGCAAGGATTTTCACTCGCAGATGGCAGCCGACAAGGATGAACTGGATTTGCTGGTGGTCATAGGTATGGCTTTCGTTCCAATTGGCCCTGAAATTCCAGAATTTTTGTATTGGTTTGGTATAAGTGCCGAATTTCGGATGTTGTTATTTTGGACTTGTTCAGGCTCCTCGCTAAAAGTACGACCAGTATCTCTCATCCCGTTCAGCGTCGATCCCAATGTTCCCCAGATTTTGATCAACCGGTTAGTCATACCTTTTTCTGAAAAGGTTTTCCACATTTAAAGGCAGTGTTCACGATAAAAATTCTTTTTCTGTTTTTCAGTCTATCTTGAAAACGGTTCCATGCTGCCTGCAATGATGTCTCTAGAATCGTACAAGACCCCCTGGAAGCGGAGCCGTGGCCCCTCAAAAATTGAGCGAGGGAAGCATTGTGGACGAGTTGTCCGAAGCTTGTAACTTCCGTCTTTTGCAGCCGATGTGTGCGAGCTGACCTGAGTAAAGAGAGAAGTTGAGAATGAAGGGAAGAACGGGGCTTTTGATCGGAAACCATCGCTCATCTCACGATCTCGAGTGTTCATTTGTTCACATCGAGGGGGCGGACCTGGAACACCAAAACGCTTGTTTGCAGCCGTTATTTTGCCACTCCTGGCTCGTTTTCTACCGTTCTTTCGACACTGGAAGCCTATGGTCCTTCTCGCCTATCATTTCACTGTGCAAAGTCACAGAGGATGATCATCGTGAACGCTGCCTTTAATGGTTGAATAAATCTGGAAGATTTGTAAAGGAGCTTGTCGTTCACTCGGAGGGGGGATACTCGTAGGGCTGTGACTTGCATTATTATGTCTTAATAAGGAATACTTTCTTAGCGCTTATTCTCGTGAACATCTTTTTGGAATTATACTTTGAGTTTTGTAGATTAAACGGTGGATGCTGAGTCTTTGACGAATCGGCCATATACTGCCGTGTCCGGAGATGACCGGTACAAAAAGCTATGCATATCTACCTTCAAATGTGAACATAAGTCATTCAGCCAAGAGTGATATAAGGTTCGAAAGCGCAAACCTTTTTTCTATCCAATACAGGGTACGGCACGAGGTGTGGACGAGGCCTATTTTACTCAGACTCCCCCTTCCATGAGCAAAATTTCGGCTATTCTCTCAGCCGACCCCCCGGAGCGCCTATTGGTCAAACTTTTGACGGTTTTCTCAGACCCGCTTCTTCTTCTTCTGCGACCTCAAAGTGGTTTTTTGTCATAGGTTGAGAAACTGCGCGACCTTCACAGGATTCGTCCAAAGGTCCATTGTGGTTAAGGAGGTAGGTCTCTTCGGGCACATGAACAAGTGCGCCTTGTCGTGTCCGGGCATGCGTCTGGTCGGCTGCTGCGGATCTTGTTGACGTAAGACATGAGCAGAATAGAGAGACCACAGCGCAGCGAGGCAAGAGCACATCGGGCTCGCCTGCCGAGTTGAGACTCGGACTCGCAAGCCCGAGGCGGCACTGCTCCTATGATAGGGTTCACTGCTGCCTTCGATAGATATCCTTGAACAAACTGGGTGACTCCTCACGCAGATGACGAAGCCTTTCCATGTTGGAGTCGGCCCATCTCTGTGCATAAACTCTACGAGGAGCATCTGCTAACGGCGTCCTAATCGACCTCTCTAATGGGCTCCATAATTCTCTTTGTCGGATGATTCGGCTGTCTCAGAACATTAATGTACATCTGCTGTGCCTGGAGTTCACAATGCTCCTTGACCGGCAATATGCAGGCCTCCGCGTGAAGATGCTCCACCGGGGAGCTCCTTGCACAACCGGTTGTTGTTGTTGTTGTTGCCCATCTTCCACCATAACCATTGATCCTGGATCCAAACTTCCGGTACGTAGACGGCATAATCGAAGCGACTTTTCTTGGATCCTCTTCTTTGGAGGATCCGTGAGTGGGGCGTTTTTCGATCTTTTTTTTTGATTTTTTTTATTTCTTCTTTTTTTCACATTTTAATTTTTTATACATTTCAAAATCATCATCACATGATCAAAAATACAGGAAATTGGCGACTCCCACAGGTTTGAGCCAGAGGTCTTCTATTGTAAGGTGCGTTGGCTTTCCAGAGCACGAGAACGTGGGGTACTGTATGTTCCTCCAGTCTGCATTCCGGGCAAAGTGGATTATCAGGTGCTCCTATCTTATGGAGGTACCATTGCGATTTTGAGTAGAAATCACTTCGGAGCTGAGCCAGCTCTTCTCGGCTAGGTCTTGACAACGTCTCCTCCTCCTTGGATATCTTCAGAACCGGTAGCAATTCTAAGCGCAGCATTCTGTACACGCTGCAGCTTATTCCAGGAGCTGTCAGATACCAGGTGCTGCCACGCTGGTGCCGCATATTCCAGAGCCGGCTGAGTTATTGCTCTGTAGGTTTCCAATATAGTCTCTCGGCTGCTTCCCCATGATGTTCCTCCGAGAGCTCTCAGGATATTAAGCCTAGCCTTGACGACTGTTTGCTTCTGTTCCGCGTTTTTGTGGAACTTCAGTGACGGACTCGCTAGGAGCGTTATTTGTTCATTTTTTTAACGTAAAATTCAAAGAAGAGTAGTACAATGGAATTTTTCGTAAAAAAAACTGAAGGTAAACAGTGTGTACTCCATCCAGATTGGTCCACTTGGTGTCCCGGAGGAGCTCAGACCCCCTTCTGTGGATGTCCACACCCCGCGCCGTACTCTGATCCAATGCTTCTTGCTGCTCCAAGTAGCCGGTGAATTTTTGAAAGAAAATCTTAAACATTGTGTATGTTTGGAAGTTTCCAATGCGTCTCCTGCAAGACACTAGTGTTATCATATTTTAAAGAGCTTTAAGGCTTTCCAGGGGCAGGATTCATCAACGATAAAACCATATAGGTAATAGCGACTGGACCGGCGAAAATTTGACACTGGTCATTTTGGGATGGAGGGAGTCCGGGGTAAAACTTTCCCAAACAGTTGTTTCACCGTTGTTGAATCCGGTCCCAGGGCTAGATCATAGCAGTCTTGAAAACTTTCAGTACAGTGTGCTTTGTGTCTCATTGCGGATTTCGTCATTTGGAATCCTGGGCTATTTTGATTTGCTACAGCAGTTATACAGTGCGTATCAAAACTATTAAGGCACCCTATTTTTTAAAGAAAGTAAAACTCACAGTTTGTTGTGATATGAGCCCAGTGCAGTAATGAAGTGCCCTCCTTCCACGAACTCAGGCATAATCATAACTTCCTCCTTAATTCTCAACATTAGCAGTTTTTTAGAGCTTTTCGTTTTCCCCTCAGGGTACGGCATGAGGTGAGGACAGGGCCAATTTTACTCAGACCCCCCTCCAGGAGCAAAATTTTGGCGATTTTGTCAGGCTTCTCCAAGGAGCGTAATTTGGTCTGTTTTGTTGTTACATTTAAATAACAATATGCTTCAAAAATTGTAAAATTTGAAGAAGAGAAAACTTCTTTGAAGAAGAAAGCAAAAAAAAAGACATTGATAGTGAATTAGGTAACGGACAAGGGTTTTCTTGGCGAGGCACAATCGAACTCTCTCTTAAAAATGATTCTAAGCAGTATACTGTGCTTATCCGGTCCAAATTCCGGTCCGCAGTTGCGTCTCGACACGCTTTGCGGCCGCACGCTCCCGAGTCAGAAGAGCTTCCAGCCCCACAGTCGCCGATCTGCTGACTCTAGGTGGGTTTTGGAAATTGGAAATTAAGAAAAACTGGAGAAAATTGTATAAAAAAGCCACATCGAGTCGGCTTTGGCGCTGGAAACCCGACTGACTCGAGCGCGTACGGCCGCAAAGCGCATCGAGACGCAATTGCGGACCGGAATTGAGCCCGAGTAAGCACAGTACACCCCTGTTTAGAATGGTTCACCTGCTCTCTTGGCTGCGTGCAGACCAGGATTGAGCAGAGCTACGACCCGGCTCGGAAAATTCTTGAAAAAATAATGTGAGGCTCATACAATTTGACCTAAATTGACAACAGATTTGAATTTTAAACTTTCGTTCTTAAAAAACTCAAGGAATTTTTCTTATCTCAGGAGGGAGAGGGTTGTAAACATTGAGGAAATCAAAAAAATTGGTCAACGGAAGGGGTCGTAGCTCCGCCGAAAACTGGCGCAACGGTCTGCTCAACCCTGGTACAGACCCCCTCGGTGTGGACAACCACAGCCCTCGCCGTACCCTGTTTGCCCTTGTATCAAAACTAAAAAGGCGCCTTGGGGATAGCTGCAGTTTTTTGATGAGCCCAATCACAGCCATCCATTCTTTACTGACGTATACCTTGATTCTACCCGCTAAAATTCTACGTGGTTTAATGCTTTATACAGCAGAAGAAGCCCATATGGAAGTGGCATATGAATTTGGACACTTCAACACAAGAGATTGTGAACAACTGAGCTGTCCTCCACTAAAATCGACCCATATATGGGTTCTTCCGCGTGCACATAAGAAGAGACATAAAGGTGGAATGCCGAGAAAGGGAATTCTGAGGCAGAAGAGGATGATTGGTGGTTGATTTTCGAACAATACGGACAGCTCCACGGATGTCCACAACGTTCTCGAGCCGATGTCCTCCAAGGATACCATCTCGTGGTCTGTCAATCCGGACGAAAACGTCTCCAGAGGCTTTAGGAAAGCTGGCTGCTCCATGCGAGAGTGTAGAAAAGGCGAATGGAACACATCTTACAAGAAGTAACATGGCTGTACAATTTGTGAAGACGCGCATCTTTGAACCTACTCTAATTCTGATAATACCCCAACACATTTTCGAGATCAGAATATCTGTTCCAGGAGAAGACGTCCATGAAATTGTTTCCTCTGTTAAAACAGATGATTTGATGTCGAAACTGCGTTGGGTGTGCACCAGAACTAGAGCAGGTTCAAAGATGGGCATCTTCTTCAATTGTGTAGCTGTGTTACTTCTTGTAATGTGCCTCCGAGTGGTCCTTGTACAACCTCGAATTGGTGCAGCCAGCTTTCTTGAAGTCTCTGGAGATGTTGTTACGTTTGACAGACCTCGAGATTAGCGTGTTGAAGGAATTCGGCTGGAGAACATGGTGCACTTGCAGCTGTTCGTGATGTTCGACAATCAACCACCAAGCATCCTCTTCTGCCTCAGAATTCCCTTTTTCGGTATATCACCTTTGTGATCATTCTTGTATGCAACGGAAGAACCCATTTTTTGCGTCGGTATTAGCGGAGGACATCTCATTTGTTCACAACCTCTTGTGTTAGAGTGTACACCTTCATGTGCCACTTTCATTTGGGATTCTTCTGCGGTTGTGAGCAGTAAACCCCGTAGAATAGTAGCCGGTAGAAACAGTACCGTGCTTCTCTGGGCTAGATTCCGGTCCGCGATTGCGTCTCGACACGCTTTGCGGCCGCACGCGCTCGAGTCATTCGAGTTTCCAGCGCCAAAGCCGACTCGATATGGCTTTGTTATGCAGTTTTCTCCAATTTCGTTTAGTTTCCAGTTCCCAAAACCCACCTCGAGTCAACAGATCGGCGGTTGCGGCTCTGGAAACTGTTCCGGCTGGAAAGCGCGCGGCCGCAAAGCGTGTCGAGACGCAATTGCGGACCGGAATTTGGCCCAGAAAAGAACAGTACATTTTTCAGTGAAGATTGGAGGACTGAAATTGGGCATATCGTCAAAAACTACAGCTAACCCCTTGATGGCTTTATAGTTTTGATATAAGGGGAAGACGAAAAACTCTAAAAAACTGCCCATGCTGAGATCTAAGTTGGAAGTTGTGATTATGCCTGAGTTCGTGGAAGGAGGGTACTACATTACTGTGCTGGGCTCATCTCACAACAAACTGTGAGTTTCATAATCTTTGGAAAATAGGGTGCCTTTATAGTTTTGATACGCATTGTAGATAAGAAACTTCGAATGCAGGTGTTATTGGCAGGTCCCACTCTTTACTATCCTTTTTCCTTTTACTGAAAATATTTTGGTTTTTGGAACATACGGTTTTCATCGTTACAAATTTCCGAAACAGTGATCGATAAATATCAAAATAAATACTGTTGAGCTACCTTGAGGTTCACAACTGAAAGGGGACTGATAACCTGAAAACCCGAAGCCAAAATTGACAGCATTTGCTGAGAAGCGCGAAACATACTATTGAGATTTACCACGAAGGCTATCATCTAGTCTTGTTAAGGTTCAAAGTCCTTACAGCTTCGACGGCTTTTGTGGTTCGGTTGAGAGGAAATCAAAGCGATCAAATATGATTTGTCCCGAAAATTCTTTTGAGTTTCAGTGTGGAATTTAGAATTCACTAGATTTTAGTGGAAGCGAGAAGAAGTGTTGATAGAAGTTTTGCGCTTTCGATCTGTATATCACTCATGGATAACAGATCAGCGCCGAATATTTAAGAATTTACGGTGTTCTGTGCCATTCATTTTCGACGAACTTGTTGTTTACTGCAGTTCTTCGCACAATCCTAAAGCGGATATCAGAATCGTGATCAGCATACTTTTTCAAAGACTGATAGAGTATTGTTGATCTCTAGAGCCGTAAAAGAGTAGGGCCACTAGATGCAAGGACGTTGTGAAGTGAAATCTGCCTACATTATACCCTGCTTTCTACATACAAGGGTACGAGTTTGGGAAATAAGCTGTATGTGGTGTACTTTGTCGACAAGGACTTCAGGTCTTCCTATACTGTAAACTCACTAACATCCTTTTCAGCGAGCCATTATCGGGGTATCGAGCTGACATTGAATTGCTTGGCAATTGTGATGAAATTATTGAGGACATTTGCATTGCTCTTGGTAAACCGTTTGTCGATATGCTGGAAGCACATCGTTAGTTGTTGCCGCATACCCTCAAATCATGTGAAATATGCTTTTGAAAGATGGTTTAGATGACAAAATGAGGGACCGCGCTAGTAGCGGAACCAATGGGCACTCTGGTCATCCGGAAGTGCATGAGGCAACTAGGACCTTCTCCAAGTTGGTGAGGAAAAGGAGGCGAATCGCAGAAAAACAGGAGTTCCTTCAGGTGGGCACCAATGTTTTGTTGATTGTTTGTTAAAAGACAGTCAAGAAGTGTTTTCAGATAATGAAGCAACTGGAAATATCTGAGCATTCCGAAAGGAATGATGAAATGGATTACGAGGGCTCAGAAGTGAAACGGCCGAGGTTAGAAAATATGTATCAGAGGCGATATATTCCAGTTGCCAAACATCTCCCAGAGCATACGTATTTTCAGGTAGGTTTCGAATTTCGTTGTGTGTGAGTCTAGATTAGAAGGCCCTTTTTTACAGATCTCAGCCAATAGAGCAATTTTCCCAGGAGCAGAACTTTATTATGACCTAGAAACCGGAGCTGTGTGTCAACCGACAAGTTATCGGTAAGTGAAGAAAAAATGAGCGTGAAGACATGAAGTTTCTATACAACTACTAGGTAAGTTTAGACAATTCAAAAAAACTAAACTCTTCTCAAGTAAATCACTCTGAAGCCTAACCATTGTCGGACTTCAGCAACGTTATGGTAGCGGGGGTGGTTACGGTCTCTCCTTACTCGTGCGTCGTCCACGAAAAAACAAATTTCATTGTGAACCGTGGCGAGCCTGCGAGAATTGCTCGTGCCGCAGTGTGATGAAGAGATAAGTTTAGTTTCATTAAATTAAATTAAAAAAACGCCGCTGGCAACGATCAATTCGGTGGAAATGGGGTTTACCCTGTCCCAAACGAGATGGCAAGCGAAAACTGCAAAAGTATGTGAAAAAATTATCACAAGGTCCATTACACCACCGACACCCCGTTCTGCATCAGTGAGCTATTCACACATGAACTATGTGGGCACAGCAGCATTCACCCGAAGACGGGTATGATCTGGTAATCACAAATTCGCATTAAACCCAGTTAAGCTGAAGCCTTTAAAGACAGAATTTTGGTGTTTTCGAATATTTGATGCCTTTTTTTGGCATGGTATATGTTCACAGGTTATCACAAGGTAGCTGAGTTGAACGTATGTGAAAAAAAAAGAAGTGAGAACGTCAAAAACTCTTCGAATCCTGCTTTTGGATTAAGATAAGACATGCTACGTATTTGCGTACGCGAGGTTTTACCGTAATCCAAAAATGTCAGAGACGTAGAGTGAGCGCTGCTGCTTTAGACTCTTTGCTTGCCATCTTGTTTGGGACAGGGTATTAAAGCTAGCCTCAGCTCGCCTCATCCTTGAGCAGATTCAGGCGATCTGGGGAATTGAGCCTATTTGGATCCATCGGTTTTTCGCATTGCCGGCAAGCATCCGGTGCTTCTGCATATTGGGCCAGTGGTTGCTGTTGACCTGGAATGTGACGGTGTACCGGTAATCAGCCAGAATGTTCTAAAGGGTGGATTCGGGGTTGAGAGGTGTGGAGGCGGGCTCCGATGCCCAGATCGCTTAAGCATCGTCTTAATCATGCACTCAACGGGTGAGTAAGTAACATCATCTTACTGAGCAGTGCTCATTCGGCTTATTGAAAATGATCCTGGCAGGTGGCCTCAAGTCTTCTCGAGGAATCATCTAGCATTTATAATGAGGGGAATTGGAGCGGGTCGCTCCTTACTGGTAGGGTCGGAGGTAGCCGGGGGTCGAAGCTCTTCGCCAAGATTCAACCAAGCCCGTTGAAGCCGCGTTGGGTTCACCTCTTTCGGGGATCGGAGTTACGCGGCTCGACGCCTTCGACCAACTGCGGACAACTCTGCGATTTCCAGATCGCGCGAGACGCGATCCGCAGTCAGTGGCCGATTTCTTAGGTTTGAGTCGATAAAAAACGTAACCGATTTTTTCATAACGAATGCAACAGAAGCCATTCTCGCTGGCAGTGTGGAGTACCCTAGCAGGATACGGCACAAGGTGTGGACAAGACCTATTTTACTCAGACCCCCTCTCTTCAGTAGCAAATTCTGGCGATTTTCTCAGACCCACCAAGATCGTTATTTGGTCAGTTTTTCAAATGTAAATTTAAAAAAAAAGTAGTATAATCGAATTCTCCGTAAAGAACTGAATGTAAACAGTGTATAGCCCCGTTCAGAATGGTCCACTTGGTTTCCCGGAGGAGCTCAGACCCCCCTCCACTCCTGCGCAGCTCAGACCCCCTGTGGATATCCACACCCCATGCCGTACCCTGTACCTTAGAATGTTCACTTTCCTGTTCTTGATAAACTGCTTTTTGCATGAACGGAAGCTTGGCCGGAAGACCCCCCGCCTTCCAGCAGTATTTTTCAACTCGTCCCTCCGCTCAACTAATTTAGGTGTGGTCACCGGAGATGGGGGGAGGACTTGAACTTCAAAAATTAGCGGTTATGAAGAAATTTGAATCTTTTTAATACTATCATAGACAGCTAGAAAAAATTTGGTGCTGTGATTAGGCCTAAATGGTGGACTACTTTTTCGTGCAGCCACACAGAAATGGGCTCAATCTCCAATTTTAAATCTCTCCACCTCCCCCCCCCTCCCGGGCCACTGAAGCTCAGATTCCCTTTAGAGGCATCGTTCGCGTTGGGAGCCGCTTTCCATTTTCAGGCCTAATTTTAAGTATAAGCCCGGTGGACTACACCGGTAGACTTCGGCGCATCCAAAACGTAGTATTATGAGGTTGGAAGTGGTTAAAGATGAGAATACGCCATCAGTTCTCACTAGTCATCTAGCACTTTTTTGTAGAATGTGGATGCGACCGTCAAACAACATGAAAAACAGTTACGGCACAAATTCCCCATGCAAAAAACTTCGAAAATGACCGTGACGAGGTCTACAAATGCAGGAAAACTTCGAAAACGATTTTGGCGCGGAATTTAAATTCGCTTTGACGGTGTGTTCAGGCCGACATTCCTGAACAATTGAAGGTTTTTCATGGGCCCTGTCGACATTTTCGTTCACTAGAGAGGACAAGCTATACAAAAACACGTAAAAATGATACACGGTTCTCTGCGCGTACGATGCCTTAAGGCCCCAAACCTCACGCAGTACCCTGGTGATTTTCTTTGGGTCGTCATATCAGCTTACGTCGGCATTGATCCTAATGAGATAATGAACATAGGTGCACTGGGTTCGCGCCAACCTCGAATGGGGAACGCAAAGTCTCATCAGGATCCGTGCCGATGCGAAGGCATAGCGTTGATTTTCCCAGCGAGATTCAGAACATAAAATGTGCACATCAAGCGCCATAATTAATCATAAGCAAGGGAGTGGTCTTCATATTTAATTGAATTGAGGGTTTCCTTTTGATCCTATAGTTCTTCCTGTGAGTTGAAAGAACCTATCTCGTAAACGTAAAGAATTTTTCGCTAATAGCGCAGCACAATCACTCTAATTTTGAAACTTAAACTATGGACACGTGATCCTAGCCGTAATGTTGCGTTTACATTGCAGCAGAAGCTCGTAATGTTGCGTTTACTTTGCAGCAGAAGCTATGATATGTTGCCACAAGGAACTGATACAATGGCCAAACGCCTGCCTTCTGGGTCAGAACCAACATAACGTCTTTGTGGGGAGCGCTTAAACACACTCAACTACCAAAACCTTGGTGCTTCTCTCTTTTGGTTGTAGTAATGGACTGAAAAGTTATCTCAATAAAGGAGTAATGCTGATTCCTTTTCGGGCTAATCTATTCTTTCTGCTATCATCTTGAGGGAACTGTGTCCTTCTTGGTTTTTGGAATACTGGACTAGACTTAAAAAATTCCTGTTGAAGGTAAAGTCGAACTGTTGACCTAAGTAGCACCAACTGGTTGTTATCCCAATCCATTGTTTCCAGTCCGGACGGCGCTGCTCATTTCGGAGTCGGGAGCGATGATGACGTCGATGATGATGAAGACGGTGAATGCACTGGTATGCTAAGTCGTGCATGTAGCATGCCTGACACTTTTGGGGTTTGTCTTCGTTTTCTTTTCATGTAGTACTGTCGCATAATTACTATAGAAGTCTGCTTTGTTTTCGAAGGGTTCGAATGCTTATCTCCTCATTTCCATAAGTTTCTGTGGACTCTTCCTCCCTATGTAACGCTTAGGTGCTTATGCCAAACCTGCTTTCATTCTATTTACTTATTCTGATATTTTTACTCATATTAGTCTGCAAATAATGGATTAGTTGACAGACTGTTTCCACCGGTCTAAGGCGTCGAATATAGATGAGCCCCAAACGACGTGACTCTGTGAAATCATACAATTATAGGCCCATTGTATCTCCTATTGGCCAAATTTTAATTTGGACCGTACACACTGTGGTCCACGACAGGCTCTGCGACGTGGTACAGTGTGGTCAAAACGATTCGACTAACCCTAAATTTCGCTCTTCTGGACTGCAGTTCATTGAAGAGAAAAACCGCTAATGTCAAACGGCACCGAACCCCTGAGAACTTCTGGGCCCATCGTCACAATGCATCGAATTCTGTTAATCTGGATTAAAAAAAGTCAAAATTGACATGTTCAACAATTGCGATGTAGCTGAAGTCTCCGCTATAATGACATTTCAACTGACTTCCTACCAATTCGTTTCTTACGAGAACAATCAGGAGCATTAATACAACAGTTTACACAAGGTGCTGAGTAGATCGCAAAACGCCTGGCTCCAAGCGAGATTGAATCAGCATATTCCCTCCCCAAGGGAGCGTCTTATTGCACTGCATCACTGAATCACCGGAAAGGAGTATGCTGGTTCAATCTCGCCCGGAGCCAAGCGTTTTGCGATCAACCCAGCACCTTGTGTAAACGTACCATAACTTACACTGCGACGTTAAACTGCATTTACGGCACAAAACATTCAAAAATCGTGTAATACAGTAGTGTTTAAAATTGGCTTGGCACGGAAGCAGACCGCGAATTTTGTTTGTCATGTTGCAAACCAGCTTTCTCAGGTCGTCTTCTTCAGTCTGCGCTCATCGCTGAGAACGGCTGGTGGGGCTTAGCCACGGACTCGTATTGCCTGCCTTGAGCGAGGGCTCTACGTCAAGAACACCCGCAATATTTCTCGATCGGGTTGAGGTACTGCCGACATCAAGATCGTTTAAACGAGTCGACACATTTGGCCTAGAATCGATCCTGCATCGTCCTGCTGATGCGAAGCTGGTGCGAAGAATACGCTTCGGTAATACAGAATCCTGTTAATCTTTCCAGCGTTCACTAAATCTATCAAGTGCGCCCAGTTTGAACATCTTCTTCACTGAAAAAGTATTCTGAAAGGTCTATACAAGGATCCGCTTTTGCTCTCGATCAGAAACTCTTCTTCTTCTTCTTTGCAGCCACACGAAGGGTTTTTTCATAGGCGGAGGAAATGGGCGAGCAGTAATGAATTCGTCCATAGGTCCACTGTGGTCAGCGTGGTTGGTCTTCCCTGACAATTGAACAAATGTGCCGTATCGTGGCCGTGGCATCCACAGTCCGGGCAAACGTCCGATTTGCTGCTGTCAATCTTGCTGACGTAGGCCATAAGCATAGTAGAGTGACCACAGCGCAGCGATGCGAGGGTGCACCTGGCCCTCCTTCCGAGTTGAGACTCGGAAGTGCAGACCCAGGGCGGCACCACTCCCAGGATGGGATTTACCGCAGCTTTTTCCAGATGACACCGTACGAACTGTGTGTGCTCCTCGCGCAACAGACGGAGTCGTTCTTGCTGTGAATCGTGCCATCTTTGCAGATTGACTCTGCTTGGAGAAACGGCGAATGGCTTTCTGATGCCTCTATCCCTGAAGGGGTTCAGCACTCCATGAGGGGTGGTTGGGTTGTTTAAGATATTGATGAAAAATTGTTGGGCCTGGAGCTGACAGTGCTCTTTTACTGGTAATAATCGTGTCTCCGCATGCAAGTGCTCGACTGGGTAACTTCTTGCACATTCGGTAGCTATACGAAGTGCGGCATTCTGTACACGCTGCATCTTGGTCCAGGAGGTTTCTGATACCAAGCGCTGCCACACCGGTGCAGCGTACTCCAGAGCGGGCTGAAGTATGGCCTTGTGTTTCCTGATAATAGTTTCCTTGCTGCTGCCCCATGGTGTACCGCCCAGGGCTCTGAGCACATTAAGCTTCGCTTTGACGACGGCCTGTTTCTGCTCGGTGTTCTTATGAAACTTGAGCGATGGATCGAGCACCAGACCGAGAAGTTTGGGAAAGCGAGCAGCAGGCAATCGATCTCCTTCCCATTCGACATGCGGGTGGGCGCTGTGCTCTGATGGAACCGTTGTGAGTACGGATACCGATGATTTGGATGCAGATATCTTTGGCATTTTGGGGTCGATAAAGCTTTTCAGTGTGACCAGGTACTCGTCGATCCTGGAGGCGGCCACATGTATATCCCGATCCCGACACATTATTGTCATCATCAGAAACTCTGGAGACGAAATTCCGGCGTGTTGGGCCGGATTTAGATTGAATGGCAGGTTGGATCACGAATTCGCACCATCTAATAGGTGGTATGAGCCCCATGGACTAGTACGAAGTGTTGAACGATCACCGTCCGCTCCTTTCAGTGCGTATCCGCTTCCTCGTTTTGTCGGCTGGACGGCGCAGAATAGGATCTGGGCCAAGCGTTTCAATTCGATTGAATGCCGGTGGCTGTTGGCCGCACACCAACTCGATGGGAAACTTATGGGGTGTACCTGGACGTCGATTCTATTACACATTGAATGCAGACAATGAGCTTGTGCCTCAGTATGGGCACAAGCCGTTTCTGGGCGAATGAGCGCAGCTTAGAGAAAAAGATCTCAAAAAAGTTGGTTTGCAAGATGGCAAACGAAGCTCTCAGCGTTGTACAGCCCGGTCCAATCCTGTAGGCTATTATCTCAATGCTTCAGATTGTTTCAGTAAGAAACGAATTGGTACAGAGGCTAATGCTTCAGTGTTTCAGTAAGAAACGAATTGGTACAGAGGCTTCAGAACTTTTTTTTTGAGGACATCAGCTATGTCGTATATTTCGAACTTGCCAATTTTTACACTTCTTGGTGCCAGTTTTGCAGAATTCGGCTCATCGTAATGAAAATTTGTGGCCAGGAGTTTTAGAGGCATTAGCGGTCCTCCTGTTGAATTAATACGCTATCCAGAACAAGGGGATTCGGGGTATATCATATAGTTTTGAAACGTAGGCCTCAATCGTGCGTCGCTGTAGGAAGGACCCTATAGCACCTGGCCGTGCCACTCTGCTAGTGGGAGACTAACAATGCCTCATAGGTGGAAGAATGAGATTCTTTTTTTTCTCATTTTAGTTCTTGAAAGAGAGCTCAAGATCGCTTCTGTTTTCTCCATGATTCAGTTTTTACGCCATCAGTCAGTTTAGTTTTTTTCGAATAAGCGGAAGAATTTCAGTGCGCGGACACAGTCGATGTTGGACCGCGAGCGGTTTCATGTGAGCCTTCACTGGATTTAGAGTCTCGAATATCGACAGAAGAGTTTCTTGTGAAGTTGAGCGCTCAGAATGATTCCGATGATGATTCTGATGGTGATGATCCTTGAGATCTACGCATGCGATACCGGTATAACTTCTTTATATCCATTAATCTACCTTTTAACCTCTGCACATATATTATTAAAGCTAACCATTAACATCATATTTGTGCTGGCGTTTGTTCGTGATGATTTCTAGTGAAATGTTGATTTCTGTTCAATTTTCTTCCTTTCCGTGTATGACTTGTCATCGTTTACGGCATTTGCACCAAACGCGTCTTACGTAGTCTGTTTTTGTGATGGAATCAAATCACATGGCCTTATTGTGTGTTCTTCCACGAAGATGAATTATATATGGGATTTCCTTTTATTTTTCAAGATTTGCGTTCTCATCAGTTCTTGCGTGATTGATTGTACATGTTGTCCCTTACGTAAATTCGGCTCCTTTCATAGTTTTCTTTACCAAAAGTTGTGTGTTGTTTTAGGCAAATGATCCGTATCAGGCGGGAAAGTGACTGCTTGTGTCGTTTCGTATCAGCACAATTAATTGGTATTTGTATGCGCAATACAAACAGATTCTCTCAGGGATTTTGGAATGACACATTCTGATATTGCGAGTGCGCGCTTGTGATATGTTCCCCGGACGTATGATGCCTCCTTCCCTGATTGTCGTTATCATTGTTTGAAAAAAAAATCTTCTTGTTGATTCTGTTTTTTTCATCCGATGGTGCATTGGGGTTTCACACACATGAAGAAAATATCCAAATTTCAGAGCTGCTCGAGGAATTTTGAGAGTAAAACGATGAGTTACGTGCAGTAGAGGGGAACGACCTGTCGGCGAAGACAGGAGATAGGGGAACAAGTTTGTAATAGGGGGGGGGGGGGGTGATATAGAAGTTGGTGACGGAGTCAGCTGTGATGGGGCGGATGCTCGCGGTGCCGAAGCCTTCCACGGTAGCCTCCGCCGGGACAGGGGCTCTCTACACACCGAGGGAGGAGTTGTCCCGCCTTTGGCGGCTCTAATTCCACTCGGGACTACTTCGCTCGCGTTGAGGCACGTGACATTTCAAACTGCAAAAACGGGACAACTCATCCCTCGGTGTGTAGACAGCCCTTGTCCCGCCTCCGCCAGCCACAGGGATGAGCCGATCGCCATACACTTGGCGTTATTCCTCACTCGGCCGACAAGCCAGGTTCAGAACTGAGTGGAGAACAGAAAGATGCGATGTTGTGTCACATACCCTCAACTCAGTCAGTAAATTACCTCACTCTACTGTGGGTTGTTCTCTATTGACTCTTAAAAGTCGGATATTTTGGTTCTGAACTGTAAGGTTCTTTAACAGGACACAGAAGATTAGACCGTGGCTGTTGGATTCGAGGGCGGCAACGGAAAAGCGCTGTCAGCCGGGATAACCAGTGCCGGCGGGTCGTTTCGTAGTGATGTCCAGACGCAGAAGAGAGGATTAGTACTAGATGAGCCGTATGCAGAAGCTGCAGAAGCCACTAAATAGTTGCCAATTGGAGATCACCTCGATGACACGGTGAGCATTTATAGGTGGGTTATGTTCCATGGAAACTTGACAGTCGTGGCTTGAAAATATGGGCAATAAGCCAGTATAAGCCCACGAGAGCGTTGGAACAAAGCCAGTATGTTGTGGTATGCCCTATAAAAAAAATGCCGGAGCTTGTTGAACAGCCTCGAACTCGCGCTGACGGCGAGCGTCACCGGAGAGCACGATATCGCGACTCTCCAGGTCTTCGATGCGCCTGGTCCGTAAAGGGTGTGGCATGCTTTGTTGCTGTCATGAGCGACAGGCATGCAATCTAGCACAAATCGCTGCGGGACCCGCATCGGAGACGGTCGTCGTAGGTACAGTTATCGCGCGTATATCGCAACGACGTGTCGCGGAAGGCTGACATGTTGCAACTGTGCCGAGGCCTGTCGCTGTGCAGCACACTGCGACAGGTTTAGTGCCAATGGCATACTTTGCCGCTGTCATGGACGACAGTCGTGACACTTAGCATAAATCCTGACGGGGCCAGCATAGGAGCAACGGCACTGGCCGTTGTAGGAACAGTTGTCGCATGTCTGTCGCAGCGACGTGTTACGGAGGGCAAACACTGCAAATGTGCCGATGCCAGTAGTTGCCAATGTCGCTGTCGCTGTGCAGAGCAACGCGACTGTGTGTCGCAGCAGTATACCATATGAGCCGACCGACCTCGAAATGCATCCCACTCATCGCCAGGTAGAGAGGATTTGAAAAGAAAATGTCAGAAAAAATGAAACGAAAAAGAAAGAAAGAAATACTCATATCGTCTACTTGGATCGCTCTTTTATTTCACCTGTGTTAGGCAAAAGCGATGTTTCGGCTCTCTTTACTTCTGAGAAAACACATTTTGGTTCAGAAAATATTTTCATTGCTCCAATAGGTTCGGACGCCTTGTGCGTCCCCTGTAACAAGCCTTTGCACACCTTCCACTGACATTTAGAATTCGGTGCTGACTCAAGCATTGACACGTCTTTCTACCAAAACGGAAAACGTGCTCAGAGAAAGTTGCCGCTCGAGGTGGAATTTTCGCCGCTGTTGTCCTGTGCGAGTAGTTTTGACTTCGCGTAGGTATGCTGCATGAAGAACCACTTTCTATGACGTCATATTTTCATTTGCACTGTGTATGTGGAATGCCAGTGCACTGACTGAAGAAATGTGTTCTTGGCGTCAACAACCTTCGTGCGATGCCTTGAGAACCGCCGTGGGTTCGTAATCGCATAGATTTTTCTTATACAAGTGAACCAAGCAGTACGATTTTCTACGACGAAAGCGTCAGCTTATGAGACGCCCCCCCCCCCTCCCGTCGCTGAAAGCGCGGTTTACTGTTTGAGCCTAGTTCTAGAAGGACGCTTATGCTCCCAATGAACGAAAAGAAGAAGCCGCGTGCAATTCATCAGTCTAGGTGGAACGCTTGATGATGATTAGCTGGATAGCGATTGATCCTCATCCCTGCAGGCAACCCACTGATACTTTGTTCCTTCGTGTGCGTGTGAGGGTAGAGACTGTGAGAAGGCGCGGAGGAGTATGAGAAGCAGCAAACGCGCGCATACGCATTCGATGTATCCATTTACCTTTGACTCAGAAATAGAGGGCATACGGAACTTATTACGTTTGATTGACTTATGCCCTGCAGCAATGTCGCTCTTCGAACGCACAGTTTGCAACAGAAAGTGGTTGTTGAGTTCTCGTCAGGCGAAGGTAGATCTAGCCGATACAGAAGTGAAAATGAGTAGAAAGCTGCAAGCAAGTACACAAAAACAAGTTGAAAAGGCTAGTTACTGATGTGCACTCGCCTCAATTGAGAGATTTTTCTGAGCGCTCGTTTTGCTATTGCTTCTTTTGCTGTTAAAGGCAGTGGTCGCGATAAAATATGCTTGTCTTCTTTTCCTCTCTAAACCCCTTTTCTGGGTTGAGAGTAGTAGGACCTATAAGAAAAAATCGCGAAAAACCGCTGTTTCGGGCCAAATTTGAAGCATGAACTTTCTTGTCTTTTGATGGTGGACGAGCCCTCGCCACATCATTGGCATCGATAATCTCTAATATCAAGAACATCAGCTGGCTTGAAATTGAATTCAAATCAGTGAACATTAACCTTCGTACTGACCCGCTCGAATATTTATGCACTTATCTAGTCAAAAACATTGACTCAAGTGCTTGCTTTCATTGCTCAACTGTTTTTATTAGGTAAATTTATATTTATTTCTTACTCTGAATGTCGATGATTTTTGACTGCTCGGCATAAGACTGCGATTTTTTTGGGCCGAGCTGTGCACGTGTGCACGAACTGGCATCTTTGAGCCCTAGAAAATCTGATTCTAGCCCGTTTTTCACCGCGTTACCTTCATAGTTTTCAACTCTTTTCGATCTAAGCTGATTTTTGTAGTTTTTTCGATGACAAATTTCATCGTGACCACTGCCTTCAAAGTGGACGCTAGTTCGTAGTCCGAGTCGATATGCAAGTTAAGCACTCAAAACAAGACAAAATTTCGCCCTCCGATGGTCCCCCTAGGTCGTCCGTGGTCCCTCCCTGTCCCACCCGGTCAAGTGGAATCAGTAATACCATCAAAACCAAAGTGGTATCCCGGCCTAGCCGGGCTTATGGGCGACCCAAGCGCGACTACAGATGACATAGAAGGGACTACGTCGTGCCATCATCCAACTATAACGGTTAAAATTACCCAAGCAACATCATGCTCGATATGGATTTGGGCGTTGCGTTTTCCATTTAAATATGATATGCCGTAATATAGCTTCTGAAATGTTTTACTATTTCCGTAAAACTGTTTTTGTGTTTCCTGAATACAATTTCACTCGGAATGTCTCAGTTGGGCATGTATTTGTAGAATTTCTGAAACTAAAACTGGAATGGAAAAGGCCGTCATACAGGATCCGAGGCAATTTTGTTTCCGATTCATGTGAACACTGCCCGAACCGGTTGGGAAAATTGCCACAAAAGAACACTTGTGCTCGTCTCTAATACCTCATGGTAAATAAAGTCGAGTACAATTTTCCGATCAGTCATCAATTTTGTAGCGAACGCACTTTGAGACTAACGTAAGAGTGATCACATCGAGTATGTAATCTTTCCAGCAGCAGCTATAGGCCTAAACGGTCGAAGCTTTGTGGGTCATTGTGACCAAACAAGATCTCGGTGTATTGCGGTCTTACCATCCATCTGTTCAGAACGAAATCAAGGACAGAAAAGTACTTAGGCGCCTGATTTCAGTGAAAGGAGAGTCCCAAGGAAGGGACACGGTTGATGAGAATTTCTGATTTGATCGAAACGTGCACAAAAAGCACTCCGTTTCAGTTTCGAATTATTATCAAAGCACGTTTGACGCTGAAGAAAAGTTGTTTCTCATGAATAGTGCACGATTGCTGCTCAAACGCGATGACAATTGAACACTTGAAAATGGCTAATTCAGTGTTTGCTGGCGGATAAAAAACCCAAGGTCACGCCTGTGAGCGAACGCTTAAAGAGCCGTCAAATCGCTCTCTGATGGTCTTCACCTGCGATGCACACGAAGACATTCGCGGCGATCGCAGTCGCGACTTCTGCCGTCATCATCGTCATATGTCTAATCTCTTCTGCTCTCATATTTGCTGACCTAAGCGATTTCTTCGATGTGGCGATGAAGGATCTGGACGATTTTAAGGTTCGCCGCGAGCTCTTTTGTCTTTGATTTGAATAGTTTTGTTATTTTCCACTCTTGTACAAAAAACAACCCCTTACTTTTGTGGCATAATATCGCAACATTTTTGAGCGTGTATGCTGAATTAAACTGCAATCTAGAGCTCGCGCCCCACACACTCCCTCTACGGGCACCCATCAAAGCAATGAACTGCGAAATCACGGCTTAAACAAGTTCATCCTATGTGAATATAATTTACCTGTTCAAAATCGAATTTTTAATTGTTTGCTCTGGTCGGTGGCCGTTAGAGGCAGTGCTTACGATAAGTTTTATTCTTGAGTTTTCCGTATGAAACATTTCGCTGGCAGACCCTGGAGGGGCCAGTGTCGAAAAAATGCGGCAAAAACGTGCCTCAATTCGAGAAAAAGGTTGCGAATCGGCGATTCCGTTAGGCCGTCACGCCTATTATGCCCGCCCGCCCCCTTTCTGTCGAGAAATTGAACCCGCGACCAACTTCGATGACCGTTTGCCAAGGTGTCCCATCAATCAATGCCGCACGCACTGCATTAATTTTTCGTTCCACAACATTTCGTCCTCGTTCGTGTGAAATTTTCCCAGATTCGGAACGGCAGTTTAAACCCTAGGATGCATGAAATCAACTAAAAATTGTGAGTGCTACTGCAAGCTTCCGGACTTCTGAAGGCAGAAGAAATCTTGCGTGTATTTCAATTTCTAAGTGGTGTAAAATGGGTGCAGGACGAGTTGTCCGTGTCTTTTTCGCAAAGCGGTGTCGGTAAGATGAGCTTTTCTTCTTGTTTTGACTGCTTGAGTGTTTTTTGACATGTTCCCCTCATTATCGCCTCGGAGCAAATTTCTATTGACTTTTTTCAAAGAAAATCTGCATTGGTGACTCTTCTTCGCTCAAAACTGCGACTGAAACACTTGGGTCCCGATTAAATATCTAATTTTTATTTCAGGATTCCGATGTTCCTTTTTTCGGTTACTTCCGACCGAAATTTCAGTTATGAAAACATCATTTCTCTGTTAAATACGGAATGAAACGTGGTGCATAAAAACCGTCAGCCAATTAATGTACCGGGGAAACTCGTCCAAATCTAGCTTTTTGTCTCACAACTCGTCCACTTTGCAATTACCCTACGAAAATTGAAGAGTTTTTTTGAGCGTTTTTCCTCATTTTTGCTCTTCTACGCACAGATTCAGGACTCTCTATTTTGACTAAAAAAAACGTTTATGATTTTTATCCATTTGATTAAAAGTGGGCCGGGTGCACTCTCTGCCTTGAAGTTTAAGACCGCGTAGGGTTACCTGTCTGGAACGATGCACTTTGTTTTTCATAAGAATAACTGCTTCCCTGAGCAAATCACAAAATACTTTCAGTGCCTGACCTCGCTATTTTTTCATGAAAAACGTCTATCACGTGTTCGTTCATTGATGTCGTTTTATTCTAGTTTCATTGTCAATGCCCCCCGTGTCTGCACTTTGAGTAAAAAAAATGAAAGCGCGGGCAATGCTCCGAATAATGGTATGGTTACTGAGAGGGGATGCCAAATAAATTCATTTTCCCAAAATTCTATTTTTTTTTACTTTTCTTTGCTCCAAGATCAATATTCTAGGTTTCAGGTATTCTCTACTGGAGCATGGGAGGCGATCACTGAGTTGACGGTTCCAGCCAAATCATTTTCTGCATCGAGTATCTTCGTAGAGAATGCCAATCGCGTAAAGCGTGGAGGATATGGAGGATATGGAAGAGGAGGAGGAGGATATGTGATGGGACCGCCAAACATGGGAGTTCATGGAAGACCACAATATGGCGGGCCGTCGCAATGTCATTGTTCTGGAGCAGCACCAAGATGCCCCATGGGACCTCGTGGTCCTCCAGGAGATCAGGGTGCACATGGTTTCGATGGAACTCCTGGCGCAAGAGGCAAACCTGGGTTGAGCGAAAGTATAGCCAGCTTTCCAGGTTCATCGAGTGGCTGTGTTCAGTGTCCGAGAGGGCCACCAGGGCCGTCAGGACCTCATGGAGAACGAGGGCCACCTGGACCCCAAGGTCAACCAGGTCGTGGTGGTGGAGGCGGTGGTATTGGAATGCCGGGCCCTCCAGGACCTGAGGGGGATGCGGGCAATCCAGGTGCACCAGGAAGACCTGGACAAGATGGAGAGCCTGGTCATGATGCGTTTGGTGGAGGCGGTCAGCCGGGACCTCAAGGACCACCAGGACCACAAGGTCCACCTGGGCTTCCGGGAATGGATGGATTTTCTAACGCAGTTGGAGAGCCGGGAGCACCTGGAGCTCAGGGACCACCAGGATTCCCCGGTGCGCCCGGTGAGGACGGAGCTCCGGGCAGTCCTGGATCAGGAGGAGTTCCAGGTGGTGATGGTGAGTTTTCACTCCATGACTAGACTGGGAGTGAACGTGCATCTTCTACTCAGAAGTTTCGAATCAAATTACATGCGAGATATCTGGGCGAAATCAAGTTACTCGTGGCTTATCTGAGTTTTTTAAGTTACTTGTGAGGTTGGGACTCGCAAGTAACTTACATGGGCATAACCATGTTACTTGGGACTTTGGAATCTCACAATTAACTTACAATGGCCCACCAGTCCTCTCAATTAGATGGTCACGTAGTAAGTTGCACAACACGTGCACAGCATTCTGATGCCGGCCCTGGAAGGCGACTTCGAGTCGTTCTCCGGAGGCCAGCATACTTTTGACCACTGGGGGATAGGGATATCCTCTTCGCAGGGGGGACGGTTTTTCCGCGATCCTCGGGAAGACCGCTACCTCACCGCACACCTTGGCGAAGATTACATCCTTGTAGTGGACCGAGGCGGGGCTGTCTCTGCCGTGGACCGCGACACTCACGCACCCGGGGTGTGGTGCCTATGTCACCTACATCTTAGGAGTAAGTTAAATGTTACTTCTGGGTGAGTTACCTGTATACCAGAAGTAAGTTACTTGTGACATAAAAGTAAGTTGCATGACGACTTTACATAACTTACTCAGAAGTAACACTTGATTTGATTCAAAACCTCTAGTCTAGGCGCCTACCTGACAAAGAAAGTCTCGTTAGCGATCGCGAAAAATGTACATTCCTGGAAACAATTTTGAACGTCTAATCCGGAAATGTCCTCGAGGGCCGCACACGGCGACCCTAAACGAAGCTGTGAATGTTTCTCTATATAGGGGTTCTTTTGGTGATCGGAACACACTGCTTTTAGGCTTTAAATAGATGCGCATTTAAAGGTGATAGTAAAGGCTCCCTGAAGAGAGAGAAATTTGGACATGCAATTAGGAAAATCGGGAAAAAGGACAGAAAATTCGAAAATGAAAAAAAACTTGTTGAAATTCAAAAAACGCTGATCACGAGAATAAGATCCATTTGTGGATTTTTGAGTTATCCACAGGTTTGGTTCTACGCTTCCCACGACTCAGACAATGGGGTGGACCAACCGCGGACATGTTCCGTACTGACCGCGTACAGGTTGCGTACCGACAGCGGGATGGGCGACGTTTGGAACGCAATTTGACCGCGGTCGGTACGCAGTGCCACGCGGTCGGTACGGAAGGCCACGCGGTTAGTACGCATTGCTGCCCGGTCGGTACGTTATGCCCCGCGGCCTGTACGCACTGTCACGCGGTCGGTACGCATTTTCACGCGGTTAGTACGCATCGCCGCGCCGTCGGTACGTCTTGAGACGCGGTCAGGACGCAATACAATGTGGTTAGTACGCATTGTCACGCGGTCAATACGTACTGCCATGCGGTCAGTACGCATTGCCACGCTGTTAGTACGTATCGTTGCGCCGTCGGTACGTCTTGCGACGCGGTCGGGACGCAATGCAACGTGGTTAGTACGCATTGCCACGCGGTCGATACGTAGGGCCACGCAGTCAGCACGCATTGACACGTGGTCGATATGTCTTACCACGCGGTCGTTACGCATTATCAGACTGTCGGTACGCTATTGACACGCGGTTGAGATGCATTGCGACGCGGTCTCGCTGCCTTTGACCTCAGTTCTGGCGTGAGAAGGACAACGAGAACATGGTATTTTCACAGCCTGTAACTTCACTGGGAAACACTGAAGCTGAAAATAGAAACTGAGGATGTTACTGTGATCAAACTCAATGATTTCTTGTCCAATTTTATCAATTTTTTGAAAATTTCCTCAGTCGTTACATTATTCGTGTAGTTTTGTGAAGGAAGCTGCAGCGCAGCTAAATACTATCCGACTACGACTGTCCGCCCACGCGGTTGGCTAGTGTGTCGAGCGGCCGTCACTAGGGCATTTTTCGAACGAACCTACCCACACTGAGATACAGCTGACTAGGATACTGTTCACTAGTTGTCTGATATTCCTGCTAATCGTTTCACAGTTCCAAAAAATACCTTAGCAACAGCCAATCAACACGCACGCCGACCGCGTGGGCGAACAGTCTCATTCGGACTGACTTTACATAGCATATGTGGAAGCCAAAATGTCAGGTTAGACTAACACCATATTTCTGGTTTTCCTTTCCAAAAATCTGGCTTCAGAGTGTTGATTACACACCACCATAACAATTCTGATACTCTGCCGTGGACCGCAATCTTGCCTCGAGCGATGCTTTAGTTAGGCACCTCCGATTAGGGGCTTCTTGACAACCTTCGCGTACGAGCATGCGCGTCGCCCTTCCTACCTTGGTTACTTCACTTGGAAAGTTGGAGCTCTTCAGTGGTTGAGATCGTGTGATAGGGCGCTTTTGGTTCAAACGCACGTAGGAACGGAAAGCAAGGCTATGTCCATGGTATGCATTACGCCGAATCGAGACGCATGGGTTGCACCTGCAGGCATAGCTAACGTCCACTATGGCTCTTCCGAGTGACTTCTTAATTTTCATTTTCTTCTGTACATTTCCACTGTTAAATTTTTCTTATGTTATTTTTTATTGTGGTTTTAATAATCTTGATCATTTCTCGTGGGCCTACAACGCTTCGATGTCGTTTGAGCTTTTGGCTCCAAAATTTGAATATCTTTTTCCAAGACAGAATTTTCACTTTCTTGGTTAATTGAACTTTCTACTTTGTCTGATTTTTGATTCGCTTTCTGACCTTGGATTCGATTCGATACAAACTATCAAAAGGCGAGAGTGAAAGCGCGATTTCAAAAAGTGCTTTTTATCGCTCTGATGGGTTTTTGGGTGGAAGTTCACTTGTAGAGCAAATTGCTGAACGGATAAATTCAGCAGGTGTTAATCCACGAATGCGCAACAGTCTAATAAATTTGCAAAACGAAAACAATGAGAATGAAAAAAACCTCCCTCTTCGGAATAAATAGAACCCAACTCCTCTGGGAGTTTTGGCTGAGAAATTGCCGCGAAATGGCCCACCACACTCCGCATTGGCTCGTGGTTGGCTATTTAGCGGCTTTTCACGAAAAGGACAAGAAATGGAAATAACCGAGAAATAACGATAAATAACCACAAGTAACCAAGACGCAGCCGTCGCCGGCTTTCCGAGCCGCTATCCGGGGACGCCAGATAGTTAGGCGGGGTCTCCAGAGGCTGAGCGAGGTCCGTACCTCAAACTTTGGTAACCGATCCGGCGGAGGTGCTGAAATCTAAATCACGCATCTGTGATGCGTCGTATACTCTACCTGGGGGAGCACTATTTCTCGGCTATTCACTGACGAGCATTATTCAACGGCTATTTCGCGGCTACTACGCGGCAAGCAGGCATTTTGCGGATATTTCTCGGCCAAATCTCTCAGAGTCAGGGCCACCGAACCCGCAAATAAATAATGAAACCTTTTTTCCGTGATAATAACTCCGGTTTGTACTGCAAGAAAGTAAAACTAGGTGAATACTACCAATAGAAGCTGCTGCCATCAGCTAATTTTTGGAAAATTTAAAACTAAACAGCGCAACAAAATCTCGCAAAAAATTTCACAGCAAGTCTGGAAGCGTTCCAACAAAAATCGAGTTCAACCAAAGAAACTATTTGCAGAACCAGAACTTCGAAATTGGAGGCTCAAATGCTTCAACAACCTTAAACTGTGAGGAAACCACGTGAAATGAATATTATTAAAGGCAGTGGTCACGATGAAAAACGTTATAGAAAAAAACTACAAAAATCAGCTTAGATAAAAAACAGCTGAAAAACTATAAAGGTAGAGCGGTGAAAAACGGGCTAGAATTAGAGTTTCTAAGGCCCAAAGCAGCCAGTTCGTGCACACGTGCACAAAGCGATGACGAATTAGGATCGCAGTCTCATGCCGAGCAGTCAAAAATCATCGACATTCAGAGGACGAAATAAATGCAAATTTACCTAATAAAAACAGTTGAACAATGAAAGCAAGCACTTCAGTCAATGTTTTTGACTAGATGTGTACATAAATTCGAAGGTTCCTTGATTGAAATTCAATTTCAAGTCAGCTGATCTTCTTGATATGAGAGGTCATCGATGCCGATGATGTGGAGAGGGCTCGTCCACTATCAAAAGACAAGAAAGTTCAGGCTTCAAATTTTGCCCAAAACAATGGTTTTTCGCGATTTTTCTTATAGGTCCTACTACTCAAGACCCAGAAAAGGGTTTAGAGAGACAAAGACGACAAGCATATTTGATCGCGACCACTGCCTTTAATGAATCACAATAAACTACAACACCAGAATGATTCAACAAGAGAAAAATTAACAAAACAAATGAGAAAGGAGTAAATCCTCTCAAATTATTCAAGAGAGTGCTGGGGGATGCTGAGGGAGTCGGGGGGAATCTGATCGATACGGGACAATGCTCTACATTGCATTGCTATGACTGTCACAGATGATAACGTTCTACGGGAAGAAGTCAGACTGTTTCCTCGCCGCGCGTGGTATCATTCTTGCCGTTTCCTCAGGAATTCCCCAGAGGGAAGTTCGGAGCATATGACCCCGGGAGTATATTTGTACACGAGCAAAAATTTCGAAAATTTCTCGAAAGACTTTTCAAATTGCTTTCCTTCGTTTCCGTTCTTTCTAAGCTTTGACGAACGGATTTTTTCGTAACTTTGTTTGTGCGAAACTTCGTCGAACAAAATTTCTTCAATTTTCGTTCGTTCGAAATCAAATTTTTCGATTTTATTTTCCAAAATTCTTTCGATTTTCAAATCGCTCCTTGAACCTTAGGTTAAGCTGTTTCGTTATTCCTTGGAACGAATTGTCGTTGACGTGAGTGAACAACTCGTCGGCTCAAACAGTTTTGTCTGGGACCGGGGATATAAAGCCTTTTTCGCTCACATGAGTTCGGGAGGAGCAAGCAGTGTAGCGGTCGGTCATGACAAAATATAGCACTGATTAGGAGACTTTGACAGGATAGGACCGATAAGCAGCATTTCGAAGTGTTTCAAATGAGGGAGAAAGGCTTAACATGCTTGCGACTTGAGTAGAAATTGAACACGTGTGAAACATTCGCTAAAGGATCGAAAATTTTGAAGTCTAAAGAAATCACTTCGAAAGAAATTTGAAAAAATTCGAAATTTGAAACGAGTTTCGAAAACAATCAAAATTTCAATTAGTTTCAAAAATTGAACGCCCAACTTCTGAAAGACTCTCGAGATTTGCTTGTTCGAGACTTTTTCGAATAAAATTCGAAATTTCGAAAAAAGTGCGAAATTTCGAACGAATTTTGAAAAAAATCAAAATTTCGATAAATTTCGAAATTCGTTCGTTCAAACTTTTTCGAACAATTTTTTAAAAGTTTGGATTCGATCGAACTTTTTGTCGAACGAGTTTTTTCGATTTTTGTTCGTTCAATTTTTTCGAACGAATTTTCTTTTATTTCTCGTTCGTTCAAAAAATTTTCCAACAATTTTTTCGCGGGCGATTGCGTACTGAACGCGAACACTTGCGTACCGACCGCGCGAACTGACAAACCGACCTCACCCACCAGTTTGCCTGCGTACTGAACGCAGGCGTTTGCGTACTGAACACGAACACTTGCGTACTAACCGCGCAAACTGACACACCGACCTCGCCTACCAAAATTTCTGCGTAATGAACGCGAACGATTGCGTACCGACGGTGCAAACTGACACAGCGACCTCACCGACCAGTTTTTTTGCGTGCTGAACGCGGACGACTGCGTACCGAACGTGAGCACATACGTACCGACCGCGTGTGCTCACGTACCGACCGCAGCGAAAAGTCATATTTCGTACTGACCGCGCGCGAAGATGAATGCTCGCGGTCAGTACGCCTCTATGGAGTTTCGCCAGCGGTTGGTACGGAGCTCAGGCGTATCGACCGCGTGCACTATTTCGCTTGCGCGGTCAGTACGCGAATGCGCGCGTTCGGCACAAAATGCATTTTTTGCCCGCGGTCAGTACGATAGTGGCACGCGGTAGGTACGAAACGCGATTTTTCGCCCGCGGTCGGTCCACCCCATTGTCTGAGGAGGGGAAATTTTTGGGCGGAACACGACTTCTGAAGATTTCAGGAATGCTCGGATGGATTAAGTTTAACACTTTTCTACGGGGCTCATTTGAACTGCTTAGCACGAATCTGAGTTTCGCTTGTCGTTTTTCGATAGATAATTGCAGTTAGAATTGGCTTTATAATCACCCTCAAAGGCAGTGTTCACGATTTAGTTTTCGTGTTTCCCACTCAAAACAGTGCGTTGGCCACTAAGTGTTATCAAAATCACGAAGAAACGGCGAGAAAAGCATCAAGATGTCGTATTTCAGCGAAATTATTCTGAAACATGGACTAGTTTTCCGGTTGGATGATCATGTTCATGGTGGTTGTGACCGGTGGGAATTTGGGCCAATCATAAATAGAAAAGTATTTTATGCAAAGCAAGATTAGTTAGGGCCATAAGGGCAGTGTTCACGATAAACTTCGCTTCTGAGTTTTTTCTGGAAAACAATAGTGGTAGCCCTCAGAAGCAGATTAGTGTTGAGAAAAACGGATCTGAAAGCCTTTTCAGAGGCAAAAAAAAACGGTTTTAAAGATTACCCCAGTGGGCAAGTCCGGCCTCCTCGGGTCTAGTTGCTGTCTTCAACACCGGCACGTCTGTATCACTGGCAAGCGTTGACCTGCGATCGTCCGCAAGGGTTTTTCATTGATAGAGAAATTAGATTTGAGAATTAACTGGCGAAAACTTTTGGCTACCTTCTTCGGGCTAAGATCTCCCCAATCCATGGCCTGATTGGATAAAATTCACTGCTGAAAATCACAGGTCAAAAAGTGGCAGTATGGAACCCTGTCGGTGTCGATGCCAACAACTAGACCAAGGGAGGCCGAACCTGCCCACTGGAATACTTTTCAAAACCGTTTTCTGCCTCTGGGAATGCGTTTTGATCCGTCTTTTCGACACAGATCTCCTTCTGAAGGCTACCACAAATGTTTTTTTTTTATTGAAGACTCAAGGACGAAGTTTATCGTGAACAGTGCCTTTGAAGGCAGTGGTCACGATGAAAAACGTCATCGAAAAAAAAAACTACAAAAATCAGCTGAGATGTAATACTGCTGAACATACCATCAAGGTAGCGGGCTGAAAAAAGGGTGAGAATTGGAGTTTCTAGGGCCCAAAGAAGCCAGTTCGTGCCCACGTGCACAGCGTCGACCAAAAAGATTGCATTCTCATGCCGAGCAGTAAAAAATCATCGACATTCAGAGGAAGAAATACATGCAAATTGTGGTGCGCGCGAAGCGCGCACCAGATTTGGCTTTAACTCGCCCACGCGCAACTCTGCGATTACGAAATCGGCGTTCGGAGTGACTGTGGAAATACGGTTTTTCCTCCATTGGAAAGAGCGTAAAAAGTAGGGGTATACACCCAAAAATTGTTTGGAACGGTTTCTTGGCGCTGGAGAAAAATGGCGAAAACCACGTGATTTTGGTCGAAAAACTGTTAATCTCCTTTTTTTTCAGACGGCGTTCACGATCTTGTGTAACCAGTTAAAATTGAGCTAGGAAGCTAATTTTTTGACAGGAGCCTAGAAATGGATGCAGCTAGCTCCTATTCAATTTTGGAGTTGAAAGCTCAATTTTAGCGGAACCCCAATTTTGAGGGTCAAGACGGGTAAAAACATGTAAACATGTTATTGTAAACCCTCCGACGCTCACTGAACTTTAAAAATGAACTAGTGAAAATCAACACAGCTAGTGATAGGCTTCCGGCCAAGATTGTTCTCTCTTTGAGATGATTGGCGTAAATAGGACTTGAAGAGTGCGCAGGACGCCGCAGAAAAATAGGATTATAATTTGCCACCGGCAAAAAATTCTCACTCAGGAATTATCCTATTAAAGTTGCGCTCTGGCTTACTGGGGCAAGTTCAAACCTGTTTTACGTGTTCTATGTCAAGACGCGTATAAAATACACATGTTTAGACAAAGGTGTTAACAATGTTGCTGGTATAAAAGGCTCCTCATCTCACCGTGTGCCTCAGTCGGCTCTTCGGAGCCGGACCTGGAAGGTGGCCTTAGTCACTTTCCAGGAGATCCACCGGATAACGGAGGATAATTTGTGTCGCCTAGGGGATATCCCCACAGCTCGGGGGGGTGGTACCCAAGTATGGGCCCATCTCCCCACAGTTTGCAGTGGGGTGGACCCCACTGCGAACAGTGGTGGTGGGGTCATCCCCCACCTCTCGTTAGGATCACAACAGGGATGATCCTTGTGGGATGGTTTTCTTGGCACCTGAGAGAGATGGAGAAAACCACGTGATTTTGGTCGAAAAAACTGTTGATCTCCTTTTTTCAGACGGCATTCACGATCTTGTTGCAAAACCTAAAATTTAGCTAGGAAGTAAATTTTTTGGCAGGAGGCTGGAAATGGATGCAGCTAGCTCCTATTCAATTTCGGAGCTGAAAGCTCAATTTTTGCGGAACCTCAAAATTGAGGGCCAAGACGGGTAAAAACATGTTATTGTAAACCCTCCGACGCTTACTGAACTTTAAAAATGAACTAATGAAAATCAACACAGCTAATAATAGGCTTCCGCCCAAGATTGTTTCCTCTTTCAGACGGTTGGTGTGAATAGGATTTCAGGAGTGCGCAGGGCGCAGCAGAAAGTGCGCCGGCCCCCAGTGGGAATGTGCAGGACGCCGTAGAAAGTGTGCGGGCCCCCAGTGGGAATGCGCAGGATGCCGTACAAAGTGTACGGGACCACAGTGGGGGGGCGCAGGACGCCGTAGAAAGTGTGTGGGACCCAAACGAGAGTGAGCCGAACGCCGCAGAAAGTGTGCGGCCCAACAGTGGGAGTGCACAGGACGCCAAAAAAAGTGTGCGGGACCCCAGTGGGAAAGCGCACGACGCTGTAAAACGTGTACGGGACCTCAGTAGGAAAGAATAGGTCGTTTTTAATGTCTGCGGGTCACAATTTTTAGGAGTTATAGTCGTCCGACCACACCGATCGGTAATGACTGTAATGGCTGTAGCACTGGGTCGACTGCGGCACACGATTTTGACCCACTTCCTGGCCGTTTTTCACCGTTCCTTTTCAATTCTGGGACGGAAACTACCGAAAGCTCAGGATTGTGCGAAAAAATTGACATTCGTTTTATCGCGAACACTGCCTTTAAAGGCAGTGTTCACGATAAGAATATTTTTTCCGCTTTTTCGCCCATCTTGAAGACAATCACATGCCGATTCCAATGATGTTTTTGGAATTGTACAAGACCTTATAGAAACGGAGTTATGGTCCCTCAAAAATTTAAAGAAAATGGTGGACGAGTTGTACGAGGCTTGTAACTTCCATCTTTTGCAGCCGATGTATGCGAGCTGACCTGAGTAAAGAGAGGAGTTGAGAATGAAGGAAAGAACGGGGCTATTGATCGGAAACCATCGCTCATCTCACAATCTCGAGCATTCATTTGTTCACGTCGGTGGGCGTGAAAAGTGCATCTGGGTGTGACGAGCTGACGGGTGTCCAACTTTGGGGCCGTAGGGGACCGTTCCGAGCTCATTTTTCTTAGTTTTTTCAACATGAGGGTCGCGCTAGGCCCTCAGCTGCCGATCTCCACTAAAAAATCAGACATGGTTTTTATCGTGGACACTGCCTTTAAAGGTTTTGCCTCTCCAGAATGGGAATTACTAAGCAAAAATCAGGTCATAAAGGGAACCTTTGGGAAAAATATATGAAATTTCCGAAAGTTTAGCTTCCTGGCAAAAGTAATGATTTGGCAATGTTATAACTACAAAAAATATAGAAGTTGACAAAATAAAATTAAAAAAAAAACAACTCAAAATATGTTTGAAAATGATTTGGCACAAAATAACCAGAAGTGATGAAAAACTGGGAAAGGTAGTGAAATGACCAAAACCGGATTTGGCGGTCATTCATAGGCCAACTTTTGATAAGTAGTGACTGACGAGGGATTAAATTTTACAAGATTCTCCGTTAGACTTATCAAAGCTAAATCAAGCGCGCGACAGAAACCGTAAAACATTTCATTGAAGCTGTAATACGGAAATCAGCTTAGGTCAACTATGGTCAACTATTACGCTCAAATCCGATGAGCGCTTGATTTCGCTTTGATAAGTTTAACGGATTACCTTGTAAAATATAATCGCTCGTCAGTCACTACATACTTATCAAATGGTCTATGAATGACCGCCAAATCCGGTTTTGGTCATTTCACTACATTTCCCAGTTTTTCATCACTTCTGGTTATTTTGTGCCAAATCATTTTCAAACATATTTCGAGTTGTTTTTTTAAATTTTATTTTGTCAACTTCTATATTTCTTGTAGTTATAACATTGCCAAATCATTACTTTTGCCAGGAAGCTAAACTTTCGGAAATTTACCTAATGAAAACAGTTGAGCAATGAAAGCAACACTTCGGTCAGTGTCTTTGACTAGATGAGTACATAAATATTCGAACGGGTCAGTCCGAAGGTTAATAATTGTGGAGCGCGCGAAGCGCGCACCTGATTTGGAAAAGGATTGCTTTTGCGCAAACCCCTCGTTACAGAATCTCGGTTTGGAAGATAGTTCCGAACTTGGAATTTTCACAAAATGTAGAGCAGTAAAGGTTCTTAACACTGCCCAAATTTCAGAAAAATCCGCTTTGTGGTTCTCGAGATATGGAAAAATTTGTGAATTTTAAAATGTGTGTCTGTGCGTGTGTGTGTGTGTGTGTGTGTGTGTGTGTGTGTGTGTGTGTGTGTGTGTGTGTGTGTGTGTGTGTATGTGTGTGTGTGTGTGTGTGTGTGTGTGTGTGTGTGTGTGTGTGTGTGTGTGTGTGTGTGTGTGTGTGTCTGTGTGTGTGTGTATGTGTGTGTATGTGTGTGTGTGTGTGTGTGTGTGTGTGTGTGTGTGTGTGTGTGTGTGTGTGTGTGTGTGTGTGTGTGTGTGTGTGTGTGTGTGTGTGTGTCAGTCCGGTGAAACTTTTTGAATGATAAGAAACATGGATGGCCAATTGAGAGAAATGGAGTGTTATATGATAAGAGTGAATCGATTGCAAGCGTTAGGAGTAGGTCTGCTTCTCGTCCATCAGAAACCGTATGCACACAGTTTATTGCAGGACGCATCTAGAAGTGCGCGAGGCTTCGGGAACGTGTGCAGGCCCAGCTATAAGTGCGCCAAGCATCGGGGAACGTGTGCAGGACCCAACTAAAACTGTGCTGAGCGCCGGGGAACGTGTGCAGGACCCAAACAGAAGTGCGCCAAGCGCCGAAAGAACGCGTGCAGGACCCAAGTAGAGGTGCGAAAAACGCCGGGTAACGTGTGCAGGACCCAGGTAGAAGTGCGCCAAGCGACGAGCAACGTATGCGGGACCCAACTAGAACTGTGCTGAGCGCCGGGGAACGTATGCGGGACCCAAACAGAAGTGTTCCAAGTGCCGGAGAACGTGTGCGGGACCCAACCAAAACTATGCTGAGCGCCGAGAAACGTGTGGGGGACCCAAACAGAAGTGCGCCAAGCGCCGGAGAAAGTGTGCGGGACCCAGAAGTGGGAGCGCTCAAGCGTCGAGGATTGTGGGCGGGATCTGACTGGGAGCACGTCAAGCACCGGAGAACGTGTGCGGGACCCAACTTTGGGTACGCCAAGCGCCGAGGAAAGCGTGCGGGACCCAACTGGAAGTGCGCCAAGCGCCGGGTAAAGTGTGTGAGACTCGACTTAAAAAGCGCCAAGCGCCGGGGAAAGAGGGCGGGACCCAACTGCGAGTATGCCAAGCGTTACGGATCGCGTGTTCGACCCAACCGGAGGACCGGCAAGGGAGTGAAAATCGAAAACGCGGTTGTGATTGAACCGTTCATCTAGTCGTTATTAGGTTCGGAAAACATGAAAAAGGGTGTGAACTGTGGTGGTGCTGAAAGGGGTGGTCAAGTGTTATGCAAGAGGGGTCTACTACACAACTGCATGAACATTGGAAAGGTCATATCTGAGGGTGTAATGTGCCTTTAAAAGCAAACCTTTGCTAAAATAAAGTGAAATTGTCTAACTGCTTTGCTTTGCTACGGATTAGTATGATTTGGAAATGAAACATTTGTGAGAAACTCGTTGAAAGAAGTGAAATGTCTTATGCTAATGATTTGGCATGGGAATAAACTTGAAAGAAGGGCTACAAACTCAGTGAAATGATCCATCGTTGATTTGGCTGTGCACTTGTTTACTAAACAACAAAAATTGAGTGTGACATTGAAAATCCAAATCATGCACATCTCTTCTGAAATCAAGCTAACGCTTGCAGTTTAGGTTAACAAGTATCAGGTCCTTGCAAAATTATGTTGTGTCTCCCACCTCAGTCATTCAGAAATATTGATTTTCAAGCATTACTAAATTATTTGACGCGTTCGCTTCCGATTGACTATCAATTAATGAGAGTGGAAATAACATCACGTACTGTGTCTATGCGAATGTTGTCAACAAAGAGAATTGCAGTCACATGAATAAATGTGTGTGCTTAGTAAGATGTGCGTGAATTGGTTTTTCAATCTCACACTCAATTTTTGTTGTTTAGTAAACAAGTGCACAGCCAAATCAACGATGAATCATTTCACTGAGTTTTTAGCGCTTCTTTCGAGTTTATTCTAATGCCAAATCAGTAGCATAAGACATTTCACTTCTTTTAACGAGTTTCTCACAAATGTTTCATTTCCAAATCACACAAATCCGTAGCAAGGCAAAACAGTGAGATAATCATTGATTGAAACTGAATTTCAAGTCAGCACTCGTAACCCAGAAAAGGGTTTAGAGAGGAAAAGAAAAGCATATTTTATCACGACCACTGCCTTTAAAGGCAGCATACACGCTCGTAAACGTGGTTGGGATAACAATATGAATCGAACCGTATGGCTTGCAACATAATGCCTACGCATTTTGAAGTGTCAAAAATGACCCACCAAGCCGCTACATGAGTTAGAAGTTGGCCCCGCCCTGTATTTTCATGCCCCTGTATTTGCCCTTTTCCTCCAACGCAGGGTTGCTGGGCCATCTTCGCCGTCAGTCACGTGTGTGGTTCACTTGTTAGGCGATCTACCAACAGTACCGACTTGGCATATGACCCAGCAACCTTGCGTTACAGGGAAAGGGCAAATACAGGGGGCGTGAAAATACAGGGCGGGGCCAACATCTAGGCTGGGATTCATGAAAGGCAAACCACGGTTACGGCTTGGCTAGCGGAGGAAACTGGCATTCACGAAAAATCCGGTTTGGTTACGGCTGGGCTACGATTGGGCTACGCGTAACCGCACCTCGGAGCTGCGGTTAACCGCGGTTAGCAGCGGTTTTGCGGCTTATTGTTAGTCGTCGAATTGATGGTGTGCTGTATTAGTGCACAACACTGAGGAAACGCACCTTTTGCGAATACGCATAAAAACTTGATATCTTTGAGGCAAGCTGAAAATACAGGAATGCCGCCGTTATTGACTCCCACATTATAGGCCCTCTAGCCATAATGTGTTCCTCTCGATAACAACGAAAATTCTCAGAATCATCAACCTCATCTGTAAGTTTTATGTATGTTGCCCATGGCTAACTAAAATCTTTATGCCTGTCCTCCCTGCTCTCGCTCTCTTCTTTATTTTATAGCACGTCGTTGTTTTTTTTGCCTCCGCTTTTTGTTCCTAATTCTTGTTTTCCGTGCGCTGACCAGTTACCGAGCAGCCACAGGCTCTTTGCTGGGGTTTCTTTCCCATTTCGGCTCCGAATTCCCTCATTTTTTTCCTCAGAATTTTTTCCCAGCACTTTTCGTACACGTTTTCGTTATTTTTCTGTTGGAAAACCCTAACTTGGTTTGGTACTGTGATGCATGATCTGGTGTTTTCGCATTTACAACGTTTTCGTCTACTTTTTTTTCCCGAAGCGCCCACTTGGATTTCTAATGTTAATGTTTTTTACATGGTTCTATGATAAACCTGGGTTTTCTCGTTGTTTTTAGTTCAAACTTCTGTTTTTCCCTTGCATTTTGAGCTTTTTCCAAAAGATTTTTCTAAGGAGTCGTTTTAGTTCTCTCCTGTTATGAGCGACAGTAAGCTTGTGTGAGAATGACAAAGAGAAAAAAAAACAAAAAAGGGATTCTTAGACAAAAAAAAGAGATGGAAAAACTCGGAACTCAAACGACAAACGGAGAACTCGAAGCCAAAAACTCATTGAGAAGACGATGATGATCCCTGCAGATACACCTAAGCCATGTGAAACACACAAAAAATTAGAGGGGCGTTTCGAAAAAAAAAAAGAAGTTGAAAAGGCTAGTAATGCGAGAAAAAAGCTAAATTGGGGGTTAAAATTTCACCAGCAGGTTTGCGGCTCATCGTGAGAGAGCAGCATCACTTTATGTACTTTTAAAAAACCAAAAAGGATTTTTTGAAAAAAGAAAAAAATGAAAAGCTTAAAAATGGAAAAAACATTTCCAAGTTGAGGAAAATCCCTTTAAATGCCTGCGATCCATTGAAGAAGGTTAAGCACAAGGTAGACAAAAATAAGAATTTAAAAAGCAAGCAAAATTAGCAATCATGCACAATAAAAACAGTGACGGGTTAGGGAAATTCCGACCCGAGTTAGCAGAAATAAAAACGACAAGCGAACGACTTCAAGTCTCATGAAAGAAAAGCAGTTGAAATGACCAAAGAAAAGAAAATTCATAGGAACACTTACGAATCCAAAAAATTCAAGCAACGACCTGTTTTCACAAATATCTTTAAGATTACAAGAATTTACAAATGAAAAGAAGAACAAGACGGCAAATCAGTATGTGAGTCTCAGAACCCATAAAAAGGAACGCGTAGCTAAGAAAATATCGCTTGAGGTAGTAGCGTCAATCCTTAAAGCTCTAAAGAAGCATAGACATCTCTGGGGTGCGTTGCAATAACATTCGCATGGAAAAAGTAAACGTAGCTACGGCCACGTGGAAGCAATTATCAGCTACAATTCATGACCATGGGAAACAAGTTTGTCCATGGAAAGGCTTTTTGCCTCGCACTGCATCGTGGAAACGCTCTTGAAACGCACGCTAGGGAATTGAAAAAAATTTGAATGGCGCCGTTGAGATTGTGCGCTCCACGGCGGAAAACTGCCCCAGTAGCAAAACACGCGACGCGGCGCTGAGGGCTGGCTCAACGGTGGTCGGAGCGCCGTCCCCCTCAAATCTCCGCCCACAATTACGGTTCAAGGCTTGCCCCCCTGAGCGAAAATGAACGAGGCTCGCCCCCTCGAGTGCCTGAGCCGCGATGGGGCGGTTGTTAATGCCGGTTCGCGGTTTGGCTACCGCTGGGGTTGCTGCCCTAACCAAACCCAAACCTAGCCGGCTGCGTTCATGAATCCCAGCCCTAACTCATGTAGCGGCATTGTGGGACGTTTTTGACACTTCAAAATGTGTAGGCGTTGTAATCTGGGCCATACCATTCCATTTTCTTAGTTATCTCAATCACGTTTACGAGCGTGTATGCTGCCTTTGACTCAAAATTTCACTGTCATCGTGATCATCGTGATCACTGATGATCATCGTGAACGCTGCCTTTAAGAGCGGGATGATACTTGAGGATTTCGCGTACTTCTGGTGCGTTTTTCTCAATTTTTACGTCATGTTAGTTTTACCCGGGTGCCACTTCATCAAAACAGCGAATAATCTCAGAATTGAGAAGATTATCATGAACACTGGCTTTAACCCACCTCTGCACTCCGAAAAGAAGCGTTGGTGCGGATGCGTGTTCTTACTAAGCATACTGAAGCCATGGCCGGTTCGGTTCCAGGTTTGCCATTGACCAAGAAGAAACAGCTGATAATATTTCTCTGCCTGACGGTTGTTTCTCTTTTTTTTTCGTGTTATTCTCATGTTATTGTTAGGAAAGACTAGGTGAATCATTATTGCTTGTTTTAGAGGGGGGAGGGGATCAAAATCGAACCTCATATTCGTAATCAGCTCCCCGGGTGACCCCTTACCTAGACGAAGTCGGAGCGAAAAAAATAGATTACAGTTCTTGGAATCCACCTACTGTTTTGAGCTCAGAGCTTTTCGATATCTAGGTTCAGGCTCAAATCACTCACAACTTCTACTGCTAGCATGGGCACGCTCTTAATGTAGTGCAATGCATTTACTTTGAACTACGCTAAACTGTTTTTTTTTTGCGAGACTTCAAATCCACCAGACCACCGAATATAAAAGTTAGATAACCCTTAAAGGGCCTAACTCTGTCCGTAGAGTGTTTGGATACCAAAGAGTCTGAAAAGTCATGTTTGGGTGCACGTTCTCTTCCAGACAATCCTGCGCCAAAAAATTGTGTGGGCCAAGATTCTTACAATTATTGTCACAACTTTATCTCTATTCAGCTGACTACTGTCCTTGTCCGAAGAGGAAGAATAAGATCATACTACACATGAGCAAAGTGAGTTACTGTCCCACTTTCCGCTATCAGGTATTTCAGTTTTCGCATTTCAGACCAGAAGAACCTCGGCCAAAGTCAGAGCTTCGAGCAGAACTGCTTAACCTAAAAGCCTTCCCATCGACCTTCTGTGACGATATCACCATAAATGTTTATGCATACTTCCGCATTTGACAAAGAGTTAAATCTCAAAGATTTATACTAACGAGTGCGGTGAAAGCGTGACACATTTCAAAGATCACCAAGTAGATCAATACTCGATCAATAGTTGCGATTGCTGTCCGTTTGAAAATGATACTGCAAGCAAGAAATACACATAATAGTCGCAACAGAATTTTTAGCCAAACAAATGAATTGTGTGCATGCGATCTCCGAAGCGTTCCTGGCGATGTATTGCAGGTGGACTCGATTGTACCCAATGAGTACGGCATTGAGAAAGACGGCAGAGACCACCTGCACGCAACTCACTGACTACTCTGAAGTTTTCGATAATGTTACGAGCAGGTTAAAATGCTAAAATCATGTTTCGATGGGCCTTATGAGCGTGGAGAAACTTTCAGTTTGGTTATTGTTAGTTACAAATAGCGCTATTCGGCAGGCAACTTAGTAGACGTCGGAAGCGTGACAAATATTTGCAGGAACAACTAACTGAAAGGCTTTTGCAACCTCTTCCTTTATTGATCAGTTTCATCGTTTTCCACCCTTCACTTTGCTCGTGCGGTACACATACTTTCTCAAATCTTTTTTTTTCACTGCTTATCAAATTTCCTTTTAGAAACCTGTTAAGCACGGGTGAAAAAATATATAACAGCATGTTCAGAAGTCAGGTTTTGACGGCTTTGTGGCATTTGATTAATAGAAAAATTAAAATTTTAACAATTTTTAGGCACAATCTTTAGATTGGGGCTAGCTGAAATCATCAATGCCGCTTAAGACTCTAAAAATGCGCTCCCAGAGTGTTATGGCCTCCCGAAAATGGACTTGGGGTTGATAATCTAGAACATCTGGGTCACTAATCCGTGCGAATGTCTAACAACTTTGAAAAGAATAGCACCAAGAGCTCTACTGGAAAATTATGTGGTGGTTTTTCAACTGATGAAATCATATTATACTTATAATATAGTTATTAATTGATGATATTTTTTATATTAGATAGAGAATCTGAATATCCTTATCAAAAAAGATTTGGCATGAAGATTAGAGTTACTATGGCTCTTTTGGTTTTATAGAGAAGTTTTCGGGCGATATTTTAAGCTTTCATGCTTTGCAAAAAGGTTTCGAGTAGTTTTCTACGGCCTTCTCTTCGTGGCGACCTAATGATGTTTTCAAGTGATAGCACAACGGAATTAGTGCAAGATCGCATTTGAATAAAGTGTGTGGTAGCAGTAGTGAATATTTATATCTATCGATACTCGTGCCTATTGAATCGCCTACTCTGTAGACTATGTCAACGAATATTCGGAAAACGAATATTCGGCCGAGTAAACGAATAATCGAATATTCGAATAATTCGATTATTCGGAAAAGTCAAATTTTCGAATAATTCGTTTATTCGAATATTCGGAAAAGTCAATTTTTCGAATAATTCGTTTATTCGAATATTCGGAGAAGTCAATTTTCCGAATAATTCGTTTATTCGAATATTCGGAAAAATCAATTTTTCGAATAATTCGTTTATTCGAAAATTCGAACGGCCCAATATTCGAATATTCGGCCGAATAAACGAATAATTTCAGAAAAATAAGAAGCAGTCTTCGGCACATGTCCATTTTTGCGGTCCAGAGGTGAAATGTCCCCGATCAAACTGGTAGAAAGTCCGAATATAATCGGAATACTCCAATATAAAACATGAGATAGTCAGAAACCTAATGCTAGGACGTCGAAACTCATTGTTAATACCCCGGAAATTTGGTATTCTAAGTGGTCTCTATTAGGACTTACCACATTCACAGAAATCATGCGCAAAAGAAATCATTTTTAAGTTACCGATAGACCCTCGATTCTATGAACCTCATTTATATCAACTTCTTGCACTGAACCTATCATATGAGTGTTTCCAAACATCTCGTTGAAGAGAAATGACTCAATAAACGCTTGCTGGTACGCCGCAACCCCCCGAATTTGTGGGCAGACGTAACAGATACTGTTTTTCATCTGATGGAGTATGTCCCAAACAGATTCGAGCGATGTTCCAGAAACGGCTACCTTACGCTGCTTGAGTATTACGTAATACTTAAAGGCAGCATACACGCTCGCAAGCATAGTCGAGATAACAGCATAGATAGGTCCGCGCGGCCCGTACTATGTCGTCAACGACGTTTGAAGCGCCGAAAACTGTCCAGGATGACAATATGTGACAATGTTTGAGCAATCTTGCCTTTCACGCCCGTATTTTCACACCCCTTCGAGTAACAGAATGAGAATCGATACTTGTGAAAACGTGTGATAATTGAGAGTGATAGCACTATCAAATGGGAGTGCACGAGAGAAATAGCTTGGTTTACTTGAGTATAACATGTCTGCATACCTATTGACTCTCGTCCACTTTCGAGAATGCCGCTCTGCTTTGGCTGACCTCTTGAAATGGGGGATTTTATCAGTGCACAAACATGTTATATTGAGGTAAATCGAGTTTTTTCTATACTGCACTCCCTTTTTATAGTGCTATCATTCTAAGTTATCACATGTTTTCTCAAGTATCGATTCTCATTCTGTTACTCGAAGGGGTGTGAAAATACGGGCGTGGAAGGCAAGATTGCTCAAACATTGTCAAATATTGTCATCCTGGACAGTGTTCAGCGCTTCAAACGTCGTTGACGACATAGTACGGACCGTGCGGACCTATCTATGCTATTATCTCGACTATGCTTGCGAGCGTGTATGCTGCCTTTAAAGACGGTGTTCACGATAATCTTCGATTCTGAGATTAATAGCCAAATCGTTTCTTTGGTCCCCGGGTAGAACTGAAATGACGAAGAAATCGAGAAAAACGCACCAGAATGGCACGAAATCCTTTACTCTCACCCCAACTCTTTACTCTCACAGGAACTGACTGTTGTGACAATGAAATCTTTTGTGGACCCGTCCTTTGAGATTCTCCGCTTTTTGTTGCTCCTTTCTTTCCTTCACACCCTAGCTAATACAGTTTTGCTTGAAATATTCTTGAATTTTGTATTAGCCACATTTTTTACCGGCGGAAACCACCGTGAACATGTTCATCCAATCGGACAACTAGTCCAGGCCAGAGAATAATGTCACTGAAATAAGACGTTTTAGTGCGTTTCTCGTCATTTCTTCGTAATTTTGGAAACATCTGGAGGCCAACGCATTGTTTTATGTCAAAAACGCGGGAACGAAAATCATCATGAACACTGCCTTTAATTGCCATGAATTTAGGTCAATCGCTGCAGCTTTGAGCCAGTTCTTATTGAACATTCACCTTATATTTTTGCAGAGGTGAAATGTCTTTAACCAAACTGGGTGCTATCTTAGCGGTGGGGGCCACTATGTCTGGGTGCACTTGGCCCCGCCCATTTTATCGTGCCGCACTGGAATTGAGCATCTACCCGGGGTTTCCCTCCCCCGCACAAATCAGGAGTGATTGCGGCACGGAAAAATGGGCGTGGTCATGTGCGATACAACAGTGCCCCCCCCGCTCAGATAGCACCTTAAACTGATAGGAAATTCGGATATTGTTGGTAGATATTGTTTAGACAATCCAGAGAATTTGATCGTATCGTTTAACAACTACTCATAGACAACTACTAGAACCATGTTAGTTTGAATACTCTTATGATATAGTGTGGAACGTCTTTTTCATTGGAAGCACATTGTCATAGCTTTGATCTATATAATACTATACAAAAAAGGTCAAAGAAAGTTGGAAGTGCCGCGAACGGTGGTTTGATTATGCGCACTCGGTCCTTACTTCTTATTCGAATACTCGCGATTTTGGCCGAATATTCGATTTATTCGTATTCGAATCATTCGAATAATTCGATTATTCGGAAGAGTCAAATTTTCGAATAATTCGTTTATTCGAATATTCGGAGAAGTCTATTTTCCGAATAATTCGTTTATTCGAATATTCGGAGAAGTCGTTTTTCGAATAATTCGTTTATTCGAATATTCGGAGGAGTCAATTTTTCGAATAATTCGTTTATTCGAATATTCGCAGAAGTGAATTTTTCGAATAATTCGTTTATTCGAATATTCGAGGGAGTCAATTTTCCGAATTATTCGTTTATTCGAATATTCGAAAATTTTTATTCGTTTGATATACTCTACTACTCTGCCCTAAATGAAATAACACCAATTCGTGAAATTTCTTCTTTTTGGAGCACTAACTTCATATGTAACTGAGTAATACAAGCAATTCCCTATTTAAACCTGTTTATATCACTAATTATTTATTACTTTATCAAACAACCAATTATAAGTGTTTTTCAAATTTTGAAAACAAAATCAATACTTTGCAAAATAAATATTGCTGATTAGTGATTTGTTTAAACTTTTCAACTGGAGAAATCGGCGTCTCAGGTTTATCGCACAAAGAAGAAATTTTGTGAATTAAAGTTTGTGAAAAAAATTGCTAAAGCTGCTCTCATGAAGGAATCCCGTGAGTCATTGTGGGTGTCATCATCTAGTGCTAACAGAAGCCGAATGTTCTTTCATTAGAGGTAGACTTTTATTCTCCTATGAACGATTTCAACCGCTTCCAATACATAGATGCACATGTAAGTAACTAACACGCGGGCGTAGCCCCTCGCCCCGATCTCCCGTCGTCGCAACGCGAACCCCGCGGCGCCGCGACCTAAAGGCCGCGGCGGGGGGTTTGCGGCGCAACACCAATAGTTGGAATTATACATTCCATCCGACGGAGTCGGTTTCGGATATCCAGGTCGGATAATCCGATCGGATAATTATCCGAAATCCGATCCGCCGTCAAAATGGCGATTTCGGATTGATCCGAAATCCGATCAGACGAAAAAACACGATATCCGATATCCGGGAAAGTGAAAATCGAAGGATCCGATCAGAAAACCGGATAATCGGATAAAAAACGGATAATCGATCGGATAATTTCGGATAAATATCGGATGATTTCGGATGAAAAACGGATAGAATTGCGCCCGCCGTAACAGCCAGTTCCAAATGCGGTCGCATGGAGGTCGCGCGAATTCGCAGTAGATCGCGCTATTGACGGTTGCGGAATCGCTGATTAAGCATGTGTGAGGAATGGATTTTGACACTTCACTACATGCATATTGAACAAATACAAATATTCCATGATGAAGGGGTCATAATATCACAGAATAACTGCATAACATGTGATAGGGGGTATTTCGTGAAGTGGATAGGCCTTATTTCGTTTTGCAAGTCCTTATAGTGCTCCTGATGATGACACAAGAATGATTTTGAGCTCTCAGGGAGACAAACAAGTGTTGTATTTGCAATTTTTATGGACAGGTTTCGGAGGAATGTCTTTTGTTTGGACGCTTTATTACAACGCGAATCTGTGTTCATAACTCTGGTGACGTTCTGCACTTGGACTTAGACATGCTGACGGTTGTTCTGCGGGGTAAAAAGGCTTGTCGGTGCGACGGCGGGAGCAAAAACGGGAGGAGTCGAATTGTTGGTTGTACCGCAGATGGAGATAAATTCAATACACGGAGACGGTTATTCGGCGGTGGAAAACGGGTTGACGGTGCAACGGCGCGGACGCGCTCTACCGTCAAATATGTGGCACGTTCCGCAACCCGTAGTTTTGTGTTAAAACTAATTGATGTTGTGTCCTTCAGTTATGTTGAAGATAACAGAGGAAGTGTGCAAAAAGAACTAGCCTTGATTCGGTTTCGCACTTGTCCCTACCCATTTTCCGTGTCGTAATCAAACGACTTGAATTCTGGAGGGTAGGAAACCCTAGGTTGGTGTACTCATGATGCGGCGGCACGGGAAAATGGGCGTGGCTATGTACGATTGCACGGTGCCCCCTTTCTGCGACAGCGCTAATTCTGCAGGGATCATATAATTTCTAAGCTCAATTTTTACCCAGAAGGGGAAGTTCGTAACGAATTCAGATTTTTTCCAAGGTTTCGTTTAACAAGGTAAGGGGTCGTAGCCCTACCGAGATTGGTCGCAACGCCCGCTAAACCATGATTCTGTGGCAGATCTTCTTTTTGGTCAGTTACGAGCTCTCACCGGTTGCAGGGAGGGCGACGTTTCTCACCCATGAGTGCCGCGTCGAGGTTAGCGAGCGTCGCGCGCGACGAGTTGCGCGGCGACGCGACATCCCTGCTTTAAATTGACATATCCAGGGGCATAATTTGCTTTCCTGCGTTCATTTCTCGCCACAGATGATAGCCATTTACTCCTTTAAAGCGCTGAAGACTACTCGAAACGGTGGGGGGGAGGGGTTTTCAGTGTTCGCCGCGAGCGCGACATTCACCGGACCGCGACGCGTAGTGGCTACAGAATGCATTTTCTTGAATACACGGGGTTGAATCCTCGGTACTACTAGAAAAATTTTCTTATCTGTTTTTTCATCCGAATTATCCGGTGGATCCGATTTTATCCGATCGGATATCCGATATCCGATCCGATCAAAAATTCTGGTTTCGGATAGGATCCGTTATCCGAAATTCTCGTTTGGGACAGTATCCGATTTATCCGTTGAGTCGGTTTTGCAAAATCGGCAATATCCGAAAATCCGATCCGACGCCATTTTGGCCATCGGATGGAATGTATAGTTGGAATCAACATTTTAGAGAGTTACAGAACAGTTCCGAAAATGTTGCGAACACATTAGGGCATGAGGCTGCGTAGCTTACGATCACGATTTCAACAACTTACGGAAGACTTCGGTAAGTTGTTGAAATTAGCGTTCGCAAAATTTCTGGAATCTTCAGAGTAGACCGGAAATTTTGAGGCGATCTTACATGAGATTGCATGATAGGCCGGATGCGCTATCCGCGCCAACATTTGAAAAAAAACCGAGATGAAACCTAGCCTGGTAAACAGAACGCCCGATGCTTGTGTTGCTCTTATCTAGACTAAATTCCGGTTCGCACTTGCATGCAATTGCTATTGCACTATTCAGGTTAAAGATAATCGTTAGAAAAAAACAAAGGCTTATCGTTCCGAGACCCCGTGGCCTTAGCACGATTATTTCTAAGCTGCATACCGCAACAGCGGCTGACTGCAGTCGCGGACCGAAATTTCGCTCTGATTATGCATGTCTTTGATTTGCATCTCAGCGGTCGATTTTGTTGAAATCTTATCACTACTATGCATTCTAATTTCTGGGAAATTTCCATCGAGCTTTGAATTTCGACTATCACAAGCAGCGGAGCGGCGGGCCTCGATGAAATGTAAAAGGAGATGGGGATGTTTTGACGAAGAAGGGACTGCTCACCGCTGATAACACTATGTAACGAATTTTCACTTTTTTCTGTTCCTGAGTTAAAATTGTGTTTTCCAAACCTGTTAGATCTAGAATAGACAGGAAATGGCTGTTATCTCCGGAAAACTTCGCTTTTGCGACTAGGACAATCAAAGTTGGAAAATCGGGTGTTTAAGTAAGTCAATTTTTGTTCCTGGCTTCTAAGTGTCACGTTTCAATAGTTTATGTCTGGTGTATGTGAAAATTGAATTAATCAAGCAAGACTTTGCTTACACTACGACAGCACGAAGAAACCTCGTTTCTTATTGTGAAAATAGGAAAATTGTTATACATTTTTGGCACTATGATCAGGTAAAAACAAAAAATGCACAAGGAACAGACAAACACAGTCGGAAACCACTCGAAAAGGTTCAGAAATGTGTAGATTTTCTAGATTTACGATTTTACTGTGAATCACTCTCTCGAAGTTGCACTCAAATGTGACCCCCTCCCCTCCCCCTCATGGTTTCGTTACACTAATATGTACTTTCAGAGACATTCTGCATCCCATTTTGGCGTAATTCGTTATGAGAGTGCACCAACTCCGAATAGCTTTCAGCTTTGTGATCACCTAGGAAGCCGTGAACACAAGTCGTTCTCTCCGTCCTGTTCAACAACTTCGCAAAATCCTCACATTTTATGATCCTCGTGATCTGTGGTCCGAAGAATATACCAGCCCTGACCTTAGCCTCGGACACAGTCGTTACCAAGGACAGTATAACGAAATATTATGAGGGACTACATTTGGGTGCAATTCGAGAGAGTGATTCATAGTGCAATCGTAAATCTTGAAAATCTACACATTTGTGACCCTTGTTGAGTGTTTCCCGAATGTGTTTTTCTGTTCCTTGTGCATTTTTCGTTTCTACCTGTTCATAATGCCGAAAATGAATAAAAATCTTTCCATTTTCGTAAAAAACGGGTTTTCTTCGTGCTGTTGTAGTGTAAGCGAAGTTTGTTCTCAATGAAGACATTTCTTCACATACTTATGACATAAGCAATTGAAATATAACACTTAGAAGCCAGTAACAAAATCGTGTTACATAGTGTAATAATCGAAATCGAGAGCCTTCTAGAAATGCCCCGAACTTTCATATTCTGCCATGGTATGAACGGTGACATCGTCGTTATCGAAGGCCCTCGGCGGATAGGACTGAACGCTTTGACATCTTATATAGTCCTAGCGCGGGTCGCACAAGCCGCCCATGCAGCACCGCCATAGCGGCACCACCAGAACCGCCGCGGCGGTTTCGCCATTTGGATTGTGGTGCACCAGATTTGGTTTTAAATCGGACATGCGCGCAACCCATTTTTCGAAATCTCGGTTCAGAGTGAACGTAGAATTAAGCTACAAACTGCATTAAAAAGATCACAAAAAGTTGGTCTTACCACCCAAAAATGGGTTGTAATGGTGTACTGGTTTTCGAAAAAATTTGAAAAACATGCTCGACTTTGGTGTTGATCCCCTGTTTTTTTTCAGACGTCGTTCATGATCTTGTTGGAACACTTTAAATTGAGCTAGGGAGCTCATTTTCGGATAGGAGGCTGGAGATGGACGCAGGTCGCTCCTATTTAAATTTGAACTTGATAACTTGACTTTGAAGGGTACCTCGAAATCGTGGGTTCACATACTAGATTAGCCGTGAAGCACAAAAACTGCTTGGGCATGCTGCGGCTGTGAAGACCAGGGTGTGTGGGTGGATCTGCAGCCAACTTACAAAAGTCGTCGGAGGTAAGTACTGAACTTGTCAGAATTCATACTATCAAACGTCATGGATCAATAATCAATATTATCGACTTTCGCGCTTACTGCACTAAATGCGGCGAGGAGTGGTGATTTTTGATGGGTATGGGTCTCTTGGTTGAATAATCTCGCTCAATAGTCATTATCGATAATTGCCATTCAATAATGACTTACTTGACTTAATCGGTTGGCTTTCGCCTGACGCGGTCATTCCGCATCTTCACCGAGGTGTGCCGTCCTAGTAGTCAGCCGTGTCCATTTTTCACGGTCTTCAGCCACAATTTGAACACATTCCATCCAGCTGTCACTATTCCATTTCCTGCGAAACGAAACATCGCGCCTGAACTGTCTTTCGATGCCGAGTGACTTTAAATCCTCTTTAACCACATCCGTCCAGAACTTTCGCCTACGCCCAGGTGGCCGTTTCCAGACAGGATTTGGAAGCATTTTTAAAGCGTGTTGTACGAGACGATCCGGCGTTCTTCTTAGTATATGCCCGAGCAGTCGAAGTCGACTTTCCATTGCTGCTTGAGATGGCGTTAGGAGATGCTGGCACCTCCCTCGTGTCAAGCGTTGATGTACTGCGTCGATTTCCTTGTAAAGGTCTTCGTTATGGCATACACGCGGCCAGAAATATCCAAGCAAACGCCTAAAAAGCTTCCTCTTCGTGCAATCCAACCTTTCCATCTGCGTTTTCGGTGCTGCCCACGTCTCCGATCCGTACATCATGAAAGGGCGTATAGCGGTTAGGTAGAGGCGCAACTTGACTTCCTTCGCGATGGTGGTAGACCACAAACACTTGGTTAGAGAATTGAATGCAGACGTAGCTTTCGCACATCGTTGTCGAATATCCGCTGCATAACTACCATCGTTCTTCAGCAAACAGCCCAAATAACAGAAATCGTCCACCAGTTCGATACGTTGTCCGTCCACACAAACTCCAGTTGAAGGCCTCTGAGAGACCCACATCTGCTTGCATTTGTCGGGACGAAGACGAAGTCCATAGGCTTCGGCATACTTCGAAACGAGGTTCACAATCCTTTGCAGTTTTGCGTTGTTTTCAGCGAATAACACAATGTCGTCGGCGTACTCCAGGTCGACAAGGGAGCGTCCTGATGGTGTTAGGATCACATCCGCAGGAAACTGTTCTGCAACTCTACGCATGATGTCATCAACGGCGAAGTTGAAAACAAAAAGGTCCTGCAACGGCTCCTTGCCTTACTCCTGTTTTCACCTCGAAAGCTGACGTAAATCCGACAGGTGTACGAACTGCTGCTGTTGTTCCTTTGTTCATGTCCTCGATTAACCGAACATACTTTTCCGGGACTCCATCTGCTCGCAGAGCATTGAGCAATCGATCACGATGAGGAGAGTCGAACGCGGCTTCAAAGTCCAAAAAAGCAAGCTGTAATGGCTTCGAAAACCGCTGCCACGATTCAATTACTCTTCTCACGACGAACACTTGGTCGATGGTCGATCTTCCAGGTCGAAAACCGGCTTGCTCATCTCTGGTCGTTCCTTCACGATGTTTGATAAGTCGCTCGAGAATGATACGTTCTAAAACCTTGTACATGACACGAAGAGATTCCTCTGTAGTTCTTAGGATCCGTGACGGATAGCTTCTTGTGAAGAGGTACGATGATCGCATGTCTCCACGAATGGTATCCTTTCGCTCATCCATATGGCACGGATGGTGTTGGTCATTTCACGAATCCCAGACGGAGGAAGAGCTTTCAGCATTTCAGCAGTGATGTTGTCATCTCCACCTGCCTTTCCATTCTTCATTTTCCGGACACAATCCAAAACTTCAGACTCAGTCGGCGGTTCCTCACTGACATCGTAATGTGCTCTCTGAACATGCGGGAGCTCAGGTACTGATGGCGCTGGACGATTCAGTAGTGAACTGAAGTAATCCTTCCATATTGGCAGCGTCGCATCACCAACTGCAACTCCATTGGTAGTGTTCAAGACAGGAGAACATCTCTTCATCTTCCCGCTATACTGTCGCAGCAACGTGTAGGCTTTCCTCGGATTCTTCTCCTCCCAAGCCTTCTCGAACTCCTTAGCTCTACACGTCCACTCTCGTTTGCGGTCACTTTGAAGCTGCCGACGCAACTTCCTCCTCAGACGCTTCTCCTCCACGAAGTTTCCTGCAGTTCGGAGAGCACATACTCTGTTGTAGGTAGATGTTGTTTCTTCTGAGACGTAGGCGAACTTCTTCTTAGGCTGTACAACAGGAGTGCCTCTTTCGAAGCGTCCTGGATGCATTTGACAAAAAGAATCCGCGTCGCAAAGTTTCTTCTTAGTCCGTACTCCGATGTGAATAGAAACGCGTTGTCGGAAATTCCTTCTGCACTCTTCATCTCTGAGACTTGTCATGTCAATCCTCTGGAGAGGCTGAGCCCCTCGCTTCCTCTTATGAATCCTCGCAGTGAAGTTCAACAGAACAGGACGGTGATCCGAATCGAATGCGACATCTCACACAGCTCTAGATCTTCGAATGTCCGATACTGGAATATTCCTCGTCAGGACATAGTCAAGCTGTAGTTTCAAAGTTGTTTCCGCTTCCGCTGCTCTTCTGGAGATAGCCGGGTTGGTCCCTGCCACGTAAGCTGATGGCGGCGATGATTCCTCTTGAATGTCGATGCAATAATCAGACAACTGCGTTCACAAAAGTCGACAAGGCGGTAGCCATTGTCCGATGTTTGCTCCACTGGGTAGAACCATTTACCGAGTACTTCGGATTCCTGATCAAGTCCCATCTTCGCATTTGCGTCAATCCCCACGACAACAGCATGTTGACAAGGTATCCTGGCCAGCAACGTATTGAGTTCCTCATAAAACGCATCCTTCGAATTGTCTTCGGCGGTTTCAGGTGGGCGCATGAGCACTCACTATCCACAGATTGAATCCTCTGTGATCTCGCAGTCGTACGAATGCATTCCGACACGACGTTGAGCCGAACTCCTTGACCATACCATTGGAAATCCTTCCTTACAGCTATTGCACAGCCTCCCACTCTCTCCTATCGTCAGCGTTACCGCAGTAGATGGTGTACTCTCCGACGCTGATGACGGGTCTATCCTTGAGGCGGGTTTCCTGCAAAGCAGCAAACGGTGCATGGAAATAGCTCAGAAGTCTGGATAGCGCAGTTTTTGGATATCACTCGACGGCGATCGACAGTTCAGGGTGGCGAAATTGTGGCTTGTGGCCAAAGACTCCATGACTCCTAGGTACGGATCCTAAGGTGTTATGGACCAGAGGCCTTAGTGTGCCGGACGGCGACACCTTTATGCAATGTGCGGGATACTTTCGCGATATAGTTGTGCACGCTATATCGCTCGAACGTTCCCTGTGTACACTCAAACGTCTGCTGGGTTCAGTAGAAGCAGGGGCACCAACGAGCAGGTACCAACAGACTTGTATACACACCCCCGCCATTCAATAATATAGATTCTTTCGCCTGTTGCACAAAATGCCGCAATGACTGTTGATAGGTGATGGCTCCGAGTCAGTTGTTTGGGAAATTCTCATCATGCAAAATCGAATATTATGATCAATCAATAATATCGAATTTACACATGTTGCGCAAAATGCGGCAATGAATGGTATATTTATGGTTGTGGGTCATAAGTTTCAAAAAATTGTATTCATACGACAATATCGTCTGTTAGATGTTTCATCATTCCGAAATGGAAGAAATCTTGGAGCGGAATTGAAGTCAGAAAGGGAACCTTTGGAAAAAAATATGTGAAATTTCTGAAAAATTAGCTTTGTGGCAAAAGTGTCGTTTTGGCAATGCCATTTAGAAGTCAAAAGAAAGTTTCAAAAATATCCTAAAAATATCTTAAAGGCAGCATACACGCTCACAAACATGGTTGAGATAACAGCACAAATAGGACCGCCTGGCCCCTACCATCTCGTAAACGGCGTTTGAAGCGCATAAAACCATCCAGGTTGACAGAATTCAAGCATTCCCGTCTCGAAAGCCTGTGGAACCCCACCCCTACGAATAACAGAATGAAGAGTGAGACATGTGAAAACATTTGATAGCTTAGAGTGATAGCCCTAGCAAATGAGAGTCTACGAGAGAAACGGCTTGGTTTACCTGAATATAACATGTCTGTTTACTGATGGAATGCTCCATTTTATAAGCCAGCCGGAGTAGATGGGTTTTCTTGAAAGTGGATGGAAATTAATCGGTATGTAAACAAGTTATATACAGGGAAATCAAGCTGTTTCTCTCGTAGACTCTCATTATATAGTGCTATCGCTCTAAATTATCAAATGCTTCCACATGCCTCACTCTTCATTCTGTTATTTGTAGGGGTGGGGTTCCACAGGCATTCGAGACGGGAATGCTCGAATTCTGTCAACCTGGATGGTTTTTAGCGCTTCAAACGCCGTTGACGGCATGGTAGGGGCCAGGTGATTCTATTTATGCTGTTATCTCAACCATTTTTGTGAGCGTGTATGCTGCCTTTAAACAATGATCTGGCGTAAATGAGCCTGGAGTAATGAAAAAGCTAGGAAAAAAAGTGAAATCACCAAAAATACGATTTGGTGGTCGAACACTTCACAAGCTTCTCCGTTAAACATACCAAAGCGAAATTAAGCGTGCAACGGAAACATTAAGTCATTTTTGAAAGCTGTAATAAGGGAATTAGCATAGGTCAGGCTAGGTGAACGCGGCTCTCAAAAATTAATATCGTGCTTGATTTCGCTTTGATAAGTTTAACGGAGAAGCTTGTGAAATGATCGACCACAAAATCGTATTTTTGGTTATTTCCCTTCATTTCCTAGCTTTTTCATCACTCCAGGCTATTTTACGCCAAATCTTTTTTTTAGGATATTTCAAGATATTTTTGAAACTTTTTTTGACTTCTAAATGGCATTGCCAAATCGCTACTCTCGCCAGGAAGCTCAGTCTTCAGAAATGGGACATTTGAAAACCACGTGACCTCAATCCCCTTTCTTGGACGGCCCGGCCCAACACACAGTTCACCTCCGTTTTTTGAACCCTCTTACCACAACCTGTATTGAACCCTGCCCCGAGCCGCAAGCGTGCGAAAACGACGAAATCACGAAAAAAAAGTGAAAAATCTATTCACCAACATTTTGTTGTAAAACACGTTTCATAGTCGATTATCCCGAATCAGATCCGGACTGTCGATTATCGGATGAGACCTCAGATCGCTGAAATGATCAGATAAACTCAATTAGAATCGTATTCTCTGCTAAAAGCTGAGAACGTTGGGGTTGGGTCACTTAATCCAGAAAATTCAATTGCTTTCAACTCTAAACGTTTCACTCAAAAAAAGCATAAAAGCATTCGCATAATGGCGACAGCCGTAAAACTGCATAGCCCTTTGCCTGTTCTTGATTATTGTGACATCAGCGATACTACCCGACTGTGGTAAATTCTATCGTTAATTAGTTCGCGTGCAAGCATAATGGCTTCCTAGAGGCTACAGGAATTCGCATAGGGTCGGTGAAAAAACATACATCTTTTTTCTTCTTCTGCGCTTTCGGTGTCACTCCGATCCAATCCAACTTTCGTGTGATATCGATTTTGTTCTCTTTCGCTATGTTATTCAAAGAATTCGTTATGTAACTGAAATTTCATAGTTTGTGACTTATGAACGTCAAAGAAAGCCGTGCCAAAGTATCATATCCGCTGGGTCTTTGCTTAATTTCGTCAGCTTAGCCGTTTTTTCAATATCCACCCAGACTACGGCGCGAGGTGTGATACAACCCAACATTGGTCCGACCCCCCACCCTAGTCAAGCGATTTGCTCAGTCCCAAAAAAAAAAAAAAAAGTGATGGCGACGACCGGGGGGGGGAGGTCCTCACTTCGCATATTTTTATAGTTAACGAATTTTTAGATCAAGACTACATTGATGCATCGATTGTATCAATTAATCCCAATAATACAATAATTAAATTTTTCCACGAAAGCAGACAAAAACAACTCTCCTGCGACAATGAAACCAAATGTTTGTTCAATAGTTGAACGTTCATTAGTGCCCTGAGGGCACATAGGTGCGGTTTCGGGGATATAAACCATATTTAGTAATTGGCTGTTCAGATGTGAAAACGCACCACAAATCTAATGGACGAAGCTCTAAGCCGAACAGCGCTACACAAGGTGGGCGGAGCCTGTTTTCATGCCCTGAGGGCACATAGGTGCGGTTTCGGGCATGAAAACCACGTATAGTAATTGGCTATCCGGATTTGGAAATGCACCAAAAATTTCATGGACGCAGCTTTAAGCCGAACAGCGCTACATAGGGCGTGGTCCATGAAAAAATCGATAGCTGTGAAATATTTATAAGTATTTAATGAAATTCCAATTAGGGAGTTTCGCGTTGCTACAACGTGCGGAAAACCTAGTCACGGATCCAAGTAACCAAATTCATTCTTTTACCCGGTTAAAAACGATATTTGAAGACTCATTTTCAGGTGTGATACAATCGATTGTATACTGCCTTTATTCGGTAGTGCACAAACCCCCCTTTTCGCCCGCACTCGCTTGTACAGTATTCCACCAAGGCTGCGCGGTCTGTGGTGGCCCTCTCTCATCCAGTCTCTCTCAACCCATGTGGCAGGCATCGACCTTCTTATGACCAGCGTCCGATCGTCCGCATGACCGGCGATCATGTTCAAAAAAGGTGAGTTTTCTCGAAAATTTTCACCGTCTTCAGTTGTATTGGTAATAATTTGAATGTCATCGTAATGGGTACTGTATAAATGAACGATCGATTTGAAACACACAAATAATGTTCAGAAAGAACGACTTTTTTAATGAAAATAAAGGAACAAACCTTTTCCTAATTTATTTGTAGCGTGAAGGATTGTTTAGAGCTTCGAGTACACCTTAATCTTTAGCCAATACGATGGCATTTAAATAAATCCCTAAACAATTAAAAATGGTGAAAATTTTGGAAAAAAAACTCACGGGTCCTGAACATGACCGCCGGTTATGCGGACGATCGGACGGAGGTCATAAGAAGTGGATGCCCGCCAGATGGGGTGGGAGGGATTGGATGAGAGAGGGCCACGACAGACCGCGCCGCCGTGGTGCAGTACTGTAGCAGCAGGAGCGGGTGTAAAGGGGGGCTTGTGCGCTCCCGAATAAAGGCAGTATATCACACCTAATTTTTATGGATTTGGGTGTGATACAATCGATTGTACCACTCCTAAAAATGGGTCTTCAAAGACGGTTTTTAACCCGGTGAAAGAATGAGATTGATTACTTGGGTCCATGACTAGGTATTCCGCTCGTTGCAGCAACGCGAAACTCTCTGATTCAAATTTCGTTAAATACTTGTAAATATTTGACAGCTATCGATTTTTTCATTGACTCCTTCCTATTTAGCGCTGTTCGGCTCAAAGCTGTGGCCATGAAATTTTGGGTGTGTTTTCAAATCCGGATAGCCAATCTCTATACGTGGTTTTCTTGCCCGAAACCGAACCTATGTGCCCTCAGGGCATGAAAGCAGGCTCCGCCCACCCTATGTAGCGCTGTTTGGCTCAGAGCTATGGCCATGAAAATTTGAGTGCGTTTTCAAATCCAGATAGCCAGTTACTGTGCGTGGTTTTCTTGTCCGAAACCGCACCTATGTGCCCTCAGGGCATGAAAACAGGCTCGGCCCACCCCATGTAGCGCTGTTCGGCTCAAAGCTGTGGCCATGAAATTTTGAGCGCGTTTTCGAATCCGGATAGCCAATCACTATACGTGGTTTTCTTGCCCGAAACCGCACCTATGTGCCCTCAGGGCATGAAAGCCGGTTCCGCCCACCCTATGTAGCACTGTTTGGCTCAGAGCTATTGCCATGAAAATTTGAGTGCGTTTTCAAATCCAGATAGCCAGTTACTGTGCGTGGTTTTCTTGCCCGAAATCGCACCTATGTGCCCTCAGGGCATGAAAATCCTCTGCTTCAAGCGATATCGCATCCCAGACACGAGTCGATTTCGTGGAGTAAAGTGCAAGAGATATAACAGTCAACAATGCTCTTCTCAAACAGTCAGCTATCCATTATTTCTCAGAATTGCAAAAACTTTGACCTTTAGCGGGATCGAACCTTTGAATCCTAAATCGCCTAAAAATAACAATCTTCGAATACGAAATTCCAGAACATCTGTGTCATTTCGTTGACAGGATAGTCCGCTTGTAGTGACCTCGATGGCAGCGAGTACTCAACACCACCGCTGCTGACATATCCAGGAGCGCCTTGGTGACCTATCGTCTATTGTTTTGCATGCTTCATCACCAGTGAATTGTAGGCTCTTCTTGTGTTCCTGCTTTATCTCACATCTCCATTTCATATCTTGCCTCATTTGTTTTGCGCAGTTGTTTCGTTCACTATTCAGTTTCCTTTTTGATCTTCTGTCTCATTTTGCTCTCTCAGTATGATCTCCAGTTTTATTTTGACCTCTTATTGTGATCTCATTTTGCCGTCATTTTTTATACTAACGGTATGTCTCTCAACCTCCCCCCCCGCCCTGATAGAAGTCCATCTTGGTTCTAGGTTGGCCGATGGTCCGACCCCCATCCCACCGGATGTCGAAGGTGCGACCCCCTCTGTGATACATCACACCTCACGCCGAACCCTCTATCCACACTGCGCCCGAGTACACGAAAAAGTGTAGTCTGGGACGAGGCATTGTACGCGCCGGATACCATGTCTCAGGTTCTTATGTTTTCGCGTTGATATCTCAATATAGTAGCCAGAAAGCTAGGAAACCCGCTCAAAATCTTCAATTCACGAAGAAAACGCTTTCCAAAATCCATTAGCACTGCGTTTGAAATTCGTGCTGAAATCGGTTTTTGATAGCTGCGATGTAGCGCATGAGCGGAGCAGACGAGCGCAAGAAACAGTCTGCTGGCTTCCCGCGTGATCACTTCGGGTCGACCCCGTGGAAAATACTATTTGCATCGATACATTCTTCTTTCGTCGCGGAGCACTCTTGCCAGCAATGTAGAGTGTCTGTAACCTTCTTCACACTAATACACTGATTGTTAATCTCTACTTGCCTACGTACATACATACATTCATCTTCAGGGGAGCATAAGCTTCCTAGAAATTGGTGAATCGACAATATCGAATCGAATCGACAGTACAGAGTTGGTTGGCCGCTCTCAGCGATAATGGCGCTCTGCTGCATACAACTCGAATATGCCCTACGGGATCAACCCCGCCGTGACTCTGCGGGGCGCCAGCAGCCGGCAAACTGGTTTCAGATTTAGGCTAGGATCATACTTCCCGCGACCAGCCACAGCGACAGTGCACTTCAGGTATATCGATTTTCAGTCGATAGTCATGGTAAACACTGCGTCGTGTCGCTCGTCGCTAGAAGTAGACCCCGGCCTTACTGGCGACTTAGGGCAATTGTACGTACACATAGTCTGGTTCATCTTCGAATTTCATACCATCCAGATATTCAACAATACGTTTAAAGTCTGCAGGAACGACTTTGTAGCATTTTGTAACTAAAATAAAATGCACTGCAGAATCCGTTTGTTGAATGTTCAATAGTTTTCATCACCTACTTTGGTTTTTGAAAAATTTATCCTTCAGTGGGACAACCTTCGTGCGATCGACCCTTTTCCATGGCAAACCGTTGCCGTCGTCGAACAGCTCAAAGACCTAAGTAAACAGAAAACATTTCGTTCACACTCAAATGCTCCTTATGCTCTTCTTTGACAGAAAACGGTCATAAAGTCATACCATATACAGCCACGACTCCAGGTCATCTTTCCGGCCCTGCTCAACTCCCTTGTGACATGCTCGCGAAGCGAACCGTACCGTGCCAAGAAAGCTCACCTTAGCTCTCGGCAACCTGAATGCAAAATCTTACTTGGTCATGCCAGTGACCTCTTGACCTTTCTTGAACATACTTCAACTCCTTCGTCTCCCCGACGGTATATTTTCGTGCAATTCCGAAATCCAACATGTACACAGTGCTTTGCAGTTCTCCGAGTCCAACGGCATAGTTCTGTGGTTTTATATCTCTGAAACATTCAGTGATTGAAGTCTCTGAGCGTATCGGGTCACACTCGATTGTAATTTCAGGCGTATAGCAGAGTGCCACTGCATAAAAACAACTGGCGTTTGCACTTCATTACTAGACTGCACGTTTGGACGTTAACTCCATTTATCTCGAATTGCACAAAACACGGTCCGCCACCACCGATTGCACGTCCATGGACTCGCTCTGGGCCGACCCCGGTGGGCATGGGAATCAATACGCCAGTGCCGCGGCCACTCAACCATCCCAACAGCCCCTGCACCCTCCTGGCACTGCCGTGTTGGTTCGCGTGCCCACCGGGGTCGGCCCAGAACGCGTTCATTAATGTGCACTACGGTACATAGGGGGCCGGTGGCGGACCGCGTTTTGTGCAAGTCAAGATCCTTAAATAGTTACTGGTGGGGGAAGCCCGACGAAGTATGGATTCCATGTTGTGTTGAAAGCGGATTAAATGTGGTCGAACTTTGCTATACGCTTGAAGTCATGATCGTGGTAGGTCACGACCCGAACAGACACTTGAACTTTCCTGTGCAGATATCCGATGCCGTGTAGATCTCTTACAGCGATTAGCGTTTGTATGGCACATTGTATCGCAGTCGACCTACTATAGTTGTGCCCTAGGATGTCTCTGCGTATGTCCTCTAATGACTTGCCAACAAGGCCCATAACGAGAAACTGAACAAAAAACGTGCCAGCGACATACACAAATGTAGTCCATAAATCTGCTAGAAAGACCTTGAATTTCGCTGTTTTCCCTGTCAACGAAGGGTACAAAGTGTTGTTTCGATTGCGGACCTGTCTGCTCGTGACATTTCCTTAACACTAATACCTCGATCTTCAACCGTAACATTCGTCGGTCCCCGACAACCATTTCTGTTTTCATGGCAGACTCCTAAAACAATCGCCTCTTCCTCAGTGGTGTGCTTCACATGCAACTGAGGGTAAAACCTACTGATTTGTCAGCTTCATTGTGTTTTACGACCTTATAAACGTCTCCGAATCCACCAGATCCGAGTAGCTTCACAACTCGCCATCTGGAAAAAAAACTCACAATATCAGTTTTCTGTCACCGCTACAAGCACGGTCAAGCCGATCAGTGGACGAAGGGCTACAGTAACCCCCCATTAAAAATTTTCCAAGTGTCAGCTTCGATATGAGCACATCGTAATAGCCAACAAACATGTTTGCAGAATTTCGACCTCCTCAGCCACTTCCCAGTGGCTTCTCGTAGAGAGCGATGTGTGATCGTTCTTTATCTTTTGTTCAAGAATGGTTACGGTGGCCCTGCGGAAAAAATGATCGTCATGGGCGTGATTTTGTCACCGCTAAGAAAGTGAGCCGGATTAAACCTAGTCGGGGGCGAGCACACTCAGTGTGCACTCATAAAATTGAAATACCCTATCTACATATGAGACGATTATTAATTGCCATCAGCACAAAATTCTCACGGTGAACAATATTGATGATAACCAAATTATAAAGGGTAGGGTATAAGGCCCCGGTCAGAGTTGGTGCTATTTGCATCTGTAACCCACCGACTCCCCCCAACACCCACCCGGTCGATATGTATGTTTAAAATGATGGAGTGAGGTTGAGAAAATCACTCGGTGTATCCAACTAGATATGTCGATGATTACGTGGCCAACAGGATTGCACCTGTTCAGAGAAATAGTGAAGGAGAGTATGGTGAAGTAACGGAGGTAGCAGTAAGGTTAGGTTTCTAGGGATACGCAATGTTTTATCATCGACCCACCCACCCGGTGATTTTCTCATCCGCCGTCATCCACGTATTGCATGGATATCGACCGCGTCGAATACACCGAGTGATTTTCTCAACCTCACTCAATCATGTTAAACATACGTATCGACCGAATGGATGTTGGGGGGTGTTGGGGGTGCGGGGGGGGTGTTGGAGGGATACACCGAGTGATTTTCTCAACCTCACTCCATCATTCCAATCATACGTATCGACCGGGTGGGTGTTGGGGGGTGTTGGGGGTGCGGGGGATACACCGAGTGATTTTTTGAATCCCATTTCCAATGCATTCTGTGTGTATCGACCGGGCTGGAGACGTCAGCTCATCCAACTATGACCGGGGCCTAAAGGTAGTGAAAAGCGGTGTGTTTTCATTCACACCATATTTCTACAGAGGTAAGGGCTAATGCTGAGCAGACTAGGGATTAGGGAAACAGCCTAACCGGTGATAAAGATATTACGATATCGGGGCCTGAACATGGAAAACTCTGGCAAGAAAAACTATAGTGGAGTCCACCAGGAGTGTCTCATTTATTTATCAATAAGAAGCGGTCGGCTGGGGACCCATACCAGCACCATCGATACCGATTGAGCGAGAGCGGTTGTGCTCCAACGAGTTTCATGTTCATCGATCTCCAATCGACCGCTACTCATTGCTAAGTGAATGAGACACTCTTGATGGACTCCACTTTACTACACTTTCGTGAGAATTTCGTGCTGATGCAAATTATAAACTTGTCGGCACTATCCTAGACGGGGGGCACTCAGGATTCAAGTCAGAAATCAATTGATCCAACGATCGGTAGCGCTACCAGTCGAAGTATTTCAATAGAATTTCAATAGCAACAATGCTGGACAGCAATATCAAGCATTTTTTGTAAGGTTTTTTGTTTATTTCTATGAGTAAATCTTGGGTGGGCCCCCCGTCTGGGATAAAGCCCTTGTCTACATATATTGAAGACTGACGTTTTATGGCCAGCTTCCTCTCAAGGAGGAGCTGGTTAAGCCCTATTTCTCAGAACTTTTTCGTTTACTTGATTTCAAATTTAGAAACAACTTTCTGCTTGTCGCCGTAACTAACCACGGTATAGTTGTTTGTATGTTGAAAACAACTTGAGGCTTACCAACTTGCCAACAACTATTGCCGTACTGTAAGAACAACTGTACAACAAGCTACTGAGGTACTGGGGTTATGGCCTGAGGACCTTTGCCAGCTGGCCGCGATCTTCGCCGCGGTCAGCGGTGAGGGAACACCCTCACCGCGGACCGCGGCTAAAACCGCCCCCCCCCCCGCCGTGGGGATCCCACCAACCCCCCAGCGGTCAAAAATATGCTGGCCTCCGAAAAATGACTCGAAGTCACCCTCCAGTGCCGGCATGAGAATGCCTACTGAGGAGTCGAGCAAGATGAGGCACCTTTTATACCGGCCGTGCACGTGATAAGCACATTACGACGTAATCACCATCAGTTGAGAAAGCAACCGACTAATTTGAAGATAACATTCATTTCCAAGCTATTCGCAGTCGTATTATAACTATCGTAGATGCGAAGCGGTTGTTTTTCGAAGAGAGCAACTATGAAAATGAAGAAATCATTCTCAAAACCGCACCACTCCTATGATAGTGATGCCCAACCCTGCGAGTAGCGGGGAAATGGAGAATAGTCACCCGATTCTCGAGTCTTATGCTGACATCTAGTTGTTGATACCGTATCGCTCAATTTGGCTGAATCGAAGCTTGTTTCCACCGTATAGCATCCCTAATCAGGTGGAGAAAGTGAGTTTCAACTTGTTTTCCAAAGTGATTGAGCGCAAAGTAGGGATACAGTTGTTTTTAAGTCAGTTCACAGTTGATGGTCTTCGACATACGTCAATCCTTAGTTGGAATGAAGTGGTTCCAAACTAAATTAGTTGAATTAAAGTTGATTTTGCTGGTTATTGCTGAGAATCAAGTTATTTAAAGAGCTCTGAGTTTTTCCTAAGGCTATAGTTGTACACGAACAAATTTCCAAAAAAGTTTCAAAAGACTTTTTCGAAAATCTTTCGTTCGTTCAAAATTTCGTCGAACGATTTTCTTTTGGTCCGGAACTGGTCAGACGAAAAATTTTCAATTTTTGTTCTTCGACATTTTTTTTCGAATATGTACAACTACGTACTGTGCTTCTCTGGGCCTAATTCCGGTCCGCAATCGCGTCTCGACACGCTCTGCGTTCGCATGCGCTCGAGTCAATCGAGTTTCCAGCGCCAAAGCCGACTCGATGTGGCTTTTTATACAGTTTCTCCGATTTTGTTTAGTTTAGTTTCCAAAACCCACCTAGCTCAGGTACTCAAGGTGACGGCCCGCGAACCTTTCCCAGCTGGCCCGCGGTCTCCGTCCTCCGGCCGCTCGCTTTTGGTTCGCCGGCCAGCTTCATGTCGATGGCCCGCCGACCTTGTTCAGCTGGCTCGTAGTCCTTTTCCGTGGATGGCCCGCGCTTGGTTCGCCGGCCAGCCAACTGCATGTCGACAGCCCGCCGCCCTTCACCAGATGGCCCGCGATCATTAGTTGTATTACTGTTTACCTCAAGCATGTCACCCCCGGTCCCACGACGGGAAAACGCCCCGCCGCGGTCCGCCGCATTCTGCGGCGAGGAACCACCCTCCCAGCGGATCGCGGCGCAAACCGCCCCCAGCCGTGGGGATACCCCTATCCCTCAGCAGTCAAAAATGTGTGCTGGCCTCTGGAGAGTGACTCGAAGTCACCTTCCAGGGCCGGCATTGGATAGCGAATGAGTACTCTAGTGGGATGAGGCGCCTTTTATACCGGCTGTGCTCGTGATAAGCACGTTGCGACGTGATCATTCGTGACCATTATCAATTGTATCAATTGTCTTTCAAACTGAAACCGAATTGAAGTTGGCGTTGCGTGTTTTGTAGGTCGCGGGCGAGCTAATATTCGCGCTGCGTGTGCGTCGTATGCAGCATGGTTCGCCGCTGGCCGGCACCCTCGGAATGTGGGGCGCCGGCCGTCGTTCTCAGCATAGAGGTCCGCCGGCCGTCGCCTTGAGACTCGCAGCTAAGGCCTAGTGCATACTTCGTCGTGGGTGCGACGGCGTCGCCGCGACAAAGAGTGCTCAACGACGTTATCGGTGATCGGCCGGTCGCCTGCAAATGGAGATGACGCAATATTGCGTCCACGACCAAATACACACTATTTTCTTGACAGTGTTTTTTTTCATCTCCTTTCTATTATAGGGTCTAATCTTTTATAATCCAATACAGGCTCGTTTGTAGGTGATTGACACGGAGCTGTATCATTTTCGTCCTACCCCTTTTGAACTGATTACTCAATATGTGAGGTGATTTTGTTCAATTTCAAATTTGCTTAGAACTTCACCTCTGGAGACTTTTAAGGCAGTGATCTTCGATGAGATACTTCTTTCGAAATTCCAAAATCATGTAAGGTGGCTGAGTGACGTTTCATACACCGTAAAGATCGCGATGTATAAAAAATCATAAGCCGATGGTGAAATGCATAGTGATCAGCACCCAAAAAGACTCATTCTAGGCAAGACTGCACCTTTAAAGGCATCGTCCACGATGAAATATGGTTGGTGAACTGTTAAGTCAATAAACGTGATAAACGTGATAAATTTTTTTGATAACCGATTGTTTCCCTTTCTTCCTTGTAACAAGGGATCGACCCAGGGGCCGGCCTCCAAACCAAGGAAGACGTTTTCAGGTGGAGACAACTTCATTCGGAGGCAATTTCAGAACTCCAAAGTTTGTGAATGGCTCTGTGAAGATTCACTAGTCCGATTAAATGCAAAAACTGGACAACGGTTTTCATCGTGTACGATGCCTTTAAATCTAGAACATTTACACCGACTTAGATATAAGAATCGGCGTGATCCTATCACAACCCTTTGGAATCGCTCAACAATTCTGAGACCTGGGTTGACCGCCCAGATCAACCCTGAGTCCTGAGCGGAAAAATTTTAAGGGAATTTCAAAAAGTGGAATAGCGCCAGTCTCTGCGAATTTCTATGTCATTTTTCCATTTTCGTTATGTTTGTTCTCAAAATAGTGTCTCTCTCTATGATTATCAATGCGAACATAATTTTGGACAAGGAATAGTGAGTGCATTGCAATAAAAAATCATGAAAAAAGAAAATGTGAAATGATAGAAATAACGAAGAAATTCACTTCATGTCAGTATTCGGGAAAATGAAAACCTCCGATTGGCCGCTTGTCGTTATATAATCTACGCGAACTGTCGATTAGAACACATAACAAACGAATTCGAGGTCATTTACCAACCAAAAATTGTTGAAACAAACGTATTACTGCCTTCCAGGACGGAGGTCTGGCGTTCACGTCGCGATGTCGTAGTGCAGTGCACGACGACACGACACACCATCCTGATGGCGCTACACAGCGCGCACTTTGTGGAAAAGTGTAGATTGGCCGCGACGCGGGCACGACACCGTCGCGTATAGCAGCTCCCACTAGACCGGCCGCGCACGACGACTGTCAGTGCTAGGCGCGATCGATCGCTGCGCTGGGCGCGGCGGGTTGTATCAGTTCCTACACCGCGACCCCGTCGCCGCGACGCAAGTATGCACTAGGCCTAACCGTCACGGCGGCTGCGGGGTGTAACTCGTCCATGTCCACATGGTGCTCCCCGGTTTTGGGGTGGGGGATTGAAACCTCCAAGAGGGTGAGACCCAGTGTGCGTGTGGGAGCCTTTATTGCTCCAAAGAATAGTGAATCTCAATTTTGGTTGCTTATCAGTGCCTTGAATCGGAAGTGGTGGACGAGTTGTTCGTCCACCCCAAAAACACAACTCAACCGATTTTGATAAGAAAAGGTTCAAATAAGGTCTCTGTTAACAGAAAGATGAGGCTTGTTTCAAAGCACGTTCGCGCATTTGGACGAATCCTAGTGTACACAAATGAAAAAAATATGAGTTGCACCTCCCGCAGCCGCCGTGACGGTTAGCTTCGAGTCGCCTTGAGTACCTGAGTAGAGTCAACAGATCGGCGGCTGCGGTGCTGGAAACTCTTCCGGATCAAAAGCGCACGGCCGCAAAGCGTGTCGGGACGCAATTGCGAACCGGAATTTGGCCCAGAGAAGCACAGTATACTACAATCTCCCCCTAATTCTGCTACCGGCAAGTGGAACGTCGCGTCATTCGTATCATGATGATAAACGATAGCACAGGCTCATGAGCTAGGGGATATAAAAGGGCTGAGGAGCAGTATGCAATCTTTTCACAGTGCTCTATTCGACAGCCACTTGGGTGAAGTGACAGTGTTGCATCACATCTTGTATCTTATGCACTTACAGGTAGTAAATTAGATCCCGGCCATAGCTGGTCGAAGAAACAGCCGTGACCGGCTGTGGCAACCCCGGTCGATACGTACGAAAAGCATGGACGATGGAGGTTGCAAAAAAATATCCGGTGTTTCTGGTGACCTGCTGTGGCCGACGTGGTCAAGCGGCAACCGCTGCTCTCGCAGAAGTTTTAATGGAGTGTATTGAAATGAATGTACTCCATGCTTCCAGCAGGTTATAACCGGTCATGATACGATGAACGTATTATACTCCCAACTCCACAACTGTGGGTGTCTGCTGGTGATGGTAATTTATAATCGTCTATTAAATATGACGTCTCAAAATCTGATGAAGCTTTGTGGATAACACTATTACAACTCAGTGGCTATCTTGTCATTGATGGTGGATTATCAACCTACCTGTTCGAGAAGCTGCTAGATGGGGCTGATGAGGTTCGAAAGTGGGCAAAAAGTTTAGCTGGCTAGAAAGTTGTGTCCACAACGTAGGAAAAGGTCCAGGAAAAGCTTCCTCTCGCCGGTAAACAACAACGATAATTAAAGGCAGTGTTCGCGATAAGAATCGTTTTTCTGCTTTTCCGCCTATCTTGAAGACGGTCTCATGCTGATTCCAATGGTGTTTTTGGAATCGTACAAGACCTTATGGGAACGGAGTTATGGTCCCTCAAAGATTGAGCTAAGGAAACATGGTGGATGAGTTGTCCGAGGCTTGTAACTTCCGTCTTTTGCAGCCGATGTATGCGAGCTGACCTGAGTAAAGAGAGAAGTTGAGAATGAAGGGAAGAACGGGGCCATTGATCTGAAACCATCGCTCATCTTACAATCTCGAGCATTCTTTTATTCAAGTCGGTGGGCGTGGAAAGTGCATCTGGGTGTAACGAGCTGACGGGAGTCCAACTTTGGGGTCGTAGGAGACCGTTCCGAGCTCATTTTTCTTAAGCGCTTTTCACAGTCTGCCGGACGACGACGTCCGGGACGTTATAAGAGTGCCGCAGTGCGAGAGAAGCTGCAGTGAACAACCGTTAGTTCCGAATCATCAGTACAAAATATAAGGCGAAACCAACACGTTTTGACCCGTCATAACTTGCTCCGACGTCGTGTCAATGATTTCACCGCACAGCGACGTCGGTCGGCCGATACCGCAGTGCGGGCCTCACCGACGCCGCAGTTCTATCTTGTAACGTACAGGACGGTGTCGTCCGGCAGACTGTGAGAGGCGCGTTAGTTTTTTCAACGTTAGGGTTGCGCTAGGCCCCACAGCTGCCGGTCTCGACCAAAAAATCAGACATGGTTTTTATCGTGGACACTGCCTTTAAATGCGCCAGAACGGGGCTACTGTAATCTTGGGAATGATGTCATTAGGCTTTCGTAAACAAAATTGATGATACCCAATTGATAAAGGGTAGGGTATAAAAGAAGTGGAGAGCGGAGTGTCTTCATTCACACACCGTCCTTCTCCACGGGTCAGCAGTTGAGGACCCGCCTGGACTACAAAGCAGGAAAACAGCACCACCTGTGGTAAAGATGTAGCGAAACTGGAGTCAGAACTTGGAAAATTTCAGAGCCAACTCGAGTGAGATTATGGTAGCCCCATTCTGGCGCACTTAAAGGCAGGGTTCTCGATAAAATCGGTTGTTGTGCTATCCCCATTGAATGGTAGATCTGGCCATCACAAAAGTGAGAATAAGTAAAAAAATTGGAGAAAAAAACGCTCAAGAACAAGTTATGGCTTGGTGTCCCCCCGCCCCCAGTTATCGAGATTTGTGTGAAAGCCTGTTTTGTCAGCTTTTATTTTGCTTCTGAAGTAATTTCTGAACATTTCTGGAGACTACTGATTACTTTCACAGCTAAATAAATGGCGGATAAGCAACCATTAATGAAAATCGCGTTAATTAGGGGGCCGGCCGACACCGGTAATTAGCCGTTATACGTTGTTTTTGAGTGTTTTTCCCGCGAATTCCCGGGTTTTTTCACTTACTTTTACTTTTGTGATGGCCAAATCTACATTATTATGAAGAGAGCTCAAAAGTCGTTTTCATCGCGAACCCTGCCTTTAACTATCGTTCTTGTCGCCGGTAAAAGTGTGCTTGTGGGCTATATCCTAGACGGGGGGGGGCACCCAAGCTCTGATAAAATCAAAACTCTGATAAAACATGCTTGATACTGCTGTCAATCACTGTTGTTTTGGAAACTCGAAGGAAACACTTTGATTGATAGCGTTTGCAAACGGTGGTGTAGTTCATTTCTGTCCTGAATCCTGTGCGCCCCCCCACAAGAACGATTTTAGTGTGCTAGCGGAGAGTAGAAACCGTAATCTTTGCCGTGAAATTAAATGCTCAGCCGCTGTCGCTTGCAGAACAAACAACTAATTTGAGGGCAACTGATAATTTTTTAGGCACTATCCGCCGTCTAGGATAGTGCCTACCTGAGGATAGTGTCTCCCTGTGTTCACTGACCGACCCGACAGCGGAAAATAGCGACAAGCACGCTCATGCCGATCATTTTTTCCGCAGGGCTACCTTAACTTCCTTTAAAAATTTTCCAAGTGTCAGCTTTGATATGAGCACATCGTAATAGCCAACAAACATGTTTGCACAATTTCGACTTCCTCAGCCACTTCCCAGTGGCTTCTCGAGGAGAGTGGTGTGTGAATGAATGCATACCGCTCCTCCGCTCTTTTATACCCCGCATGTTATGAGCGTGTGTTATCGTTCGTTATCATGTTTTGTTCACGAATGATTACGGTAGCCCTGCGGGAAAATGATCGGCATGGGCGTGCTTTTAAAATAGCGAATATATGAAAAAGTAAACACGAAATTCCGGACCGGACCGATTGCCACAAAGTACGTGAAATGGAAAACTTACATGAAGTACCCATCAACAGACGTGGACTGACGTGTTTACTCGCGTGTGCTATACTACTATCACTATCTAATGGCAATATGTCCGGTCAACTCCGCCATTGCCGGTCCCAAGCCCGGATGAGAAAGGAGGAGGGTTGGCCCCCCGTACTACCGACGGGCTGGAAAACTTAGGTGGTAACCATGGAAAGTCTCTTAGGAAACAACGAAGAAGCTACCGCATCCGGGGCAGCCGATGCGCCAACACTAGGGATCCAGGGTGTTGGTGAGAAGAATACTACTGGCCAAAATGGAGGACGACTGGTGACACCTAAGAAGGAGCTGAGGATTGGAGCATGGAATGCGCGAACGGGACACTGCGTCGGTCAGAAAGAGATAATAGCAAGAGAGTTGTCAAGGTCCAACATATCGATTGCTGCACTTTCCGAGCTGAGGATGAGCGGATGTGGAACGGTGCCCATTCAGGTGCCGGAGAGTAGCGAAAAGATGGTGCTGTACTATTCCGGTGAGGACGGACATCGCAATGGTGTTGGATTTATGCTGGGCAGTCGCGCAGCTGGAAGCGTTGTTTCATTCGAGCCGATTTCTGGCAGGATCGCTGTTCTTGTTTTGAGCGGAACAATCAAGACCCATGTCGTGTCCATCTATGCACCAACGGAGCCAAGTTCTGACGTTGACAAGGACGAGTTCTACACCCAACTCCAGGACGTGCTGAATACTATCCCGAAAACCGATGTCACCATTGTAGCGGGTGACTTCAACGCAAGAGTCGGTAGTGACAGAACAGGCTGGGAAGGAGTGTTGGGCAGGTTCAGCGTGGGCGAAATAAACGATAATGGACTACGCCTACTTTCGTTCGCTGCGTTCAACGAGCTTGCCATCGGTAACAGTCAATTCCGGCACCCCCAAGAAGCATCCAGTTAACATGGAGGAATCCAACTGGACGAGATGTGGCCACCTTGGACTACGATGCTGATAAACTCACGTTTTAGATCATCGCTGAAAGATGTTCGAGCCATGAGAGGGCCTGATTGTGGATCCGACCATTATCTCTTGCGTGCTGTAATGCAGCTTCGCTTACGACGACCTAGGCGTGAGGCCCCCTAGAAAGAAACTTGACTGGTCACACTTGATGGCGCCAGGAACAAAGAAACATTTCAACTCGCGCTGTCGAATCGGTTCGCGGTTCTGGAAGACGCCTTGTCTGTGGACGAGCACGAGAAGCAGACTGTTGAAGTCGCTCTTGAATGCGCAGAGCCTCTCTGCCCTGTTATTCGCCGGCGAACGCAGCCTTGGATATCGGACGATTCTCTCCGTCTCGTGGACGAACGGAAGCGAGTGGAAATTAACGGACTTCGGACGGTATCGGCAATTGTGTCAGGAGCTTCGTCGAAAGTTGAAGGGAAGAGCGGGAGTCGTACTGGAATAAGGTAGCAGACGAAGTGGAGGAGGCAGTTGGAAGGAACGACTATCGCACATTGTACAACACACTCAACCGTCTCAGAAAGAAGACCAAACCCATGAGCGATTCCATCAGGAATACGGATGGGTCTTTTATTGCGATCAGCAGATGAGCGTCTGTTGCGATGGAGGCAGTTCTTCAGTGAACTCTATACTCACGATGCGCCACAAGGTCCACTGGCCCAACCGATACTAGTCGAGGTACCAGAGGAGACAGCGCTTGACTCCGGAACCCACTGCGGAAGAAGTGAAGGCGGCAATCAAGTCGCTAAAGAATGGAAAGGCGTCCGGTGTTGACAATGTCACTGCTGAGGTCATCAAGGCAGGAGGAGATGTTCTACTGCGTCAGTTGCATCAGTTAATCACGCGCATATGGCGGACAGAGAGCGTGCCGTCTACCTGGAAAAAGGCTATTGTCGTGCCTATCCATAAGAAGGGCGATGCCAGAGACTGTAAAAACTATCGCGGGATCAGCCTGTTGTCGATTGTTGGTAAAGTCTTCACGAGAACTATCCAGTCCAGACTTCAACGCCATCGGGAGAGTACCTGTCGCGAAGAACAAGCAGGTTTTCGTCCGGGTCGAGGATGCAGCGATCAAATTTTCACACTTCGTCAAGTTATGGAGGAAAGGATTCGCTGTGGAAAGCGCGTCGTTATCACCTTCATAGACTTCAAGTCGGCATTCGATTGCGTGCACTGGCCCGCCTTATGGAAATCGATGGAATGCGAACACATGCCAGGAAAAATTGGTGAAGCTTCTGCAGGAAATTTATAGAGGCTCGACTAGCTGTGTCCGCGTCGGAAACAAGCTATCCGAAGAATTCAGAGTCGATGCAGGCGTCCGGCAGGGAGATGTGATTTCACCGCTCCTCTTTAATACCGTGGTGGATGCTATTATGAGAAAGACGGCTTTGAAAATAGAAGAGGAGTCAATTTGGCGATAACGATTTTTGTCACGGATTTGATGTTTGCGGACGACAGTGCAGTGTTCACCGATACTGACATGGAAGCCACGCTTTTGTTGAATGATATGGCACAAATCGCGGAATCGTATGGGCTGCGGATTAATAAGGAAGACTAAAGTCATGACGTCGGACGGTTCACGTGCTTCTGTGTTCTTCGAGGAGCTGAGCTTCAGCAAGTCAAGGAGTTCAAGTACCTCGGATCGGTGGTGCAAGAGCGAAAGGTAGTGGCTACATCGGAGATACTGTGCAGGATCGGGCAGGCGTCGGCTGCTTTCGCTTCGCTGGGCTGGTGTTTATGGAAGAAGCGTAATGTGTCAATCAAGACAAAGATCCGGATGGGTCGCGCGCCCATAGTGCCAATCCTACTGTACGGGTCAGAGTCGTGGACGTTGCTGAAGTCGGATTACAGCAGGCTGGAGGTCTTCCAAACGCGGTGTTTGCGGCAAATCCTCGGGATAACTTTAAGAGATCGAATGCGGAACGAAGATATCCGAGATACTTGCGACCATCAGCCCACGATCGAAGAACAAATTCGAACGAGAAGGCTACGATGGTTCGGACACGTATGCAGAATGGGAACAAACCGACTTCCGCGCAGATTGTTATGGAGAGAGCGCCCTGCACTGTGGAAGGTTGAAAGAGCAGCCCCGAAAAAGACGTGGTTGAAGCAAGTCGAGGCGGATCTGAAGTCCCAACGGTGCAGTGTCCTTAATGCTAGATTAATTGCTGCGAACCGTACTGAATGGAAGCGTATCGTTCAGGCCACAAGAGCTCCTATGGCACCTACAGCAGTGTACTGGTTGAGAGGTCATCCTGCTCCGCCAGCCGCCAGCTAACGGGATGAGTGAGTGAGTGAGTGAATATGTCCGGTCTCCTCCACTATATGAAGAATTATAAAATTCAAACAGCAGATTCTATCCACAGTAACCCAATCGTCATGATAAGAGTATTGAAAGCAAATCCATCCATTTATCGCCATGATGAAACGTAGGCCGGTGGAATGATATCATGCTCCTTGCAAGGGATTCATTCTGGTACTCATAGAATGAGGTTTCGTATGACCATGCGTTTGAAACGCGACACTAAGGACCTTCGCATCAAGTTGCTCTCTTCAAGTTGGAAGACTTGCAGGTTTCCCCTACTGCTGCATAGGGTAGCACGTTAAGTCCTTATGGCCCACTAGTTGCACCAATACGCTGCTTTTTAACGGAGCTTTACCACTCCAGCCTTTGCCCCAGCTGCTTCAGTTTTCGCTCCAAACTCGTGCGCTTCAGTGCTACCCAACTGTTGCTCTCGACAACACTCACCAACTGTCACGAAGACCCTTGTTCCACAAGTATCAGAGTGAATTGCTTCCAAGGAGCAAGATAATCCACCAACCCAGATTTTATCACGGTTGTAAATCGGATGCAGATGTGTTGCTTTACTCTTATCACGTCCATCGGGTTACGGTGGATCAAATCTGCGGTTTGAGTTTTACAATTCTGTCATTTAATGAAGGGATCAAAGCGGGCCTGATGAAACTCCATCGAAGTGTGTTTCAGATAAACCTTCTGCCCACTGAGCTGCCAAGCGTATAGCATGGGTTTTGCTATCGGAATGTTGCATATTGGCTTCTATGACGTCATCGACGCGCATTGTAGGGGAGTGCCCCGTTCAGTAAATTGCTTATGATGTCGTTGATATGTGGGAGCAAAACTAGCCGTAGGGGCCACTCAGAATTCAGTTGAAGAATGAATGATATCGCTTCTAGAAATCGAAGTATTTCTTTGAAGCTCCCATGATAAGAATGACTGATGACCTCAGAGAAATCCAAGGGCGATCAGCGGCGCTTTTGCAGGATCGTCCGCGGCCGACGACCGGACGATCCTTCATCGAAGCTTGTAAAGCGCCGGTAATGCGCCGCGGACCAATCTGCTAGCGCCGCGCGGAACGTCCTGCAGGAGCCGCGGATCGTCCTGAGAGCGTGAGTGATCCAGGGCAGAGACAGCCCCGCCCCGGTCCGGACAAGGGCTTAGCTTTCGCCGAGGTCTGCGGAGAGGACGATGACGATAACCAATCGATAAAGGATAGGGTATAAAAGAGAAGGAGAGCGGTGTGTCTTCATTCACATACCGCCCTTCCCCAAGGGTCAGCAGTTGAAGATCTGCCTGGACTAGGAATCAGAAAAACCGCACCACTGGTGGTCAGGCCCCGGTCATAGTTGGATGAGCCGACGTCTCCAGCCCGGTCGATACACACAGAATGCATTGGAAATGGGATGCAAAAATCACTCGGTGTATCCCCCCCGCACCCCCAACACCCCCAACACCCACCCGAGCGATACGTATGAACAACATGGTGAGGGGAAGCTGAGAAAATCACTCGGTGTATCCCCCGCACCCCCAAGACCCCCGCACCCCCAGCACCCCGCACCGGTCGATACGTATGTTTAAAATGATGGAGTGAAGTTGAGAAAATCACTCGGTGTATCCGACGCGGTCGATATCCATGCAATACGTGGATGACGGCGGATGAGAAAATCTCCGGGTGGGCGGGCCTATGATAAAACATTGCGTATCACTAGAAAGCTAACCTTACTGCTACCTCCGTTACTTCACCATACTCGCCTCCACTATTTCTCTGAACAGGTGCAATCCTGTTGGCCACGTAATCATAGTCATATCTAGTTGGATGCACCAGTGATTTTCTCAACCTCACTCCATCATTTTAAACATACGTATCGACCGGGTGGGTGTTGGGGGTGTTGGGGTGCGGGGGGTGTTGGGGGTGAAGTGCCCAGAGGGTGTTGGGGAGTGCAGGGGATGCAGATGCAAATAGCACCAACTCTGACCGGGGTCTCAGGATTTAATAAAATCGGATTTAAAATTAGAAATTAATAGACCAATGTTCGGTTGGCCTTTACGTTCTTATGATGAGGCACCTTTTATACCGGCTGTGCATAAGATCAACACACTGGGGAGTGATCATTCGCATTACCATGTTTTTTTTCATGTCTGACACTGCAGCCGTGCCTGCGTTCAAGTGAGATGTGAGTGAGTGGGATGAGGTGGTTGAGTCGTTCCACTGCCGGTGCGCCCATGAACCACCCCCATCAAGAACAACAGCTCCGAGGATGAGCCGTTTGACCAACCCGCTATCAGTTGTGCCGCGGATCAGCCGTCAAGCTCCGCAGACCGTCCGTAGAGCTCATCTGCCGTCACGGACGGGCAGTGATTTTCTATGAGACGCTATCAGAGCTTATGATATCAGCATAAATTTTTCATTTTCATTGATGAATCATTTCCATTTTTCTCCAGAGTGCTCCCCCTCAACTAGTTTTGCACCGACGACTACTCTGTTTTTGAAAAAAAAAACAATTATAAGCTTACAGATTTTTTCAATGCGCTTGAGTTTGTGGATTTTCCTCTCAATTTTCGTCTGCAAGGTTTCTCAATCCATCCGAGGCATCCTTCTTAATGATACTTACATATGTGTTTCGCTTTGCACCGTGTCTCCCTTCCCTCATTATTTCCCTTTTTCCCAGATCCTTCTTCTTTGCAGGCTTCTTTTTGGGATTATTCTTCTTCTGCTGCTGCAAAGGTTTGTATCAGTAAAATGTAAACAGTAGACAGCGGAATGAACTGAACGATAAATACCGAGCCGCGCATTTTTGCCCGCCTGAGTCATAAAATGATTTGCAGCCTGCTGTACTGAGAATTTGAGATTTGTTGGTATAAACAATGCAGATATAGAGATATCGTCATTTCGTTGCCTTCGTCGCAATGATGCACTGCGCGGTATTTGATGTCTCCCTGCACATTAAAGTATATTTTACCACAGTAGATTTGTTCGGTTGCGTCTGAAAATGTCAACATATGAAGTATTTCTCAGGAAATTTCAAAACAAAATAAACGTACAGCTGGTGTGGTGTTGGCTGCCGGGGCTGTCGCCCGCGGTTTGGCACTCCACTGGTGTCGCAGCTTTTTGCTGCCGGTGCTGCTCACTGGTGGTGCCGGCGGGGGCTGTGGTGCCTGCTCCATCAAGCGCTCCAGCAGCGAACTCGTAGGCGTCCCTTCTCTCCACCCATCTAACAGATTGAACCACACCTCGAATTTCACAAATGAGAGCCTGGATAAATGTTTTGGTATTGAAACATTCGCAGAGCAGTATCTAGAGCTTACTTGAACTCAGACAGTGGGAGCAGAGTGGTTTTATGAATACACTTTTCACCTCCGAGCTTCAAGCCTTTCATTGGTCCGTTTCAAGAAGGTTTCCATGGGAAGAAATCGTATTTGATAGTGATACCGACCAACGGTAAGTTCAGAGACCGCCTGAAATGAACTTATCTTTTAGCTCATCATTCGTTATTTATTGTCAGACCCATTTTTCCTCCCGTGGAAATCTTCTTGGAACGCACCCCAGCTCGGATCAATGAATAAGACAGGGTTAACACGTCGTCTCACTAAAAACCGAATTAGCCTCTTCTGAGGAATATCAGTTATAAAAACGCTGCAGACTTCGAAACATAATCATACAGATAAGCCAATCCTTGGTGCATTTGACAAGCGATAAATGGAAGTAGGGAACTGTTGGAGGTAGGAGTACGGTGTGGTAGCAGTCCCACAACAGCCACTCTTTACCGCCTCGCTCTGATTTCACATCGCAGATTTATGGTATCCACCATAACTCGATAGGCATGATAAAAGTTCGGGGAAAATGTGAGTGGCACACTTGTCACAAATGCATTACTTCAGGGGAAGGCTACGGCGCGAGGTGTTTGGTGTCCGACCCCGACTAGAGTCAAGCGATTTGCTCAGCCCCTCCCCCCCCCCCCCCACCAAAGTGATGGCGACGACCGGGGGGGGAGGTCCTCACTTCGTAATCCTACTATATATATTTTGGTAAATTTGTGTGTGCGTGTGTGTGTATGTATGTATGTGTGCGTTTCTCTGTGTGTTTGTTTGACCGTTTATTCGGCTTGCCTTTCAAGGCGGGCAACCTAACGGGGATGGGCTCAGAAAGTGTGCAGGACGTCAGGGTAAGGGTGCAGGATCTTAGAAGTGATGCGCAGGGCGCCGTAGAAAATGTACGGAACCCAAAGTGTAGTGCGCTAGACGCCGTAGAATGTGTGCGGGACCCAAGTGGGAGAGCGCCGGACGCCAGAGAAAGTGTGCGGGATCCAAGTGGGAGAGCGCCGAACGCTATAGAAAGTGTGCGGGATCCAAGTGGTAGAGCGCCGGACGCCGTAGAAAGTGTGCGGGATCCAAGTGGGAGTGCGCAGTGCGCCGTAGGAAGTGGGCGGGTTTCAAGTGGGAGTGCGCAGGACGCCGTAGAAAGTGTGCGGGACCCAAGTGGGAGGGCGCCGGACGCCGTAGAAAGTGTGCGGGACCCGAGTGAGAGTGCGCCGGACGCCGTAGAAAGTGTGCGGGACCCGAGTGAGAGTGCGCCGGACGCCGTAGAAAGTGTGCGGGACCCGAGTGAGAGTGCGCCGGACGCCGTAGAAAGTGTGCAGGACCCGAGTGAGAGTGTGCCGGACGCCATAGAAAGTGTGCGGGACCCGAGTGAGAGTGCGCAGGACGCCGTATAAAGTATGCGCGACCCAAGTGGAAGTGCGCCGAACGCCGTAGAAAGTGTGCGGGACCCAAGTGGGAGTGCGCCGGACGCCATAGAACGTGTGCGAAATCCAAGTGGGAGAGCGCCGCACGCCATAGAAAGTGTGCGGGATCCAAGTGGTAGAGCGCCGGACGCCGTAGAAAGTGTGCGGGATCCAAATGGGAGTGCACAGGGCGCCGTAGGAAGTGGGCGGGTTTCACGTGGGAATGCGTAGGACGTCGTATAAAGTGTGCGGGATCCAAGTGGGAGTGCGCAGGACGCCGTATAAAGTGTGCGGGATCCAAGTGGGAGTGCGCAGGACGCCGTATAAAGTGTGCGGGACCCAAGTGGGAGTGCGCTGAACGCCGTAGGAAGTGTGCGGGACCCAAGTGGGAGTGCGCTGAACGCCGTAGGAAGTGTGCGGGACCCAAGTGGGAGTGCGCAGGACGCTGTAAAAAGTGTGCGGGATCCAAGTGGGAGTGCGCAGGGCGCCGTAGGAAGTGGGCGGGTTTCAAGTGGGAGTGCGCAGGACGCCGTATAAAGTGTGCGGGACCCGAGTGAGAGTGCGCCGGACGCCGTAGAAAGTGTGCAGGACCCTAGTGAGAGTGTGCCGGACGCCACAGAAAATGTGCGGGACCCGAGTGAGAGTGCGCAGGACGCCGTATAATGTGTGCGGGACCCAAGTGGGAGGGCGCCGGACGCCGTAGAAAGTGTGCGGGACCCGAGTGAGAGTGCGCCGGACGCCGTAGAAAGTGTGCGGGACCCGAGTGAGAGTGCGCCGGACGCCAAGGAAAGTGTGTGGGACCCGAGTGAGAGTGCGCCGGACGCCGTATAAAGTGTGCGCGACCCAAGTGAGGAGGGCGCCGGACGCCGTAGAAAGTGTGCGGGACCCGAGTGAGAGTGCGCCGGCCGCCGTATAAAGTGTGCGGGACCCGAGTGAGAGTGCGCCGGACGCCGTAGAAACTGTGCGGGACCCGAGTGAGAGTGCGCCGGACGCCGTAGAAGGTGTGCGGGACCCGAGTGAGAGTGCGCCGGACGCCGTATAAAGTGTGCGGGACCCAAGTGGGAGTGCGCCGGTCGCCGTAGAAAGTGTGCGGAACCCGAGTGAGAGTGCGCCGGCCGCCGTAGAAAGTGTGCGGGACCCAAGTGGGAGTGCGCAGGACGCCGTATAATGTGTGCGGGACCCAAGTGGGAGGGCCCCGGACGCCGTAGAAAGTGTGCGGGACCCGAGTGAGAGTGCGCCGGACGCCGTAGAAAGTGTGCGGAACCCGAGTGCGAGTGCGCCGGACGCCGTAGAAAGTGTGCGGGACCTGAGTGAGAGTGCGCCGGACGCCGTAGAAAGGGTGCGGGACCCGAGTGAGAGTGCGCCGGACGCCGTAGAAAGTGTGCGGGACCCGAGTGAGAGTGCGCCGGACGCCGTAGAAAGTGTGCGGGATCCAAATGGGAGTGCACAGGGCGCCGTAGGAAGTGGGTGGGTTTCACGTGGGAATGCGTAGGACGTCGTATAATGTGTGCGGGACCCAAGTGGGAGTGCGCAGGACGCCGTATAAAGTGTGCGGGATCCAAGTGGGAGTGCGCAGGACGCCGTATAATGTGTGCGGGACCCAAGTGGGAGTGCGCAGGACGCCGTATAAAGTGTGCGGGACCCGAGTGAGAGTGCGCCGGACGCCGTAGAAAGTGTGCAGGACCCGAGTGAGAGTGTGCCGGACGCCATAGAAAGTGTGCGGGACCCGAGTGAGAGTGCGCAGGACGCCGTACAAAGTATGCGCGAGCCAAGTGGAAGTGCGCCGAACGCCGTAGAAAGTGTGCGGGACCCAAGTGGGAGTGCGCCGGACGCCATAGAACGTGTGCGAAATCCAAGTGGGAGAGCGCCGCACGCCATAGAAAGTGTGCGGGATCCAAGTGGTAGAGCGCCGGACGCCGTAGAAAGTGCGCGGGATCCAAATGGGAGTGCACAGGGCGCCGTAGGAAGTGGGCGGGTTTCACGTGGGAATGCGTAGGACGTCGTATAAAGTGTGCGGGATCCAAGTGGGAGTGCGCAGGACGCCGTATAAAGTGTGCGGGATCCAAATGGGAGTGCACAGGGCGCCGTACAAAGTGTGCCGGGACCCAAGTGGGAGTGCGCTGAACGCCGTAGGAAGTGTGCGGGACCCAAGTGGGAGTGCGCGCTGAACGCCGTAGGAAGTGTGCGGGACCCAAGTGGGAGTGCGCAGGACGCTGTAAAAAGTGTGCGGGATCCAGAGTGGGAGTGCGCAGGGCGCCGTAGGAAGTGGGCGGGTTTCAGAGTGGGAGTGCGCAGGACGCCGTATAAAGTGTGTGCAGGACCCGAGTGAGAGTGCGCCGGACGCCGTAGAAAGTGTGCAGGACCTAGTGAGAGTGTGCCGGACGCCACAGAAAAATGTGCGGGACCCGAGTGAGAGTGCGCAGGACGCCGTATAATGTGTGCGGGACCCAGAGTGGGAGTGCGCAGGATGCCGTGGAAAGTGTGCGGGACCTGAGTGAGTGCGCCGGACGCCGTAGAAAGTGTGCGGGACCCGAGTGAGAGTGCGCCGGACACCTTAGAAAGTGTGCGAGACCCGAGTGAGAGTGCGCCGGACACCGTAGAAAGTGTGCGGGACCTGAGTGAGAGTGCGCCGGACGCCGTAGAAAGTGTGCGCGAGCCGAGAGTGAGAGTGCGCCGGACGCCGTAGAAAGTGTGCGGGACCCAGTGAGAGTGCGCCGGACGCCATAGAAAGTGTGCGAAATCCAAGTGGGAGAGCGCCGCACGCCATAGAAAGTGTGCGGGATCCAGAGTGGAGTGCGCCGGACGCCGTAGAAAGTGTGCGGGATCCAAATGGGAGTGCACAGGGCGCCGTAGAAAGTGTGCGGGTTTCACGTGGGGAGTGCGTAGGACGTCGTATAAAGTGTGCGGGATCCAAGTGGGAGTGCGCAGGACGCCGTATAAAGTGTGCGGGATCCGAGTGAGAGTGCGCCGGACGCCGTAGAAAGTGTGCAGGACCCAAGTGAGAGTGCGTGGGACGCCGTATAATGTGTGCGGGACCCAAGTGAGAGTGCGCAGGACGCCGTATAATGTGTGCGGGACCCAAGTGGGGAGTGCGCAGGACGCCGTATAATGTGTGCGGGACCCGAGTGAGAGTGCGCCGGACGCCGTAGAAAGTGTGCACGACCCGAGTGAGAGTGCGCCGGACGCCGTAGAAAGTGTGCGGGACCCGAGTGAGAGTGCGCCGGACGCCGCATAAAGTGTGCGGGACCCGAGTGAGAGTGTGCCGGACGCCGTAGAAAGTGTGCGGGACCCGAGTGAGAGTGCGCCGGACGCCGTAGAAAGTGTGCAGGACACGAGTGAGAGTGCGCCGGACGCCGTAGAAAGTGTGTGGGACTCAAGTGGGGGAGTGCCGGACGCCGTAGAAAGTCTGCGGGACCCGAGTGAGAGTGCGCCGGACGCCGTAGAAAGTGTGCGGGACCCCGGTGGGAGTGCGCTGAACGCCGTAGAAAGTGTGCGAGACCCAAGTGGGAGTCCGCCGGACGCCGTAGAAAGTGTGCGGGACCCAAGTGGGAGGGCGCCGGACGCCGTATAAAGTGTGCGGGACCCGAGTGAGAGTGCGTCGGACGCCGTAGGAGGTGTGCGGGAGCCGAGTGGGAGTGCGCAGGACGCCGTAGAAAGTGTGCGGGACCGAAGGTGAGAGTGCGCCGGACGCCGTAGAAAGTGTGCGGGACCCAGTGAGAGTGCGCCGGACGCCGTAGAAAGTGTGCGGGACCCGAGTGAGAGTGCGCCGGACGCCGTAGAAAGTGTGCGGGACCCGAGTGAGAGTGCGCGGACGCCGTAGAAAGTGTGCGGAACCCGAGTGAGAGTGCGCCGGCCGCCGTAGAAAGTGTGCGGGACCCAAGTGCGGAGAGCGCCGGTCGCCGTAGAAAGTGTGCGGGACCCAAGTGGGAGTGCTAGGGGCGCTGCATAAAATGTGTGTGAGACCCGAGGAGATCGCGCCGTAGGAAGTGTGTGTGAGACCCAAAAGGAAGCGTTGGACGCCGCAGAAAACGTGTGAGACTCAAGAGAGAGAGAGAGAGGAGCGCATTACTTCAGAATCACTATGTGCGTCTAAAAAGAGAGCGTACACCACTCCTTTCTTCTTCAGGCCCCCTACCCTTCACCACTCAATTCAACTGCTTAGCTGTTTATATGCACTAACTTTTCTAAATCTGGTTTATATACGATGAAAATAAGAGTTAATCAAAATATGCATCCATGAAACACAAACATCATTCTACTTCATTTGGCAATAAAAGTAGCAGGGGGTCGGTTGATCATGAAAACGTTTAGTAAATTCCAAACAGCGGTTGTCCTCATCATGACAAAAATTAAGATAAATCAGAGGCCAGTTCAGGATCTTATAAAACGGAAGAACGACCGGTGTGTCACGTTACAGATAAGGAGGTAAACGGGCGTAGCAAGGTTTGGAATGCTTTGTGATTTCATGGTTCAAGTGTTGCCGCCTAAACCAGCTTATGGGCCGGCGCAGGAAGAAAGAAAGCACCGAGTTATTTGCCTTATACCCAATATGCCGGCGAAGCCGGCAAATGGGCCGGCGCAGCCTGGCCCCAGCGGCAGAGGCCGGCGTCAGCCGGCCGACGCCGCTGGGTTTTTATAGTGTACAAATTTTTGGATCGAGGCTACATCAACAGATGCATCAAGTAATCCTAATAATGAAATAAATAAATGTTTTCCACGAAAGCAGACAAAAACAACTCTCCTGCGACAATGAAACCAAATGTTTGTTCAAAGGCTGAACATTTATTAGTGCCCTGAGGGCACATAGGTGCGGTTTCAGGCATGAAAACCGCATTCAATAATTGGCTATCCGGATGTGAAAACGCACCCAAAATTTCATGGACGCAGCTCTAAGCCGAACAGCGCTTAAAGGGATGGGGTCCATGAAAAAAATCGATAGCTGTGAAACATTTACAAGTATTTAACGAAGTTTGAATAAGGAAGTTTCGCGTTGCTACAACGTGCGGAAAACCTAGCCACGGACTCAAGTATATGATTTCATTTTTAGTCGGTTAAAAACGGTCTTTGAAGACCCATTTTTAGGTGTGATACAATCGATTGTATCACACCCAACTTGTATGGATTTACTGTGCTTCTCTGGGCCAAATTCCGGTCCGCAATTGCGTCTCGACACGTTTTGCGGGCGCGCGCTTTTGAGCCGGAGGAGTTTCCAGCACCGCAGCCGCCGATCTTTCGACTCTAGATGGGTTTTGGAAACTAGAAACTAAACAGAATTGGAGAAACTGTGTAAAAAAGGCCATGTCGAGTCGGCTTTGGCGCTGGAAACTCGATTGACTCGAGCGCATGCGGACGCAAAGCGTGTCGAGACGCAATTGCAGACCGGAATTAGGTCCAGAGAAGCACAGTGGGTGTGATACAATCGATTGTATCACACCTAATTTGTATGGGTCTAGGTGTGATAAAATTGATTGTATCACACCTAAAATGGGTCTTCGAAGACCGTTTCTAACCGGTTAAAAAAATGAAATTGATTACTTGGGTCCGTGACTAGGTTTTCCGCACGTTGTAGCAACGCGAAACTCCCGAATTCAAATTTCGTTAAAAACTTGTAAATATTTCACAGCTATCAGCTTTTAAATGCACCCCAACCTATGTAGTGCTGTTCGGCTTAAAGGCAGTGTTCACGATAATCTGCGATTTTGAGGTTAGTCGCTGAATCGATTGTTTGGCCCCCAGGTAGAACCAAAATGACGAAGGAACCGAGAAACACGGATGGGAAGGGCACGAAGTCCTTTACTCTCACCACGCGTCTTTACTTTCACAGGAACTGTTCGTTGTGACAATGAAATCTTTAGTAGGAACGTCTTTTGCAATTCTCTACTCTCTGCTGCTCCGGTCTTTCCTTCAGACCCTCACTAGTACTGTTTAGCTTAGAATATTCTTCCATTTTCGATAAGCCCCATTTTTTTCACTAGAGACAACCACCATGAACATGTCCATACAATCGGACAACTAGTCCAGGCCAGAGAATAGTGTCACTGAAATGAGACATTTAAGTGCGTTTCTCGTCGTCTCCTCGTGATTTTGGTGACACTTGGTTGCCAACGCATTGTTTTGAGTGGAAAACTCGGGAACGAAAATCAGCGTGAACACTGCCTTTAAAGCTGCGTCCATGAAAATTTGGGTGCGCTTTAAGATCCTGATATCCAATTATTATACGTGGTTTTCATGCCCAAAACTGCTGCGAAATAAGATTGTTCGAAGGCAGGGTCCAGGAAGATTTTCAATTCCGAGATTTCTTGCTAAATCGGAGCGCAGGCCACAGGTTGTCCCGGGAAACGTGCTAAAACCACAGGAAAAAACACGGTTCTCTCCAAGCTGTTTCAGCCATTTCCGTGGTCCTCTGAGCCACAAAAATGTGCACGTCGTCCACTTTTTTAGCCATTGCTCGAGCTTTCTTCACAGCGCGCAGCGATAATCGGACCCCCGTCATGGAGTACCCTCAAAGCTGGGTACTCTTTCGTAGTAGACGACCCACCTGAAAGAGTTGAATTTCCGTGGTGTTTTATATATGTTAGTTGCATGATTTTTACATGTTGTTCTACGCTTCTACATGCTTAGAAGCAAAAACATGACGAAATGGTACAATAGCTGCATGCAAAAACTTTTTTTACCAGAGTGGGTCTTCTACTCCGAAAGAGTACCCAAAGCTGATTTTCAGATAAACTAAACAATCGAATGACTAGAGTTTAAAAATTGAATCATAATGGCAATCAGTTGAAAACTTCATGATAAAGTAGAGGTATAAATAGGATGATGAATGTTTCTCGAGCATTTTACCGATCATGCCGGACGATGGCATTGTTTGCTTCACAAATCCTAGGACGCCTTTGCTGATAAAGGAAGGCGCGTCCCGTCATTGGATGACTAACCTAAGTAACCTACCTCTGAGCTATAAGGTAGGTGATCGCGCATAATTATGGATGCTCTTTTGTTGAACATGGATGGTCAAAGGGGCTGCCTTCGATCATGATTTCAAGCGGTCATCAAATTACCACTAGTTTGGTACGTCTATGAAGCAAGTTTTCATCATTTTTCTCGAAGCAGTCCACTTTGATGACTACTTCGAAATATTGTAGCAATGTGACATAATAGACACTCAGTGGCCGTATCCATGAACGATAACGCCGCTGTCCATGAGTGACCTTGAGGGCGGGGTGGGAAAGAAAGCACATGAAGTGCGGAAATTCCGAGTAAGATTTTATCTTTAGGTTTTTCATGATCGTGAAAACTGCCTCTAATCCATTGGTCAGTTGTTCATGAATAGGGGTCCCGGTGCGAAAGTGTTACAAAACCAGTGGAATACATTGCTGGAAATTTGATGACCTTTTGAACTGATAACCAGGTAAGGACTACTGTGACAGTTTGGTAGAAAGCGCCCTCGAGAAATAACTGCGAACCTCTCCTTTATACCAAAGCACGATCGTTTTTTGGAGCTAACCTAGTTGGGGGGGGGTCAGGGTTCATTTATGAAAATGGAAATTCCTTCCGATATCACGTAACGTTATCAAACACTGATTTAAAACATGATTTGACGTAAATTGGTCTGGAGTAATAAAAAAGCTAGGAAATGAAGTGAAATAACCAAAAATGCGATTTGGTGGTCGATCCTTCATAAGTTTCTCCTTTAGACTTATCAAAAGGGAATCCAGCGCGCAACGGAAACATTAAAGGCAGTGTTCACGATAAATTTCACTTCCGATATCTCCACAGTTAACGGAAGGTCTGGTGCCCTATATAGCAAGGCATGCTTAAAAAAGACACGAAAGACGCGTTTTCGAGCCAAACTAGGCCCTCCCTTGTTTACGTTGATTTTTGAGCGTGGAGGAATTCACCGCGAGAAGGATGATAGCTATAAGTGCAACAAAGCGATCAGCTCACTTAACAGCACTTCCTTGATTTGTTTTTTTCTATCTGAGTCCTCATTTGTTCATTCCGAGGGGTTGATCTCGGGCACCAGGCGTGTCTGGGGCACCAAAACGCTTGTTTGCAGCCGTTATTTTGCCGCTCCTGGCTCATTTTCTACCCTTCTTTCGACACTGGGAGCCTGAGATCCTTCTCGCCTATCATTTCACTGTGGAAAGTCAACGAGTATCATCATCGTGAACGCCGCCTTTAGCCATTTTTTGAAACCTTCAATGAGGGATTCAGCATAGGTCAAGGTAGGTGAACGCAAAGCTCCATTCCATATCGTGCTTGAATTCGTTTTAATAACTTGAACGGAGAAGCTTGTGAAATGATCGACCACCAAATTGTATCTTAGGTTATTTCACTTCATTTCCTAGCTTTTTTATTACTCCAGACTGATTTACGCCAAATCATTTTTGTAAACATTTCAAGATATTTTTAAAGCTTTTTTTAAACTTTTACACGGCACTGTCAAATCGTTACTTTTGCCAAGAAGCAAATTTTTCAGAAATCTCACATACTTTTTCGGAAGGTTCCCTTTCTGAGATCAAATCGCTCCACGATTACCATTTTGGAAAGGTGAAACATCTAACAGACGATATTGTCGTGTGAGTACAATTTTTCAAACTTGTTGCCTACAACCATAAATATACCACACTTTGCCGCATTTTGTGCAACATGTAAAAATTCGATAATAATGATTGATCATAATATTCGTTATGCATGATGAGAAGAATTCCCCATACAAGTAACTTAGAGCCATCAACAATCAAAAATCATAGCGGACTTTTGTGCAACAGGCTAAAAATCGATATTATTGATTGGTATTTATGACTGATGAGGGACTGATGAGCAAAATTTCTCAACCAGGAAAACAAACCCGATCAACAATCACCACTCCTCGCCGCAATTTGTGCAGAAAGCGCGAAAATCGATAATATTGATTATCGATTGATGACGTGTCATGAGTAGGAATTCTGACAAGTTCAATACTTACCTGCGACGACCTGTGTTTATTGGCTGCAGATCCACTCACTATTCCCGGGGTGGTAGCAAACCAGGCGAGAGCTCTGCATAATGATGAGCTTAGGATGCCATTTAAGTGGCACCTTAAGTTTTTGGCACAAATTTGCAAAATTGCTCTTTGAAGGCAGAGGTCGCACTCAAATATGCTTGTGTTCTTTTCCTCTCTAAACCCTTTTCTGGGTATAGAGTAGTATAACCTATGAGAAAAAATCGCGAAAAAATAGCTGATCTGGGCCAAATTCGAAGCCTGAACTTTCTTGTCCTTTGATTGTGGACGAGTCCACTTCACATCATCGGCATCGATGATCTGTAATATCGAGAACATCAGCTGGCTTGAAATTGAATTTCAATCAATGAACTTTCGGATTTATGTACACATCTAGTCAAAAACATTGGTTGAAGTGCTTGCTTTCATTGTTCAACTGTTTTATTAGGTAAATTTGCATTTATTTCTTCCTCTGAGTGTCGATGATTTTTGAATGCTTGGCATGAGACTGTGATCTTTCTGTGCACGTGTGCACGAACTGGAAATTTAGGGTCTTAATAACTCTAATTCTAGCCCGTTTTTCACCGCGCTACCTTCAAAGTTTTTGAGCTGTTTTATATCTAAGCTGATTTTTAGTAATTTTTTCGATAACGTTTTTCATCGTGACCACTGCCTTTAAGCTGTAAAACGCTCGAAAATTCAAAAATTATGCGAGAGGTCAACATTATGTCGATCTCATAGGGAGAAATATTTGCTATTTCCGGGTGGTCCTGTCATCCCCTTGATGGTGACGAGAGCGCCATCTCGTTTTTTTGCGCGAGAGGATGGCAAAATAGTATGTGGGAGGAGAGGGTGAGACAGTGGGATCGCCATCTCCGAAATTCTACCCCCGAGTAGACTTTGGTCACCATCGTAACAAGACTGTCTCAAACGCAGATGATGACAGCCGTCGCTAGCCGGTCTCTCTCGCTCTTTTATCGATTTGCTTTCGACGTGTTTTTGCAGGTGTTCTCCCTCGATATTCTTAGTAATATCAGAAGTCTAACACCTTTTTGAGGTCCATTTTGGTGAAACACGTTTTACAAAAGTAATATTTATACAGCACTACACGCATTTTGTTGAAATTTGTGGGATTTCTCGGAGCGGATTCCGACACTGCCCGAAATTTTTGCATTGATTACCCATTCAATGAGCTCCGTGAAGATTTTTTATAGTGAGGTGATGGGAGGTTTCGACCATGTTCTGAGGGCACGGTACCGAGCGATTTTTTTGCAAAAGCGACGTTTTGAGGCACTTTTTGCTCACAAAGCGCCACATTGCCATAATTCCTTGCCAAATGAACGTACTGAATTTGAAGCTTCATTTCCTTCTCAAAATTCCATCGACTACAGGTCAGAACAAGGCAGATTTTGCTATCATGCCTGCCTGATCAGTTCATGACCACAGTGTTCGAAGGGATGAGGAGATGATTACTCAACGCAATACAATCATTGATGCAAATAAATAGCGATACGGATTTCGGGTTCGAGCGATTCCTCGTCTATGAGTAATAAAGGTTCGTGAAAGAGAACACTCGCAGGGCGGAATGCTCAAGGCATGCATTTCCCCCTCTTCGATCTAAGCATTCTCTTTCATTGGATAAGTTCGTGAATCTCTGCCCACTCACATTGGAAAGTACGCGCAACGTTGATGAATCGCCTATGGGTTATTGGAGTCTGCTGGTCGCATCTAGGGAACCCAGGAAACTATTTTTTGAGCATCCGAAAAGGTGTTATAGATGCCTCGTATGAAACAAACACTGTCGAGGCGATCACAACGTCGTTGGGTGGTAGAGGAAATCTGCCCTCAGGTTGTCGTGTCGCCCTTCCTTGAGCTCGTTTGACTGGGCTTGTGGGTATAAGAATGGCAGCAGTGCCACGCACGTCAAATGCTGTGATGGCACAGTGGCAACACTCGAGTCTCTTGCGCGGTGGGCGTTGGTTCGAATCCAATATCAGATGTTGTTCTGTAGGCAAGGATGTCGGAGCATCAAAGTCTTCTGCATCGCTATGAGGGTGACATTATGGGCAGAAGAATGTGATGCACAGACACGCTTGCCTTAAAAACAACGTTCAGCCTTGGATTTGAACCAGCGCTCACCGTGCAAAAGACTCTAGCGTTGCCACTGCGCCATGACAACTGTTGGTGTGTCCGGCATTGCGGCCCTCTTACACCCATCACACGGGTCAAACGAGCTCGAAGGACGGCGACAATCTGAGGGCGGATTTGTTCTACCACCCAACGACGTTGTGAGCGATTGGACAGTATTTGCGTCATATAGAACCGCGCCTGACGTTAACGGCGAGCGGCTGTGCCTTCCGTCCTCTGTCCACTATTCCGCTAATCTTCACGTACGATTCGAAAAGCTGTTCTGACTGCATTCAAGGACTAACACGTCGTCTGTAGTAGCAAGGGGGCAAATCCATCAGCAGCAAATTTGCCACTTTGAAAGGTATTTGTCTTGCCGATATCTTTTGCTGTCTTAGAGTCGGCAACGATTAGTGATCAAATGGCTGTGTCCCCTGTTGCTGGCTCCAGTGTTACAGGGAAGAAGACGAGAGGCTGTCGAATCAGCAGCACGAGCAGTCAGGCAGATGCTGTTAGCCGTTTGCAAGACCTAGCGGATCATGGCAAGGTGCCTGCGCATATGAAGTTGGTAATTGAGCTGTTACTCGACACCAAAGAGGAGGTCAAACAGATGGCAAAGCGAAACGAGGGAATGGTCAAAGAGAATGGACGTTTGAGGGAAGAAAATTTTGATTTGAAGGAAAAACTAGCAGTTTCCGAGCGCACTAGGGTTTCTGATGTTGTCGATATTGGAACTTCTCCTCACAGCACTGTTTCTTCCGTAAACTTTGAAGACACTGATCGGAAACGCCCCATTGTTTTAACGAATATTCCAAATTCCTTCGCTCTAATGCGTTTGAGAAAAATTCTGAGGACTGCTCTCGTGTAAATTTCTTGCTTAATTATCTCGGATTGGAATGTATCCCCTCAAATGTGTATCGTATGGGCGCGCCGACCCTAGGCCGTCCTCGTTTAGTTAAGGTAGACCTTCCTTCAACCAGATTCCAAGCCGAGGCGGTTAAGCATGCTCCACGTTTACGTTTATTCCCTTCTCAAAAGGGCATATACTTACGCCCTTCCCTATCCAGGGAGGGGAGAGAGCGAATCAGTGGCGAGCGCCTAACGACTCGTAGGACAACGGTTGATAGCAATGTCACCGCTAGTCAAATCCAGGACTTGTCGCAATCAGGACACCAGCACAAACATGGTTTCCTCGCAGCCCAGTAATCCTTCGGGAAACTGCTGAGCTTTCAAAAGAAATCATGTTACAAGATTTCATGCGCAATTTCGAATTTCAGATCTTTAGTAAGAAACCGCGATTCTTTCATTTCAAATCTCTGCATAAACAATTATGATGTGACCTTCTTGACTGAGACATGGTTGAGCTCTAAAAACAAGTTAAATGCTCTCCTAGGTGTTGTATGTACTCAATACGAAGCGATAGGAAGTCAAAAAAGGGAGGCGGTGTCATCCTTTTGATGAGAAATTCAATGTCTTACAATGAATTTTTCAGTTAATCCGCTCAGGGAAACTCATGGCCCATCCGCGGCGCTTTTGCAGGATCGTCCGCGGCCGACGACCGGACGATTCTTCACCGAAGGCGGTGAAGCGCCGGTAAAGCGCCGCGGACCCTCCTGCAGGCGCCGCGGTTCGTCCTGCAGGCACCGCGGATCGTCCTGAGATCCGCCGCGGACCGTCCTTTTCTGCAAATGTGGCGTCAAACGGCGTGTCTTGTTCGCAACTTCACAAAATGCACACCTTAACAATATTTCCGCCGAGGTCTGCGGTGAGGAACCACCCTCCCTGCGTAACGCGGCGAAAACCGCCCCCCCCAAGCTGTGAGGATCCCCTATCCCCCAGCGACCAAAAATATGCTGGCCTCCGGAGAGTGACTCGAATTCGCCTTCCAGGGCCGGCATTCGAATGCCGAATGAGGACTCTAGTGAGATGAGGCGGCTTTAATACCGGCTGTGCATGTGATAAACACATTAGGACGTGATCATTCGATTTACGATGTTTTTTCATGTCTGCCACTACAGCCGTGCCTGCGGTAAAAAGAGATGTGAACGAGTGAGATGAGGAGGTAAAAGTCGTTTAACTGCCGGTGCGCCCCGAAACCACCCCCATCAAGAACAACAGCGCCGCGGATGAGTTGTTTGACCAACCCGCTATCGCTTGTGCCGCGGATCAGCCGTCAAGCGACGCGGACCGTCCGGAGAGCTCATCTTCCGTTGCGGACAGGCCGTGAGTTTCTCTGCGCGTGAGTGATTTTTATGAGATATTAGTTTGTGATATAGTTAACCTGACTTTCACTTTTCGTATCATAGGGATTCACAGGGCTCCAAGTTGTACTATAGAGAAATCCATACAGTCGTGCCATAAGTGATTTTTGTTCCTGCGATTCTCCATGTATTGTCTTAGGGGACTTCAATATACCTGATTTGAGCGAACGAGTTAGTAGGCTGTCGAACTATTTTTATGACACTCTCGAGACTCACGATCTTCGGCAATTAGTTCCGGCAGCGACCAGAGGTGATTCACTACTGGATCTCGTGTTATGCAACAAAACTGATTTTGTACAAGAAGCCAATGTCATATCCCCAACTGGGAGTAGTGATCACGCAACAGTGACATTCACTCTTGCCGTGGAGACTACCCCAGAGCAACCACGATTGATTAGAGATTTCAAAAAAGCTGATATTGACAAAATTCATGAGCACTTGGGTAACGTCGATTGGATCGGGATTATGGGTAGCCCTGGAACGGTTGATGAGAAGTACGAAACTTTTATTGGAGTCATTGAGCATGTTATTGAGTTATTTGTCCCACTACGTGAAGTCTTGCCAAAGGAGCTTAATTTACCGCAGCGTCTGAGAAAGATGATCAAGTTCAGATCTGATTTGTGGAATAGAGCTCCGGCATCCGGCCATTCGGAAGCATGGGAAGGTTATGAGGTTCATGACAAAAAAGTTGAAAAAGCTCTTACGAGGTATCAACTCTACTTAGAGAGAAAGGTTATTGATTCGAATGACAAAAACAGGTTTTATAGGTACTTCAGCTTTCATAGCGGTAATAGAAACTCTATTCCCAGCCTTATTGACGGAAACGGAAACGTTTTTTCATCTCCCGCTGGAAAGGCTGATCTTTTGGCGAACGAATTCTAAAAAATGTTCAGTGTACCTCGGGAAGTCGACACAAAGCTAGTTCTGTCTGAAGACCTCGGGCTACCCTGCCATGCTCAAATGGAGCATTCCTTGTGGTTTCATAAAGAAGGCATTCTTGAACTTTCATCGAAATGGCTCAATTCTTATTCACTCCCGCCGGACTTCATTCCTCTCACTTTCATAAAGAAAATTATTAACCTAATTTTGTATCCTCTCGAACACATTTTCAATTTGAGTTACATAAGAGCTGAAGTTCCTGGAAGATGGAAACATGCATTTATTACTCCCATTTCTAAAAAAACCTCCACTTAGCGATCCTAGGAATTACAGACCTGTAACTATAATCTCCATCTTCGCACGAACTTTTGAGAAAATAGTGAGAAAACATCTTGTTAGACATCTCGAGCAAAAGAACATAATCTCGGAGAATCAGTTCGGCTTTATGAAAGGCAGATCCGTTGAGACGGCACCCATCAGCTCTTTGAACGATTGGACGAGTAATCTGGAGAACAGTAGCTTAACAGATGTCATTTATTTTGATTTCTCAAAAGCCACTGATAGGGTCCCAACCAGGGCTGTGCGGAACTGTTCCGTTTCCGATTCCGTTTCCGTATTTCCGGTGTTTTTTGGGCTGTTCCGTTCCGCTTCCGTTTCCGAGTTTTTGGGTCCGGAAACGGAATAAATTAATGCAACACGATCTATGATAGTGGGTCTAGGCAAGGATTTTCGAAGGTTTCAAGAGACGCTGAAACTTCCATCCGACCTCTTCGTGTTCAAGGGAATATCTGAGCCTAGATGAGGTCATTCACGAAGTTTCGGGGCTGAGAGTGGACTCCTTTAAAATGATGACACGAAATGGGTGTGGCAGGAATCTGCACGCCTTCCGAGAATTTCTTCTTGAAAATAAATGTGTATCTTTTTCTCTGAGATTCAATGATTTCGTGAAACTTCTCTTCTTGATTCCACTTCTTCGCTTGTTTACCGCCACGACAGCAACAAAATCGAGATAGTTTTGGTTTTGCACTTGCAGCCTGTCCTCCAGAAAGAAGTCTCGTCGAAGACAGGTGGAGGTGACCACGGGCAGCGGCTTGGCTCGTTTGAAGCAGATCATAAGAGATTTTCCCATGTCGCCGTAGAGTTTTTTTTCAAATTCAATTGTTGGTATCCACTCCAATAGGCAAATATAGTTCGAAAAAGAGAAAGTAGTCGCTGATCATCTGAAAATTGACTTCTGATCAGCCTTGAAGGATACCTGGTGTCGCTTGGACTGCTTTCTGAGGGACAAGCTGTACATCAGAGTTGTGCGACTACAAAAGATACAATTTTGGTAAACAGCAACGACGAACCCCAAGACAGGCAGCAAACTGCAGTCGGCAAATGGCAATAACCGCACACCACTGATGGGCAGCTACAGATAACAAGTATTTTTAGAGATTGCCTATTCGGATTTCCAGAAGCGAGACTTCGAAATCGTTGAATGCCTCGTAGTAACTTTAGTTAGAATAAGTATTAGTTTACTGACTGAATTTATTGGTTATTGAATGAGAGCTGCGGGCAATGAGCAACAGCGAAGCTCGGGAATGAGAAAACCCAATTTTTTTGGTCTCTTCCGTTTCCGGATTTCCGTTTCCGGCGTGTTTTGGTCACTTTTCTTCCGTTTACGTTTCCGAAAATCTTGAAAAAGATTTCCGCACAGCCCTGGTCCCAACGCAAAAATTACTACAAAAAATGGCAGTCATTGGTGTTCATCTAGACTAATAAGTTGGGCTCGAAGTTTTCTATCCAATAGGACCCACCAGGTAAAACTTGATGGTACATACTCTCCGGCTTATTCAGCTTAAAGTGGAGTTCCTCACGGAGGCGTCCTCTCACCCATATTTTTTCCTGATTTATACTTATAAACTTCCGAACTCCATTTCACGTTTTGGTGTCAACTGTAAGATGTACGCAGATAATATCAAAATTTATAGAAAAGTAGAGAACTGGGAGGATTCTAGGGCTATCCAGGCCGCGATTGATTACATAGGTAAGTGGGCAGATACATGGGAGTTACCCTTGGCCATAGAAAAATCGAACCAACTCCGGATTGGAAAAAGTAATTCTGATATTGATTCTACGTATACGTTAAGGGGTCAGGTTATCACGTCCGTTCCTGAGGTAAGAGATCTAGCTTTTCAAATATCCAATGATTTGAGTTTCAGAACACACTACAGAGGTTTGGTTAGGAAGGCTAATTACCGTACTTATAATCTTTTCAAGGCCCTCAGAAGCAATAACAATCAGGTACTTCTACGAGCTTACAAAACCTATGTGAGACCCTTGGTTGAGTGTGGTATCGCAGTATTTAACCCTGTGAAGAAGAAGGACATTGACTCACTAGAATCCATTTCAAACAACTACACCCGCAAATTAATGATGAAATGTTCCGGACTCGCTTATTCCCAGGTGCCCAATAGTGCCGAGTGAGATAGAACTCTAGCTTCCTAGTCCTTGCAGGAGAAGGAAAAAGGCTGATGGATCATCATGATGTACAAATTACTCACTAGAAAATTGTATATAGACCCAGTGAAAATTTTCGAAGCTCCCATTTCGAGAAACAGAAGCGGGAAGCTAAGACATTATATTCCAATTGCGAGGTCACAAGCTAGGTCAAGTTTTTCACCTACCGCGGCTTGAGAAAGTTCAAACAAGTCCTAGGTGAGAATGCGATTCTATTGAGCATGTCTTTGAATGCTTTCAAGTCCTTTCTAAAAAACATATGATCTTCTTCCTGCTTATTCGGATGGTTCTTTTGCCCCATCTACTTGTTTTTACTTGTTTTTTTGAATTTATTTCATGGCTATTGCGTTTTGTTGATTACTCAGTCTAGGTTCTTGCAATTGTGTTTAATTTTTCAGTTACTAGACAACTTTTGTCGCGGATTGCGACTAGTTCCTCGTGAGGGACACCGTTGTGCCGGGCCTGCGCTCTAGCCAAGCGGCATGGGTTGTGGTCGGCTGCTAATGGGCGCCCTGCGTTGGCTCGTTGCCAGCTGCACTTAGCGGCCCCGCCCAATCCCGCCTCTGCCTCCTCGGCAGCAGGGTCAAGCAACGTTGGAATTATTCCAAGGGAGGGGGTCGCAACTTATCCCGAGCCGAGGGGGGTCGCACCGGTCTGCAGCCAACATTTCATTTCTTATTATCTTATCTTGTTTTGTGTCTCTTTCGAGATTTTGAATAAACGGCCTTTTTACACCACTTATTCCAACGGGCAAATTTTTCTGTTTCTCCCTCTACAAGAGCGGCTTCGATTTTTTTGAGCTCTTATGTCGGTCTAGTTTACCGAACTGCTGAGTTACGGCGCCTCAGGGCAATACCCAAGACACTGGAAGGTCCGGAAAAACCATTTTTTTCGCTTTTCTGATATTTCCGATTTTGACGAGCATTAAGGTCGCTAGCGGCTAAAAAACCGTTCTGATCCGGCTGAAACTGTGTGAAAAACCGTTTCAAGTGATTCTGAGTTGATTCCAATCGAAACTGGGCCGATGTGAAAAAATCATTTTTGGGCCATTTCTACTGTTTCATACAGGCTCATTATTTATGCACTGAGGTCAAAACCTCCAGAAATATTACTGACCTATTTTTGAAAAAAAATTTCAAAAATAAAGAAGACGAATAATCAAAATCATAATAATTATCGAAACAAATCGTCATATCTAAGGAAAAAGGAAGTGGGCGGGGCAAAATAGCGGAATCAGTGTGGTCATTGTGGAGGGGGGGTCGCTCCTTTCGGCATCGCTGGAGGGGGGTCGCAACCATGATCGCACTTATTCCAACGGGTTGCTTGACCCTGCTCGGCAGTCCCCACCGGCGCGGCGTATGCAGCGACCGCGCTCGCCTCCTCTGGGATGAGTCATGCTTATCCAGCGTTGGCTTGAGCGCCGGAGCTTATGCACCGCCAGCCCTTGGGGCTCCTGTCTAACCTGGTGTGAACAGTTTCCCCCGCAGCTGGTGCTCCTAATGCCACACCGCGGTGGCGAGCGCCAGGGCCAGACTTCCACGGGTTTAATACCCGCTTTATTCGCATAAGTCTGGCAGCGAGGAAACTGGTCGCCTCCAGTAGCACCTGCTAGCTGCTGTTGAGGAACCCGGCCCAGTACCGCAGCTGGGTATCAGGTACGAGACCACACCTAAGCCGTCTACTGAAGGAGGGCCGAGGGAGGGCAGAACTACCGCACGAAGCGCCAATATTCTCTTCGCTAGTATTCAATCGCCCTATATTCGCTTTCTACCTGGAGATCCGCAACGCGCCCCCTAAGTATAGGATCCAAGGTACTGTGGGATTTAATGTTATTAGGATAAATCAGTATACCCTTTATTTTCTAGTGTTTTTATTTCTCTTATTATTTGTGTTTGCGCACAGCGGTTCCCGCTTACCGCAGGCCGTGCCAATTTGACCCTTCTTAATTATTAATGCCACCACTGGCATGTAGGCCGGGTTAGGATGCGGAGGTTGCCAAGGGTGTATCCCGAGGCGACCCCTGCTTGGGTTAGGTCCGCTACTCTGGTCAGCCCATTAGGGCGGCTGGAGGCGACGACCGTAGACGGAGGAGCTGCGTGTGGGACGCCTCACGCAGCGAATCCCGAGGTCAGACGTCACCGGGAACGTGAACACCGCCGATGCGGGGCTCGGTCGTGGCCATGGCCTAACCACTTTGGCTGAGCTCCAACTTGTCGATGGACGCGGCCCTAGTGCGCCCGCAACAACTTTTTTTATTATGATGTGTATTACTCACGTGGACTAGTTCCGCGTCTTAAATAAATAAATAAATCAGTATAGGGCGTCCATAACACCTATTCGGATGCTAAAAAACTTGTTCCCTGGTTTCCCTAAATGGGATAAGCAGATTCCAAGAACTTATATGCGATTCGTTAACGTTACGTGTACTTTCCAATGTGAGTGGGTAGGAATTCACGAACTTATCCAATCAAAGAGCATGCATAGATCGAAGCGGGGAAAATGTGTGTTCTGTGCATTCCGCTGTGCGAGTATTCTCTTTTACGAACATATGTTACTCATACACGAGGTACTCGTACACAGTCAATGAAGAAGCACTGTCAGAGTGAGCCGATCTGCTTGGACCCGAAATCCCTATTGATATTGAAATATATTGATTGTATTGCGTTGATTATTCATCTTCTCGCCTGTTAGTTTTTTTCTCCAAGATACACATACAGTAGTGAGCAAAAGTATCAGAACACCCATTTCCAAACAGCTCGGTCTTTCGCATATACCTTTGCTACAATGAAACATTAACACAATGAATTTCAATGGTTTATGGAGCTTGCGTACAGCTCTGTTCTTAAAGGCAGTGTTCACGATGGATAGGACATTCGAGTTCGACTCAAAAATAGGGTTGTTTGGTCGTGAATTAACGAAAAGTGACGAAACAGCAAAAAAAGGTTCAGGGTGCAGACGAGCTTACGTGACCTGCTAGTTCCAGCAAGCAAGCGCTATTGGCGAGATGTGCGCGAATCGATCAGGCTGGACGTGGCGGAAATGTTTGGTAATCAGAAATGTCCGCGGCACTACAATCTCGTCAGAACGGGGGCGGGGCGGGCTTAGCAGGCGTTCTGGGCTAATGAAATGTTCACTTGGCGACCGTTTTCATTGATTTCTGGAACGCCTTCGCTGTTTTCTTCGACCCTATCCCTTCCAGCATCTGCCAGCGCTGTATTTCACATGAAAACTCGAAACCCAGATTTATCGTGCACACCGCCTTTAACTTGGTCTCTGAAACGATTATTCATGAGATCTGAATTTTGGAAATAAATTTCAAGGGTTTGGGTAGGGTAAGGGCAAGTTGGGGCGAGAATCTACGGGTATTTAATAGAAACAAGCTTCGAAAATACCTATTAGTAACTAAAAAAGCGAGCGGTCAAAATAAACGGCCAACAGTGCAACATGATCTGCTTTCTGTAGATTTTCTCGAAAAAAATAATATTCTCGAAGTGAATCAGTATGAAAAAAAACATGATGACAACATGATGACTGTAAATGGAACACTAAGCTCACTCAAAGTTATGATTCTTAGAGCTTCTCGTGCATGTTCAATGATACAACTTTTCATGTATAAAGTACCAAACTGCTGCCTCAAGTACCGAGCAGATTTTAGAAAACGACGTTTTTCGGTGTTTTTTGCGCGCACAAAGATTAATGGCTCGAAAGTGGTCCAATTTCGGTTTCAAAGTCATTTTCAAACATAGTATAGTGTAGGAAACGATTCCTATACTAAAGTGTTACAATGGGATATATTTGAATCCAGAAAATTATCACAAATTGCACATCACCCCTTCGAAAATTTCATCATGAACTGATCCGGCCGTCATAATAGCGAAATCTGCCTTGTTCTGACCTGTGTTCGATGGAATTCTGAGAAGGAAATGAAAATTCTATAATTTAGTGTTCATTTCGAAAGGAGCTATGGCAATGCAGCGCTGTGCGCTCAAGAGGAGCCGCAAAACGTCGCTTTTGCAAAAAAATTGCTCGGCACCGTAGGAGATGTCTGTTCTCAGAACTCGGTCAAAACCTCTTACCACAATACGATGGAAAATCTTCATGGATTTCATTTAATGGTTACTCAACGCTAAAACTTCGGGCAGTGACGGATGCCGCTCCAAGAAATCCCATATATTTCAGCAAAATGCGTGCAGTGCAGTATAAATATTCCTTCTGTAAAATTTATTGCACCAAAATCGACTTCACAAAGGTGTTAGACCTCTGATAATATGCCGATTAACATATCTCAAATTTGTAGAGTTTCGTCTAGGATGCAAAAGGATATATGTTTAAATTTAAACCCCACGGAATATGGTATTCCGATACTTCTGCCCGCGATTGTAGGTTCATAACCTAGGAAATGTAGAGCAATAAAGAAATTTAGATTATGGAGGGAGAACAACCGCAAAAAACATGTCGAAAGCAAATCAATAGATGAACGAGCGAGGCAGGCTGTCGACGGCTGGTACCAACCACGTTTAAAGGCAGTGTTTACGATAAATCTCGTTCTCGAGGTCTTGGAGTGAAACACTAAATTGGCAGGTGCTGTAGAGGATAGGGTCGGAGAAAGCAACGAAAACTGGCCAGAAATAAATACAAACGGCTTTGAAAGCTCTCCCGGTGCGCCTACCAATCCCGGTCCGCCCCCCAATCGAACGAGCTTGTGGCGCCGCACAAGTTTCGATAGCAAATTGCCAAGCAACTCTGCCGCAGTTAGCATTATCGATTCGCGCAGATTTCGCGATTAGCGCGCGCTTGCCGTAATCAGCAGGGTCCATGGTTCTCGTCTACGGCCTGAATTTAGATACCGCTATTTTGACTTATTCTGGACGTTTTTCTTCCCTGTTTCTTCACTATTAGTTACCTCACGACCAAGCAATACCATTTTTGGGTCGACCTCGAGTGCGATATTCATCGTGAACACTGCCTTTAAGACAGTCTTGCTATGATGGTGACGAAAATATACTCGGGAGTAGAATTTCGGAGAGGGCGATCACACTGTCTCGCCCTCTCCTCCTACACAGTATTTTGCGGCCCTCTGGTGCAAAGAACGAGATGGCGCTTTCCTCGCCATCATGGGGTCGACAGGACCACCCTGAAATTGCGGATATTTCTTCCCATGAGGCCGACATAATGTCGACCTCTCGTGAAATTTTTGGATTTTTGAGCGTTTTGCAGCTCTGTGAGCATTTCTACGAATCTGTGCCAAAAACTAAGGTACCAATTGAGTGGCATCTCAAGCTCATCATTATGTCGAGTTCTCGCTTGGTTTGCTACCACCCCCGGTCTCCACAGCCGTAGCATGCCCGAGCAGTTTCCGTGCTCCACGGCTAATTTAGTATGTAAACCCACGATTTTGAGGTTCCCTTCAAAGTAAAGGTACCGAGTTCAAAATGGAATAGGGGCGACCTGCACCCATTTCCAGCCTCCTGCCCAAAAATGAGCAATTTGAAGTGTACCAACAAGATCATGGACGCCGTATGAAAAAAAAAGTAGATTAGCAGAGAAAACTTGCGGTTTTTCAATTTTTTCTCAAATCCTTGGAAACCATTCGGAACCATTCTTAGGCATTAAAACAAACTTTTTGCGCTCTTTTCAATGCAATTTAGATCTTATTTCTAAGTTCACTCTGAACTGATATTTCGAAAAACAGGCCAGTTCAAAACCAAATCTAGGTTTGCACCCGCTTTTGCAGTATAATTATCTGCAAGGCTCTTCATATGAGCGTTGTGTCGCATTAGGTAAAGCGGACTTGTCACGGTGACCTTTCAGCACATCTCATGAGTTATTTCTAATCTCAACAATTATGAGAGGCTTTGCTTAAAGGCGGCATACACGCTCGTAAAAGTGATTGAGATAACTACGGAATTGGAATGGTATGGAACAGAACAGAGAACCTACGCATTTTGAAGCGTCAGAAACGACCCACAAAGCCGTTACATGAGTACGAAGTTGGCCTCGTCTCTTTATCTGCCCGCCCACTGTATTCGCGTCCTCTTCCAAAACAGGGGTTCCGGGCCATTCCCAACATCGCCGACGTTTGTGGGTGGTACAATAAGTATGTACATAAAGGCTGAGCCCAACCTCAAGGACGAAATCTGAGATTTCCAGTCAATTGTGAAGTGGACCCACCCCATATAACACCTGCCAAGTGCGAGATCTCGATTCCTCCAAATAAGCGAGATATAGGAGGAAGCCACCCTGGGGCGCCCACAACAGGAAGCCACTTTGGCACGCCCCCTTCACGATATTTCGAGATCAACAGTGGCGAAGTGAGCGACGGTTTCCGATCAATAGCCCCGTTTTTTCCCTTCACTCTCAGCCTCTCTCCTTATTGAGGTCGGCTCGCATAGCTACATCGGTTGCGAATCACGGAAGTTACAAGCCTTGGACAACTCGTCCACCATGCTGCTTCCACAGCTCAATCTTTGAGTGGCCGTAGCTCCGTTCCCAGGGGGTCTTGTACGATTCCAGAGATATTATAAGAATTAGCGTGGGACCGTTTTCAAGATAGGCAAAAAAAAAACAGAAAAACGATTTCGAGGTTGGACTGTGCCTATAAGTAAACCACACACTTCGACGACGGTGGGAATGGCTCAGCACCCCTATTCCGGAGGAGGACGCAAATACAGGGGGCGGAGATATACAGGGGTGGGGCCAACTTATTACACGTATAGCGGCATTGTGGGTCGTTTTTGACGCTTAAAAATGCGTAGGCGTTGTAATCTGAGTCATACCGTTCTATTTCCGTAGTTATCTCAACGACATTTACGAGCGTGTTTGCTTCCTTTATTCAATGTATTGCAGTTGTCGTTTGAGAATCCCAACTCAAGTTTCTCAATAAATCCTAGCCAAATGGAGGGAACTATTCCAGCACAAGGACAAATTCTGCTGGATTTCACTCGAAAGGTGACTCAAATTTGCATCTGAAAGCTGTTTTCGACGCCTGTATTAAAATATTTATAGCCAGGCAGAGGTCAAGAAGACAAACTCACGATTACCTATGGTGGAGCCTTAAATGGAAAGACGGTTGTAAAAGTGACGCCAGTAGAATAAACCTGTTTCCTTTTTTTTTCGTTGGAAAAAAGACGGCAAGCGAAAAGGTCATGAACAGAGGCCGTATGCAGCGGAGCTGTCGGTCATGGCAAAATAGACCAGTGATAAGGAGATTTTGACAGGATAAGCCCGATAAGCCTTACTTCAACCGGCTAAAAATAAGGGAGCTAGGCTATACCTCTCCCGTCGAGGAAACAATAACATGCTTCGAGTTGGTTCGAGTCCAGGGTATGCTTCGAGTACCTGTTTCGCATAATTTCAGGCCTTGATAAGGCAGCGTCCATACGTGGCGAGAGCGGGCGTTCCCAGTGATGTGCGCCTTTCGACGCTCCTCAACGCTGGATCAGCCCGTGCCCGCAAATTAACAGTGGCGAACACCCCTTACCTCGTGTTGTATCGATTGAAAATGTTTGATCGGGTGATCATTGGCTCGAGTCGGCGCAACGGCTTAAGATTTAACACTGTTTTTGACTTCCGTGGTGGGACCATGGAAGACGAGGACAGCAATTTTGCAACAGCTGCTGCTTAATGCCACCTGCTTTAGTGATGGAGCAGTAAGCTTGAAACTTGTTGCTTGCTTCGTTCTGCTGGCGTAAGCGCGCGAGAGCGAGCGAGCGAGGGCGCGCGAGAAGGAGCGCCTGTGAGCGGCTAGCGAATCGTGTACCCACGATGACCATCGATTTTGCGCAACCGCACGCTCTCGCCACGTATGGTCGGAGCCTAACGAGAATTTGCTCGAAATGATAAATAAATGCGTATCATCATACAAAACCTTGCTGGCACAGAAGTAAAATAAAATCTACTGGAAATGGCAAGGTTTCAAGAAAGCCGTTCATGGAGATTATGATGGCGTAATCTTCTTATCACTGTTATATTTTGTCATGACCGACCGCCCCACTGCTTGCTCCGCCCGGATTCATCCGAGCAAGCTAGGCGTTACGTATTGAATATTCATCTCTTTCGCATGAAAACATGGGCAAGCTTGTGATAAGCCTGCGAAGATTTGAAGGCTTCGTGCCTATAAACTGAAAAAACCGGCTGGATTCTTGATTGGTCTTGTTGTAGGACCATCTCACGTCTAGATGCGATAGAACGTAGCTAGTACTATTAAAGACTACCTTTTATGGTCCAGTGTTATTCCCACAACCGTCCCCCTACTACAGAGTAAAGGGAAGGAAGGCTGAGAGAAAGCCATGTCACTCATCATAATTTCCTAACAGATAAGCCGACGTTAAAGGCATCGTACGCGCAGAAAACCGTATATTGTTTTTTCATGTTTTTGTATAGCTTGTCCTCTCTAATGAACGAAAATGTCGAAGGCGCCCATGGAAAACCTTCATTTGTAAAGAAAAGTCAATCGGAACAGATTGTAAATACGAATTTGAATTTCGCGCCAAAAATCGTTTTTGAGGTTTTTCTGCATTTGGATTCCTTGTCACCGTCATGTCCGGCGTTTTTCTGCATGTGGAGTTCGTGCCGTAACTATTTTTCATGTTGTCTTACGGTCGCACCAACATTCTAGGAAAAACTGCTAGATGACTGGTGAGAATTGGTGGCGGATCTTCATCTTTGACGCCTTCCAACCTCATCGCCCAACGTTTTTGACGGGCCAAAGTTTACCAGTGTGGTCTACTGGGCCCAATCATGGAATTGAGCTTGAAAAATGAAAATTGATTTTCAGCGCGAACGATGCCTTTAACATGTTTCAAAAACAAGGTGGTGTAGTTCATTTCATACTCATCAATTTACTCTTTTTTAGAACTCCCTTTCATCATCTCTTCGTAAAACGTGAAGTGTTTCATGTATGCTGATGATGTGAAAATCTAAAAAGTAATTGGTAACACTGAGGGTAAGGAAGCTCTAAAGTGTGCATTAGATGAGGTTGAGCAATGGTCTATCAATAAGAGTTTACAGCTTGCTCCTGAAGAAACGCATGTTCTCTCTGTCGGGTTTGGTTCAGTGGAAGCTTCATATACATAACTTGGATGAAGTTTCCTTGGACTGTGTTGAACAAACACGGGATTTGGGCTTTATTATTACCGACAAACAAAGTTTTCGCACGCATTACAGATCTATAATCCCCGAGGCAATGCATAGGACTTACAACCTTTTGAAGACACTTAGGACCAAAAATCCGCAAATTCTTATCAGAGCAGCAGAAAACTGTTTCGAAGATTAGCTGAGTGGGCAAGGCCGGCCTCCTTGGGTTCGTCAGCAGAGTATATTATTACACTAGGCAATGGATTGGACAGATTTTTGCCTGACAAAAATTTGCGTATGTTTTCGACAACTATTTCTCAAATCTAGAGTCTCTTTCGAGGAAAAAACCCCACCGATGATCGCAGGTCAAAGCGTGGCGGTGATAGAGATGGGTCGGTGTTGATGACAACAACTAGACCCAAAGAGGCCGGCCTTGTCCACTCGACTAATCTTCAAAACCGTTTTCTGCTCTGGGAAGGATTTTGAACCCGTTTTCTCAACACTGTTATGCTTCTGCCCCTACTTCCATTGCTTTCCAAAAAAAAAACTCAGGGACGAGGTTTATCGTGAACAGTGCCTTTAACTCAGGCAAACCATCGCTCGGAGCGGGACCGGAGGACAACTCGAGCGACGCTGTCTCTCCGCTCCGAGCGAAAATTAGCCATCTACTCGGGTCACAACAGCCGCTCTCCCGGAGACCGCAGGCCCGCTCGGAGCAATATTCAGTCGCACTTGGCACTGCGGTCGCTGTCCGGGCAATTTTCGAAATTTCCCACTAGTTTTTCTTTATATCCGCCTCTTCTCGAGAGGTGCGTGAATGTCGCGGTCCACGGCAGAAAAATCCCAGCCTCGGTCCGCAACAAGGGCGTAGCCTTTGCCGAGGTCTGCGGTGAGGAACCACCCTCCCTGCGGACCGCAGCGAAAACCGCCCCAACCCCCAGCCGTGGGATCCCCTATCCCCCAGCGGTCAAAAATATGCTGGCCTCCGAAGAGGGCTTCCATTCACCTTCCAGGGTCGGCATCAGAATGCCGAATGAGGACCCGAGTGAGATGAGGCACCTTTTATACCGTCTGTGCATGTGATAAACACATTAGGACGTGTTCATTCTCTTTACCATGTTTTTTATGTCTGCCACTGCACCATGCACTCTTCAATGGTCCCTCGGATGATGGGTAACGGACTTAAGCTCGGGGAAATCGCACCGGCTGTATTCAGGGAAGCGAAAGAAGACAGAAATTTGCCAGGTGAGATGATATTCCTGCCTGAATAGTCACAGAAAGCGAAAATACAAGGAAAAAACGGAAACCGATTGTGCAAGAGACGGCTCGGCTTGGCCTGCAAACACTTCATGACATCCTGCTCACTCCTTTGGGATCCTGCACATTTTTTACGGCATCTGACGCACTCCCTCTCGGGTCCCGCATACGTTTTACGGCGTCTAACGTATTCCCATTTGGGTCCCGCACATTTTTTATGGCGTCTGACTCACTTTCTCTTGGCTCCAGCCCACCTTATCCGGCGTCCGGCGCACCGCCAATAGGGCCCCGTATACTTTGTCCGGCGTCCGGCGCACTGTCAGTGGGGTTCCGCACACTTTATCCGGCGTCCGGCGCACTCCCACTGGGGTGCCATACACTTTATCCGGCGTCCGGCGCACCGCCACTTGGGTCCCGTATACTTTGTCCGGCGTCCGGCGCACTGCCACTGGGGTCCCGCACACTTTATCTGGCGTCCGGCCCAATGCCACTGAGGTCCCACAGTTTATCACTCAGAGAACAATCGACTCTGAGCCTATTGTGGTGAGCGCGAAGCGCTCACCAGATTTGGCTTTGATCCGCCACCCCCTGATCTCAGTATAAGGGTCCAGAGTAAACGTAGGAAGACCGTTCTTTTTGCATTTCATATAATTCAGAAAGGTGAATAACTGTTTAAAAAATGGTCCGGAATGGTTACCTGAGATTCGAGAAAAATTGTCAAAACCACGTGATTTTGGTCAAAAAAGGGTTCATCTCCTTTTTTTATTCAGTTGGCGTACACGATCTTGTTGGAACACTTATCGCTGAGCTAGAAAGCTCATTTTTGGCCAGAAAGTTGGTTATGATTGCCGCTAGGTCCTGAGAAAAATTGAAGTTGGTAGCTCAATTTTTGCGGGACGTCAAAATTGAGGGTCAAGTGAGACAAAAACAGGTAAACATGTTGTTATAAACCATCCGACGTTTACTCATTGGTAAAAATGAACTAATGAAATAAACACCGTTACTGATAGGCTTTTTCTCGGAATTGAACGCTGTCTGAGACGGGGCAACGCTTCAATCAATACGGCGGGATCTCGGAAGTACTTATTGGAACGCCACACGGTGTGACTCAGAAGTGCGTCACAGAACGCCGTAGATAGTGTGCGAGACCCCAGTAGGAGTGCGCAAGACGCCGTAGAACGTGGGTGGGACGCAAGTGAGAGTGCGCGGGACGCCGTAGAAACTGTGCGGTGACCAAGCGGAAGTGCACAAGATGCCGTGGAACATGTGTGGGACCCAAGTGGGAGTGCGCCGGACGCCGTAAAAAGTGTCGGGACCCAAATACAAGCACGCCCACGCCGATCATTTTTTCCGCAGGGCTACCGTAACCGTTCTTGAACAACACATGATAACGAACAATAACAAACGCTCATAACATGCGGGGTATAAAAGGGCGGAGTAGCGGCATGCATTCATTCACACACCGCTCTCTTCGAGAAGCCACTGGAAAGTGGCTGAGGAGGTCGAAACTGCGCAAACATGATTGTTGGCTATTACGATGTATATCTCATATGCAAGTTGACACTTGAAAATTTTTCAAAGGAGGGTTACGATAGCCCTGCGGAAAAAATGAGCGCGCTTGTGACCCAAATGGATGTGCGCAGAACGCGTAGAAAGTGTGCAGGACATGAGTGGGAGTGTGCAGGATGTCATAGAAAGTTGGTAGGACACCAGTGGGAGTGTGCAGGACATTAGTGGTAATGTGCAGGACGTCATAGAAAGTGTGCAAGACATCAGTGGGAGTATGCAGGCCATCAGTTGGAGTGCGCAGGACGTCATAGAAGGGGGGGGGGCAGGGCATCCGTGGGTTTACTTTGAATTAACACGTGTGCAGTAAAGGGAGCTTCGGGGTCGGACCTGCTCCGCGCGCGGTCGCGCTGCGTATATGCGCTGAACACGGCTCGGCAGCAATCCCTCGGCACAAAGGCTTTCGGCAGTGGACCAATCGTCAGGAGTGTCAACATATGAGATGATTTCGTATACGAAATTGAGCAGAGTATTATTTTGAGAGCAATCTACTCAAAACCCGTCAATAGCCACCAGAGCGCCGATTATTTATTAAATTTTATAATTTGGATGCTTTCAAACGAGTAAAAACGAGTCACACATGAATATAACCTGAACGTTGAGCTGTTTAATACATGCAATCTCATGAACATGGTAGAAAAACCGAATGTGAATGAAAAAAATGACCACAACCGTCCCAAGGCGTCACCGGAAGAACATGCAATGGTAGAGCATGCTGCACAAAGGCCTAAGTGGGCGGTGCAGCCTGCGCTGCACAAATCACTTAGGAGAAATCCCCTGCGTGGAGGCTAAATCTATGGTGTATCGGGTATTTCGGGGTGGAAATCAGTTAGAACCCTATGTGGACGGTGCAGCCCGCGGCTGCACCGTCGCTCAGGAGAAATCCTGCGTGGAGACTAAATCTATGGTGTATCGGGTATTTCGGGGTGGAAATCAGTTAGAACCCTATGTGGACGGTGCAGCCCGCGGCTGCACCGTCGCTCAGGAGAAATCCCCTGCGTGGAGACTAAATCTATGGTGTATCGGGTATTTCGGGGGTGGAAATCAGTTAGAACCCTATGTGGACGGTGCAGCCTGCGGCTGCACCGTCGCTCAGGGGAGGAAATCCCCTGCGTGGAGACTAAATCTATGGTGTATCGGGTATTTCGGGGGTGGAAATCAGTTAGAACCCTATGTGGACGGGGCAGCGTGCGGCTGCACCGTCGCTCAGGGGAGGAAATCCTCGCGTGGAGACTAAATCTATGGTGTATCGGGTATTTCGGGGCTGGAAATCAGTTAGAACCCTATGTGGACGGTGCAGCCTGCGGCACCTGCGTCGCTCAGGAGGAAATCCCCTGCGTGGAGACTAAATCTATGGTGTATCGGGTATTTCGGGGTGGAAATCAGTTAGAACCTATGTGGACGGTGCAGCCTGCGGCTGCACCGTCGCTCAGGGGAGGAAATCCCCTGCGTGGAGACTAAATCTATGGTGTATCAGGGTATTTCGGGGTGGAAATCAGTTAGAACCCTATGTGGACGGTGCAGCCTGCGGCACCACACCGTCGCTCAGAGAGGAAATCCCTGCGTGGAGACTAAATCTATGGTGTATCGGGTATTTCCGGGGGTGAAATCAGTTAGAACCCTATGTGGGACGGTGCAGCCTGCGGCTGCACCGTCGCTCAGGGGAGGAAATCCCCTGCGTGGAGACTAAATTTATGGTGTATCGGGTATTTCGGGGGTGGAAATCAGTTAGAACCCTATGTGGACGGTGCCGTCGCTCAGGGGAGGAAATCCCCTGCGTGGAGACTAAATCTATGGTGTATCGGGTATTTCGGGGGTGGAAATCAGTTAGAACCCTATGTGGACGGTGCAGCCCGCGGCTGCACCGTCGCTCAGGGGAGGAAATCCCCTGCGTGGAGACTAAATCTATGGTGTATCGGGTATTTCGGGGGTGGAAATCAGTTAGAACCCTATGTGGACGGTGCAGCCCGCGGCTGCACCGTCGCTCAGAGGAAATCCCCTGCGTGGAGACTAAATCTATGGTGTATCGGGTATTTCGGGGTGGAAATCAGTTAGAACCCTATGTGGACGGTGCAGCCTGCGGCTTCACAAATCGCTCAGGAGAAATCCCCTGCGTGGAGGCTAAGTCTATCGTGTATCGGGTATTTCGGGAGTGGAAATCAGTTAGAACCCTATGTGGACGATGCAGCCTGCGGCTGCACCGTCGCTCAGGGGAGGAAGTCCCCTGCGTGGAGGCTAAATCTATCGTGTATCGGGTATTTCGGGGGTGGAAATCAGTTAGAACCCTATGTGGACGGTGCCGTCGCTCAGGGGAGGAAATCCCCTGCGTGGAGGCAGAATCTATCGTGTATTGGGTATTTCGGGGGTGAAAATCAGTTTGAACCCTATGTGGACGATGCAGCCTGCCGCTGCCCCGTCGCCCAGCGTAGGAAATCCCCTGCGTGGAGACTAAATCTATGGTGTATCGGGTATTTCGGGGTGGAAATCAGTTAGAACCCTATGTGGACGGTGCAGCCCGCGGCTGCACCGTCGCTCAGGGAGGAAATCTCCTGCGTGGAGACTAAATCTATGGTGTATCGGGTATTTCGGGGTGGAAATCAGTTAGAACCCTATGTGGACGGTGCAGCCTGCGGCTACACCGTCGCTCAGGGGAGGAAATCCCGTGCGTGGAGAGTAAATCTATGGTGTATCGGGTATTTCGGGGGTGGAAATCAGTTAGAACCCTATGTGGACGGTGCAGCCTGCGGCTGCACCGTCGCTCAGGGGAGGAAATCCCCTGCGTGGAGACTAAATCTATGGTGTATCGGGTATTTCGGGGGTGGAAATCAGTTAGAACCCTATGTGGACGGTGCAGCCTGCGGCTGCACCGTCGCTCAGGGGAGGAAATCCCCTGCGTGGAGACTAAATCTACGGTATATCAGGTATTTCGGGGTGGAAATCAGTTAGAACCCTATGTGGACGGTGCAGCCTGCGGCTGCACCGTCGCTCAGGGAGAAATTCCCTGCGTGGAGCCTAAATCTATGGTGTATCGGGTATTTCGGGGGTGGAAATCAGTTAGAACCCTATGTGGACGGTGCAGCCTGCGGCTACACCGTCGCTCAGGGGAGGAAATCCCCTGCGTGGAGGCTAAATCTATCGTGTATCGGGTATTTCGGGGGTGGAAATCAGTTAGAACCCTATGTGGACGGTGCAGCCTGCGGCTGCACCGTCGCTCAGGGGAGGAAATCCCCTGCGTGGAGGCTAAATCTATCGTGTATCGGGTATTTCGGGGGTGGAAATCAGTTAGAACCCTATGTGGACGGTGCCGTCGCTCAGGGGAGGAAATCCCCTGCGTGGAGGCAGAATCTATCGTGTATCGGGTATTTCGGGGGTGGAAATCAGTTAGAACCCTATGTGGACGATGCAGCCTGCGGCTGCACCGTCGCTCAGGGGAGGAAATCCCCTGCGTGGAGGCTAAATCTATCGTGTATCGGGTATTTCGGGGGTGGAAATCAGTTAGAACCCTATGTGGACGGTGCAGTCTGCGGCTGCACCGTCGCTCAGGAAGAAATCCCTGTGTGGAGACTAAATCTATGGTGTATCAGGGTATTTCGGGGTGGAAATCAGTTAGAACCCTATGTGGACGGTGCAGCCCGCGGCTGCACCGTCGCTCAGGGAGGAAATCTCCTGCGTGGAGACTAAATCTATGGTGTATCGGGTATTTCGGGGTGGAAATCAGTTAGAACCCTATGTGGACGGTGCAGCCTGCGGCTGCACCGTCGCTCAGGGGAGAAATCCCCTGCGTGGAGACTAAATCTATGGTGTATCGGGTATTTCGGGGTGGAAATCAGTTAGAACCCTATGTGGACGGTGCAGCCTGCGGCTGCACACCGTCGCTCAGAGAGAGATCCCCTGCGTGGAGACTAAATCTATGGTGTATCGCGGGTATTTCGGGGTGAAATCAGTTAGAACCCTATGTGGACGGTGCAGCCTGCGGCTGCACCGTCGCTCAGGGAGGAAATCCCCTGCGTGGAGACTAAATCTATGGTGTATCGGGTATTTCGGGGTGGAAATCAGTTAGAACCCTATGTGGACAGTGCAGCCTGCGGCTGCACCGTCGCTCAGGAGGAAATCCCTGCGTGGAGACTAAATCTATGGTGTATCGGGTATTTCGGGGATGGAAATCAGTTAGAACTCTATGTGGACGGTGCAGCCTGCGGCTGCACCGTCGCTCAGGAGGAAATCCCCTGCGTGGAGACTAAATCTATAGTGTATCGGGTATTTCGGGGTGAAATCAGGTTAGAACCCTATGTGGACGGTGCAGCGCGCGGCTGCAAACGTCGCTCAGGGAGGAAATCTCCTGCGTGGAGACTAAATCTATGGTGTATCGGGTATTTCGGGGTGGAAATCAGTTAGAACCCTATGTGGACGGTGCAGCCCGCGGCTGCACCGTCGCTCAGAGAGGAAATCTCCTGCGTGGAGACTAAATCTATGGTGTATCGGGTATTTCGGGGTGGAAATCAGTTAGAACCCTATGTGGACGGTGCAGCCTGCGGCTGCACCGTCGCTCAGGGGAGAAATCCTGCGTGGAGACTAAATCTATGGTGTATCGGGTATTTCGGGGGTGAAATCAGTTAGAACCCTATGTGGACGGTGCAGCCTGCGGCTACACCGTCGCTCAGAGAGGAAATCCCCTGCGTGGAGACTAAATCTATGGTGTATCGGGTATTTCGGGGTGGAAATCAGTTAGAACCCTATGTGGACGGTGCAGCCTGCCTGGCTTTCTCGTCGCTCCAGGAGAGATCCCCTGCGTGGAGACTAAATCTATGGTGTATCGGGTATTTCGGGGTGGAAATCAGTTAGAACCCTATGTGGACGGTGCAGCCTGCGGCTGCACCGTCGCTCAGGAGGAAATCCCCTGCGTGGAGACTAAATCTATGGTGTATCGGGTATTTCGGGGGTGGAAATCAGTTAGAACCCTATGTGGACGGTGCAGCCTGCGGCTGCACCGTCGCTCAGGGAGAAATCCCCTGCGTGGAGACTAAATCTATGGTGTATCGGGTATTTCGGGGATGGAAATCACTTAGAACTCTATGTGGACGGTGCAGCCTGCGGCTGCTCGTCGCTCAGGAGAAATCCCCTGCGTGGAGACTAAATCTATGGTGTATCGGGTATTTCGGGGTGGAAATCAGTTAGAACCCTATGTGGACGGTGCAGCCCGCGGCTGCACCGTCGCTCAGGAAGGAAATCTCCTGCGTGGAGACTAAATCTATGGTGTATCGGGTATTTCGGGGGTGGAAATCAGTTAGAACCCTATGTGGACGGTGCAGCCCGCGGCTGCACCGTCGCTCAGGGGAGGAAATCTCCTGCGTGGAGACTAAATCTATGGTGTATCGGGTATTTCGGGGGTGGAAATCAGTTAGAACCCTATGTGGACGGTGCAGCCTGCGGCTGCACCGTCGCTCAGGGGAGGAAATCCCCTGCGTGGAGACTAAATCTATGGTGTATCGGGTATTTCGGGGGTGGAAATCAGTTAGAACCCTATGTGGACGGTGCAGCCTGCGGGTACTCGTCGCTCAGGGAGGAAATCCCCTGCGTGGAGACTAAATCTATGGTGTATCGGGTATTTCGGGGGTGGAAATCAGTTAGAACCCTATGTGGACGGTGCAGCCTGCGGCTGCACTCAAATCGCTCAGGAGAAATCCCCTGCGTGGAGACTAAATCTATGGTGTATCGGGTATTTCGGGGTGGAAATCAGTTAGAACCCTATGTGGACGGTGCAGCCTGCGGCTGCACCGTCGCTCAGGAGAAATCCCCTGCGTGGAGACTAAATCTATGGTGTATCGGGTATTTCGGGGTGGAAATCAGTTAGAACCCTATGTGGACGGTGCAGCCTGCGGCTACACCGTCGCTCAGGGAGGAAATCCCTGCGTGGAGACTAAATCTATGGTGTATCGGGTATTTCGGGGGTGGAAATCAGTTAGAACCCTATGTGGACGGTGCAGCCTGCGGCTACACCGTCGCTCAGGGAAAATCCCCTGCGTGGAGACTAAATCTATGGTGTATCGGGTATTTCGGGGTGGAAATCAGTTAGAACCCTATGTGGACGGTGCAGCCCGCGGCTGCACACCGTCGCTCAGGGGAGGAAATCTCCTGCGTGGAGACTAAATCTATGGTGTATCGGGTATTTCGGGGTGGAAATCAGTTACTAGAACCCTATGTGGACGGTGCAGCCTGCGGCTACACCGTCGCTCAGGGAGAAATCCCTGCGTGGAGACTAAATCTATGGTGTATCGAATTTATTTCGGGGTGGAAATCAGTTAGAACCCTATGTGGACGGTGCAGCCTGCGGCTGCACCGTCGCTCAGGAAAATCCCCTGCGTGGAGACTAAATCTATGGTGTATCGGGTATTTCGGGGTGGAAATCAGTTAGAACCCTATGTGGACGGTGCAGCCTGCGGGCTGCACCGTCGCTCAGGGGAGGAAATCCCCTGCGTGGAGACTAAATCTACGGTGTATCGGGTATTTCGGGGTGGAAATCAGTTAGAACCCTATGTGGACGGTGCAGCCCGCGGCTGCACCGTCGCTCGAGGAGGAAATCTCCTGCGTGGAGACTAAATCTATGGTGTATCGGGTATTTCGGGGTGGAAATCAGTTAGAACCCTATGTGGACGGTGCAGCCTGCGGCTACACCGTCGCTCAGGGGAGGAAATCCCCTGCGTGGAGACTAAATCTATGGTGTATCGGGTATTTCGGGGGTGGAAATCAGTTAGAACCCTATGTGGACGGTGCAGCCTGCGGCTGCACCGTCGCTCAGGGGAGGAAATCCCCTGCGTGGAGACTAAATCTATGGTGTATCGGGTATTTCGGGGTGGAAATCAGTTAGAACCCTATGTGGACGGTGCAGCCTGCGGCTGCACCGTCGCTCAGGGAGGAAATCCCCTGCGTGGAGACTAAATCTATGGTGTATCGGGTTATTTCGGGGTGGAAATCAGTTAGAACCCTATGTGGACGGTGCAGCCTGCGGCTGCACCGTCACTCAGGGGAGGAAATCCCCTGCGTGGAGGCTAAATCTATCGTGCTTCGGATATTTCGGGGTGGAAATCAGTTAGAACCCTATGTGGACGATGCAGCCTGCGGCTGTACCGTCGCTCAGGGGAGGAACTCCCCTGCGTGGAGGCTAAATCTATCGTGTTTCATTTTCATGTCTGAAACGTGAGTGGCTGTCACCAACTAGCTTTGCACCCAGAGGAATCGCAGGAAAGATGCCACCAATACCTGAATCATCCGCGGCCCAAAATAGCGGAGAAAATAGAAAAAATGGCGTAACATTGGCGCGTTACGCCGTGAATGAACACAACACGAGCAGCTTAACGAACATGCCATTTTAAACATTAATGTTAATCCCCCTTTGTAATTTTTTGTTTTGTTTGTTTGTAATTGTTTCAATGTAACTAGTTGTATTACCATTAGCACTTGTTGATTCCTCATTCGTTTCGCGAATGAGAGATGCGATGGGGCTGAAATGATCGTGATTAGCTGAGCCGCGCCGCGACCGCGCGCGGAGCAGGTCCGACCCCCGAAGCTCCATACCGGTATTCGAATTAACACCACCACGCATAAATCATGTTAGAAAGGAAACCTTCGAAACCTTCAGGAAAAACAAATGAAATTCCTGAAAGTTCAGGTTCCTGGCAAAAGTAAAGATTTGGCATGGCCATTTGGCGTAGAATAGTTTGATTTTTTGGAAATATAGTGAAATAGTTGAGGGTATGATTTGGCAGTCGAGTTTGAACCAACTATTGATAAGAGTTGTGCAAAACGAGAGATCGCGTTGTATGAGCTTATCCGTAGGACATATCGAAGCAAAATCGCGCGTGATAAGGCAAGCAGTAAAAGCTCGTTCGGGAGCTGGAATGTCGCGGTCTTGACGTATTAAGTGAAGTAGAATCAACTGTTTGTTCCATATCACGCGTGATTTAGCTTTGATATGTTCTACGGATAAGCTCATACAATAAGATCTCTCGTTTTACACAACTCTTATCAATAGTTGGTTCAAACTCGACTGCCAAATCATACCCTCAACTACTTCACTATATTTCCCAATAATCAAACTACTCTACGCCAAATCGTTCTCAGGATTATTTCAAAACTTTTTTCATCTTTACCTTCCCTTTTAATTGAGTATATTTCTAATTTTTTTCCCAAAAAATGGCCATGCCAAATCTTTGCTTTTGCCAGGAACCTAAACTTTCAGGAATCTATCTCTGAAGTTGGTACCGCTGTCGTCCCGAGAGCGATCGGACAACGGCCGAGGGGCGAACTGGCACCGGACAGGGACCGCGGGGCCAGTTCGCCCTCGGCCGTTGTCCGGGCGATGACGTCATAATTGGGAGGAGCCGGTGTCGCTCCGAGTGAGGGTTTGTGTGAGAAGTTGAACCTTTGGTTGAACACGGTACCACGGTGTTTAATTCCTATAAAAAAGGACAATTGATCTTTTAAAATTTCGCAAAATAATTTTACGAGAAAACCTGCTTTACGTTGCTTTACGTTGCAGTGGTGTAGTTTAGCGAAAACAAGGGGTTCCGCAAGGCGGGGTCCTCTCACCTGATTGTCCAATATTTTTGTAGCTGAGTTACCCACTATTCTCTCACGGAGAGGCGTAGTCTGCCAGGAGTACGCTAACGATCTGATATTTTATCATCAAAGTGATACCGTTTCAGATTGCAACAAAGTTCAAGATGGGATAGCAGCCGTAATGCAGTGGTCAGAGGACTGGCAGCTGCCTTTGGCTCCCCATAAAAATATGCGTTTGCGGCTGGGCAGCTCAAAGGTTGAGGCCAGTTCCGTTATGCAGAATAGCCTTATCAATCGTGTGGGATCAGTTAAAGATTCAGGACTCCTATACAACCAGAAATTGGATTTCTCCAATCACATTTCGGATATCCATAGGAAACCAAACCTCCGTACCTTTCATTTATTCAAGGCGCTATCCACTACAAGTGTCGCCACGCTATTGAAGGCGTACATAACTTATGTAAGACCGATCGTGGTGTGCGGAACAATAGTCTTTAATCAATGCAAAAGAAAGCATATTATATATCACTGCTCAATATCAATTACAATTGCTTCTGCCTGATTGCTCCTGCCTTATCTCTTGTTTGACTTCTTATCGCTCGCGGCCAAATCAACGCGTGCGAAAGGCCAGAGGCTTTATTCCGATGCTCTTCGACCGCTTTTCGGCTTAGTGTAGCCGAACCTGTATCCACTATCAATGTTTTCATAGTGATACTGATACGAGTCTTGCTTTCGGAATAAACATCTGGATGTCTCAGTTGCCGTCTAAGAGCTCACAGCGAACGGTTCGCTGTTCTCACTTGGTGAGCTGCCCTCCCCCTTCTGGCTCTACAGCGCTGGGAAGAAGCGCGGCCAGCCGAAGAATCTCCCCCCCCCCAAAGAGTTGACTGCAGGGCTTTGCCCGCGGTCCTCCTCCGTTCCCTGTTGAGCGCGCTTGGGCGCGCTCCGGGTTCGGGTTTCTTTGAGGATAGAGTTGAGGCTGAGCGCTGCTCGCACTCCTCCACCATCTAATCATGAGATTTGAGTAGAGCGCGACAACAGTACGCGCTTCTCAAATAGGTGATCCAAATGCATTAGAGTTGCAAGCAAACCTCAGCTGAAAGATAGCAGCTGATTCCCATGCTCGCACGTACTTTATCGGGTAGTGCTTTTGCATTTTTTTCACCATTTTGTTTCTATCCCAAGCGAAAGAATCTTAGACTTTCATTAGCTATCACAAGACTAACATGACATGTAGACTCAATATATGTCAGCGTCGAGTCAGGAAACTTTTGAGAACGATTCGCTAGATGGATATAGCATTCACAATAGAATGTCTTTTGAGGTTGACGTAATCAGAACATAACTGATTGAACCGATAAACCTCATGCAATAGCGCGGTCGTCGGGAGGGCGACTGTTGAGGTTTTCAAAGTACCATTGATCGTTATCTTCATTACGCTTCGCTCCACCGCTGTATTCTGTCGAAGGACGGAAGAGTTCGGCTCTCACAACGACCGTTCAGCGGTTGAGAGTGAATGATAGTGAGGGGCTCAACACAATCAAAGTTTTGGAAACCAACTATAGGGTTTTTTCTCTGTTCCTTCATTTTCCATTGCTAAGAGAGTGAGCATTGAGAAAAGGAAGTTCACACACTTGTCACGCTGACAATCTTTCCCCACACTTTGAATCCTGCATCAGGAGAGGTGGGAGAATCTGAGCCAGTGAAGCACTCCGAGAACTGTCTCTGGTAGCTCGGTCTAACAGTAGTCAATGTACTCTAGCAGGGCTCGATAGTATTCTTGACAGAAGAGTAGATCCTAATTATACTCTACCCGGATTCTGAAACTGTTAGGAATCGTTGTGCACGACATCAGCGTTAGTCGCCGAGAGCATTTCTTTGGCGGCCGCGGTCTGCAAATAAATCATGCAATGAATTTCTCGGAGTTTTCATTAGCATCCATTTTCCAACGACGATACCGAGAAGAAAAATGTTATTTTCTCCCACAAAAGCCAAGTCTCAACTCGGTTGAGAATAATTAATGCCAAAGCAAGTGCTCCTTCGAGAAGGACATTCTGAAATGAAGGTGCACCAAAAACTCAAATCAAAATTTAGAGAGAATTTGGTCATCCCTCTGCGGTCCTTTCTTTGGTCATTGGGGTCACTACTATTTGCGAGAGCATGCGATTATGCCGAATCGATATTCATTGTTAGCCGCTCACACGCGTTCGCTCTCTGACGCCAGCTCCAAGATGGAATCAGCAGATTTCAAGCTTACAGCTCCCCATTTCTGAAGCAGGAGGCATTAAACCTGTTGAGAAAATGCTGCCCTTGTTTCCCATAATACTACCACGGAAGTTGAAAACCGTGGGAAATGACCAGCCGTTACACCGTTTCGAGCGAGTGATCATCCGGTCAGACGTTGACAGTGCAATTTACACCAGGTAGGAGGTGTGTGCCCGTGTTGATTTGCGGGTGCAAGCTTCTCCAGCGTTGAGGAACGTTGAGAACACGCCAGCGGAAACGCGCGCTCTCACGACATAGTAAGGTCACTGCCTGAAGTCGATACTTAGTGTTGTCAATCACTTTTTCTCTGCGACATGCGGTCTGTACTAGCAAGAAATGACTCATCTTCATCTGTTGATGACTCAGGTTCATCTGATGACAGATGATAACAGCAACAGATTTCGAATAGGAATCGTTTCCGGTTTTAGAACTGCTCTAATGAGAGGGCATCCCTAAGGGTTCAGCAGCAGAGAAACCCACTTCCGTACCTCGCCATGAAATCAACATCATGTGAATCAAAAAAATGGTTCGCGGAAGAGGCTTGGTTGTAAGAAGTTTGTGGCTCAGTCAATACCACCAAAAACGATGTTTAGACGTTAGATTGGTTGAAAACTCCGAACAGTTGTACGAAGATTTTCTCGTTGTGTCTTCAGTGATTGGCTGAATAGCTTCGAGGCTAGGCCATTTCGACGTCTACACCCGCATTGTGTCTTTGGTAGCGAGCTACTCGACATAGCCATGGATCGTTTCCATAAATTGAGATTCTCAATAATAAAAGAGGAATCGCAATTACTACCAACTCAAACAGTTGGGATCGGGCTCGTGAAATATGAGAAAGACATGAAGTGACTGGTCTTTCACAATTGTGTGAATGTGCGTGAGACAAGTAGCCGGGCCTATCGACCGAGTGGGACTTGTCACCAGTGCTAGTTATCTAGCTATGTTGTCTCCTCGTAATCCACCGAGTTGAATGCGTAATTTCCACTCAATTAGCCATGAAGGCTACGACAGTTATCTGTTTTGAACCCGTGACTTTTCGTAGTCACACTGATTTTTCGTGGTTCACAACAGAGTTCATAAAGCATACGTCACAAGTTTTTTGAACCATTGTCATGCTTTCTGATGCCCCAAAACGGAGAATGATGATCAGTGACAGATACTGAAAAAAGCTGCTGTTCGTCAGTATTTTGAGAAGTGATCTCTACTAAAACACGCAAAGTGCTGATGGCGTATTTTTCTGTGATATAGGAATTGCCAGGTTCCTTCTGTGCATAGCTGTAAGAGAAGAGATCGACAATACGCCTGCAATGTGGTGCATTAACAAATTTGGCGGTACTGGAAGTAGCAGTTTGAATCGGAAACCTAGGAAACTAGGAAATAGGAAACTAGGAAACAATTTCGCTGCGGCTCGCTTCTCTGCTGGTCTCCTTATCAGGCAATCGCCCGGGGTGCGTACCAGTTTAAAGAGGTTCTTGAAAAACAGAACCCGCCCCGGAATGGTCCTCCAGTGGCGTGCCTGATAGGTAGTAGCACGTTAAGGCAGTAAAATAAGCCTGCCGTAATGGTGAAGTCTACAAAGCCCAACAAGTGAGAAACTTTGCCACTCCTGACTTAAGCCGCTTTTGAACAATTGTTGCACCGAGTGGGAAGTTGCTAGTTGATTTTTAGCTGTTTTCTTTTTTTTTCTTTAGCTGCCGATAGTTTAATCGATGCATTGCTAATTCAGTACTCAATGCAGTTATTGGCAATAAACATGAATGAATGAATTCTCCGGGCTCAGGAGCGTGGATTCCGCAGGTCGCTACGAATTAGGAGTGGAGAACTCCGCATCGGACCTTTTCTAAAAGTTACACGACTTTTCCGATTGTTATCTAGACCATATCATGGTTACGACCTTTGGGAGAATCCTTTAATAGGATTATTTATCACACGTTCCCATGTGGAGTGTCAAGACTGCGATCGTTTCCTTCCAGATCTACACTGCAGGGGCTGCGTAACAAGCAGCCTTAATCGGGGACCTTCGTTTCTGCTCACGCGCCGTAAAACGTGGCGGCGCCCACCAGAAAGTAGGCTCGAAGAGAGTTATATAATCTCGTAGTAGTTAGTCCCCGAAGGTCATCCAATCCTGGTGACTTGTGGTAGATTGTCACGAGAGCGACGTCGCTGATTCTACCTCCGAGTCCTCGTCTTCTTGTCAGTCTGTAGGAGAATCCCACACTGTATAAACCGACCTCTCACCGAATGCTGGCCTAATAACGGTGAGTACTGAAGCAGCAGAGTTTCGCCTGCCGCTATTTCCGCTACAATGTCGAACTGCTCAACCGCCACTATAAAATAATACAGTTCAGCTCTAAAAGGTTGGACTTATTTAGGTGGGTCGGAAGGGATTGACAGGTTTCACCTGGAGCTAAAGGCATAGTTGATTTCCTCTGGCAGGAATTTCTGTTGGAAGACCTGGGTTATTCCGCAATAAATGCGCACAGACAGGCTGTTTCCAAGTATGTAGACAGTCTGGTAGGAAGCAGGACAGACGCTGTAAAGATTCCTATAACCTTTCTCAAGGGGGAATCTTTTAGCTGTGGCTCTCTAGTGCAAAGCAGTTTATTCAAGGGGTGAGTCGTACCTCCGATGCCCAGGAATCTCACTTGGAAAATTACAGTCTTGCTCGCTCTGGTTTCGCCTAAAAGGGTTTCAAATCAGGCGGCTATTCGTTGAAAATTTGTTCATATTTCTCTCTGCCGCTGGGTGTTGAAGCTGGATTATGTGTACTGAGCCAGTCAGGTGGGTGCTCCACTCACACTGCAGATAAAAATCAGCTTTCACACAAAGACCCTCACTTATGTATGTCCAGTGACAACAACTAAGTTCTAGTTTATTTACGCAGAACAATGATGTTGAGGACAGGCGAGGACCACATGCTGCTTTCGTACCATAGCTTTCACACAAGTGCTGCTTCTACTTCTGTGACCAAGTAGCTTAGTATGGTACAAAGAAAGCAGGCGTTGACAGCATTTATGAGGCTCGCTCATTGAGGGCATTCTCAATGACCGCACCCAAAATCAATGGATTATTATCTAAACTGATAAATGGTGCGTCAAATCGAGCCACAGACGGTCTACCTTCCGTAGATTCCATAAATGAGGTGAGAAACTCAATTGGAGTGGTCATATTGTCAAACGCATAGGTTGAAGAAGCAATTGTAATTGATATTGAGCAGTGATATATAATGTTATATTTTGCTAGACAACGAAGTTGTCGACGTAAAATATTTATTATATGAACTGCGAAATATGGCAAAATATAACATTCTCTGAGAAAATTTGCATTGACAATGGCGAGACGGCTCCGCAAGCTGGCACTGTGCCAGGCCGATGTAGCAGCAGCATAGCGATCCGGACCCGTGCCGCGACACTGAAGCGATTTCCTTCCCTTTTCTCGTTCGCCAAATCGGACTCCTTTAGGCCAAGTGCAAAGCACAATCGGCAGCGTTGTGAGTAGCGCAAGCCAGCTAGAGAGGATGGAGGAATAAGGCCACAAAAGGCCTGGAAGGAATGAGGCTTGGCCTCATCTCAAGCCTCATCAGGAGAACAACTAAACGCAAATACAGCGATTTCCGCCACCTTTTCATGAGTTGTTGTCGTGTCACAAAATAAAAGGTTACATTTGCAAGTGTTCTCATGGGGTGTCACACTCACGTTCAGTTGTTCGCTTTTATCCGGCAACTGAGACATCCAGATGTTTATTCCGAAAGCAAGACTCGTATCAGTATCACTATGAAAACATTGATAGTGGATACAGGTTCGGCTACACCAAGCCGAGAAGCGGTCGAAGAGCATCGGAATAAAGCCTCTGGCCTTTCGCACGCGTTGATTTGGCCGCGAGCGATAAGAAGTCAAACAAGAGATAAGGCAGGAGCAATCAGGCAGAAGCAATTGTAATTGATATATCGCAGTTCATATAATAAATATTTTACGTCGACAACTTCGTTGTCTAGCAAAATATAACATTCTCTGAGAAAATTTGCATTGACAATGGCGGGACGGCTCCGCAAGCTGGCACTGTGCCAGGCCGATGTAGCAGCAGCATAGCGATCCGGACCCGTGCCGCGACACTGAAGCAACGGCTCCAAAATCTTGGAAGATTCCTTATTGTCCGTAACAGTACAGCAACGCAATCATGAGCAGTACCGCGATAGCGAAGCGTGGGCCTCGCAACAGTTCCAGGCCGGCTTCGCGATATCGCAGCAACGCCACCGCTACAGTGGCAGACATGAATAAAAAAGCGAATGATTACTCCCTGATGTGTTTATCACATGCGCAACCGGTATAAAAAGGGCCTCATCTCACTCGAGTCCTCATTCAGCATTCTGATGCCGGCCCTGTGGTGCGCTCCAAGGAGATTTCCACGGGAGGAAAAATGAATCTGATAAGAGCCGACCAATGATAGATTGAGAGACCGCATGAAATGAGCCTATCTGTTAGATTATCATTCGTTATATCTTATCAGACCGATTTTCCTCACATGGAAATCTTCATGGAACGCACCTCTGGGGTGCGTTCCAAGAACAATACCACGGCTAAAGTTTTCCATGGAAACGTAGACACGGCGACGTGGAAGCAATTATCAGTTACTACTCGTGGCCATGGGAAACAAGTTCGGGCATGGAAAGGCTATTTGTCCTCCCATGGATTCGTGGAAACGCTCTTGGAACGCACCCCTGGAAGGTGACTTTGAGTCCCTCTCCAAAGGCCAGCAAATTTTTGACGGCTGGGGGTGGGACGGTTTTCGCCGCGGCCTGCAGTGAGGGTGATCCTCACCGCAGACCTCGGCGAAGGTTAAGCCCTTGTCCGGACCTAGGCGGGGCTCTCTCTGGAGGCGGTGAGGGCAGCCAGATTGAGGCACCGTCGCGGCCCGAATCAGGCACCGTCGAGATAGGGTTGAGGTAATTCCAGACCGGGTTTGAGAGCCGTCGCGTCCTGGTTGAGACATCGACGCGCGGTTGATGCAATGGCATAGCTGGTGGAGGGACTCTGGATAGACACTACCCTGCAGGCACCGAGGAGCCTTCAAGACAGGGTTAGTCTGCCGCCGGGGCAAAATTTCTCAGAGTTAAGGCTATAGAAAAATGCCAAAACAATTTCACCAGGAAACTTTTTATTAGGAAAGATGGGATGGTGCGTAGCCGAATCCCAACATTTAAGGCAAGGAATCGTCTATTTGGGCTCCCTTTGCAACAGTCAAGGAGGAAGGTCTTTGATGTTTCAATGGTTCACAAACTTTTGAATCCCAGAGTGAAAATCCCCTTCACACAATTTCTCCAACTCACGCGGTCGAGGACATGAGGACCTCGTTATAAAATAAGAATTCCAAGGCCGAAATCTAACTACCCCGCGCACTCCTTTAACACCAGGGCCGCCTTGGCATACAATGCGCTCATGAGTAAAAATTCGAACACCGTGGAGTTCTCAAGCTTTAAGCGTTTTGCTAAATTAAAGCTGCTTAAAGGCAGTGGTCACGATGAAAAACGTTATCTAAAAAAACTATAAAAATCAGCTTAGATAGAAAACAGCTGAAAACTATAAAGGTAGCGCGGTGAAAAACGAGCTAGAATTAGAGTTCCTAGGGCCCAAAGAAGCCAGTTCGTGCACACGTGCACAGCGCCTTGAAAAAAGATCGCAGCCTCATGGCGAGCAGTCAAAAATCATCGACATTCGGAGCAAGAGATAAATGCGAATTTACCTAATAAAAGTAGTTGAACAATGAAAGCAAGCACTTCAGTCAATATTTTTGGCCAGACGAGTATGAAGGATAATGTTCATTGATTGACATTCAATTTCAAGCCAGCTGATCTTCTTGATATCAGAGATCATCTTTGCCGATGATGTGGAGTGGGCTCGTCCACCATCAAAAGACAAGAAAGTTCAGGCTTCGAATTTGGCCCAAAACAGCGGGTTTTTCGCGATTTTTTCCCATCGGTCCTACTACTATAAACCCAGAAAAGGGTTTAGAGAGAGAGAAAGAACACAAGCATATTTTATCGCGACCACTGCCTTTAATAGTGGAGTGACTTGATGCGTGAACCAATTTTGAGAGAAAATTTATTTCCTACTGACTCCTTCAAAGTTGTTTGCTGTGTACCTGAAGTAATTATATTGCTGTTTTATACGATTGTCCTAAACGTCGTAATTAATCAAATCAAATCAAATCTAATCGTTTTATAGCCAATGGTTTGACAAGACGGCAAGTTCTCGCGTTACGAAGTCTCAAAAGTAGGAAAAAACGCAGCGATCTTGTCATGTCATACAAAACATTTATTCGCAAAGTCTCACTCCGATCATCCGATTTTTTTCGCGTTTGTGATTTTACGCACCAGAGGAAACACAGAACGTTCAGAGCAAAACTGTCTCGGACACAGGTCAGGTCAAAATTCTTCTGTGAAAGAGTAGTTCCAACTTTGAAATTTTTGATTATTCGAGATGCACTGCGTTTGAAAAAAAAGTAGTTTGCCAGGTAATCTACTCTGACTCGTCATAGAGATCCCAGTGTTTTATAGTCTGACTTTTTTATAACCGGTTTTTGTTTTGTTTTTTCTTAGTTTTATTTTCTGCTTTATTCGTAATCATCGTGTCCATTTTGAATTCCTCCATTTAGCATTTGAGAACTCTTCCGGCGCTACACGTCCACTATGTTCGCGTCCATAAATAATAAAAAAAAACTCCCCGGTAGGGGAAAGATCCCAGACTAACATAGGGTAAAATGAAGAGAACGAAGGACTGGCTCAAAGTGAAAGTTCAGTTCGGTCTGACTGAATCCATGTTCTGAAAAAGCCAGCCGAGCCGCACATATTTCAGACGTGCGTGTTGTAAGATAGCGACCTAGGCTAAGTAAAAAAGTCATCAGTAAAGAAGATGACCGAGTTCACTCAGTCATCTCTGACCGAAGAGAGGAGAGAAATAGCATGCCAGGTCAGGAGATACTCAGACAATGGGATTGCCGGATCGCCGGCATTTACCTGGCGAGCAAAAACCATTCCCGGTTCCCGCCAGGCTTCAAATCGCGGTCCGCCAGAATCCTGCCGACGGTCCGGCAGAACGCTCGCCGATAGCTGGCAGACTATTGACTATTTCCTGGCACTCCCGCAACTCAGTAATCACTTGACTGCGGTCCACCTGTCTTTTGGCAGACCGATGGGTCGAGATGGGTCCCTCATCGCAGACCGTTACGTAAGAGTTCGCCTACGTAATTGTCTGAGGTGAGGCACCCACCCCACCTCACCCCACTGGCCCTGGAAGATTTCACCTCAGCTGCCGAAATTATGCTGGCCTCTGTAGAGTGACTTCAGGTCACCTTCCAGGGCCGTTATCAAAGTGCCGAATGAGCACTCATTGGTGTGAATCGCCTTATATACCGGCTGGGCTTATCAATAAAATAAACGATCAAACTATAATATCTTAAATCGTGAGGAGTCGTTAACTCTCTCGAGTGCCAGCCATGTGAAGACTCAGCGCCAAGCGAAGGCCACTGGAAGGCTAGGCGCCAGCTGAGTGCCGATTGGTGGATAACTGCGTTTTCATGCGCTCGTTAAGTTCAAGATGTGATTGCCTTTTCCACCCCGCTAAATGCAAGTTATCCCGCAGCTTTCAGGCTATTGGCACATTTTCGCCAGCGGGCCGTCGCTCGCACTTATTGAGATGCCAAGGATGAGCCAGCTGTCAGCCTCGTTTATTGCCAATTGCCAGTCATCACGCAGTTGTTAGGAACTGATACATATTCGCCAGCCGTGCGCCACTGGCATTACCCGACATGACGAGTGTATGCCAACTGTCGGCCTCGTAATTGCCATTGGCCAGCTAAATGCTAGTTGTCATCCAGTTGTTGAGCAGCTGGCAAATTTTCGCCAGCTGTCCGCTGCTCCCATTGTCTTAGAAGCCCCTAACTTTTTCAAGGAGCGAGGAGCAACTTAAATCATTCAGAAAAGACATCGGCCTATCAGTATCAATATTAGCATTCACGAAACAACCTGCATTTCATTTATTGAGTAAGGAAGCATGGAGTCGGTCGATTGAAGGCAGTGTTCACGATGATTTTCGTCCCCGAGTTTTTCTCAGTTTTTCACATAAAACAATGCGTTGGCCTCTAATTGTTGCCAAAAGTATGAGGAAACGGCGAGAAACGCACTAAGACATCCTATTTCAGTGACATTATTCTATAACAAGGATTAGATGTCCGGTTGGATGAACATGTTTACGGTGGTCGTCACCGGTAAAAATGGAGTTAATCAAGAATGGAAGTAATATTTTATGCAAAACAGGATTAGTTAGGGCCCTAAGGAAGGAACGGAGCAGTAGAGAGTAGAGAATTGCAGAGGAAGGGTCCACAAAAAATTTCATTATCACAACAAAAACTTCCTGTGATGTTTAAGAGGCGGGATGATACTTAAAGGCACTGTTCACGATTTACTTCATCCTCTAATTTTCCATGAAAAACGCTCCTCGTGGCTCTCAGAAGCAGAACAGCGTCGAAGAAACGGGACGAAAAGCTATCCAGGAGCCGCAAAGTGGCATAGAAAAGTGTGCAAACCCTGCCGCTTTTGGCAAGTCCGACCCCTTTCCGCCCCTCGAAGTGAACAATGGAACGCTCGAGATCGTGAGATGAGCGATGGTTTCCGATCAATAGCCTCGTTCTTCCCTTCATTCTCAACTTCTCTATTTCCAAAAGTCTAGCTACCTGGCAAAAGTAATGATTTGGCAATGTTGTAACTACAAGAAATATAGAATTTAACAAAATAAAATAAAAAGAAACAAATCGAAATATGTTTGAAAATGATTTGGCACAAAATAACCAGAAGTAATGAAAAACTGGGAAATGTAGTGAAATGACCAAAACCGGATTTGGCGGTTATTCATAGGCCAACTTTTGATAAGTAGTGACTGACAAGGGATTACATTTTACAAGATTCTTCGTTAAACTTATCAAAGCTGAATCAAGCCCGCAACGGAAATCAGCTTAGGTCAAGCTATGTGAACGTAACGCTCAAATCCGATGCGCGCTTGATTTCGCTCTGATAAGTTTAACGGATTATCTTGTAAAATGTAATCGCTCGTCAGTCACTACATACTTATCAAAAGTTGGCCTGTGAATGACCGCCAAATCCGGTTTTGGTTATTTCACTACATTTCCCAGTTTTTCATTACTTCTGGTTATTTTGTGATAAATCATTTTCAAACATATTTCGAGTTGTTTATTTTATTTTATTTTGTCAACTTCTATATTTCTTGTAGTTATAACATTGCCAAATCATTACTTTTGCCAGGAAGCTAAACTTTTGGAAATTTCATATATTTTTCCCAAAGGTTCCCTTTATGACCTGATTTTTGCTCAGCGATTCCCAGTCTGGAGAGGCAAAACCTTTTATGAAAGCTTTTGCCTACGGTAAATAATTAAATCATTACCGATCGGTGTGGTCGGACGACTATAACTCCTAAAAATTGTGACCCGCAGACATAAAAAACGACCCTTTCTTTCCTACTCAGGTCCCGTACACGTTTTACGGCATCGTGCGCACTTCCAGTGGGGTCCCGTACACTTTTTGCGGCGTCATGCGCTTTCCCACTGGGGTCCCGCACACTTTCTTTGGCGTCCTGTGCACTCCCACTTTTGGGCCGCACACTTTCTGCGGCGTTCGGCGCACTCTCATTCCGGTCTCACACACTTTCTGCGGCGTCCTGCGCACTTCCATTTGGGTCTCGCACACATTCTACGGCGTCCGGCGCACTCTCATTCCGGTCCCACACACTTTCTGCGGCGTCCTGCACACTCCCACTGTGGTCCCGTACATTTTTACAGCGCCCTGCGCACTCCCACTGGGGCCCGCACACTTTCTACGGCGTCCTGCGCACTTCCACTTGGGTCTCGCACACTTTCTACGGCGTACGGCGCACTCTCATTCCGGTCCCACACACTTTCTGCGGCATCCTGCACACTCCCACTGTGGTCCCGTACATTTTCACAGCGTCCTGCGCTCTCCCACTGGGGCCCGCACACTTTCCACGGCGTCCTGCGCATTCCCACTGATGTTCCTCAGACTTTTAACGGCGTCCTGAGCATTCCCACTAGGGGCCCGCTAACTTTCTGCGGCGTCTCGCACACTCCCACTGTGGTCCCGTACGTTTTTACAGCGTCCTGCGCACTCCCACTGGGGCCCGCACATTTTCTGCGGCGTCCTGCACACTCCCACTGTGGTCCCGTACATTTTTACAGCGTTCTGCACACTCCCACCGTGGTCCCGTACATCTTTACAGCGTCCTGCGCTCTCCCACTGGGGCCCGCACACTTTATACGTCGTCCTGCGCATTCCCGCTGGGGGCTCGCGCACTTTCTGCTGCGCCCTGCGCACTCCTCAAATCTTATTCACACCTACCGTCTCAAAAAGGAAACAATCCTGGGCGGAAGCCTATCATTAGCTGTGTTGATTTTCATTAGTTCATTTTTAAAGTTCAGTGAGCGTCGGATGGTTTACAATAACACGTTTACATGTGTTTACCCGTCTTGGCCCTCAATTTTGAGGTTCCGCTAAAATTGAGTTTTCAACTCCAAAACTGAATAGAAGCTAGCCGCATCCATTTCTAGCCTCCTGCCAAAAATTAGCTTCCTAGCTCAATTTTAAGTACTGCAACAAGATCGTGAACGCCGTCTGAAAAAAAGGAGATTAACAGTTTTTCGACCAAAATCACGTAGTTTTCGCCATTCTCTCAAACGCCAAGAAACCATTCCAAACCATTTTTCGGTACACACACCAACTTTTTACGCTCTTTCCAATGAAAAAAACCGCATCTTCACAGTTACTCTGAACGCTGATTCCGGAATCGCAGAGTTGCGCATGGGGAAGTTAAAGCGAAATCTGGTGCGCGCTTCGCGCGCACCACAATTTACTCAGGTCATCTCGCATACATCGGCTGCAAAAGACGAAAGTTACAAACCTCGGACAACTCGTCCACCATGCTTACCTAGCTCAATTTTTGAGGGACTAGAACTCCGTTCCCAGAAGGTCTTGTACGATTTCAGAGACATCATTGGGATCAGAATGGGACCGTCTTCAAGATAGGCAAAAATAGGTATGGGATTCTCATCGTGAACATTGCCTTTAAAGGCACAGTACACCCAAAAATTAATTTCTGGATTCCATGCTTATCTTGAAAAGAGGCACACGCTGATCACAGTGGTATCACTGGAATCGATCAAGACCCCCTTTGAAGAGAGTTATGGCTCTTCAAAAATGCCTAGAATTTGAAGGTGAAAAATTGGTGGACGAGTTGTCGCAGGCCTGTATTTTTCTTCAATCGCAATCATTGCTCGAGTGTGAGCTAGGACAGGGAGACAGCCCGGCAGTGAACTGAAGAACCACGACCTTATGGAATTCATCCATTCATCGAGCCGCTATCGACTTCGAAAATCTGTTAGGGGGCCGGGTGTGTGGTGGTCGCTTATATCTCGCCTATTTGATGGAATTGATATCTCGCATTTAGCACGTGTTTACAGGAAGTGTCTTTCACACAATTACATGAAATTCTCAAAATTTTTATCCAAGGGTGTACTGTCCCTTTAAAGGCAGTGTTCACGATAAATTTCACTTCCAAAATCTCCATGGTTTACGGAGGGGCTGGTGCCCTATATAGCAAGGCATGCTGAAAAAGGACACGAAAGACGCGTTTTCGAGCCGAAATAGGCCCTCCCTTGTTTACGTTGATTTTTGAGCGTGGAGGAATTGACCGCTATGAAGGATGATACCTATCAGTGCAATGAAGCGATCAGCTCACTAATCATCACTTCCTTGACTTGATCATTCCGAGGGGCGGATCTGAGGCACCAGGCGTGTCTGGGGCACCAAAACGCTTGTTCGCAGCCGTTATTTTGCCGCTCCTGGATCGTTTTCTACCGTTCTTTCGACACTGGGAGCCTAGGATCCTTCTCGCCTATCATTTCACTGTGGGAAGTCAACGAGGATGATTATCGTGAACACTGCCTTTAAGGATTTCATGTACTTCTGGTGCGTTTTTCTCAACTTCTACGTCATTTTAGTTCTACCCGGGGGCCCCTCAATCAATATAGCGAGTAATCTCAGAATAGAAGATTATCGTGAACACTGCCTCTAAAGAGTGACCACGTATCGTCAATCTCTGGATGGAAGGTAGCCGTGACGCTGCTTGGCGGGAAAAATCGCGCGCGCAAAACGAAGGGAGGATGACTATTGATCGAATGATTTCGCGCCCAATTGCTGAGCGCGGCTTCTTACCTGTGAGACACTAACGATATAGACTAAGAGCCGGTTGCCCTCATCATGACAGGTATCAACATGTTCTTACCATATCATGAATATGAGAGACCAACTGCTTGAATGAAGTCTACCGCTGGCTATAATTTCGGACTCGTCCGAGTCCTATCTGAGACTTTTCTGGCTCGTCTCATCACCCATTCAGATGATCCTGACTGGTGACGGGTTTTCCGCAGGCCTAAAGCCCCTTCTACAGTCTGCCAGACCACGCCGTCCGGCACATTAGAAGGGAGCCGCAGGGCGAGGGAAGCTGCAGTGAACAACCGTCAGTTCCGACTATTCAGTACAAAACGTAAGGCGAAAACCACACGTTCTAAGCCGTCATAACTTGATCCGACGTCGTGTCAGTGATTTCACCGCACTGAGACGTCGGTCGGCCGACAACGCAGTGCGGGCCGCACCGACGCCGCAGTCCTATCTTATAACGGGTCGGACGGCGTCGTCCGGCGGACTGTGAAAGACACTTGAAGGCAGCATACACGCTCGCAAAAGTTGTTGAGATAACTACATTAGGGGGGTCGCAGGGACCCTAGAAGAACCTGCACGAAGTTGGGAGAGTTGAAAACGAGTTAAAATGACCGTATTTGAGCCGTATTGAGTCACAAAACATCCTTTCCCCGCCCATCGATACGGGCTCCGCCCCTCAAAAAAATGTTCAATGCTCGATTACGGTCATTTTGGATAATTTTTTACGCTTCTAACGTTGTAAGCGTTCCAGAAAGGGCCGTACGAGTATATTAGCGTCCATATCCCAACAAATTTGTCGCTAGCTCCGCTATTTCAGCCAATGCGGTACAACTCGTCCACTTCTAGGCGAATATAGACCGAACCGTTATATCTTAATTTCGGTTGATTTTTTCCCGGTTTTTTCGTTATCTCTGAATATGAACAGCTTCAGACCTTCGATTCATTCCATGAAATTGATATCATTTTTGAGCGTGTATGCTGCCTTTGAGTCGACACAGATCGCAGGGTTAGTTGTGGATCCTCCGATGGTGCTTTGTTTCAATGGTAGTGGAATGAACGTGCTCTTCCAAGTTGGGAATGGAGGGTATGTACGATGGGTAGAAATCCTAGACCAAGTGAAGGGAATGCTCCTAGTAGCCCGTCGAGATACCCCGGAACAGTGGCTTTTTACTCACCAAAGGAGGAGTTGTCTCGATTTTGCGTCTCTAATTCCACTCGGCACCACTTCGTTTAAGGGCAGTGTTCACGATAAAAACCGTTTTTCTGTTTTTCCGCCTATCTTGAAAACGGTCCCATGCTGATTCCAATGATGTCTCTGAAATCGTACAAGACTTTCTGGGAACGGAGTTATGGTCCCTCAATAATTGACCTAAGGAAACATGGTGGACGAGTTGTCCGAGGCTTGAAACTTCCTTCTTTCGCATCCGATGTATGCGAGCTGACCTGGGTAAAGAGAGAAGTTAAGAGAATGAAGGGAAGAACGGGGCTATTGATCGGAAACCATAGCTCATCTCACGATCTCGAGCTCACGTCGGAGGGCGGGCATTGCGCTTTTGGGGTTTGTCTTGCGCTCAAAGTGACAACTTTGGGCTCCTTTGGCGCTCTTCCGGGCTTGTTTTTATGCGTTCTTTCAACGTCAACGTTACAGTGTGCCCTTCCACTATCCATTCCTAGTGAAAACGGAAACACATTTTTTATCGTGAACACCGCCTTTAAGTCAAGTAGAGTGACGTGTCGAACTGCAGAAACGGGACAACTCTTTTCTCTCTGTGTAGCAAGCCACTATGGCGGGGATCATACTTCCCGCGACCAGCGACAGCGATAGTGCATATCAGGCATATCGATTTTAGGTCGATATTGATGAAAAACATTGCGTCGCGTCGCTCGTCGCTGGAAGTATGATCCCGGCCTATCCCAGGATACCCCATTTGGAATGAAGTGTATGGCGAGCTGCTGCTAATGCATCGACCTAAAGATACTCTACAGCCTCAGTCAGACATGAATTTTGTGATTTTCATGTGGCTGTATACTATACCCCTCCCGCCTAACACTTGGCAAGTGCGAGATCTCAATTCCTTCAAATTACCACGGGCAACGCCCCTTTTTGTTGATTTTTGAGCTCTATAGCGGTTATATAGATGGATGAATTCGAACCGCAATCTCCACTTTCACTCTCTTAACGGTCGTTTATACTTCCGCCGCCGAGCGGAGCGGCACAATGCATTCCTGTAATATTGATCAGGCGGCGCGGCACGATCAACATTATAGAACTGCACTGTGCCGCGCCGCTCGGCGGCGGGAGTATAAACGACCCCTTAGCGGTCTGTGTCTTCATCCTCGTTCGCTCTCGTGTTATTCGGAAAACTGGAGCACTATATTTTTCGAATATTCGGTCAATTTCGGGCAATGCTCTTAAGTATCCAGGAATCATTCGGAAAAACATGAATCAAAATTTTGAAAATTTGTTCCAATATTCGGATAACTGTTCCAAACCCCTTCCGGACTTTCCCAAAAATATACACCCCATCCTACAGAAAAGAGTCGATAAGCTGCTGAAGGAGCTGAATGTGCCTACTGCCCACCGCATTTTAGGTAGATATCAATTAAAGGCAGTGTTAACGATAAATTGTGGATGTTCAGCTTCTTACAGATAATGTTAGGTCAGAACTCACTGTGACATCAACATCAGGAAGCACTGCAGAAAGTGGCGAGAAAGCACTTTTACGCCTAAGCAGGACCTCTTGTGTGACGTCATATTTTTGAGAATGTAAGGATTGACCTATCTGAAGGAATGAAGTCTTTCCATGTGATAACGTGATCCACCTTATCCACTGCTTCTTATCAAAGCCATTACCTTTGCTGACCGGCTGTTTACGTGTTCAAGCCTCTTCAGAAAAGATAAGTTTGGGGGGCGGGGTGGCCCAATGGGTTGACTGGCCCACGCGATTTTCACCCACTTCTCAATAGTTTTTCGTGATTTTCTCTTCACTGTTTTAATCGTTAGGTCCCGAAGCTCACGTTCCTTTGAGAGAACTAGAGATTTTTTCATCGTGAACACTGCCCTTTCTTTTCTCGCCAACTTTTCTTACTTGCTTGAATTTATTCGTGTAGTATTCAACCCGTATTCAAAAGAAAATCTGAGAAACCTTCGGCGACGATAGAATAATTGACTTATGATCTGCCTTTAACGCGTAGCGCGGGCGTCCGAGTTCAGCTCCCTTGGCTCTACCTGAACTCCTTCTGAGGGATGTGTAGATAAATACACTCTTTGCTGGAACAAAACTCTCATGATTCCTTGGTGCACGTGTGCGGAGCGAGGAGAAGAGATATCGAGTGGTGTGGAAAGGAAGACCGGGATGGAGAGCGAAGCTGATGTCGCCGCGGCGATATGAATATTTGCCTGAAATTTCGAAAACGAGGTTGAAAACGGAGGTGTCAACAGTTTTCGGACGATTATCTCGATCCATGTCATTCTAAGAGCCGGCGTTTTGCTCATCAAAATAATCGATTCTCTCCAGTCCCCAATATCACGGCGATTGATCGATTTTTCTCATGCATCCCCGCGACGGTAATATGATCCCGGCCCAACGTGCGATGACTCATGGAAACTTCATTCTAACACAAGCTGCATGTGAAGCTCAAGTTAATAGAATCCTGACCGATTATTTAAAGGCAGTGTTCACGATGATTTTCGTCCCCGAGTGTTTCACTTAAAACAATGCGTTGGCCTCTAAGTGTCACAGAAATTACGAAGAAACGGCGAGAAACGGCTTAAAACGTCGTATTTAAGTGACATTATTCTATAACATGGACTAGTTGTCCGTTTGTATGAACATGTTCATGGTGGTTGTCACCGGTGGGAAATCGGGTCAATCGAAAATAGAAAAATATTTTATGCAAAGCAAGATTAGTTAGGGCCCGAAGTAAAGAGCGGAGCAATAGAGAGTAGAGAATTGCAAAGGCAGGGGCCCACAAAAGATTTCATTGTCACAACAAACACTTCCTGTGATACATAAGAGGTGGGATGATACCTAAGGACTTCGTGTACTTCTGGTGCGTTATTCTCAATTTCTACGTCATTTTAGTTCTACCCGGGGGCCATCTGATCAATATAGCGAATAATCTCAAAATTGAAGATTATCGCGATCACTGCCTTCAAAGAAGTCGAAGTTCAAACTCACGAATTGATAAATTTTATTGAGTAGTATTCGGATTACTTGATATCCTGGAATAATTTTTGAATAGGAAAAGTGTAATTTAGTTCTCTCGCCATCTTTATGCTCTGTCTGAAAATGAAATTCCCACAGCATGCTTGTGCGCGCGAAGATGCTCCCTCCGCCTTCTCTAACTTTCCCTTCACACACATACACGCGGAGGAATAACGAAATTTCCACTCTGACACGTCCCCATATATAACATCGGCATAAATCCTGAAGTAACTTTGTGTTTCCCTTCGGAGGTTTGCGCAAATCTGGAGCCGCATGGAGCCATAACATAGGTGCACCAAGTTCGCGCCAACCTTCAACAGTGAACGCAAAGTCTCTTCCGGATCCACGCCGACGTATATACTTCTTTGAAGAAGGCGGCGGAGTGCAATTTCGAACATCTCTCGATAGGGAGCAAGTTTTCGAGGTCATTTATCGGCCGTAATCTACTATTCGGACTTCTGAATAATTTTCTTAGCTCAAGTGTTGTCTGGGGGTTATTTGAGGTCGTGAACACTAAATGAAAAGGGTACGGTAGCTATACGGTAGCTAGGCTAGAGCTTCCAATTTGAGGGAATCTCTTTTTTTTTCAGGACGGTTCTCTAGGGTGCTGACATGATCCTGTTGCCCGTTTTCCGACATTCGGAAACTCAAAGTTAGGCCCCGGTCTGAGTTGGTGCTATTTGCTATAGTTACGCCCTTCGAATAGATTCGAATCTATATATTCGAATAGTTGCTATTCGAATACCTATTTATTTTCGGAACTTCTGAAAACGCACTATTCGAATTCTATTTAAATATCGGACATCAAAAAAGTGCGTATTCGAATCTATTCAACAATCGGACCCCTAAAAAGGGGTATTCGAATCTATTCAATTATCGAAGCCTACTACTATTGGAATACTCATTCGAATAGTTATAATTTGGAAAGGTTTAGAATAGATTTGCCCCGTCGCCGCTATTCATATTGTACGGTAGATGACCGTGTGTTCCATTGGCAGGTATGACCACGTCGAAGGATTTCGAAATCGAGCCGCAATTCAAAAATTGGCGTCTTCATCGTAGGGTAGCGGCACGATTTCGAAACATTTCGGCGTCTATTTCAGCGGCGAGCGGTGAGTTCCTTTCCAAAAGTTTCACTTAGGGAATTGGTATACTTCAGCGACGGACACGGCGACGGAGTTGTCGCCGCTGCGTGAATTTCAACGCGCTTTTGCGTACCTGCATTTCTGCATAGTCGCATTCGCAGAGCAATTAATGGATACCGGTTTTGTTCCTCATAATGTTTTCCTGAGCGAAATTGCATGAGGGACTTTTTTTCGTGAAAAATATCACAATGATGTGTATGAAGCACATATCTGCAATAGATATTCATTCCAAATTTAGAGAAAAAGGTTCCCATTCAACATGGTACTTCGATATAATTTTTCACTTCAAAAATGTCAAAAAGATTCAAGCAAAGTGGAAAATTTGCCCAAGTGAGAAAAAATTATGCAACGAAGTGTACGATCTGGAAATATGCCTAGAAATGGTAGAAGCGGTGTATAAAATGCTGATTAAGTGACTACTGGCTTAATTGATCATTCATTGACGCTACCTCCTTAGAAATGTTGAAAAAGTCTGTGAGGAAACAAAAAATAGGCTTTTTAGGGAAATAATCGGGACCTAGCGACATCACGTCGCTGGGGCTGTCGCCACGGCCACGGAGTATACCATGGCTACGCCTATTATAACTGTAAGGCTTGGATCATAGTTCCCGCGAACAGCGACAGCGACGCAATGTTTACCATCAATATCGACCGAAAATCGATATGCCTGATACGCACTGTTGCTTTCGCTGGTCGCGGAAAGTATGGTCCCGGCCTAACACACCTCAGCGACCCGTCGCAGCAACGGGCGCGTACAGACTATTCTCGCGGCCGACCCTGTCATAGTGCTGGTCCTGACACGATGAGGGATAATTGGCGAAACCTGTCGCTGCTGCAACGAGGAAGTATTTTAATACCCTTAGCATCCTGCCTTTCAAGAATAGCAAAGGAACCAGGCAACAGTAGCCTTCGCTGAAGCAAAAATGCTCCAATCCCCCTTGGATTGTGAAAAAAATTACGTCTTATTATCCGAGTGCGAGGCCGAGGGAAGCCGAGTTTGAAACCCGGTCCTCTAGTGTTAGAACGTCTCAAGGTGAAGAATTCGGATAGTTTAGGTCCCACTAAACCGTTCATCATAAATCAAAATTGAATCATTTCTTCCCGCAAGTGTGTCCAGTTGTAGTCTTTTATTTCTGAGAAAACTCCTACGAATGTTCGCATACGTGAATCCAAGTGCCTGAATAGAGACTTTCCGCGTGAAACTATTTTGTACCCTCTCCAAAATATCTACAATTTGTCGTTTGCAGGACGCAAAAAAGCAGGTACCATACTCCAACATTGATTATTCGAAAAATTATTCGAATATATTCGAATCGTTTTTATTGGAATCTATTCAAAATTCGGACCTCAAAAAAGAGGCCATTTGAATGTATTCGAAAATCGGACTTCAAAAAAGGGGGTATAACTTATAACTTATATTTGAATCTATTCAAAAATCGGATGTAAAAAAGGGTCATTCGAATCTATTCGATATTCAGTCTTCTCGTCCGGGGCACAACTATACTATTTGTAACTGTAACCCACCGACACCCCCCCCCCCCCCCCAACACCCACCCGGTCGATACGTATGATTAAAATGATGGATTGAGGTTGAGAAAATCACTCGGTGTATCCGACTGGAGCCCACCGGGAGTGATGACAATGATTACGTGGTCAACAGGATTGCACTTGTTCAGAGAAATTGTGAAGGAGAGTAAAGTGAAGAAACGGAGGGAGCAGTAAGGTTACCTTCCTACTGATACGCAATGTTTCATCATTGGCCCGCCTACACGGCGTTTTGTTATCCCCGTCATCCACGTATTGCATGGATATCGACCGCGTCGGATACACCGGGTGATTTTCTCAACCTCACCCCATCAATAGAAAAGAAGATATGTTAGAGAAAACGGAAGAAAATGAAAGGCTATAACTGACAATGTTTCGCCTCTTATCCCTAGACATTGTAGAAAATGAGCAAGTGGAGTTAAAATTATGTAGAATAAGCACTCCCCGAGGCTCATCGGTAGGGTAAGGAGTGCAATAAGAATCATAATGTTAGTAGCCACTTTATATACGGGAAGAGGTCAAGAAATTGGCGCCAAGTGAGTCAAGCAGAGACCAAATACAGAGACGTGTTGCTAAAGAAAAAGAAGAGAGTAGGGGAGGATTAACTACAAGCTAGTTTACCTAAACTGGTAAGGATATTTACCAAGTCACGAGTATTGCTATAAGGTAATCCAAATTTATGAAATAAGTTATTTCTAACAATGCATTTGAAAATCGACTTAAAAATAGTATTTACTGTATAACCTAGGTCAAACAACTCATTAATCAAGATACTAATCCTATTCGTAAACGACTCTGTTAGAAAACAAGTTCTAGAAATTCTCAAAGTTTCGGTGTAAATGATAGATTCTTTCAACTGTTTTGAAATCACAGAACTATTATGGGGAACCTATGTACCCTAAAGTTGAAAAAGTTCGGTTTTATTAAATAACTTGGTAATAATCTTATTTTCTTTAATTAGAATATCCAAGTCTAGGTACTGGCAATTACTAGGGCAGGAATGAGTAGTATCAAAATGCATAACATCATTGTAAGTGGTTTTCAAAAAACTGTGGACAAAATTTTCTTCATAATTATGTATGATCAAAAGGTCATCCATGTATCTAAAAGGCTTGAAAATTTTATTTACAGATTTTTCCCAATTTTTAGAATAGTTTTATTCAGAGTAGCATAAGGTGAGGTCTGCAATAATTGGACTAGCATTTCCACCCTGTGGTACTCCTTTAACTTGTTTAAAAATAGAATTGCCTGTTCTACAAAAGCTGTTATCCAGAAGAAAATTCAAAAGGTAAACAACATCCTGTATTTGATAATACCTAAAGTTAGTCAAATTAGTCTCATCAGAATAGAAACTGTGATAACCATTAGTGGCTATGTATTTTTTGTTAGCATTTCTGAAACAAATTTCAAGAATAGCTGAGATATTTCTAATAATAAAGCTATGAGGAATGTTAGTGAACATATTAGTGAAATCAGCTGAATATACTTTGATGTTACTATACTCTAAGCAAAAAGTTGTTGTGAAATATCAATATTGTCGATAGACCAGAAATTAGAAAAGCAATTAGTATTATTAAATACCATTTTACTATAGTTTCGGAAATGTTTTTGAAAAAGGTAAGAATGTTTTTAATTTCTATGGCTAGACTTTTGATGGAGCTACCAAAAGCTCCACAAATGGAACGGAATTTGATAGGGTTTTTATGTAACTTAGGTAAGCAGTAAATTATAGGTATAACGCCTTTTTCAACAAGTGGTAAGTTATTAGCAAGGAGGAATTTTTCATGCTTTTTAATGATATCCGTAGTGTCACTAATATCAGTTCGTTCATAACTTTCATTTCAAGTATTCCCGCTAGATGATGTACCCATTTCGCTAAAATAGTTTCTATATACAATTTTTTTACAAATGAATCCATAATTGTTACTAGCTTTATCCAAAGGGCAAATAACAAAGTTGTCCTGAATATGTGTCAATGTTGTTTTGAAATTAACCGGTAAATCATCATAGGCATGACTATTGTAAATGAAAGGTTTAATCTTCTTTTTAAGAAGTTGGGTATAGGATTTATCGAGATCTTTCACCTTAGAGGTACTAAGTTTATATCTAGTTTTAATTTTATAAATAACGTGCTCAATAAAATTGTTCCATATGTGTTTAACGTCAGTAATTTTGAGTTTAATCTTAGGTCTAAATTTCGTTCCTTTCCTAAGAATCTGTCTGATATCAGATTGGGGAAAGATTTCCAAATCTCCTGTAACAATATGCATGTGGTGAGGATCTTTGAAGCGGTCAAACTGTTTATTTTCACAAATACAAGGAGAGTTAATAATGTGGTTGATTTCAGAAGTAGATATAGTTTTTAGGAATCGGTTATAATTAAATATTAATTTAGAAATAGGTTGATTATAGGAGTAAATTACTCTGAATGGGGTGTATTTAATATTAGTGTTCCTATCAAGGAATCTTTTAAGAAGTTTATGGTTAAGAAGTCTATTAATATTAATATTGTTAAGAATTTCATTGTAGAAAGGAAATTTGATGTTTATATACTGGGTACTATTTCTATCAGTTCTATATTGAGTTTTACCAAAATAATATGGACAAAGAGAAGTAAGCAAAAGGAGTCTTTTTCTTTCGAAAAGGTTTAATGGTGACTTTTGTTTGAGAATTATGTCAATTAAAATATCCCGGAATTTATCAGTTTTACATTTGAGTTCACGAAACAATTTGTAATCATTATTTTCTATTAACAAGCGGGAGATGGTGTTCAAAACACTGTATGAATCAAATTTGGTTTCAGATTTTTCTTTTTAGTGTTACCTCTATTAAAACGTTGTTTAATAATTTTAAGGTTGAAGAAAGGGTGATTAGGTTTATGTAGAAGAGGATTAGGTATATTAGTAATATTCCCGTATCCTTTGATATTGTCGTTAATTCCGAAAGGAAAGGAAGTCATGAGTAACTTGATCCAAAAAAGTTCTTTATTAAGTAGAACTTTTTTATCTTTATTTTCTTCTAAATTATCAAGGATAGTAATCCTAATATTTGCTATGTTACACCCAGATTCACTAAAATATCGGTAAAAAATTTTTTTATCGTCTTTTCCAATATTTCTGAGATGTTCTAACATCCGAGATTTGAGCTCTCGAGTGGTAATACCAACATATTGTTTCCGACAATCAAAACATGTTAGGCAGTAGATAACATTTCTAGATTTGCAGTCGGAAAAGGAAGCCTTATATGTATTAATACGAAAACATGTGGTGCAACTATCTATAATAAAGCTTTGATTCAGTAACTTACAAACGCTACATTTTTTATTAGAACAATTAGTACTAGTGAACTCGTTGCCAAAATTTTGTAGATAGTCCCGACCTTCTCTTTTAATTTTGTAAAATAATATTTTTTCATAATATTTAGGGAAGCTTTGCGTCAGATTGACAGCGCGACCAACTTGACCCGCAAGATGCGAGTACGCCGGCGAAAACGATCCCAATTTTTTACTTTTGGAAAGTTTTAGCCCGAAATTTTTGGACCAGTAGACTGGCTAAGATAGGCCCATGAGTGTTAGCCAGTGGGGGGGTTGCCTGAAAATGCTTTGGCTGGGCTGCAGCCAGGGCTTAGCGAAGCCCTAAAAAGAGGGGCAATCTCTAGCCTCCCGAGGACACCCACCCCACCAAGCTGGGTGCCCTCTTATAAGGGGATCAAAGAGATTGTGCAGAAGGTGGTACTATCTATAGACAGTTAGGAAGGAAATAATTCAAAAGGCTGATAGAAAATCATAAAAAGAGGAAATACAGGTGAGTATGTCAAAAGGTTAGTATGTTAAAAGATTGCAGCGATTCCAAACCAGAAATTATTCTAAATTATTGAGAAAATAGAAGAAATTTTAAGTAATGGTGCTCCAATATATCACAGAAGTACTGTATTAAAGGGCGAAAATATGGGTGTTCTAGGCCTAAAAATTGTTGGAAGTTAACAATTATATCAGAAGTTCTCTAGATTTCATTGAACCATTCCCTTCATCTTGGTACTAGTGAAAGTTAATCAAATAGTTCTAGCTATAGTGATAATCTAAAATATTCAAATATTTCAGTATGGAATCTGATGCATCAAGGATCAGGAATCATGAGGAATTCGTTCAAGGGCGAGCACTGATGGAACGTTTACGAGTGATAAATATTCCGATTCGATTTTACAAGGATTTGAAATTGCTGGTAAAGGACATACCGGAATGGACAGGGTGAGTAATGAAACACTCTTATAAAAGAATATAAGGAGGAGTAATTAAACGTACTAAAATTAGTGTGAGCAGGATTTAAAAAAAAATGCTCAGATGAAAAAAGGTCTAGAAAAATACCACAGAAGAAATAGGATAAAACGATATAAGTCATTACAGGTATGTCAACGCAGATGATAAATTTCCGCTAACATGGCCAACACAGATAGGAAAGAAAACGGATGTATTCTCAGTCAGCGTAAGTAAGCAAATCGAGAAATCACAAATGTAAAAAGATCAAGATACAATTGCAGGTCAAAATGTCATATGCTTATTGGAATGATTTCCTGTCGAATGGTAAAGATGTCTTGGAGGCTTTCAACAAGAAGAACACATGTAAAATTAGGTTCATCCAGGAGAAGACAATGAGAAGTAATGAAAAATGCAGACTATGGTAAGCAAGGTTAAACGTATTAAAAGCTGTTGTGGTTAAAATGAATAAGATATTACAGCTTGTATGTGAGACATCAACTACGTCAACGTTATCAAAAACAAGGAAAATCTCCAATAGAGATGAAGATACAAAGGGACAAACTGAAATTAGGTGAACTAGGGGTAAGTTAAAATTCAGCTAGGAAATTAGGAGAGTGAAAGAAAAAATGATATTTGATTAGCATAAATGTACATATGTTCAGATATTTGATCCTGTAGTTTTGGTAGCTAGGCTCGAAATCGATATGACGGACTGGAAAGGGCTATCAATGGAGTCACTAATGGATGAATGGACAAAGAAACACCTGGTGAGTGAGCAACATAGATAAGAGTGTGAAAAAGGAATAATTAAAAGTATTAAGATCGGAGAAAAAGCGCTGGGTACAATGACTCTTCCTGGATTAGACAACAACAAGAGGAAGGCTGAAGAAGAAGTCACAGTGGACAAGAGATGCAGAATGGAGGAAACAGATGATAATATAGAGTAATCAATGCATTAAGAAGGAATAAATCATTGTGCTCGGATTACAAGATTGAAATTGTATATAAGCGATATCGCAAAGGAGTTAAGCTAAAATCAAAGTAAGACTGAATATAGGATCGTTAACAAGGAAAAGGTTAAGTGTAAGTAGGAAGGGGATAGGAAGGCAATCAATGAGGATGGCCGTATGGCCTGGCCGTATGGCCTACGAGTTACTAGACCGTATGGTCTAGCAAAATCAAGGAAAGGATCCGAATGAAATTAGATATCAAAATGAGTACATCAATATGTATTCGGGCTAGTAAAGATTAGCCCCCTGGGTTACCCTCAAGGAGGAAAATCTCACTAGCGAAAATCAATAGAAAAGAAGATATGTTAGAGAAAACGGAAGAAAATGAAAGGCTATAACTGACAATGTTTCGCCTCTTATCCCTAGACATTGTAGAAAATGAGCAAATGGAGTTAAAATTATGTAGAATAAGCACTCCCCGAGGCTCATCGGTAGGGTAAGGAGTGCAATAAGAATCATAATGTTAGTAGCCACTTTATATACGGGAAGAGGTCAAGAAATTGGCGCCAAGTGAGTCAAGCAGAGACCAAATACAGAGACGTGTTGCTAAAGAAAAAGAAGAGAGTAGGGGAGGATTAACTACAAGCTAGTTTACCTAAACTGGTAAGGATATTTACCAAGTCACGAGTATTGCTATAAGGTAATCCAAATTTATGAAATAAGTTATTTCTAACAATGCATTTGAAAATCCAGGACAACAGCCCACGAACATATGAATACCGTAGCCTATCGCAATTTCAGACGATAAAACGGTAAACGGACCTAATATCCTGTGTTTTGGGGCCAAATTTACTCTGCTCTGCAGTAGACCCAGCATACGTGCGCAGGCACGCACGCGATGAACGGAAATAAATTTCACTCAGAAACAGAGGACTCTTGCGTTCAACACCCGAGTAATCCCCCCCCCCCCCCCTCGGACAAAGTTTGGGAGGGAAATATCTTTCGACGTGCGGGGCACGAAACAAGAGGAACAGTGCCCATCTATCGATTATCGATTAATCGGACATACAGGAAGAATTACGAAACAACTGCGTATTGTTGCGTAACGTACGCAAAAGTGCATCACTGCATCGAACGGAATTCAAATTCAATTTTCAGTGTGATGCGCCAGCCGCGCTGCCTCGTCAACAATCACGCCGTCCCGCAATCGAAGTCTAAAAAGGGCATTTGGGTTTTAGGAGGAAGAAGTTTACGTTTCTCAACAAAAACAGATAAACTGTAACCCATTAATGGCACTTGAATTATTTTCGCATTTTGAAAGAAAAATGTTGTTTTCTTTTCGAGTTTTTTTAAAGCTTCTGTTCCGAATAGAAAAGGTATTTCCCGTTTCAAACTCTGTTTAAAACGCCATTTTGGTGTTCTCGTCGGCAGATTGTTTGTCGGTGTTCACCCGTTAACCATCTGCCGACATACATATAAGCTCTAGTAAATTCTTAGTGACCTTTCGATTTCGATTATCACCAGCAGCGGAGCGGCGGACCTCGGTGAAGTATAATTAGTGATAAGGAGCTTCCGGCGAAAAAGACTGCGCTTCGCTCTGTGATAACGGAAAACGAGAGATTACCCGGAATGATACAGAGCCTATGACATTTTTGATCGAGGAAACTTACATGTCCGAAAAAATAAATATAGTTTATAAATTTCAATTATAAATTATAATTTAAATCTCAACTCTGCCAACAGTGTAAGGAAAAGTTTAGGGTGCAAAACTAGTCCGGGGGGGGCACTCAAGATTTACCCTTAGAAATGAAAAGATTCATCCATAAAAATGAAATTTTCTTCCGTTATCAGATATTTGATAACGTTATCACTCGTAATTTCCTAGGAATTCTTTGAAATGAGATCGATTTTTGAAAGCAGAGTCATCCATTTCTCACTTGAATTCTGAGTGCCCCCTCCCGAACTAGTTTTGCACCAAGTTCAGAAAAAAACCAATGTGAAGCCAACAAGTTAACCCAGCTGACAGGGAAAATTCACAATTCAACATTGATAAAATCTGGGTTTATATAAATCACATAATAAGCTGAATTGCAAAGAAAACTAGATTAGAAAAACTAGTATTAACTTCCAGGCTTTCTGAAAAAATAGGACTCCACTGAGCAAAGAAGAATTCGGGCCGCGTCTAGTCCGTCTCATTTTATTGGGAAACACTGCAGCTACGTGACATGCGTAGGAGCGAGCGACAAGTAAATATTGATTGAATAGTTCCGCATCACGTGCCTGCGTCGCGGCCTCCTGCCAATTGGAACGGGCCTCACTTGGCTAAGATTCTGCACAGAGAATCTCTTTAGGTGCCCGAATATTTAGAATGGAACATTTACCCGAAAAAAAATTTCTATATAATTAAAGGCAGTGGTCACGATGAAAAACGTTATCTAAAAAACTACAAAAATCAGCTTAGATCAAAAACAGCTGAAAAACTATGAAGGTAGCGCGGTGAAAAACGGTCTACGAATAGAGTTTCTAGGGCCCAAAGAAGCTAGTTCGTGCACACGTGCACAGCGATGACGAAACAGATCGCAGTCTCATGCCGAGCAGTCAAAAATCATCGACATTCAGAGGACGAAATAAATGCAAATTTAACGAATAAAAACAGTTGAATAATGAAAGCATCTCTTCAGTCAATGTTTTTGACTAGATGTGTACATAAATTCGAAGGTTCATTGATTGACATTCAATTTCAAGCTAGCTGATGTTCTTGATATAAGAGGTCATCGATGCCGATGATGTGGAGAGGGCTCGTCCACCATCAAAAGACAAGAAAGTTCAGGTTTCAAATTCGCCCCAAAACAGTGTTTTTTTCGCGGTTTTTTCTTATAGGTCCTACTACTCGAGACCCAGGAAAGGATTTGGAGAGAAAAAGACGACAAGCATATTTGATCGCGACCACTGCCTTTAAAAGAGATTTAAAAAGTAAATGGATGTGTTGACCAGAGATGACATGTTATTCGGACAGGCTAACGAGTGTGAACATGTCGATAACACAAGGTCAAGCAGTAACCGGCACAGTTTCCGAAACACCGAAAAAAATCTCTACATTAACTTAGTCGTAAAATAAAACGCATTGTGTGTAAATGCACAAAAAAGCATATTTCAGGCCTTGGGCGGCATGCACGTACGCAGCGGGTTAGGTTGGGGTTAGGCAGGGTTTGGAGCGTCGGCGCGTTCGATGATAGCAGCGCGAGGGCTAAAAGAGGGTTAGGCAAGCACTGGAAAATCGTTCCCTCGCAAACCCTACGTAAGAGGGTGGGGCAGCCGAAACCCCGTTGAGACCCCAACTATTGATTATCTTCAGCACTCACACAGCAATGATCAAACGCGCCGACGCCCCTAACCCTGCTTAACCCCTACCTAACCCGCCGCATACGTGCATGCCGCCCCTGTTTCTTCCCGTTCGCTTTTTTCCTCACGTGCCAAACTGACTGCTGTATTTACAGTAGCGGCAAATTTTGTGAAATTTAACCGAAAAACCTATTTGGTAAGAGGAAAACACGGTGTAGGTTGGAGGTATATCTGATTTTGACGCTACTTTAACACAGCTACAGGCTGTAAAACCGCGAAATTCTCATGGGTCCTACGCGTGCTGGTGCGGAGCAGAGGTGTGCGAAATTTTCTGTTTTCTGCCCATTTTCGGCCGTTTTTTCTGTTTTCTGTAAAAATATGCAAAAATGGACGGAAAACAGAAAAAAGCGTTAGCCGCGATTTGTAGCAGGATGGCTCTAGAGAAAGGTGGCAGGATGTATCGAAGCTAAGCAAATAGGTTGAGGGTGTATTTCACCCATGCTCTCTGCAGTTCCCCTACGCTAAACACTTTTATCTCGGTGTAATGATTATCCTTTAGGGCGCAAGTGACGTGGTGTGAGAAAGCGCTGGTGTCCGCTGTACGCGGTCGGGTTCGATCTTCGCAGACTTAAGCCGAACCACCTATCCCTCCCGGGTACTTTAATTGGTAACAGATTTATCAAATTGTTAAAACATTACCAAAGCGACATAACGAGCACTGTAATGACGAGAGGAATTGATTACTAGTGCTATTCTGCAAATAAAAAGTGTCAGAAGCGAAAAAACCGATAAAATACCATTAAAAACGCCTGGAAATTTTTGTCCGCAGTATTGCGTCAAAGACGCCGAAGACGCAACATTGCAGACGAATCCCAGATTCACGCAGCAAGCGGCGGCAATGTCATCGCGAGACGTTTTCATTCCGCTGGTGTATAACTAGGGCCATAGCCGCGCGGTACGCGCGTGACTTTCGGCTTTGAGGAGTAGTACTATATTCAAACCAGAAGTTATCCCAGAATTAGTGTCAAAATATGTACACCAGGGAAGATAAAGTTTGCTACGACTGCATCTACGTACTCCTTGCGCAGACATATTGAGCGCGGACATGCAGTGCACAGATGCACAATGCACAGACATTCTGACAAAGTAATCGAGCTTTTATTGCCTGGGGAAAGGAAGGTTGGAGGATCATTTGTCCTCTCTTAGCACCCATAATCTGCATCTCTTGGTCGGGTCTATACTTCTTGCTCTGGTCACCTGTTAGGTTTTGACAATTCAACGAGAAAAGCATAGATCACTTAAAAGTGTAGGAAAAATGTTCAATGTTGTGAAGAATCTCGTATAGTATACGCTGCACACTCTTTACTGATTTTTAAAAATTTTCTGTTTTCTGCCCATTTTTGGTGATTTTTTTCTGTTTTCTGTTTTTTGCCGAACTAGATTTTCTGTTTTCAAAAGTACAGTTCAACTCCGCATTGCCATTCAGTCCGCAAAGTGCGCGCCCATTGCGAAAGCGTGCTGCAGCGCGGTGGCGAGTATCCTCAGGCAGGCACGTGGGATCACTCGGGCGGTTTTTGCCTTTGGTGCTCGGGTGATCCCACCGCCCGGGTGATCCCACATGCCTGTCTGAGGATACTCGCGACCGCGCCGCAGCACGTTTCGCAATCAGAGCGCACTTTGCGGACTGAACGGCAATGCGGAGTTGAACTGTATTTTTTCCGCACATCCCTGGTGCGAGGGTTACAGGCAGCGAGCGAGAGTGGAAGGCAGACGAATGCTGCAGCATCGCGCGCTCCACACGCGCCATGAATGATGAAAATTACGATGTTTTAGAAGAAACTTTATCGTTTTGCCTGATTCGTTGGAAGAACGCTTCGTTGCAACAGGAATTTCGTTTTCTCACAATGCAAAATTAGAAGCTACATGCCAATTCGGTTGAAACGAACACAAACGTCGAAAAATGACTGGAAGTTCACCTGAATATAAGCTGCGCGTATAATAGGAGACGAATATAAACATTGAACCACAAAATAACCGTAATTCAATGAAGAATATCGGAAGTCATGGGACACGCTACCCGTCGTGTTTCTTTCAATCGCGGGTGCTGAGATTTAAGTCACCGAGCGAGCGGATTGTAGACGAAGGAAGCAGCACCGCTCACGCATGTAGTACGCACGATGGGTGAAGAGAATTAAGATTTTTCACAAGTGATTCTTGTTGCGTAAGAAAGGTAAATGGAGGAGAGACGAATAAAAAAAGGCTTTGGTGTGCTCCAATTGTGATAAAAAACGGGCATTTCATCTAAACTCCCAAAAAACTCAATGGAGTAAAGATGTAGAGTCCTATTGCCGAATTTAGTCAGGTGAAGAGATCATCACGCGCGATCTAAGTCCCGATGTCCGGTGGCGCCGCAAACGTCGCACAGCCCGCCGCAGTCATCGCGCCTTGTCTATTCACCCGACTAACCTGAGGAGACCACACTATCCCTTTTCATAAATCAGTGGAGCAATTAGTCTAAACAAAAAGCGAATAAGTACACCAGCACAAGCGCGCACGTCAAGAAATATTTCGCAGTAATCGCTAGATAGAGACGGTGCATTTTTTGGCGCGTTCTGTCCACGTGGGGCGTGACATCGCATCCTCGTCCCGTTGCTGTACAACCTGAATCGACGCGATTCGATCGCCGCGACAAAAAGTATGATTCCAGCAATGCTGTTATAACATTCAAATTTTATTAGAAGAAAAAGCAAATAGCTGCGAACCATCTTGTGGTGTACTAGACAAATGGAAATTGAAATTTTGAGGGGAACGCAGATATGTGAATTTTGATGCAGGGCAGCCATCCTCAAAAACTACAGCTTCAACATGTGAACAAATATTTATTGCAATAAATAATTTCGGGGGCCACACGAAGTTTCTTGCTCAACTATCGTGCTTCTCTGGGCCAAATTCCGGTCCGCAATTGCGTCTCGACACGCTTTGCGGCAGCGCGCTTTCAAGTCGGAAGAGTTTCCAGCGCCGCAGCCGCCGATCTCTAGGTGGGTTGTAAAAACTCTAGGTGGGTTGTAGAAACTGGAAAGTAAACAAAATTGGAGAAAACTTTACAAGAAAGCCATATCGACTCGGCTTTGGCGCTGGAAACTCAACGGCTCGTGCGCGTGCGGCAGCAAAGCGTGTCGAGACGCGATTGCGGACCGTAGCTTGGCCCATAGAAGCACAGTATCCTTCCTCAGCGATAATGGAGGTCCTTGGGGTACATGTCAACTTCGGTTCCGTTCTCCGGCACTGGCATCAGCACGTAGCCACGGAACGCCTTTGTCCGTGACGGACATTCACAGTAACGGAGACTCATTGCTGAAAGCAAAATCATGCATATCAGTTCTTATGGCTATGACAGGATCCTAGAGCAAGGTCCGCACGGGTATGAGAGGAGGGGTCGCAATGGCAACTTTGGTCTGTCATGACCCTCCCTCCTCTAACCGCGCTTGAGTCCCTTTGTTTCCGAGCGAAATTTATTTCCGATTATCGCGTGCGTGTGCGCGCATACGCTGCATCTTCTTTTCTTCACACTTTCTCGCTGTCTCTACTCTCGCTCCGCACAAGCGGGTGAGGGAACAGAGTAAATTTGGCGCGGAACCAGATGATAACTTCGCTCTTTCACTGTCGGCATGAATCGCGCCACATCCTTTTGGTACCCTCTTGGCGGTTTGGCTTGCGTTTGCGCAAGCTCGGTGCACATATGTTATAGGAAACGGGCTGCTAGTTCGCGCCATCGCAAGCTAACGTCGGCATGAATCCTGAAGAGGCTTCGCGTTTACTGATGAAGGTTGGCGCAAACTCGGTGCCATATGCTACAACATAGGTGCACTGAGCTTGCGCCAACCTCCAATGAGAAACGCTAAATCTCTTCAGGATCCATGCTGATGTTAGACAGTCAAGAACGAGTAGAAACGATCAGAGCGACCCGTGGCGATTTTATGCATAATGCTGTCTATCCATTTGTAGTAATCCTACTACGTAAAGACAAAAAGATGAAGGCTGTTATTTATGTCTGTGTTGGAAAGGTACGGATTGATCCTTATGATTCGATCGGCACAAGGTTCTCGGTACGCTCATCATTTCTCGCCAGGTGGAAAATCGTACCCCCCAGTGTCCGCGAAGTGGGAGCTCCCGCCCCCCCCCGTGGGAAGCCACTCGCTCTCCACGGAAAGTATCTTATCAATAGCTAACCGAACCTCCGGTGCGCGTGATTTTCACAGGTCATTTGAAGACTTGAAAACTTTCTTCTTCCAAAATACTGTATGCTTACAAGCAGAAATTTGCAGGTATCGTCTGTGTAATTCAATTGGGAAGCCGCCCTCAGCTATTGGAAGCGTAATCATTGGGAACCCATCATCCCATTGTTTTCCCGCAAATCATTTTTTCCACCAAGCAGCGTCGCGGCTTCCTATTTGCATGACGCAGACCAAATATCTGCTGTGCGATGACGCAGAGCTAATTAATTTCAGACTGAGTTCTCGAAGTTCTCTGATAAGTTCATAGCTACAGAATTGTATTAAACGTTTACCTCTTTTGAATGAATGTAGTAAAACCTACGAGTTCGTCCCTTTGGGCCTTGTGAACCCGGGAGTCCTTCAATTCCTGGAGCACCCTCAGGTCCCACACGCCCTGGTTCACCAGCGGGACCAATATCGCCTTGTTCACCATCAGCACCCGGTTCACCAGGCGGTCCAGGCTTTCCTTCAAGACCTAAACACGTAAAATTCAGCTGGTGCAAAGGAATAAATTACAATAACGTCCACATAAAGTGAAATCATGTGACTTGTAATTTTTCGGACTGTTATATAGTCTTATATTTAGGCAGTCTGCTGGGGATTACCATGAACTATTGAGTTGACACATAGTTATTGCAGCTTTTTGAATGCGCGTTTTCGACCTCCATGACAGTTTTTTGGGTTGATTGTGATAATGCGTTCAGGAGCATTTTTTTCTCAATAGAACGCTTCTTGTTGTATTCTGTTATGCGCAATCATGCTCGATTTTAACATTCACTTTCGACATGTGGTTTTTGCAGTGCTCACCCGATCTATGTCAACTTTCACAAGATGTATTCACCAACTAGTACAAATTATGTGTAAACTAACAATCCGGAGCTTAAAGGCACAGTACAGCCTCAGATATGGATTCTGGGATTTTCACGTAATTGTGTAGAAGACCCCTCCTGTATAACACGTGCCAAATGCCAGATCTCATTTCCTCCGAATAAGCGAGATATAAGCGACCACCACAGGCCCGACCCCCTAACAGATTTTCGAACTCGATAGCAGCTTGATGGATGGATGAATTTCAACAAGTCGTCGTTCTTCAGTCCATTGGTGGGCTATCTCCTTATCCTGGCTCGCTCTCGCTCAACGCTTGCGAATGAATAGAAATATAGGTCTTAGGCAACTCGTCCACCATTTTTTTCACCCTCAAAATCTAGGCATCTTTGAAGAGCCATAACTCTGTCTGTTCAGGGGTTTTGGACGATTTCAGAGATACCACTATGATCAGCGTGTAACTCTCTCCAAGATAAGCATGAAATCTGAAAATTAATTTTTTGGGTGCCTTTAAACATGATCCAGTTCACGAAATGCTTCTCATTTGTTTTCAGACGGTCGATATCACGGGTAAAAGAGAAGCAGTCTTTGTTTGCTGTCCGGCTACTGAGTCATCCGATTTTTTGTAAATCTTGTTCATTTGCCGGTTTTTAAAAGGCAGGGTTAGCTGAAAAACTGATTTCCGAGCATTCTTCACGAGAATGTAGATTTCGTCATTACAAAAGTAAAAATAAAAACCGGAATTAGCGAGAAAAAGTTCGAAAACAAGGTAATACGGCTAATTACAGGTGTCGGCCGGCCCACTAACCAACGATTTTCCTTAATGCTTGTTTATACGCCTTTTATTTTGCTGTTAAAGTGATCACTAGCCTGCAGAAGTGCTTAGAAATAACATATTTTGAAAGCAAATTAAAAGCTGACAAAACAGGCACTTATTGATATCTCGATAGTTGGGGGCTGGTGGACACCAGGCGAGAACTCGTTCTTGAGCGTTTTTCTACAATTTTTCGCTTATTTTCACATCTTTCACATCTGTGAAGGAAAGACCTACCTTCTCATGAGGATAGCACAACAACCGTTTCTTACACGACCCCGCATTTAAAGGCAGTGTGCACGATGATTTCCCTTTCCGAGTTTTCCACTCAAAACAATGCCTTGGCTACGAAGAAACGACGAGAAACGCACTAATTCGTCTTATTTCAGTGACATTATTTTATTGCCTGGACTAGTTGTCTGGTTGAATGAACATGTTCACGATGGTTGTCACCGGTGAAAAATGGAGTCAATCGAAAAATTGAAGAATATTTCGTGCAAAACTGTATTAGTTAGGGCTCGAAGGAAGGGAGTAACACAAAAGAGGGAATTGCAAAAGACGGGTCCACAAAAGATTTCATTGTCATAACGAACAGTTTCATTGATACTTAAGAGGCGGGGCAATACTTGAGGATTCCGTGCCCTTCTGGAGAGTTTTTCTTGGTTTCTTCGTCAATTCAGTTCTACTCGGAGCCGAGCAATCGATCTCTCAATCGACAGATCTCAAAATCGAAGATTATCATGAACACTGCTTTTAACTAGTTATTGAGACAGTGGTCTGTGGGAGCTTCAGTCGGTCAAAATGACGGATGTGGGGCCAGCTCACTTTTTCTTTGCACACGGGATCCGCCGAGTAAATGGTAAGCAGTTCTCACAGTGGATGATGAATACGCTTCGACCTGATCATTAAAATCATATTTTTGTTCAGTTTTTGCATTAGCTTGATGAATATATTTGGTTGAAAAAAAAAACCGCAAAAATTATGCTGCAGCCAATAGATCGCGTACTCAAGGTTGCGGCCAAACTTCGAACATGAATGGGTTTCACGGAAATCTGCAAGAAACATTATGAGCACAGTCCAACCTTGGGGACGAAATCTGAGATTTCCACGTATTTGTGAAGTAGACCCACCCTAAATAACACCTGCCAAGTGCGAGCTCTTGACTCCACCGAATAGGCGTTTCAAAAAAGCCGCAGTAACTATGCATTAACTTAAGAGTTTGATAGGTTTGAAGGCACAGAGCACCCAAAAAACTATTTTACGGCTTCAGTAGCTATATATCTGGGAGTGACGCTGCTCAAAATGATAATTCCAGATGTCGTCCCTTACTATACTTATGTCGAGTCAAGGAATCGTGTCTTGATTTCGACTAAAACAGTCAGCATCGAGTCTTTCGACTTTTCGGTTATTCGAAAATCAAAAAAGTCGAGTTCTCCGAAAACTTCAATATTCGGAATTTTAAAATTTCGAGTTTTCGAAAACTCAATTACTTGAAATTTTAGAATTTCGAGTTAGTCGAACACTCAATTATTCGGGAAAATTTCGGAGTCGCCGAAAAAATAAAAAGTAGTTCCGGCTCCCTAAATATGCCTGTATTTCAGTGGCGAAAAGTGATGGACAAATTTTCTCACATCATACCACTATTTCTCATAGTTGTCATCTGTATCTCTTCTATTAGGAAGTGTTGAGATTTTGCACTGGCATCTGTTATAAAGACAGGAAACACCGATTACAACTTTATCTGAATTTTTAGAGTCCCCTCATCAACCCTCCCCCCCCCCCCCCCAACAGATGTATAGTCGGCGCGAATCGCACTGCGGTATGGATCCCGCAGTGCGATCCGTGCCGGCTATACATCCGTGCGGGGTTGCTGAGGGGACTTTAAAAATTCAGATGGAGTTGTAGTCGGTGTTTCCTGGTTTTGAAAAGCGAATAGCTAGCCAACAGTCATGTCCACTCGATCCAAAAAATTCTAGCCTAGGCCTGTTTTTTGTACACGTGAGTATACTAGACTTGGAATAAAATATTTTTGCTCTACATGAAGAAAAGCGCTCGTTATATTTCGAGGCCAGTCCCTTACCCGGAATTCCTCTTTCACCGGGGCCACAAATCCACCTGATTTCATATTTTCCGGCTTCTCCAGGTGTGCCGGGAGGTCCGTGTACTCCTGAAAATATTGTTCAGTTAAACACGAACCAAAAGGTTATTTTATGCCTACCCTGTGGACCGCGTTCTCCCTTTGGTCCAGGTGGTCCGATTGCTATGGGCTGGAACCCTGGTTCACCGTCAGCTCCTAAAACATGAACACTGGAAGGCTGAATGCCAGCTCTTTGTGCTGTAAGTACCAACTAACCGTCTTCTCCTGGCCAACCAGGTGGTCCTTGTGGGCCAGGCGGACCTGGTGGACCTTCAGGACATTTGATACAACCACCGGCGTCACTGGCATCAGAGATAGCATCCAGACCGTCTACTCCAGGAACGCCATCAATCCCGTCCTCTGAAACCTAACGCCTAGTCAACACTTTTAACATTTTCGAAACACACCTACCTCCATCCAAACCATCCAGCCCTGGTGGACCAGGTGGGCCTGGCGGGCAGTCCGGATTAGGACGCAATTTGCATTGCCCCTGAGGTTTTCTTCTATCTAAAAGTACAAAGACTTGGAAGAAATCGAGTTCTCATTCTCCTTATATTCTTCGCTTGACCTTGCTCCGTTCATGGCAAAATTCAACGCGGACGAAAAATCCATTAATCCACCCAAAAAAATATTGATTGTGTGCGATTTAAATCTATTTCGTTGGCAAACTTCTAGAACGAAGGAACTTTGTGAAATGTTCGTTCTACGTATCGTGGGTGTCACTACTTTAGGAAGCTACATCGCTGTGTTTGAATGCGTGATTTAACAGTCACTTCTGCCACGCTTTCCCGCATTCATGTTTCCATCTGCTGCGTTGCGGCTTCTCATTCAAATGAGGTGGACCATGTTTCGAGCGGATGAAAACAAACGGAAACTTCGAAGATTGTTGTGGAGATTTCTCACACGTATGGTGTCAAGCTTTTGGAGAGTTAACTAATCCTAGACCCGACTAAGAAGGTCGCGGCCTGCCGGCAACTTCACTATAGCACAATGCCCAACCCTTTGTGAAAATAGCTGAGGCTTACAAAAAAAGATCATTGCAAGAACACTTTTTCGAGACACTTGTGAGTTCTTCTTTCTTTTACTGCCGTTTCTTAGCTTTATCAGCAGGAAGCCGTAGTTGGAATCACATTTTGCTCACCTGGAAACGTGTCACTACACCTAAAGGGTGTCCGAATGGGTATGGCGGCCCATGCGGTCGGCGTGCTTGGCAGGCGGCTGTCGCATGTGTCGCTCTCGGACGAGTGTTGGATTCGAAAGCGGTCATCCCCCCTTCCCCGTACTGCAGAGCTGATTGATCGACGCAGTGTTTGCTGCCAGCAGGTGCCGGCCCCGTTCGTAGTCGATGGCTGTAGGGACGTTTCGCATGCCCGTCTGAGAGCGGTGAACGAGACGGCCACCTGCCAAGCACGCCGGCTGCATGGGCCGCCATTCTCATTCGGACACACTTTACCATGACCCCGAAACATCGACATTCTCCAATTTGAGCTTTTCTATCATTTATGAATAAACCTAAACGACACAAAACTTGAGAACAGATAGCAGGTTCCTGAATCACATTCATAGAAACTCCCCTAAGTGGATATCGCCGAAGCAGCAGGGGCAAGATAATGTTTCCACTTGACCCTGCCATGACTTCAGACTGTTGTATGCTTTGATAGAAAGATTGCTATGTGCGGAAACCCTAATACAATGTTTACTTTATTGATAGCTTTACTATGAACATGAAAACCGACAATTACTTCGCAGTGGCCTGCCATTGGAACCCGCGTGTCCCACCGGTGGGACACGGTATACAGTAACGCAATAATGCACGCGGTCCGAACGTGCAGTCACACAAAATTAGGCGTGGTCGTGATTGGGTTAATAACGTATTGTGTTTTCCAACTTATGCCTTACGCATAGTATTCAATAGAAACATAAAAAGAAAAAAATCGAAGATTGAGATTGAAACGTTCTGCGTTCAATGGAAACAGTAACTCACTTCTGCCTTCATGTTTTCCGATGAGTTCCGCATCAGTGAAGATTGCTCGTCCTTGTTTCTTGACTATCGTCTGTCCATATGTTCGTTGAGGTGATGCTAAAGTGTTTCCTTAAACTTGAACCTAATAGGTCTCCTCGATTAAAGAAAGCATTAACACTGCTGCTGAGCATTGAAGATGGGTGTAGCTTTTTACAGAGATTGTGCAAGCGTACAAAAATCGGAACAAAATTATTTATCGAAACAAGTGGCAATGAGCTTCGTCATCGGCTACTTCTCTCTGAATCCCGGCGTAGTAAGGCTTTCTTCCGTAGTTTTAGTAGCCTCCAAAAATCATCCATTGTTACTTGCATGAGAACGAAACATATTTCGAGCACCGCCTTCAGGAGTCAAAAGTGAAAAATAAAGAAGACTAGAGTGCAAGTGGCTCACAGTGCATTTTGATCGCCAAACGCCTGCCCCATCGTTCGTCCACTGTCGGCATGTCTGTGAAAGGTGTCATATAGTGGAGTGCGAGTCCCCGTCTGTGCTTCGTCAGTGGTCGACGTCGACGAATTCTGCGCTTTCTGGTGTCTGTGCAAGGGTGGAATTAAGATCAATTCGAATTTAAGGTAATATTAGTTAAGGGATGGCTTATGAGTGCAGGAGTCTTACAAAGAAACTACTCTAAGCCAAAGTGGCCATTCCGAATGGATTGCACATTACTAGAACCGTTTCCGGACTTTAGAATCTTTATTTATGTTTCAGAGTGTCTACGATAGTTCTGCACGAAGTCATAGTTGTTTGGTCATTGATTGAGCGTTCACGTTATATGTAGTACATATGTCGACTCCGTCCACAATGTAAAAGGGGTTTGCCAAAGTTGTATTGATTTTCTCCGTCTCCAGACTAAAATACTATAAACGGAATCGGAATGAAAAAGCTCAAAAAGGTACTAGTATACGGAAATGGAAGCGGAAACGGAGCTTTCTCGCAGAGCCCTGCTAATAAGTACACTTACATATCCTCGTAGCTTTGAAAACGAGTGTAACTTTTTAAGGAGATTCTAGGCAGCTGCGACGGGGCTATCTGGACTCTATGTACGTTCGAAAGTGGTGCTAGAAAAGTATTTTCCTTTGCAATTACCACTTTGCTGAAAGGAGTTTCTTTGCTTGAGAAGATGTAACAATTAGGTACGGAGAACCAAGGGAAAGGTATATTCTGCAAAAATCAAACTTCTTATATACTCTCTATTTCATCTCTTGAGAATGAAACAAAATGAAGCAAATGAATGGAAGGGTACGATTTTGTACACAAATGACCTAACCTGCTGTCAATGTATCATGAAAAGCTGTGTTAAGAGCGAGAAACATACACTTGGATTTACGATGTGTGAAAGGTCGGTAGCTGTATACAAGCGGAATATCCCTTTTCTGAATGACGTGATCTGTCTGTTCGAGTGTCAGCAGGTCTCTCCAAATGCCATCTGTTGAAACCTACAACACAGCTTTTCGGGGGACTCTTGTCGAAGAATGATAAAGTCTGGCTTTAAACAGTTTGGCAAAGTTTACATCCAATATTCTTAGCTCAAACCTACGGAGGGGAATAAATCTAGTACTTTCTCGCATTAAAGGTATAGAGGGCAGTGGGAGTGTATAGCTTTACCGGAGGTGGCAAGTTTAGAGGCGGTCCGCGGATAGTACCTACTCCTCTACACGTACGCACTCAATACTACCACCACCGGGCTAGAAGTAGCACTCGTGTTGCATTTAATTTCCTCCACACTAATCGACGATTGGTAGATCCACAAATCACGCATACACGAATGCGGCGGGGTTTGAGCAGGTGGTAAGGTTCAGGAGTCTCTCATAATCGTCCTACGAGGGCTACAAATCACTTCTTGGTCACACACAGGCACACCCTGGCTAACAGGCTGGGGCAGTCGAGATTGAGCTCTGTGACTGATCAGAGATTTCTTGCTATTGCAGAGCACTATCGGAAGCGGTCGGGGCCCTACGCCCCGCCCCAACCCCAGCGTGACACGTATACCGCCTTTGTAGTCTACACAAAGCTGAGCTTCCGCAAAGAGGTCTACTTCATCAATTTCGACTGTGGCGAGCAGGCGTGATGCATAGCTTGCACTGTTACATAGAAAAACACTTTTATCGCAACCGTTATGGTTGAAAGGCTTGAGCTTGGGTGGCGTAAATGAGCGGGTAAGCCTATATAAGTTCCCCATACAAGCTTAAAGGCAGTGTTCACGAAGAAAAAGTTTCCCCTTTTTTTGACTAAAACGTGAGCTTTAGGTCCCTATAAGAAGATTAAAAACGGAAGTGGGACGAAAAACGGCCGGTAAGTGGGTGAAAATCTCGTGGGCCAGCCGACCCATTGGGCCGCTCCGCCCACGTCCTATAACAGTTCCCCTGAGTTTGTGGTTAAATGAGCGATGGTTTCCGATCAAAAGCCCCGTTCTTCCCTTCATTCTCAACGTCTCTCTTTACTCAGGTCAGCTCGCACACATCGGCTGCAAAAAACGGGAGTTACAAGCCTCGGACAACTCGTCCACAATTTTCCCTTGCTGAATTTCGAGGGGCCATAGCTCCGTTTCTAGGAGGTCTTGTACTATTCCAGGGACATTGGAATCAGCATGGGACCTATTTCAAGATAGGCGGAAAACAGAAAAACGACTTTTATCGTGAACACTGCCTTTAAATCTCCGCGGGATCGGCTCCAGTGATGTGCCTAGTCACGACTAACGACTAACGACTTTAACGACTAACGGGCCTTTTGGGTGTGACGTCAAACGAATAACGACTAACGAAATGAAAGATATTTTCGTGAGCAATCCCAGACTTCGTTAGAAAATCAATATTCCTTCATATCGCGCTCCAACCCAAGGATTACATCAGGACTGATACATATTTTCCTATTGGTTGTTCAGGGTGGGTGGTAGAAAATTAATAAACCCTTCATTATTCATTACTTCTGCTTCGCAGTTCTGGAACCACCACAATATGACTCCAACCGAACGTTGGGCAAAGTTACTCGCAGCATTTATGCGACTTCGTGTCGGTCGCACGACTTTATGGAAAACTCACTGAACCGCTTCCGATACTGCTTGGCTGCACCGGAGATTTCAACATAGGGCTCAATCAGAGGTGATAATATGAAGCGGTGCCTGCAGGCCACAACTACGAGCGACGAGAATTGTATCCGATGATTGGATTGCAAAGGGCGCCGTCCTCCAATTTTCAGTCATAAATTCGCTATGTGGGATTTCTATGAAGTGGTGCTGGGACCCCTCAATGGGTGAAATGTTCACTTGGGTGCTAATTTCTTCCGACATTTCTCCCATTATGGCAACACAAACTCGAAACGAAGCGCGCACTAAGCTCGCGACACGGGAAAAAGAACAATTAGTGCGAATTCGGTGCACTTCTCCGTGTTATCACCATGGGGTAGATCTCATATGACATCGTATAGCGCAGAACGGCACATTTTGCACTGAAAAAAGCAGCAAGGAGCTCAAGGTTTCCTTGATTACCTATATTGCTTCTTTTCTCACCGAAAAAAAAGACAAAATTTTGCAAACACACAACCTCTAGTATAACGCTTTCATTCCTATTTTTAAATATGGATATGCAGGTTTACAGCTTGAATTAGGGGTTCTAACGATGCATGATTTGTGTGTTTAATGACCACAAGTGTTTTTGAAAACATACATCTTTTCATGCCTTCCTTTTTTATTCATAAGAGTTTTTTTCTCCCTCAGCTGTGCTTATTTTCAAAGCCTAAATTTTCAACCACTAACCATTAACGACCAACGACTAACGAGGGGTTAGGCCGGTTGAACGACTAACGACTAACGAATTACAAAATTTATATTACGCACATCCCTGATCGGCTCCCACAGACCGCACATAATCATGACTACACCGTTTGTTCAATTTCAGAGTACCACTTTTCACACTAGAGCGATAAATTTGACGTTAAAGGCAGCTTTCACGATAATCATCCTCGTTGACATTCCACAGTGAAATGATAGGCGAGAAGGATCCTAGGCCCCCAGTGACGAAAGAACGGCAGAAAACGAGCCAGGAGCGGTATAATAACGGCTGCAAACAAGCGTTTTGGTGCCCCAGACACGCCTGGTGCCCCAGATCCGCCCCCTCGAAATGAACAACTGAAGACTCAGATGACAGGAATGATCAAGTCAAGGAAGTGCTGATAAATGAGCTGATCGCTTCATTGCACTGATAGGTATCATCCTTCTAGCGGTCAATTCCTCCACGCTCAAACATCAACGTAAACAAGAGAGGTCCTATTTTTGTTTAAAAACGCGTCTTTCGTGCCCTTTTTTGAGCATGCCTTGCTATACAGGGCATCAGACCTTCCGTACGCCGTGGAGATATCGGAAGTGAAATTTATCGTGAACACTGCCTTTGAATCCTGTCCGAGACATCTACTTGTGAACCTGCCTTTCCTGCGAATCACAGTGAAGTGACGTATCTAATTTCCACAGAAAGTGTCCCCGCGGATGCGTGAATGATTCAAAGGTTTACAAAAACGATGAGGTAAACTTTCATTTTCAACGATGAGGTGAGCATTTAAGCTGCCACCTGTCGTTCTCCGAGCCGAATTCCGGTCCGCATTTGGGAAAATGGCTGTTGCTTCACGCTCAGACGTTCGGAATCAGCGGGTCGCGAGCCCTCCAGGCAGCAGGCGGGGGCACCCCGGGTGAAGGTCGTAATGTTTTGCAGCCGGAAGAGAGACGGGGAAAAACTCTGTGTTCCGTCCAAACACGTGCGTTGCTCCCCCCCCGTTCGTCCAATCGCGCGCGCCCTTCATCCCCCGTTTCCCCACCTCTCTTGCGGCTGGGATACATTACGACCATCACCCGAGAGCCCCGACCGCGCCTGCCCCGGCCTATCAGTTCCGGCTCTGTAGTGCAGGCCAGGGCGCGTTCAGAGCCGTCCGGGGCACAATTACAGATTGCTGAGACATCTGTACATTATCATCGATTCAGTGGATCATTCCCTCACGTACAGTGCCTTTGATCCCTCTCACACCCTCAACGGGATGCTATATCCCTTCCCCAGAAATAACCTTTTAGGCCGTACCCTTAGCAGGTGTCCCCTCAACGTCTAGTGAATGAACGAGGTAGCCTTCCTCCTTGCAATCGTGCGAAGTGCGCGGTGGCTAGTGGTCGGCGAAACCCGCAATCGTATCGTCATGAGACCGCGTTTCGTAAATAACACGGGTTCGATCTTGGCGTTCAACGTGTCATGCAAATTGTCGAAGCGAACATATTTTTCTTTCCTAAGCGACACGTATGTGAACAGCGGCCAAACTGCTCCGACCTGCCGATCCCGAGTCTCGCCGCTTTTCTACGTTCCCGGCCTGCCGTTTATCACTGAGATTCCCCCGGTCGGCCCATTCCCAATGTCTGAGACTCAGTAGGGGGGGGACCTTGAGTACGAATCACTACGGTAGCTGTATGGCAAACTTGCACGGCCATGTCAGTGTTTCGCCCACCCAGGGGTTTCAACCCCCTGCCCCAAATCGGAGAACCTTCTGCAACAAGAAAGATCAAGGGTTAGGTTTTCCCGGCCATAGGAAGCTTCTTCGCATACGGAGCGATTCCTACATAAAGTCACCCACACCTCAGTAGGATGATGATCGCGCTGGAACCACTTAGTCCTGGCACGATTCACTTCTCTCCCAGCACTATTATCATCGTGTCGCGTTATGCAACAGCCGCAGTGCACAATTGCGGACCGGAATGCGGTTCCGAGAACGACAGTACTTGGGGAGAGTATCAAAGAAAAAGAATACAGCCACTCACAGCGTGTTGCTCTAGGAATAGACATGGGGCCTTACCCAGACAGCTATGGGGCCTTACCTATGTAGCTAGAGATTTTCTGTAGACAGGGAGCACGCCGGAACGTCCACCGATCAGCCAGATAAGTCTGATTTAATTTGGAATGGGACGAGTTAATCTGTCACCGACGCCCGCGAGTGCGTGAATGTATAGTCCGCTACTCCAACGCGTGGCAGTTCATGATGACTTCAGATTTTTTAGGACTCTCAGAATGAATTAGAGAATATACCGCTGTTTTAGTGCGCTTGTTCGATAATGAAAGTGAGTATCGATTGACGTAGCGTGTCGATCCATAATTGGTTGTTCTTGTACTTACCCGAAAATCCTCCATGTCACCGAGAACGTCTGTTTTTAGATTCTCGAGACTCGCTTGTAAGAGTGGCACGGCAATCACCATTACTAGAAGAGCAAATGTGCTCGTCGTCAGAGCGAAGATGAAATTCCGTTCTATTGTCTCGAGACCCATGCTGGAATTGCCACATGACGAATCAGATTAGGAAGAATCGGAAAGAAATGTGTCATTCTAGGCTGGGATTCATGAACGCAAAGCATGGGCCACAGTTGGGTGTCTTTAAAAATTGTGAGCTATTTATGCTGTGAATCCAACTGTAGCACATGGTTTGCCTTTCATGAATCCCAGCCCTACTTGAGATCACTGAATTTATAAAACGCAAGCGCAGTTGGTAATTCAAATGACGAATCAGACCAGCGAATTCAAGCTTGGCGGATGTCGTACCAGACTTCCTTCAGATTACTGCACTGATTTATGAATTGCATAGGCTCAGTTGGTCATTCCGAGACTGGTTCACCGTTCCTCCTCAGACAGTCGTGGGGTAGTACGTCGGCACAATAGGGGTTGTATCCCAGGGCAAACAAATCAACCCTTCGTTTTCAGCAGGAGCTCACCCTGTTTGGTGGTTATGGTACAATCCTTGTCACGGCCAGCATCAAGAAGGCCAGCCTCGCCACGGTCCGCAACGAAGAGTCTTTCCTCGCGATGGGCCATGGGCACGATCCCCTCAGCGTCCAAATATGAAGTCCTGACCCGCCGCCGTTGTACAAGAGGATGCTGCAATGATCATTCGTATCAGACAAATCAATGGAGGAGTGTCAGCTGACACTAGGAGAGAGGGGCTGCCGAACGCATGCTTGCCAGGGTGAACAAAGAGATTGAATCGGACAACAAGCAGCAGGTCCAGCTGGCAGCAGGAGCTACAGCAGGGGTGCTGCCAATCTCTTCATACCCGTGTGCAACCCCTACTGTGCTGACGTATTACCCCGCCTCTATCTAAAGTGAGTAGTCAACCCGCGTCATGCAAAAGTTTGCCACCCTGTATTTCGGAGCGGACTTTCAGAATTTTCAAACTTTCACGGTTTGTATTTGAGCACAAGGGTTGACAATCTCGTTTGTCGGTTCACGACAGCAATTTTTCGAAAATGGTAGCTGCTGAAGATAATGTTCATTATGGAAGAGCAGTGTGGACACGTGACCTTTTGGGTGCTAAATAAAATTTTCTGTGGTAAACCGCATTCTGTAAACAGGGTAAAAGCGAAAGTCAAGTGATTGACAATGGATTGACAACTGAGACAAATGGCAATGAAGCGATGTATTATCAAAACCTCAAGTTTCGTCATAGTTAGAGTAACTTCTGCGCACAGTCCCACCACTCCAATGACATAACGTCATGTAACTTCTTGGTATTGCCTTTGATTCGTCTAAATATTTTTGACAAGCAATTATAAACAAAGTTAGATAATTTTTTTGGGAAACATGTGGGTGGCAGTCAAATATCATATCACGAGACCCAAGTGAAAAGCTCCTCTTCGCCGTGATGTACATACATGTACATCCCCTGTGTGTGTATTTGTACAATCAGATCTTACCCCGTTTCTTAGCAAGGACTCCACATAAAACTAAGGATATTGCTGTCATATTTAAAAACACTGTCCCAACCAACGAGGTCACACTGGTAAATCATTTACTATGAGGGTGATGCAATAAGTATTAAACGGAAACAGAAATGAGTGAATAGTTTTATAATTTACGAGAATTATGTGATTTGAAGTGAAATCTTGACGTTCTTATATAATGCAGGTTATCCGTTGCGTGATCGTCCCAGTGAAAGCAGATCTAATCGTGTACGAGGACGTAGAATTGTCACATTAATATACAATAATGGCGGAGATTACTCACTTTGTCGAGTTGGAATCGAAAGTAAAGCATGGACTCGTACCCTCGTTTTTCGACTTGATAGCAGCTTTGAAGGCATCGTTCGCGCTGGAAATCACTTTCCATTTTGTAGGCTCAATTTCATTGAAGGCAGGGTTCTCGATAAAATCGGTTGTTGTGCTATACCCACGGAATCGTAGATCTGGCCATCGCAAAAGTGAAAATAAGTAAAAGATTGGAGAAAAAACGCTCAGGAGCAAGTTATGGCTTGGTGTACTCCCGCCCCCAACTATCGACATTCGGGTAAGAGCCTCTTTGTCAACTTTTATTTTGCTTCCAAAGTATTTTCTGAACATTTCTGGAGACCACTGATTACTTTAACAGCAAAATAAATGTTGTATAAGCAAGCATTAAAGAAAATCGCGTTAATTAGGGGGCCGGCTGACACCGGTAATTAGCCGTTATACTTTGTTTTTTAGCGTTTTTCCTTCGAATTCCTGGGTTTTCACTTATTCTTACTTCTGTGATGACCAAATCTGCATTGATATGAGGAGAGCACAAAAGTTGTTTTTATCGCGAGCTCTGGCTTTAATGTGCGTGGTGGATCACACCGGTCAACTTTGGGGGGTCAAAAACATAGGGTTACTATGAGGTTGGAAGGGGTTCCAGTCATCTACCACTTTTTCATAGAATGTTGATGTGAACCGTCAAACAACATGGTAAACAGTTACGGCTCAAACTACACGTGCAGAAAAACACCAAAAACGACTCTGGCGCGAAATTTAAATTCAATTTCATGCTGGGTTCAAACTAACTTTTTTTTACAAATGAAGGTTCTGCATGGGTCCTTTCAAAATTTTCCTTCACTATAGGGGCTACACAAAAACATGAAAAGATAATCTATGGTTTTCTGCGTGCACGATACCTTTAAGACAGTGATCGAAGAGCTCCAAGGCGCTTTTCTGCCGTATCTCTGCTAGTGTTTTTTTCTCGTTCAAATCACATTCCAAGCCATCGGCAAAAATAAGAGAGTGACCATCGATAGAAAGTTCGCCGTTTTTTCGCAGAAATGTAAGCTCTGGACCTCTCTAAGAAGAGTCAGGAGGAAAGTAAAAAACGGCCAGGAATTGGGTAAAAAATCTTGTTGATCAGCTGACCCATTGGTCCGTTACGAAAGTACGAAAAAAGGAGGGTAGGGAATCGCGAAAGAGAGTTTCACAAGAGGTTTCATTCTCACAACAACTAGTTCCTGTGAGACTTGAAGGCAGTGTTCATGATAAAAAATATGTTCCAGTTTTCGCTAAGAATGGGTTGTGGAGGGGCACACTGTAGCGTTGACATCGAAGGCAAACCCCAAAAGCGCAATGCCCGAACAAAAGAAGGAAGTCACAAGCCTCGGACAACTCGTCCACAATGCTTCCCTAGCTGAATTTTGAGGGACCATACATAACTCCGTTCCCAGAATGTCTTGTAGGCTTCCAGAGACATGATTGGAATCAGCATGGGGCCGTGTTCAGAATAGACTAAAAAAAACCGAAAAACTATTTCTATCGTGAACACTGCCTTTAATGGGCGGGGTGAGGTTCAACGATTTCGTGCCCTTCTAATGCGTTTTTACAGATTTCGTTATTCCAGTTCTACCCGGGGACCAAACAATCGAATCAGCAACTAATCTCAGAATCAAAGATTATCGTGATAACTGCCCTGAAACCCATACTATGTAATTTACGAGAATTTCCAGTGAAAGAACAGAAAACAAAGTCTTTTGCCTAAGAAGTTCTAGCGCAAAACGATTGTCAAAGTTTCGATTTTCGAAATTCATCAGTGCATCCGAAACACCAGACACGAGCAGTTAACATCTCGCGAGTTTTTTTTGGTTTCCATCCGAAAATTGAGGTCTTTGTGATAACAGTACCTACGCAGAAACATCGAAAACTGGGATACTGCTTTTTTATATCGTGCACACTGTGCTTAAATAGTTTAGAATGGAGATATCTGAATGTCCTACCTTTCGTATTAGTGCACTAAGAAGGACAACACATGCGATCGGTCACAGGTTCTGGTCTGCGTATACTTTCCTGTGTCCTTAGATGATGAACCTTGTTTTGGAATTGAATATAGGAGCCAAATGATGATGCAGCCCTACCCTATCACCTCATCCCGTTTAAGAATTTTCGGTTTCCCCTGAAAAATTTCCAATTCAGAGAGACAAATTGGCGCTATTAACGGACGGTGATTAGAATTGGTGCCCGTAAGCTCCCCACATCTAAGGGCAGAGTTCTCATCAACAACCGTGATTAATTTCATCTTAAACTTGCACTTCCTTAAAGGTTAGGCTGAAGGCAGTGTCCACAAAAGTCTCCGATTTATAGATTATTCACTGAACTATATAAATACTTGGCCCCGGGAAGAACTGAAACGACGAAGAAATTGAAGAAAACATACCAGAAGTACACGAAATATCGTACTCTCACAGCATCTCCGTACCCTCAGTGTAACTGTTTGTTGGGACGATGGAATCCTCATTTGGTTTCCGTCCTTAAAAATTCCCAAAAGAAAGAAAAAAAAGTCTCTGTTGCTTCACTATTTCCTTTCGGCCTAACCAATACTGTTTTGCATGATATTTTCTTTCATCCTCATTTCACCCCATCATCCACTTAGCGCGACCACCGAGAACTCGTTCACCCAACCGGACAACTGATCCAGGCAAGGAAATTCTTTCACTGCAATGCCGCAGTTTAAAGTTTCTCGCCGTTTCTTCATGATTTTAGTAACACGTGATAGCTAACTCATTGTTTTGAATGGGAAACTCGTATTCGAAAATCATCGTGAACCCTGCCTTGAAAGGCACTGTTCACGACAGACTTCGTCCTTGAGACTTCAATGAAAAACATTTGTGGTAGCCCTCAGAAGGAGAACTGTGTAGAAAAAACGGATCTAAACGCATTCTCAGAGACAAAAAACGGCATTGAAAAGTATACATACCAGTAGGCAGGTTCGGCCTTGATGGGTTCAGTTGTTGTTATCAACACCGAGACGGCCTCATCACTGCCACCCTTTGACCTGCGATTATCAGCAGTGGTTTTTATCGAATTAGGCAATGGGTTGGACAGATTTTTGCCTGTCGAAGATTTCTTGATGTTTTCGACAACTACCTCTCAGATCGAATCTCTCTTTCAACTAAAAACCACTGCCCATGATCGCAGGATCCAAGCTTGACAGTGATAGAGACGTGACGGTGTTGACAGCAACAAGACTGGACTTGCCCACTGGGGTAATCTTCAAAACCGTTTTTTGCCTGTTGGATGGCTTTCGTATCCGTTTTTTTCAACACTGTTCAGCTTTTGAGGGCTACCACCATGGTTTTTCGAGGAAAACCTAACGACGGAGTTTATCGCGAACAGTGCCTTTGCAGGCAGTGGCCGCAATGAAAAAAAAGTGAAAAAAGCCATAATTCAGCTCGACTCGGAAACAGCTAAAAGACTGCGAATGTTACGCGGCAAGAAACGACCTAAAAACAGAGTTATTACTCAGACAATAGCAGGTCCTGAGCCCATCCCGAACGCACCCGCAGCCGCGTCCATTTTGCGCTCAGGGTGCTAAATTTGGCGATTTTCGAGCCACATATATTGTGATGCAGGTCACATAGGTTGGGCTCCGGGTGCTTCAGACGAATTTAATTCACGTAGCGCCCTGAGCGCAACTGTCGGCTGGGCCCGTAGCAATCCCACCGAAAGGTGGGAGCTCATAGCTGCCTCCCCGGCGCGAGGTGGTGGCTCACATCGCGAGCGAAACAGGTGGTGGCCACCCTATTCTAATGCACGTGTGCTTGCTAAGTTGGTGGCTTCGCTCGCAGCCGAATGTCACCCACCTCGGCAAGCAGCCATGAACCTGAGGTCTAAAAGGGAGCCACGAGCTGCGAGTGGAAAGTGGAGATAGCGCGCATTTTGCAGAGTCGCGTATGGAGGGAGCCAAGTCATGGGTCGTGCATGACCGAGGTGGTGGCGGCGCGGGGAGGAGAACACGATTCTTTGACCTTTTCTGACGACGTTTGACCATCTCCGTTGAGGTTAAAAGAAAATTCTGAGTTTTGCGCTGAACATGCGCAAATTCACCGCAATGGCTGTGAATTCGGCATCGGATCTCCCCATACATGTGATAAATCTTGAAGGAAAAATCATCATAAAGCCTACAACAGCGGAAACCGCTTCAATGAGTGCAGATCATTGCTGCAATGCCGTTGGCCGCCTTTCAAGACGGCAAAATCAATCGCTCCTCATCAGCTGTTGATTTTTCGCAGGCGCTGATTTCCTTACATGTTCACCTCATTACTGCTGTTTCTCAGCCCTCAGGCTGGTTCCTTTTTTCATAAAAAAAGCTGTACAGTTAGTTTTTTTACGGCATGTTCTATTTAGTGAGTTTTCTTCACGAATCCACGAAAACAATTCTAAGTTAAATTCAACGGAGTATTTTCTCCAGAGAGCTGATAATTTCATTGTTGGCTAATTTTGCGCGACCGCTAAGAGATATTCAAGCAAATTCCTCGCCATGAAAAGTTCGATGTCTTGTTTCAGTTAACCATATTTCTAAGTGTTCATTTCGATCGAATGGTACTGTTCTACAACACCTTTTTGTCAGCACAGAAGCTGTCGGAAATGCACATTCGATAGGCTCCTCCCTCCCCCAAAAAAATTCACACACACACTACAGTACCGCGCAAATTTTTTTTGCAAAAAAAGCGTTTTGCGGCGTATTTTGTGCTCAGAAAGCGCCGTATCGCCATAAACCACTTCAAAGTTACTGAAATGAGTTTTCAGGTAGTTGTCGTATTCCTCTCAGTGAGGCTAATGCAGTGCTATGTGTAGAAGGCTTTCTTAATTCCGGCATTTCGTTGAAAATGTTCATTTCCTTCTAAAATTCACATGGAACTTCGGTGAAACATGAAAGATATCTGCTATCATGACCGTCTGATCAGTTCATGCTGATTGATTTCCAGGTACAAATATGCAATTTTCAATAGAATTCCGCAGTTGACTTTATCATTTTGTAACACTATCTATAGGACTAATGAAAGCAATGCAGAAATGTCTTCAAAAATGTCTTCAAAAATAAAATCGGACCACTTTGGAGCAAGTTATGACGATGCAGCGCTTTGGGAGCGCAAAAAACGCCGCGAAAAAAAATTGCGCGGTGTTGTAACATACAGTAAGACACAGTGCGTGCAGTGTTTTCAAAAAAAGGTGAAGAAAAACGTAACATACAGTAAGACACAGTGCGTGCAGTGTTTTCAAAAAAAGGTGAAGAAAAGAAACCGAACAGCAAGGAAAAGAGGAAACGGCAGCAGCGGTCAAGCATAGCAGCAGATTTGAAGGTGATGATGAACATTATGGAGACAAAAAAAGCACAAGGGATTAGTGATTATAAGCTCCTATCAGATGAAGGTCAGGACCACCGTCTCGAAAAGGAAAAATTGTTCCAGAAGTCTAAGAAATTCCGATAAACATCGGAAAAACTTTTCCACTTCTTCGCCTACAGGCGAATTTCTAGTGATAACTTGTGAACGGTTTCTCCGCCTCTAAAAAGGGCTTTGCACTGGAGACCATAAAACATTCAAAAACATCAAGATTTGCTTCTATGTATGCTTAGCTCCATTTTGATTCGATGTTTGTTAAGCAAATAGCAGCGTGCTGATGTACAAACATGGTCCTCGGAAGAAAATTTATAAGCCTTGTAAGAATAGGTATAATTCTGGGGCTAGAACATCACCTGCTTAGTTTTAAATAGGGTAAGTAAAGCACGGGAGAGAGTGGACGATCGTCAACGTAAGAAATCACTCTGATCAAGTTTCGAATAATCTGCGGACTTTTTCAAAAAAAAAAATAGAAAACCATGAATTTCCTTTCATAAACAAAATTCGACAATTTGTTCTTGTGCAACTGCTGAAAACGTGCAAGTAGAAATAGCCGTGCATAGTTTGTGATGAACTCTCTATCAGCAGTGGATGGACTGCTGACCTAAAGGGAACGATTTGCATGGAATAGAATCCTGTTGATTATTTTGTTTATCTCACAACCTTGCTAATACCGAGAGTGCCGCCTCGAATATGACCTCGCAGTGCAGTTTCTGTGCGCGCTGTCGATGCAACCAGCCTACGTGGTTCGACCCCATCATGTGACCAATTTTTGCAAGCAGAATTATCCTGTTAAAAAGGTCGCTCCGGGTTGACGACAATAGTCGGCAACTGGGCACGATGTACCTCAGATAGGCTGCCATCTTTATGTGGTGGCCGGCGGGGGTTTTGCTACGGGCCCTGATGACGTAATAGTACATCATCCAGCGTAGACGGTTAAGCCCCGACCAGGGCTGGGCACACCTCCCGGCATACCGATTCTGAATATGCACCCCCCTTACCTCGGTAATTTTTAGGCACCCCCCCCCCCCTATGGGAAATCGAAATCAGCTGTTTTCGGAAAAGTTGAGCAAAACAGCCATGATTTTGACTTCCTGATTTTGATAAACAAGAATTTTAAAAAACAAGCACTGAATATAGAAAAGTCCGAAAATGTCACAAAAAAGGTAGTTTTACACGATTTTTGGAAGTTTTTTTTTCCAAACTTCCAAAAATCGTGTACAAAAAACTTCCAAAAATCGTGTAAGACTTAACTAGGGCATCATCTTGACAGGTCTACGACTGTTAGATAGTCTCTGGCGGTATACCTGTTTCATCCCGTTATGCGGGTGAAAGGATGATTGCTTCGGTGAAGATTTACCGAGCAGTTGAGTGAGAGCAGCGCTGGGGCTCCGGTGGTGCAGTGCGATAAGGCGTCCCCCGGAAAGGGAATATGATGCTGGTTCAATCTCGCCCGGAGCCAAGCGTTTTGCGATCAACTCAACACCTTGTGTAAAAAAGGTAGTGTAATTTTCAAACTTCAAAACAATCCCATGAGGAAAATTTGTAAGTAAGACGGTAAGTTATGACGAAAGATAAAACAATTTCCATTACAAAACAATTGAACAATTACAAAACAACAAAACTACTACTATTGCGATAATTAATGTTTCCTGTCGAATGTTTTCATAAACCTAGGAAAGATTAGTTAATGTGTTTGGTTGTTCTGATGTGGAAATCAGAACTATATTTTTGTGTTGTGAAACAATGTTAGGATTCATGTGATGGGTAGGGAGTGAAAAACAAGAGTTTTACCCTCCTAGAATGCCGCAATCCCTTAGAGAATCGGCTTGCCGTGCGAAACGGTACTTGTACGCAGCTATACAGCGCACACGGGAGTGGACGCGCACACAATATTAATAAAAAATGTATTTTATTACAGAACGGAGAGGAGAAAAGAATTGAAATTGAAAGGAATGGAAGATGGTGAATGTAGTCTATTCTGGATGTACCAACTTTAGAAATTCAATGTAAATAAACAAAGTTAGAGCGGGTACAAATATTTAGCCGTGACAAGGTTCATTCAAACGAACCTAATTGATCAAAAGTAGCATTAAACAAGAGAGCAAAGGATATTGTGAGAAAGAGGAGAATCTGGCAAACATTTTAGCACCAATGTAACCGGTTTTTAATGTGATTTAAGGACCTTGAATCTCGTCCCGGTTTTACCCCGAAAACCGGGACAAAACCGGGACAAAAGCGGGACGAGTTTTAAGGTCCTTAAGTCACATTGAATATCAAACCTATTGCTATTAAAATGTTCACCCGATTCTCCTCTTTCTCTCAATGCTCTTAGTTCTCATGTTTACTGGTGTTTTTAATCAACTAGGTTCATTTGAAGGAACCTTATCGAGTCCAAAAAATTCACTCCGCTCCAACTTAGTTTGTTTACATTAAATTTCTATAATGGGTACATTGAAAGTATCCTATTTCTGCCTTCTTCCATTTACATCAGTTTCAATCATTTTCTCCGCCCCGTTCTGTAATAAAATACATTTTTTAATTAATATTGTGTGCGCGTTCACTCCAGTGCGCGCTGTGTAGCTGCGGACAAATACCATATCGCACAGCCAGCCTGGTGTCGCGGAGTGAGAGAGAAACTTTATTTATTTATGGGTCCTTGGCGTATTGATCCCACAATCTCTCTAGCGGCAAACCGGGCATGACCCCATGACCAACTTGCCTAGGGAGTTGGCGCGATCTGCAAAGGTGGTTCTGGTTCCTGACACTGGCATTGGGGACTCCCTGGCCCCGGTTGCACCGTTCACTTTACGCGTATTGATCAAAGTATAAAGCGCAATACATGACATAAAATATATACGGGTTGAACCGATCTGACAGGGTACACGAGTAGAAATACGGCTTTATTATTGCCTTCTTCATATCAGAGTAGAAACGTGGAATACGTGGAATGCGTACTTATAGAATGAGAGATGCGAAGTAAAACCAAGCGGAGCTTGATTGGGAATGGCCGGCACAATTAGTAGCCCATGTGCCCGCGAACTGAACCCTTGCGAAGTAAATCCCTCGTTTTGGCGTAATCACTCAACCTCCCTCCTACGCGTATTCAACCAAGGGTGTGCCCCGTCCTTCACCCGGACCTGCGGTCGAGAAGGCGCCCAGGAAGGCGCTTGCCTGGCGTCGGCGCTCAACCAGCGATCGAGGCATAACATACCCCGCGCCGGTATCATTGCGCGGCTACAAGCGCCGCCTGCCACCGACCACGGCTGGCAGAGACTGCTTCGACCCGGGGGCGGTGCCTAGCGGGGGTGTGGCAGTCACCCCGGCGCGGCGGGGACGATGACTCACCCTTGTCCCGGGGGACGGTGCCCGCCACAGCTTCATAGCGCTTCGCGACACTCCCGAGAACAAAAGATGCTCCCGAAGGTGGCGAAGCCCTATACCGCAGCTATAGGAGTTTTTCTCCATATACCGGAAAATATTCAAGCCAAAAAAGATCATAACCCTCCAAGAGCACATGGGCCGAATTAGATAGAATCATAACCGAACCATTCTCAACGGTCCTTCCCGAACCAAGCAAGCATCCCGCGTATTGACGATGTTCAATACTGAACACACAATAAATAACTGAGCTATAAGAGAGGTCAAATGTGGTAAGTATTTTACATGGTAAAATATGCGAGGATCTTCAACAACAAGAAATACGATGAACAGAATACAGATCAATTGCCCATTGACCAATCGTTGGCGACATGTCGATGGACGGCGTGCTCGCGTATTCACATCAGTCGTCTATCACGTCAGCATCAAGGCGAACTCAACCAGTACTGGAAAAACCGGGTAAAGCCAAACAAAAATAATAAACAATTATGAACACGAATTCAGATCAACTGCGTACTAAGCCTCAATCTCGTAACTGTGTAGCAACACTGTTTTTCGCATGCGTACTCAGCGCGGCAGGTAATCGTACGGTCCATGAAGGGACTGAATGTGAGGCACTCACGGGTTGTTACCATAATAGGGTTTGAATGTCGCGCTCAAAATGTCCTCGTAAAACTTCTCAGCCTCCATGTTAATGTCCGTCTGCACGAAAAGGTTCTGTACGCAAAGTGCTTGGTGATGACCGTGTTTCCTACAAATTTTGCAGCGATCTCGGCGCACGCACCTACCATCGTGTCCTCTCAAACACAGAGCGCAGTTTTTTCCTTCGACTAATAGGTGGGCACGCGTAGTAAGACTTCTAACGTTGAGGCATTCGACGGAGTAATGATCGCTATATGCGCAGAACACGCACGGTCGCCGTCCCTGTGGTGGGACCGTCTGCCTCGGCAGCTGCGATCTCCCCTGCGCGGCCGGACGTGCCCTGCTCGGGGTTCTTGCGTAGTACACTCTACTCTGCATCGCGCCCAGGATCTTATCCCGTAAAGAGGGCGACTGTTCTCCCTTCGGGGCTTGACTGTTCTGGTCCGCGGTGCGCAGTGGTGTTCTGCCTGGCGGCGCTGATTTCGCAGAGCAATCTGAGGCGATGCGCTTTGCTAAATTTGGATTGACCTGAATTCGTCGAAACACTTTGTGATAAGTTCCATCAAGGAGCTTCCCGTCCCCGGTAAGTTGTACGACACCCCCTCATCGGTGGCGTCCTCGTCACCGAGGTCCATGGTTTCGACACTCGACTGCGTATTAGAAACCTGGTTCATCAACTGGTCTAGCAAACTTGCGATTTCCTCTTCGTCAGATTTGACGAGTTGTCCGTCGTCGTTCGTTAGCTGAAGTGTCGTCGTATCAATAGCTGTCATTGGCTCGATAGTTGGTGAACCACGACCTTGAGACAACAGTCCTGGAAAGGGGGTAGATCTGCGTGCTCAGCGACGGCCATAAAGCGAACTCCGACAAGCGAAACTGCTAAATTCAGCAAATAGCGGCGAATTTACAACGCGGATTAACATGACATTCATTGATCTATGGGCGAAGTATGAACTGAGCGAACTTAGATGCTAACGCTTGCGGGGCACTATATGACCGCGCCGCGGGTAGGCTCTGCAACGGGAATTGTCACTGCAAGCGAAACTCCTCAGAACTGAGGATCAGAACTGATGAGTGCGGAGTAATCAGACAGGAAGTGGATAGGGGAGAAAAGCTATGAGCCATGGACACGCGACCGAGTTTAGCCTACCTAGATCCCGTGAGGATGACCTGGGTACTGTTGCATATTGAAAATTCAATGACGGCAATCGATAGGCATATTCATTGCAGTGGTGCGGCGCGTTAAGAAATTATATGACGATCGTGGGGATGGCGCGGAATTCCGATGCGAATTATATGATGGGCGCCAATAGAATGAGTAGTGGAGGTGAATTCACCGGAGATATTCTATGGAGGATGCGAATTGATTGATGATAATCCCTATAAGAGCTGTTGGCAGTGGCCGTGCAAGGGGGTATAATCTCAGTAGGAAGCGTATTGAGTGTGCCGGGGGATGGTGAATAACATGGTGGAAGAATCCTCGAGAATGTCCCTATCCCTCTATTGTGAAATCCGAAAGGCATCGCGTGTCGTTGAAGTGCACGATTTCTGCGCGTATAGTAGCTTGTGTCCCTATTTGTGATTGCACAACAGCGTAGTGCACGTCAAAAGTTGACGGCGCGTCAAATTTTTCATTGCTTTCGCGTTAGATTTTGCGGTTTTGTTTCATATTCTGGCGTATTCTTCACTTTGCACGTCCTCATAACTATTTTGTGACTATTCCCCTCCATTTGTCTACGGTTTCAATGAAAGAAAAACGAGTTTGCGAAGTCTGTGGCCGTGCTGCAAAAAACGTAATGATAGTTTTTGTGTTTTTTCGGGTTGCATAGGAGTCGAAATTGCGCAATAACATGGTGGTGTCTAATACTAGCGTACTAATTTGCACATACATGCGTATTTCAATTCATATGTTTCCCTGAGAAACCAATTTGAGCATGAATCGAGTGAATCGTATGGTATAGGAGTAGGGTTCATCTCATCATGGATAAGAAATACGTATCCCTGCAAGGTGATAGGCAGTAAAACGGATGCGGTATAAAATAGCGAATTAACTAAAGTACTAAAAGTTCTGCTAGCGTACTATATGTGACTGAGATTTCCTTATCTAGTACAGGTAGGAATCTCCGCCCCGATAGTCGAGCTCAGAATCTTCGGATTCGGTGGCGTATTGCGGATTAAAGGGATTGACAGTTACCGAGTTTTGACGAGTCTCGTGGGCGTTGGCGAAGCGAATTGCTGATGTTCTAGGTGAGGTTGATCGTTCTGTATCACGACGAGATTGACTCTGATCTCTTGACTGTGATTCCCTGCGGTTTGGGGGGCATGGTTTGCGAATTGAAGACTTGGGAGAAGATCTAGAATCCTCTATCTTCCTCCCTCGACGGTCATCATTTGGACCAGAGGTAGTCTTTATCTTGACAGCACAAGGTTTTGTGATGATCGCCGTCGCAGTAAACGCAGGTGGGTCGAGCACACTGGCGTGCTATGTGACTTGGACTGAAACACAATTTGCAAACTCGATCTTCATAAACTGCCCTTTTGCGATCCTGTGGTGTTCTAACTCGATGACAATGCTCTGAACGGTGACCGTATCGACCGCAGAAAACACACTGGCGGTAATTTTGCATTTGGCGTTCCTCCCCAGACCTAGTTGGGGAACGACTGGTATTCCTATCACGACTTTCTTCGTGCGAATTAAATGAATCTCTGAAATCGGACCTCGAATTAGAGCGTACTGACAGTATCTGTGCCTGGTAACCTGGAGTAGTGTCTGCGATGGTTTCAAACGTATGGATGGATTTGTTGAGACCATCGAGGAGCTGTGGCACTTGCCAAAACTCGACAGACTGTGCCTCCAGTTGACCGAGGTGCTCCATAGTTTTAGTGGGGAACTTGGCGCGTATTATTCGCATGACTAAGATGTTCGTATCGCTTTCGCCGAACTTTTTTAGCTGAGCTCAGAGAGATTTAATTTGGGCCAACGTAGTGCGTTGGCTCAAGGGGCTGCTACTGGCTGGCTTCATGTTCTGCAGCCTAGTACTTATCGTCGATCACTGCTCGAGAGATCGCCGCGTCGTACACATGGGGCACGCACGCACGCGAGGAGGGAGTGATAGGATCATTACCTCCTCGCTTGCGCGCGTGCATCATGTGTTCGACGCGGCGATCTCTCGAGCAGTGATCGACCATATTTGCGTGCGTATTAGTTGCGAGCGATAATACGTCTCCTTCAGCGTACTGACAGCAAGTTCATAATTCGCTTCCGTAATTTCGTAACCTGCGATCATTGCCAATGCATCGCCCCCGAGCTTAGCCCGGAGGTGATGAAACTTGACTGTGCTCGGTACATTCCGATTGGCGTAAACTGCGGAATCGAAAACGTCCCGAAATTCAGGAAATTTATCGATTTCCCCATAGAATGTTGGGAGCTCCAACCCGGGTAGGCGCACTAATTTCTCATGCGTAGTAAGAATTCTTGTTGCGTCATTTTCGCTTACGTAACGCTCGTTTTCGAACTGCGGCTGTGTTTGCATGGGTGAGCGCGTGGCCGAATCCGTTCCCAGACACCTGACCCTCGTAGTACGCGGGTATGGTGGCTGCTGGAGAAATCAGCGGATTTTCTCGAACATTTGGGTTGTTATCTCTGGCCACATGTTCCGTCTGCTGGCCTGGGATGTGTTCAGGCGATGACAGATTTAGCGTGTTGAACTGCGTAGTAAGCGTTAGCAAATACAGCATCTGCAAAGCGACTTCTACCTTAGTAAGCGTATCTTGCGCTTGGCTTTGAGCTTCGTCCCCTTTTATGCTATCCCAAAGACAGCAGTAGTCCTGAAGTACTGGAGCGAAACAGGTGAGTCGTTTTGGTCTCTTTGCGTGTGCGTTTGCCGCTTCAAACGCGCTTTGCGTATTGACAAGCTCCTTCCTGAGACTGAGTTGGGCTAAAATCAGATTTCCTCCCTTTCCTTGCTCAGGAAATCCCGGTTGTCACCTGGAGCCCACAACTCCTTCCTGTTGTGACACGGAGGGCAAATTAGACTCCCGTTGTCACCTCGAAGCCAAGTTTCGTCACGTTTTGCACGTTCTGTTGTGACTTGGATGTGACGCGGCTTATTTCGCAACATTTAACATGTGCTGATGTGGTGAGATGGCGGCGAGCCAATCGTAGGCGTCTTGCCGCGTCGCAGACGGCGAGAGTCAGGCAGAGTGTGAGAGGGCACATACAGCCAAACCCGCTTCCGCATCTTCGTCATCATCCAGCTTTCTAGATCTCCTATGATGACGTCATCGACGTATTTTGTCCATCTAAATGCTGAAACGCTCAAATAATCTCCAGTTCGGCAGGCAGGTGAGTTGGTATGTGGTTACGTACTACGTAGGTAATTTTACAGAGAAATCAATTTGTAGGTGGGTGGCCTTCAGATGGCGTCATCACGACGTCGTGGAAAGAGGGTGGGGATCCAGAGGCCTCCGCAGGGTGTCGTGGAAAGTGCACAGGGCATCTGATGACGTCATCAGGACGTTTTTGTTTTTTGTCACTATACGTTGATACAAAATTATTCTTAAATATTCAGAAATCTCGAAAGTGGCGTTTTTCCTTCGAAATTTTCCCCGGCTGGGAAGCTTCGAACGAAAATAGCCGAAAACCTCGGAAAATCGACTGACTATTAAACCACAGATTCGTAATCAGCGCCTCAAAAAACGTGGAGAATTTCAAAGGCAGTAGGCACGCTCAAAAATAGTATTGATTTCATGACATAAATGAAAGGTTTGAAGCTAGTAGTATGGGAAACTAACGAAGAAACTGACGAAAACTGCATGCAAATACAGAAATAACGACTGTTTTTGTTATATGGTGAAATTGGACGAGTTATGCCCGAGCGCTTGAAATAGCTAATATTTACCATAAAACGGTTGTAATAGCGAGGCCGATAGACTCTTACAGCCTGTACTAGAACGCTCATCTCGTTGGAAGCGTCAAAATCCAGCCGAAGCGACCGTATTCGTGTTTTGAGAGGGGCGGGTTGGAAGCTCATGGGCATGGCTGACGAAAATTTTCGACTCAAATTCAGTAGTTCCCCTCGTTTTTGACGCTTCCAACGGCGTGAGCGTTCTACTAGGGGCCATACGACCCAAGTAGCGTAGTTATCTCAACAACTTTTTCGAACGTGTGTGCTGCCTTTAGGTTAAATCTGTAACATTTTCCCAAAACGCTTCCAGAGCCCTCTAATCGTTAGAAATGAACGCCCAACCGGAAATCCGTACAAGTCCAAAACGCTGTCAGTCTGGTCAAAGTATGGAAAATGTGCCTTCACCCAAGCTTTGCTCAGGGGGTAGTTATGGGCGCCGAACACACCAATGATGCCCGTTTCCGGAATTTTCGAAGACTATTGCGCTTTTTGGAAGGTAAAAAAGCAGAAAAACTACCTTTCAAGCTTGTAACTTCTTGGAACCTGCAGCTCGGGGCGGGATACTGCGCAGTTTTACTATTGAGCCACACGAGATACTAACGATTTGGTCGTTTTGGCAGTTGCGTTCACCACTCTAAACACTTCCCTTGTAAGAACTTTTGCTTATAGTATTGAAAATTCATGGTAGAATATTGTTTGTTTTAAACCTGCATATCGTATATTGCGCACGCAAAAATAGGGGGAGGGAGTTAGCTGTTTTCACCCGGAGATGACCAGCAGGTCGCGGGTTGAACGCGAAACTACGGGGAGGGGATCGGTTGTTGTCACCTGGAGGTTTCCAGCTGGTCGTGGGGCGGAATCATGCCCCACCACACCCTCACGACCTCCAGGTGACATGCCAAAGACCTCTAGGTGACATAGAGTTCATGTCACCTCGAGGCCTCTGGCATGTCACCTGAAGGTCGTGAGGATGTGGTGGGGCCTGACTCCGCCCCACGACCTGCTGGAGACCTCCAGGTGACAACCAGGATTTGCTGAGTGGAAGTCGTTAGCCCTCGCTCACCTGTGACGTCGATGTGTCGATGTTCCAGCAGTTGCGGATTCACGTCCTTCGTCTTCTGAGTGAGTCTTTGACTGCCATGGTAATGGCTCGCTTGTGGATTTCGAGATCCATGCTGAACGAAGAATGCCTGGAAGGATGTTGGCTAAGGCAAAATGCACGATGAATCGATGAGGCAGAGTGAGGGGTGGAGTGACTAGCTGGCTGCGTGCGTTTGCGTCGCGTATTTATTGGGGTGAGCGGCGCCGTGGCCCGTCACTCGGGCACCGATCGCATCGATTGCGCCATGCGGTGCCGGATCGACGTGGGGCCGCGTGCGTACGCGTCGCGTATTGATTGCCCGTGCTGTGCCTGCACGAGTTGTTTACGTCTGAACGCATCGATTGGCCGTGGGAATTAGGTCACCGGAACGATAATCGGCCAGCACCGACAACTTACGCGGATACCGATTGATTTTGAGCGAAGTAAAGGAAATAAGTTGCAAATAGCCGAGATAAAGCGAATTTAGCAGGGATTCCGGACTGACCGAAGAATTTACCTTTCTACCAAAGTAGGTACAATAGAATATACAGAAAAGTTGATTATAGGGGAAGTATAGGAAAACGCGAATTTTAGGGCGAATTGACCCAAATTAAATTGGAATTTTGCTTTTACGGGCCTATGGAAGACGTGAAAGCTGAAAACGTTGATCGTAAACCGGACTTAGGACTCTAGCTTCGCCCCCTTGTGCATCCAAGCACCCCGTCCTGTGACCTGTCTGGAACCCCCGACCCTGCAAGGGCGTCTCCTACCCTGAGGAAGACTCAGATGGTCGCTTACGACTGTATTGTAATCGTGTTAAAGGTCTTCCGCTGGTTCACAAAGAAAGGCCGAACCTCCAATGAGCGATGCTTTGTGCTGGACTGTGCTACTAAGCACCTAGTGTCCTAAAGGTACCAGAATCGCTACCTGCAGTCCTGACCACGCCTCTCACATAGCTAATGTTGGCAGGTCTCGCTAACCAGGTATTGCGGATACGCTTTGCTCAATGGGCCCATAGGTGCTTCCGTCGGCCGGTTGCCACAGTCCTTCCGGACTTCCACACCTGCGCTCAGCGAACTCGCTTAGCACCCTGGCGTGAGCCAGCAGCGATCTTAAAAAGCGTAATAATTCGCTTATTGGGAAAAAAGTGTGGTTTTCTACGTTTTCAAGCCTTGAAGGGCTCAGGAGAGTGGTAGTGGCATATTTTCGTCGGGTTCGTTCTACTACGGTCGCATTGCACCATGTCGCGGAGTGAGAGAGAAACTTTACTTATTTATGGGTCCTTGGCGTATTGATCCCACAATTTCTCTAGCGGCAAACCGGGCATGACCCCATGACCAACTTGCCTAGGGAGTTGGCGCGATCTGCAAAGGTGGTTCTGGTTCCTGACACTGGCATTGGGGACTCCCTGGCCCCGGTTGCACCGTTCACTTTACGCGTATTGATCAAAGTATAAAGCGCAATACATGACATCAAATATATACGGGTTGAACCGATCTGACAGGGTACACGAGTAGAATTACGGCTTTATTATTGCCTTCTTCATATCAAGGTAAGAACGTGGAATATGTGGAATGCGTACTGACAGAATGAGAGATGCGAAGTAAAATCAAGCGGAGCTTGATTGGGATTGACCGGCACAATTAGTAGCCCATGTGCCCGCGAACGGAACCCTTGCGAAGTAAATCCCTCGTTTTGGCGTAATCACTCAACCTCCCTCCTACGCGTATTCAACCAAGGGTGTGCCCCGTCCTTCACCCGGACCTGCGGTCGAGAAGGCGCCCAGGAAGGCGCTTGCCTGGCGTCGGCGCTCAACCAGCGATCGAGGCATAACATACCCCGCGCCGGTATCATTGCGCGGCTACAAGCGCCGCCTGCCACCGACCACGGCTGGCAGAGACTGCTTCGACCCGGGGGCGGAGCCTAGCGGGGGTTCGGCAATCACCCCGGCGCGGCGGGGACGATGACTCACCCTTGTCCCGGGGACGGTGGCCGCCACGGCTTTATAGCGCTTCGCGACACTCCCGAGAACAAAAAGATGCTCCCAAAGGTGGCAAAGCCCTATACCGCAGCTATAGGAGTTTTTTCTCCATATACCGGAAAATAAATATTTAAACCAAAAAGATCATGACCCTCCAAGAGCACATGGGCCGAATTAGATAGGATTATGATCGAACCATTCTCAACGGTCCTTCCCGAACCAAGCATTCCGCGTATTGACGATGTTCAATACTGAATGCACAACAAACAGCTGAGCCGTAAGAGAGGTCAAATGTGGTAAGTATACTACATGGTAAAATATGCGAGGATCTTCAACAACAAGAAATACGATGAACAGAATACAGATCAATTGCCCATTGACCAATCGTTGGCGACATGTCGATGGACGGCGTGCTCGCGTATTCACATCAGTCGTCTATCACGTCAGCATCAAGGCGAACTCAACCAGTACTGGAAAAACCGGGTAAAGCCAAACAAAAATAATAAACAATTATGAACACGAATTCAGATCAACTGCGTACTAAGCCTCAATGTGATCTCGTAACTGTGTAGCAACACTGTTTTTTGCATGGGTACTCAGCGCGGCAGGTAGTCGTACGGTCCATGAAGGGACTGAATGTGAGGCACTCACGGGTTGTTACCATAATAGGGTTTGAATGTCGCGCTCAAAATGTCCTCGTAAAACTTCTCAGCCTCCATGTTAATGTCCGTCTGCACGAAAAGGTTCTGTACGCAAAGTGCTTGGTGATGACCGTGTTTCCTACAAATTTTGCAGCGATCTCGGCGCACGCACCTACCATCGTGTCCTCTCAAACACAGAGCGCAGTTTTTTCCTTCGACTAATAGGTGGGCACGCGCAGTAAGACTTCTAACGTTGAGGCATTCGACGGAGTAATGTTCGCTATATGCGCAGTACACGCACGGTCGCCGTTCCTGTGGTGGGACCGTCTGCCTCGGCAGCTGCGATCTCCCCTGCGCGGCCGGACGTGCCCTGCTCGGGGTTCTTGCGTAGTACACTCTACTCTGCATCGCGCCCAGGATCTTATCCCGTAAAGAGGGCGACTGTTCTCCCTTCGGGGCTTGACTGTTCTGGTCCGCGGTGCGCAGTGGTGTTCTGCCTGGCGGCGCTGATTTCGCAGAGCAATCTGAGGCGATGCGCTTTGCTAAATTTGGATTGACCTGGAATTCGTCGAAACACTTTGTGATGAGTTCCATCAAGGAGCTTCCCGTCCCCGGTAAGTTGGACGACACCCCCTCATCGGTGGCGTCCTCGTCACCGAGGTCTATGGTTTCGACACTCGACTGCGTATTAGAACCCTGGTTCATCAACCGCTCTAGCAAACTTGCGATTTCCTCTTCGTCAGATTTGACGAGCTCTTCGTCGTCGTTCGTTGGCTGGATTGTCGTCGTATCCATAGCTGCCATTGGCTCGATATTCGTCGAAGCACGACCTTGAGACGCTAGCCCTGAAAAAGGGGTGACCTTGCGTATTCACCGACGGCCACGGAGCGAATTACGACGAGCGAAACTGCGAATTTCAGTGAATAACGACGAATTCCCGACGCGAATTAACATGACATTGTAACTGATCGATGGGCGAAGTATACTGAGTGAACTTAGATGCTGACGCCTGCGGCGCGCGACATGACCGCGCCGCTGGTAGGCTCTGCGACGAGAATTGTCACGCCGCAAGCGAAACTCCTCAGAACTGAGGATCAGAACTGATGAGTGCGGAGTAATCAGACAGGAAGTGGATAGGGGAGAAAAGCTATGAGCCATGGACACGCGACCGAGTTTAGCCTACCTAGGTCCCGTGACGATGACCTGGGTACTATGGCGTAATGAAAATTCAATGGCGGCATTCGATGGCGTATCCTATGGAGCCTCAATCTCAAATCGTGTAGCAACACTGTTTTTTCGCCGCATGCGTACTCAGCGCGGCACGAGTAATCGTACGGTCCATGAAGGGGACTGAATGTGATAAAGGGCACTCACGGGTTGCAAGCACGTAGCAATAGGGTTTGAATGTCGCGCTCAAAAATGTCCTCGTAAAACTTCTCCAGCCTCCATGTTAATGTCCGTCACTGCACGAAAAGGTTCATGTACGCAAAGTGCTTGGTGATGGACCGTGTTCTCTGCCAAATTTTTGTATGATCTCGGCGCACGCACCTACCATCGTGTCCTTCCTCAAAACACAGAGCGCAGTTTTTTCCTTCGACTCAGCAGGTGGGCACGCGCGAAGTAAGACTTCTAATCGTTTGAGGCATTCGACGGAGTAATGATCGCTATATGCGCAGAACACTTCCACGGTCGCCGATTTCCTGTGGTGGGACCGTCTGGCTCCGGCAGCTGCGATCTCCCCTGCGCGGCCAGGACGTGCCCTGCTCGGGGTTCTTGCGTAGTACACTCTACTCTGCATCGCGCCCAGGATCTTATCCCGTGCAAAGAGGGCGACTGTCTCTTCCTTCGGGGCTTGGGACTTGTTCTGGGTCCGCGGTGCGCAGTGGTAATGTTCTGCCTGGCGGCGCTGATTTCGCAGAGCAATCTGAGGCGATGCGCTTTGCTAAATTTGGATTGACCTGGAATTCGTCGAAACACTTTGTGATGAGTTCCATCAAGGGAGGCTTTCCTGTCCCCGGTAAGTTGGACGACACCCCCTCATCGGTGGCGTCCTCGTCACCGGGAGGTCCCTATGCGGTTTCTGGACTTACTCGACTGCGTATTAGAACCCTGGTTCATCAACTACGCTCTTAGCAAACTTGGCGATTTTCATCTTCTTCGTCAGATTTGACGAGCTCTTCGTCGTCGTTCGTTTGGCTGACACGTCGTCGTATCCACCATTATAGCTGCCATTGGCTCTGATAGTTATTGGACCCACGACCTTGAAGACAACAGTCCTGAAAGGGGTAGGGTGACCTGCGTATTCACCGACTGCCACGGAGCGAATTACGACTAGCGAAACTGCGAATTTCAGCAAATAACTGCGAATTTACGACGCGGATTAACATGGCATTGAAACTGATCGATGGGCGAAGTATAAACTGAGTGAACTTAGATGCTAACGCTTGCGGCGCGCTAAATGACCGCGTCGCGGGTAGGCTCTGCAACGGGAATTGTCACCGCAAGCGAAACTCCTCAGAACTGAGGATCAGAACTGATGAGTGCGGAGTAATCAGACAGGAAGTGGATAGAGGAGAAGAGTTATGAGCCATGGACACGCGACCGAGTTTAGCCTACCTAGGTCCCGTGACGACGACCTGGGTACTGTAGCGTATTGAAAGTTCAATGACGGCAATCGATGGCGTATCTATTGCAGTGAAGCGACCGCATTAACAACTCATATGACGATCGTGGGGATGGCGCGAGATTCCTATGCGAATTATATAATGGGCGCCAATAGAATGAGTAGTGGAGGCGAATTCACCGGAGATATTCTATGGAGGATGCGAATTGATTGATGATAATCCCTATAAGAGCTGTTGGCAGTGGCCGTGCAAGGGGGTATAATCTCAGTAGGAAGCGTATTGAGTGTGCCGGGGGATGGTGAATAACATGGTGGAAGAATCCTCGAGAATGTCCCTATCCCTCTATTGTGAAATCCGAAAGGCATCGCGTGTCGTTGAAGTGCACGATTTCTGCGCGTATAGTAGCTTGTGTCCCTATTTGTGATTGCACAACAGCGTAGTGCACGTCAAAAGTTGACGGCGCGTCAAATTTTCATTGCTTTCGCGTTAGATTTTGCGGTTTTGTTTCATATTCTGGCGTATTCTTCACTTTGCACGTCCTCATAACTATTTTGTGACTATTCCCTCCATTTGTCTACGGTTTCAATGAAAGAAAACGAGTTTGCGAAGTCTGTGGCCGTGCTGCAAAAAACGTAATGATAGTTTTTGTGTTTTTTCGGGTTGCATAGGAGTCGAAATTGCGCAATAACATGGTGGTGTCTAATACTAGCGTACTAATTTGCACATACATGCGTATTTCAATTCATATGTTTCCCTGAGAAACCAATTTGAGCATGAATCGAGTGAATCGTATGGTATAGGAGTAGGGTTCATCTCATCATGGATAAGAAATACGTATCCCTGCAAGGTGATAGGCAGTAAAACGGATGCGGTATAAAATAGCGAATTAACTAAAGTACTCAAAAGTTCTGCTAGCGTACTATATGTGACTGAGATTTCCTTATCTAGTACAGGTAGGAATCTCCGCCCCGATAGTCGAGCTCAGAATCTTCGGATTCGGTGGCGTATTGCGGATTAAAGGGATTGACAGTTACCGAGTTTTGACGAGTCTCGTGGGCGTTGGCGAAGCGAATTGCTGATGTTCTAGGTGAGGTTGATCGTTCTGTATCACGACGAGATTGACTCTGATCTCTTGACTGTGATTCCCTGCGGTTTGGGGGGCATGGTTTGCGAATTGAAGACTTGGGAGAAGATCTAGAATCCTCTATCTTCCCTCCTCGACGGTCATCATTGGACCAGAGGTAGTCTTTATCTTGACAGCACAAGGTTTTGTGATGATCGCCGTCACCAGTAAACGCAGGTGGGTCGAGCACACTGGCGTGCTATGTGACTTGGACTGAAACACAATTTGCAAACTCGATCTTCATAAACTGCCCTTTTGCGATCCTGTGGTGTTCTAACTCGATGACAATGCTCTGAACGGTGACCGTATCGACCGCAGAAAACACACTGGCGGTAATTTTGCATTTGGCGTTCCTCCCCAGACCTAGTTGGGGAACGACTGGTATTCCTATCACGACTTTCTTCGTGCGAATTAAATGAATCTCTGAAATCGGACCTCGAATTAGAGCGTACTGACAGTATCTGTGCCTGGTAACCTGGAGTAGTGTCTGCGATGGTTTCAAACGTATGGATGGATTTGTTGAGACCGCCGGGGAGCTGGGGCCCTTGCCAAAACTCGACAGACTGTGCCTCCAGTTGACCGAGGTGCTCCATAGTTTTAGTGGGGAACTTGGCGCGTATTATTCGCATGACTAAGATGTTCGTATCGCTTTCGCCGAACTTTTTTAGCTGAGCTCAGAGAGATTTAATTTGGGCCAACGTAGTGCGTTGGCTCAAGGGGCTGCTACTGGCTGGCTTCATGTTCTGCAGCCTAGTACTTATCGTCGATCACTGCTCGAGAGATCGCCGCGTCGAACACATGGGGCACGCACGCAAGCGAGGAGGTAGTGATAGGATCATTACCTCCTCGCTTGCGCGCGTGCATCATGTGTTCTACGCGGCGATCTCTCGAGCAGTGATCGACCATATTTGCGTGCGTATTAGTTGCGAGCGATAATACGTCTCCTTCAGCGTACTGACAGCAAGTTCATAATTCGCTTCCGTAATTTCGTAACCTGCGATCATTGCCAATGCATCGCCCCCGAGCTTAGCCCGGAGGTGATGAAACTTGACTGTGCTCGGTACATTCCGATTGGCGTAAACTGCGGAATCGAAAACGTCCCGAAATTCAGGAAATTTATCGATTTCCCCATAGAATGTTGGGAGCTCCAACCTGGGTAGGCGCACTAATTTCTCATGCGTAGTAAGAATTCTTGTTGCGTCATTTTCGCTTACGTAACGCTCGTTTTCGAACTGCGGCTGTGTTTGCATGGGTGAGCGCGTGGCCGAATCCGTTCCCCCAGACACCTGACCCTCGTAGTACGCGGGTATGGTGGCTGCTGGAGAAATCAGCGGATTTTCTCGAACATTTGGGTTGTTATCTCTGGCCACATGTTCCGTCTGCTGGCCTGGGATGTGTTCAGGCGATGACAGATTTAGCGTGTTGAACTGCGTAGTAAGCGTTAGCAAATACAGCATCTGCAAAGCGACTTCTACCTTAGTAAGCGTATCTTGCGCTTGGCTTTGAGCTTCGTCCCCTTTTATGCTATCCCAAAGACAGCAGTAGTCCTGGAAGTACTGGAGCGAAACAGGTGAGTCGTTTTGGTCTCTTGCGTGTGCGTTTGCCGCTTCAAACGCGCTTTGCGTATTGACAAGCTCCTTCCTGAGACTGAGTTGGGCTAAAATCAGATTTCCCTCCCTTTCCTTGCTCAGGAAATCCCGGTTGTCACCTGGAGCCCACAACTCCTTCCTGTTGTGACACGGAGGGCAAATTAGACTCCCGTTGTCACCTCGAAGCCAAGTTTCGTCACGTTTTGCACGTTCTGTTGTGACTTGGATGTGACGCGGCTTATTTCGCAACATTTAACATGTGCTGATGTGGTGAGATGGCGGCGAGCCAATCGTAGGCGTCTTGCCGCGTCGCAGACGGCGAGAGTCAGGCAGAGTGTGAGAGGGCACATACAGCCAAACCCGCTTCCGCATCTTCGTCATCATCCAGCTTTCTAGATCTCCTATGATGACGTCATCGACGTATTTTGTCCATCTAAATGCTGAAACGCTCAAATAATCTCCAGTTCGGCAGGCAGGTGAGTTGGTATGTGGTTACGTACTACGTAGGTAATTTTACAGAGAAATCAATTTGTAGGTGGGTGGCCTTCAGATGGCGTCATCACGACGTCGTGGAAAGAGGGTGGGGATCCAGAGGCCTCCGCAGGGTGTCGTGGAAAGTGCACAGGGCATCTGATGACGTCATCAGGACGTTTTTTGTTTTTTTTTTGTCACTATACGTTGATACAAAAATTATTCTTAAAAATTCAGAAATCTCGAAAGTGGCGTTTTTCCTTCGAAATTTTTCCCCGGCTGGGAAGCTTCGAACGAAAATAGCCGAAAACCTCGGAAAATCGACTGACTATTAAACCACAGATTCGTAATCAGCGCCTCAAAAAAAACGTGGGAGAATTTCAAAGGCAGTAGGCACGCTCAAAAATAGTATTGATTTCATGACATAAATGAAAGGTTTGAAGCTAGTAGTATGGGAAACTAACGAAGAAACTGACGAAAACTGCATGCAAATACAGAAATAACGACTGTTTTTGTTATATGGTGAAATTGGACGAGTTATGCCCGAGCGCTTGAAATAGCTAATATTTACCATAAAACGGTTGTAATAGCGAGGCCGATAGACTCTTACAGCCTGTACTAGAACGCTCATCTCGTTGGAAGCGTGAAAATCCAGCCGAAGCGACCGTATTCGTGTTTTGAGAGGGGCGGGTTGGAAGCTCATGGGCATGGCTGACGAAAATTTTCGACTCAAATTCAGTAGTTCCCCTCGTTTTTGACGCTTCCAACGGCGTGAGCGTTCTACTAGGGGCCATACGACCCAAGTAGCGTAGTTATCTCAACAACTTTTTCGAACGTGTGTGCTGCCTTTAGGTTAAATCTGTAACATTTTCCCAAAACGCTTCCAGAGCCCTCTAATCGTTAGAAATGAACGCCCAACCGGAAATCCGTACAAGTCCAAAACGCTGTCAGTCTGGTCAAAGTATGGAAAATGTGCCTTCACCCAAGCTTTGCTCAGGGGGTAGTTATGGGCGCCGAACACACCAATGATGCCCGTTTCCGGAATTTTCGAAGACTATTGCGCTTTTTGGAAGGTAAAAAAAGCAGAAAAAACTACCTTTTCAAGCTTGTAACTTCTTGGAACCTGCAGCTCGGGGCGGGATACTGCGCAGTTTTACTATTGAGCCACACGAGATACTAACGATTTGGTCGTTTTGGCAGTTGCGTTCACCACTCTAAACACTTCCCTTGTAAGAACTTTTGCTTATAGTATTGAAAATTCATGGTAGAATATTGTTTGTTTTAAACCTGCATATCGTATATTGCGCACGCAAAAATAGGGGGAGGGAGTTAGTTGTTGTCACCAGGAGATGACCAACAGGTCGCGGGGTGAACGCGAAAATACGGGGAGGGAATTGTTTGTTGTCACCTGGAGGTGTGCAGGAGGTCGTGGGGGGGAGGCAAGGCCCACCACAAGGCCTCCAGGTGACATGCCAAAGACCTCCAGGTGACATAGAGTTCATGTCACCTCGAGGCCTCTGGCATGTCACCTGAAGGTCGTGAGGATGTGGTGGGGCATGACTCCGCCCCTCGACCTGCTGGAGACCTCCAGGTGACAACTAGGATTTGCTGAGTGGAAGTCGTTAGCCCTCGCTCACCTGTGACGTCGATGTGTCGATGTTCCAGCAGTTGCGGATTCACGTCCTTCGTCTTCTGAGTGAGTCTTTTGACTGCCATGGTAATGGCTCGCTTGTGGATTTCGAGATCCATGCTGAACGAAGAATGCCTGGAAGGATGTTGGCCAAGGCAAAATGCACGATGAATCGATGAGGCAGAGTGAGGGGTGGGAGTGACTAGCTGGCTGCGTGCGTTTGCGTCGCGTATTTATTGGGGTGAGCGGCGCCGTGGCCCGTCACTCGGGCACCGATCGCATCGATTGCGCCATGCGGTGCCGGATCGACGTGGGGCCGCGTGCGTACGCGTCGCGTATTGATTGCCCCGTGCTGTGCCTGCACGAGTTGTTTACGTCTGAACGCATCGATTGGCCGTGGGAATTAGGTCACCGGAACGATAATCGGCCAGCACCGACAACTTACGCGGATACCGATTGATTTTGAGCGAAGTAAAGGAAATAAGTTGCAAATAGCCGAGATAAAGCGAATTTAGCAGGGATTCCGGACTGACCGAAGAATTTACCTTTCTACCAAAGTAGGTACAATAGAATATACAGAAAAGTTGATTATAGGGGAAGTATAGGGAAAACGCGAATTTTAGGGCGAATTGACCCAAATTAAATTGGAATTTTGCTTTTACGGGCCTATGGAAGACGTGAAAGCTGAAAACGTTGATCGTAAACCGGACTTAGGACTCTAGCTTCGCCTTTGTGCATCCAAGCACCCCGTCCTGTGACCTGTCTGGAACCCCCGACCCTGCAAGGGCGTCTCCTACCCTGAGGAAGACTCAGATGGTCGCTTACGACTGTATTGTAATCGTGTTAAAGGTCTTCCGCTGGTTCACAAAGAAAGGCCGAACCTCCAATGAGCGATGCTTTGTGCTGGACTGTGCTACTAAGCACCTAGTGTCCTAAAGGTACCAGAATCGCTACCTGCAGTCCTGACCACGCCTCTCACATAGCTAATGTTGGCAGGTCTCGCTAACCAGGTATTGCGGATACGCTTTGCTCAATGGACCCATAGGTGCTTCCGTCGGCCGGTTGCCACAGTCCTTCCGGACTTCCACACCTGCGCTCAGCGAACTCGCTTAGCACCCTGGCGTGAGCCAGGAGCGATCTTAAAAAGCGTAATAATTCGCTTATTGGGAAAAAAGTGTGGTTTTCTACGTTTTCAAGCCTTGAAGGGCTCAGGAGAGTGGTAGTCGCGTATTTTCGTTGGGTTTGTTCTACTACGGTGGCATGCACCATGTCGCGGAGTGAGATAAGAAACTTTTACCTATTTATGGGTCATTGGCGTATTGATCCCACAACTTCTCTAGCGGCAACCCGGGCATGACTCCATGACCGACTTGCCTAGGGAGTTGGCGCGATCTGCAAAGGTGGTTCTGGTTCTTGACACTGGCATTGGGGACTCCCTGGCCCCGGTTGCACCGTTCACTTTACGCGCATTGATCAACGTATAGAGCGCAATACATGACATCAAAGTATATACGGGTTGAACCGATCTGACAGGGTACACGAGTAGAAATACGGCTTTATTATTGCCTTCTTCATGTCAGAGTAGAAACGTGAAATACGTGGAATGCGTACTGATAGAACGAGAGATGCGAAGTAGAACCAAGCGGAGCTTGATTGGGAATGACCGGCACAATAGTAGTCCATGTGCCCGCGAATTGAACCCTTCCGAAGTAAATCCCTCATTTTTTGGCGTAATCACTCAACCTCCCTCCTACGCGTATTCAACCAAGGGGTGCCCCGTCCTGCACCCGGACCCGCGGTCGAGAAGGCGCCCAGGAAGGCGCTTGCCTGGCGTCGGCGCTCAACCAGCGATCGAGGCATAACATACTCCGCGCCGGTATCATTGCGCGGCTACAAGCGCCGCCTGCCACCGACCACGGCTGGCAGAGACTGGGCTTCGACCCGGGGCGGAGCCTGGCGGGAGTTCTGGCAATCACCCCGGCGCGGCGGGGACGATGACTCACCCTTGTCCCGGGGACGGTGGCCGCCACGGCTTTATAGCGCTTCGCGACACCTAGTCTATTGGAGATTGCAGCATTCAATATGAATAAAAGTCGGGTTTTTATGTACAGGGTATGTACTTCTCATTGAGGACGACGCGGTCATTCGCTTCTTTCATAGAGACTTGCTGTCTTCCATTTTTACAGTTGGCTCTCTTCATAAGGCACATTCTGATGAATTAAAATCTATTGACTAGTTGTGATGACTGTGATATCTGTACTTTTAAACTGTCGAAATAAAGCCTAACCTGCTCGGATGGGTCCGGGCGGAGTAAGCAGCGGAGCGGTCGGTCATGGCAAAATATTAGGTTGTCCGATAAGTTCTTGCCGTTTTTTTAAATTAAAAAATTAGCGATCGAAATGAAATTTTTCGGTACAATGTTTTGTGTTATTCGAAAGAGAATTTTTCGCTCTACAAGAAAGTCTATTTGGTTTTTTGTTTCGATTAGTTTTTGTTAATTTTTAGAGCATTTAAATGGAGTGTCAAGTCGACAAAAACGAGCATTTTCGACACCATCTACTTTTTGCGTTTAAAGGCAAGGTTCGGGCAGAAATTCGATTTTTAGATTCACCGCTAAATTGGTGCTTTTGCTACAGGTAGTCCCAAGGAACATGCTAAAACTGCGTAAAAACCGGTCTTCTTCAAGTTATTCCAGCCAATTCCGTTAGCCGATGATCCAGAAAAGTCAGAAAAGTGTGGCCATCGTCCATATTTTAGCGGTTGTCCACGCATTCTTCAATAGTGCTGTGTAATTATCGGTCATTCCAGCCATGATTATCATGCTGTGAATACCGTAATCCCTGACTTTGAGGCTGTTTTCTCCAGAACTAAGGACTCAGACTTCGTGAAACGTTCAGACGATGTTTAGCTAGGCCAGCCCAATCTATTTAACCCAAATTTCGGTAGTGTCAAAATTTGACCGGACCTTGCCTTTAACCGAGGTGCCAAAGCCACGGAAGCTGCTAGAGAATATTTGTGCCGTATACGGAGAGGGTGCCATAGCTGAAAGAACTGCTCGATATTGGTTTGCGAAGTTCAAAAGTGGCAATTTCGAGTCATAACAGTCATAACATAACAGGAGCAAGTCATAACATAACATAACAAGTCATAAGTCACACAGGAGCAAGTCATAACAAACAACGGAGAATACATTATTGATTAAATTGTTGTTATTTTATGTTTAAAAATAAAGTTATAAAAAATTTTAAAAAACGGCAAGAACTTATCGGACAACCTGATATAACAGTGGTAAGGAGATTTTGACATGATAAGCCCGATAAGCCTTGCTTCGACCAGCTCAAAATGAGCGACATATGCTATACATTAGAGTGAGGACCGAATATTCGAGTTCGAATAAATATTCGAATTTTTCGAACGAATTTTTATTCGAACATTCGAATATTCGAAAAGTGTGAATATTCGAACATTATTCGAATTCGACTATTCGCAAAAGGTGAAAATTTGAACATTATTCGAATTCGACTATTCGCAAAAGTTGAAAATTCGAACATTATTCGAATTCGACTATTCGGGAAAGGTGAATATTCGAATATTATTCGAATTCGACTATTCGGGAAAGGTGAATATTCGAATATTATTCGAATTCGACTATTCGGGAAAGGTGAGTATTCGAATATTATTCGAATTCGACTATTCGCAGAGGTGAATATTCGAACTTTATTCCAATTTGAACACCCGAGCTGGTTTAACAAAAAATATGAAAATCAGCTCTAATGTATGAAGGAATCGACATACCTTTCAAGACTGATGTCAGTCTCTTCATTACTCCATTGTTCCATTTTCCCGAACGCAAGAACTAATTTTTTTCCCCACACCGTCTGATGAGGCTATTAGGGCGGTTCTAACAGGGAGAGCCATATGGCAATCGCACTTGGCCACTCCCATTTTTCCAAGCCGCTAGGCAATGATAACACCAACCATAGCTTCGTTGGGTGGAGCCATGTACTCCACCAACCCTCACCTCTGGGCAGGTGAAGGGGGAACCTCCATCATTGGGGAAACCGGTGACAACCGGTGAAACGCCCCGAGGTACAGGAGGAGATTGGAATACGTGGGGGTGGGGTTTATCCCTCCGTTGACCAATCACCCACGTCTTAAGGGGTGGAGAGACTTCTGTCGATTGGCCGACGGAGCAATAAACTCCGCCCAGTACTCCGATCTCCCCCCAGTACGCGCCCCGAAAAAGAATGAAAGTCACCCAACACTCATGCAAGTCATTTTCAAGATTGTGTGGGTGTCACTGCCGGTTTTTCGTCCATAACTTTTTTGTGCTTGGAGATAGAATTCTGCGTCAACTTGTGCTTCCAATTTGGAAAACTATTCTCGATCCTTCAGCCTGATTCATTTTACGAAACACCGGTTTTTCGCCTATAACTCTTTAACCTGGTGAGGGTTGTTTTTGAAATCTACGAAAAATTCTGCGTCGAATGATATTTCGGATTCCTAACTTTGCTCGCTCCATACTCTGAGAGGATCCCCCGCGATCGTTCACGGATAGAATCTTCGGTTTCTGGTAGGGGCTGAGAGGATTCTAGCATGGGGCTATCGCGCAACGATGCCAAATTCTGCCAGTCTCAAACCGAGAGCGTACCGCGTTCGTTCATCGATGCTCCACGATGCTCTAAGCGCAGCGAAACCGCGAGGAGGAGTCGAGCCTGGGCCTATCACGGAACGATTGCGAGATCCTACCAGTTTCAACCTGAGGGCGAATCGCGTCTATACATTGGCGTATTCGGGGCGTTACATCGCGGATCCGCGACGAACCGAGCTTGGAACTACCGCGGGACGATCGCGAGATTCTTCCAGCCTTCTGATGGTACCGCATCCAGGCACTCTCGATGTTTCACCCGAGCGAGTGTTGCCAATCATATCAACACGAAGCTATAAGGTATTGCCCTCGCCGCATTTCGCGCTGCTTTACAAATCTGCACAACATGAGAACGCGGGAGCGGGGGGAGACGCTCACAATACCATCGCGGATCGCGAGTGCACCACGGTATTAGCGCGGTAAACCTCTCAACGATCGCGGTATTATCACGGTATAAGAACGAGAATGTCAACGGATGAGTCGATTGGGTAACTATCGCGGAACGAACGCGAATCACGGGAGCATCACGGTACTAGCGCGAAAGATTCTCTCAGAGTAAGCCAGCCAGGTCGGTGGAGCCGAACCCCGTTGTTGGCTCCAGCAGAACTCTGCGCCTCTCATTTAAAGGCAGTGTTCACGATGATTTTCATCCGCGAGTTTTTCACATAAAACAATGCGCTGGCCTCCAAGTGTTACCAAAATTACGAAGAAATGGCGAGAAACGCATTAAAACGTCGTATTTCAGTGACATTATTCTTTAACATGGGCCAGTTGTCCGGTCGGATAAACATGTTAATGGTGGTTGTCACCGTTGGAAAACTGTGTCAATCGAAAATAGAAGAATATTTCATGCAAAGCAGAATCAGTTAGGGCTCTAAGGAAGGAACGGAGCAATAGAGAGTAAAGAATTGCAAAGGACGCGTCCACAAAAGATTTCATTGTCACAACAAACAATTCCTGTGATACTTAAGAGGCGTGGTGATACTTAAGGATTTCGCGTACTTCTGTTGCGTTTTTCTCAATTTCTACGTCATTCTAGATCTACCCGGGGGCCAGTTAATCGATATAGCGAATAATCTCAAAATTAAAGATTGTCGTGAACACTGCCTTTAAACCATAGAGGCGAAAGCACCCTATGGAGATAACTATGGAGCTCGGCTCCACCAATCTCGCTGGCTTATGGGGCAGGCAAAGTTAGTAAGGTCCTCGAATAAGCTCCTTAGGCTAAGCTACAGAGGAAAAGTTGATTTTGTAGCATTCTTTGCGTTGTAGCCCGTACAGGTCTAGAGATGAGTCGTCTTGTATTTAATCCCAATTGTAAGTGGAAATAAAGCTCTAGAAGAAGAATTCAACTTGTTAGTGCCGCTCACTTCGCAGTTGCGCGATAATGCTATGGATGCTTAAATTATTCGTCATTCGAATATTCGAATATTCGTTCGTTCGAAATAAAAAATGAACGAATTTATTCGAAATTCGTTCGTTCGGAATAAAAAATGAACGAATTTATTCAAAATTCGTTCGTTCGAAATAAAAAATGAACGAATTTATTCGAAATTCGTTCGTTCGAAATAAAAAATGAACGAATTTATTCGAAATTCGTTCGTTCGAAATAAAAAATGAACGAACTTATTCGAAATTCGTTCGTTCGGAATAAAAAATGAACGAACTTATTCGAAATTCGTTCGTTCGGAATAAAAAATGAACGAACTTATTCGAAATTCGTTCGTTCGGAATAAAAAATGAACGAATTTATTCGAAATTCGTTCGTTCGGTCTTTTTTTAAAAAGTCCTCACTCTACTATACATCAGTCAGCTAATTTTTTTTTTACTTGAACGACGGCTTTCCTGGGCGCTGTCTTTTATTTTTGCCTCGAATCGGTAGCCACCCGCGCAATCAATGAACGTTTTAACAAAGAAACATGACACCACATCAATCCTTACTTGCTACAGGATAGCAGAGTAGTGTTTATTCCTTCATCAAAACAAACTTCGACAGCAACTATGAATTATTGCGAACACAACCTGCCTCTTTATCAATAATTTGAATTCTTTAAGTGTTCGACTCAAAAAGCGGAGAAGAAGATATGGCAAATCAGAAGAATAGTGTGTATTATTTTTTTCCTGAAGTTCGACAGAACCTGGCCCCGACCTCTTTGTAAACCGATTTGAGTAACACCGTTCCAAAAATCAATACCTCGACGTATTTCAGACGATTCGCCAATCGATTTTCGCACCCATTTTAGCTAATCGACAACTTTTCAAAGAAGAATCCAGCGATTTCCACACGTTCACTCGATTACCCCCACTCTACCGAATTTCCTCAAATTGATTTGACCTTTAATTTCTCCTTTTCTAGGCTAGTCCTGCATGTTTTATACCTAACTAGGCGTTAATACAATTCCCTGCACTTTCGGTTTCGATTTCACCACATTTTCTCCTCCCATTTCACTCGTTGGTGTTTCCCTGATTGTCCCAAAATATTTAATACATATCCCTGGATCTATTCACAACAACCTCGTATTTTGAAAGACCAATCACTAATAAAAACAATGATTATTGCGCATTTTGATCATTCGAGAGTCAAAGTCATTCGAATATGTTAACGCCTAAGTAGTCGAAATCTGAATATTATTCGTAAGTCTGTTCTTATAATATTTGAATTTCCAATCATATTTGTAGACCTATTTTTGATTTAATCGAATACCGAATACTATTCGAAGCCGCTTATTTCAAAGCTTTCGAATATTATTCCAAAATCAAAGCATTCGAATTTTGAATTGTTCGGGATTCGAAAAAAATTACTCGAATTATGCAATTCGGCCCGAAATATAACCCCAATCTTTTACTAGGCGAACACGCAAAAAGAACGCGGAAAAAATTAAATAAATAGAAAAAATGTGACCCAGCACACATTTATCAGCTGTTTCCTCCTAACTGCTCTACTGCCCTATTCTTGTGAGAAAGTTTCTAACATTTGCAAGGAGAGGTGCGTTCTAAAACCATCTTTTATCCCATCACATCAAAACTACAATATAGCCACACGTTAATCTGTCCACCACAGGAATAAAAACTAACTAATTATAACTAAACTAATTATAGTTTACAGCAATGGAAGTAGGACCTGGTGAGGTTGCGCACTATTCCTTGCATACCGTAATTTGATTGTGTTATCTCTCATTTTTTGAAATAACTGAGATTGGTAGGTGAGTTTTTGTTTCCACTCTCAGGTTTTGACTTGTTTTCATTTTTTCCACAAATGTAGTCCTTCCGGTGAAAACACAGACTCACCGATCTAACCCACCGACTCCCCCCAGCACCCTGTGTGTATCGACCGGGCTGGATACGTCGGCTCATCCAACTATGACCGGGGCCTCACAGCTGCTTCAGAAAAATGAGTGATACCACCAACAAACTACTGTATGTTAGGACGAGTCCGCAACCTCACCAGGTCCTACCTCCATTGCTGTAGACTGTAGTCAACTCATGGAAATGATTCTACAAGGAACCAATCAAAAAGAAGTAGTGGTAGATGTGTCGACACGATCAACGTCCGCATTGCTGGAGTTTGAGGACTAGGCGTCTGGCTGAGTTTCGAAATGCGCGCGTCAGTCAACACATGTGGCCCAGAGAGCAACCTGAACGCACTGCACGTTGCAATCACAACCGAAACGCACCGTTAGTTCAATTATCAACTGCCCAGCGTTTCGGTTGCCATGGGCGGGGAGGGGCGGAGCCGGTTGCGCTCAGGGCCTGCTATCGTCTGAGTAGGATCTAAATTTGCCAGTTCGTGCACATGTGCACAGCTCCGCTCAAAAAGATCGCAGTCTCATGCTGAGCGGTCAAAAGTCATTGACGTTCGCAGCCTGAAATGAATGCAAAGTTAACTAATAAAAACAGTTGAACAACGATAGCAAGCACTTCATTCATTGCTGTGACTACATGAGACAGAAATATTTGAGCTGGTCAGTTCGAAAGCTAATGTTCATTGATTTAATTCCAATTTCAAGCCAGCGGATGTTTTTGATATTGGAGATCATCGATGCCGATGATGTGGAGCGGGCTCGTGTACCATCACGAGACGACGTTCAGGCTCAAAATTCGGCCCAAAACAGAGGTTTTTTCGCAAATTTTCCTTATAGGTCCTACTGCTCTGAATTCAGAAAAGGGTTTAGAGAGAAAGAGAAGACAAGCACAATTTATTGTGGCTATTCCCTTTAACTGAAATTTCTCGTTGTCAACCTCGCATTAAACGCTACTCATCAAGGTTGGGATGATGAAGTGAAAAGAATCCAAAAAAATTGGTGAACATGTAGTATGCCTGCTCTAAATGGATTTTTTTTCAAATATCCGACTTTAAGTCTGTGGTCGAATGTTGCACTTTTTCGAATATCAGCACTTCGGGCTGTAGTTGGACTTCGGACCTTTTTACCATAGATGTTAGACTTTTTCAAAAATCCGATTTTTCGACTCTAGTCGAATTTCGAGTTTTTCAAATACTTGACTTTCCGAATAAAAAGTTGACAATCTATCCGACTGTAACATTAGTAATCTCATCCGATTATTTGAGTTGGAACAGGTATAGTGTATCGACCCTTGAGCCAATTTAGACGCAGAGACGCTTGTGATTATAAAACAAAAACAGTTCAGAGAATAATTTATGCACAAACATTACAGAGCAAATACAGGCGGGATTGGAAAGACACGTGGAAGAGAGGTGCACATAAATTTGGTTATGAGATTCAAGGAACAAACAAAATACTTGGTAGAGTTATCGTGAGGTAAGTGCATCATAAAGAATCAGTTCTACACGAAAGTACCCGTAACTCTCGATTCCGAGCAAATTGGAATATGATGATTTCATTATAAATTGAAATGACGAAAGAAAAGAGAAGAAACTTAAATATTCCTTCAAACTCGAATCTCGCTCATACCCTACACTCACGCAATGCTCTCTGTAGACATCCAAAATGGCGGAGATCACCCCTCGACGAATGATTGTCGCCCCTCTACATATGGTTTCCGTTTTCATTTTAGTCTGACGCATGGACCAGGCGGATGGCCGTGCGGGGTTGACGGCCTCACTGAAGAATGGGGTTTCGATTCACGCGGGGTGATCTACTTTCGCAGCCCCGTCCATTCATCAGACTAAAATGGTTGCGCCAACTCTACATATTGCCGTAGACACTCTACCCGCGGAAGCGCAGTTCACGTAGACATTCCATCGGAGGAAGGTCTTCATTCCCGATTCCGCGATCACATTCTACCAACATTCCACAAACCTGACTTTGCCGTCCCACTGTTCGCGATTAAAATGGCTTTTCTGTTTTTTGACCTATCTTGAAACCGGTCCCATTCTGAATCCAATGATGCTTATGGAATCGAACAAGACCTTCTGGGAATGCAGTTATGGTTCCTCAAAAATTAAGCTAGGGAGGCATGGTGGAGGAGTTGTCCGAGGCTTGTAACTTCCGTCTTTTGCAGCCGATGTATGCGAGCTGACCTGAGTAAAGAGAGAAGTTGAGAATGAAGGGAAGAACCGGGCTATTGATTGGAAATCATCAATCAACTCACTATTTCGAGTGTTCCTTTGTTCACGTCGAAGGGCGGAAAGGGGCCGGACTTTCCCACAGCGGCGGGGTTCGCCCACCTTTCTAAGCCGTTTTGCGGCTCCTGGGTAGCTTTTCGTCCAGTTTCTTTGACGCAGTTCTGCTTCTGAGAGCCACGAGAAGCGTTGTCATGAAAAAATCGAGGATGAGGTTTATCGCGAACAGTGCCTTTAAACATTAGTCCGCCTTATGACGTCATCACTCTCACGGTGGAATTCTCCTTCCGATTCTTCAACACGAGACTTATTTTTTCTGCTTTTGGCCCTTATTTAACCGCGATGGAGAAATTGAAGTCTCCTGACCCAAAAAAAATCGGATGAAATCCCACCATTCTGTGCTGTTCTTGGAAATCTTGTGTTCCTCTTATGTTACCGCTTTATTTGTACATAGTTTTTCAACTGTGTTTGTAGATTTGCTCGTTAACCACACATGTTGAACATTTCTACGGAGCCTAGTGAACCCGATTCTCCCAGCGCTCACCTCCCCCGTCGCATCGCGGTCTGTTTGATTCAAGACTTCTTATTTGTCTTTAGCTCTGAGTAACCCTCAACGGAGAAATTTGCACTAAACTCGGACGCTAACGTCAGTCGAGGATAGGGAAAAGCAACCGCTTAGATAAAAGGCCATTTTTGTTGCGACCCCCTATCCGTGGTTGAGGTTTGCGCCCTCACCCAACAATGGCCGCGCTTAATCCGCGCTAGGCCCCCTCATTTTAATGTAGACTCAAAGGCCCATCAAATTCGCGAATGTCCAAATAGCAAAAAAAGAAAGATTTTTTGGGCCCTTTCAGTGACAGACCGCCTTTTCCAAATGGGTTTTTGCAGCCTCAGTTGCCGTCTAGAGGGCGGTAACTGGGCGGTATGTGCGACTGCTGAAGTGTTGTCAAAACCTGCCAACAGTTCATAGTAACGAAAAAAGCGACTGTGCGATTGCGTATTTCCACTAACAGGGAAAGGTCGCCTTGAGAAAGTGGCTATTCCAAACAAAATACACGCTATTGGGTCAAAATCTTCCAAAGATTTAGAATTTGACCTCGCTAGTCGTGCTCCGTTTCTCTGAACAGAGTTATAAGCGTTTTTAGCGTTTGACTCACAGGCGCATCGCAGTGTTCACATTATAAATCTCTGGAGCACTCTGTGATGCAGCAATCTCAACCTTGGACCAGACTTACAGTGCGATTGTACATGAAAACATGTTGCAATGATGGACCAAAGGGCACGCTCAGATGAGGCCTCTAGATGCCACAGCCAACATGGCGGGTAGCAACAGTGGGAGTGCGCGCTGTTAATAAATAAATGAGGTAAATTAATGAATAAATGAGGTGAAGATTCCGTGGATTGCGCCATAATGCGCCATAACGCAGTTGTAATTTTCTCCTTAGTTTTGGAGAAAACACATCGGGAACGTTGAGAAACGGTGAGATTTTCAATCATCACACAGTATTAATAAACCTCAAGTCTTCATCATTGACACACGCAGGAACCACAAAACAGAATGAATTTTTTCTGTTCCATTTTTTTGCAACTCCTGCATTTTTCTTGGTCTTTCTTGTTATCTATGGTTAAGATTTTAGGTGGTTGATAACGAGCTTAGAAACTCATCGTTTCTCATTTGCGGAGTTTTTTCTTCAAAGACAGGGTTCGCGATAGAAACGGTTGTTGTGCTATCCTCATGAGGAGGTAGATCTGGCCATCACAAAAAAGAAAATAACCGAAAATGTGGAGAAAAAAAACGCACAAGATCAAGTTATTGTTTTGTGTCCGCCCTCCTCCAACTATCGAGATGTTTATAAAAGGCTGTCTTGTTATGTTTCATTTTGCTTCCAAAGTAACTTCTGAGCACTTCTTGAGAGTACTGACTACTTTATCAGTAAAATAAAAGATGGATAAACAAGCATTCATGAAATACTCGTTAATTGGAATTGGGTGTGGGAACACCTGTAGTTAGCCCTTCTACCTTGTTTTTGTGCGATTTTCTAGCAAGTCTTTACCTTTTTCACTTCTTTGATGATCAATTCTGCATTATCACGAAGAGGGATAAAAAACCGTTTTTATCGTGAACCCAGCCTTTGAAATTTAGGCATTTTTGGGTGATTTTCATCTCAAAACGAGAAAACGTAAACTGACACGAGGAAACGATCCACTTCTTAGTGAACGAGGTGTGGAGAAGGCCAATTTTACTAGGATCCCAAAGGAGCGTGATCTGGTCTATTTATTTTGTGAAAATTAAAGAAAAGGAAAAATGTAGTACAAAAACAACACATTAACATTGAAGTAGATCACGGACGAGTTTTTTTTTCTTCGAAAAAATTGATCCTGAACAGTGTATGCCCCAATCAGAATAGTCCACCTGATCGCCATGACTCACGGATGGCTATGACTCACTGAGACCTCGAAACTTCTTTTAGGCTCTATTCATAATCCTCAACGCCAGCGCGGCACACGCGTGACAATCGGGCGTGGCGTTAGAATATAAATAATTTCTACGCGAGTCACGCACTTGCGGAGACTACGAATACTCCAACGGCGACGCCATGGCGGAGCGGAAAAAAGGGATTAACTTTACCGAACAAGCAAAATCTGTACACGCGTTCACCACCACGATAGCAGAGGATAGTAATGGAACTAATTATCATGAATCTGATGCTGGATGGGTGATGAAAGTTATGAAAAAGTTGCTACGGCTATTGCCGCCATGGCGGAGCAAGCGTGGCGTCAAGACACTCATACTCCAACGCCAAGCTCCCGCTCGCGCGTGTCACGCTGGCGTTGAGGGATATGAACAGCACCTTGCAATTTCGACGTCCCTGCCTGCTTTATAACTACGTACCGAATGACTTGAACCTACGCCAATATTTCATGTCAAGCTCTTTGAAGGACCTTGACAAACAGTTCTAGAATACTTGTTGTTGAACTTTTTGTCTCAGTCTTTCTATGTAATTAAAATAGAAGGCATGGTGGACAGAATGCTAGATAACTGAAAGACTTAAATAAGAAATTACACCAATCAAGAAATACATTTTTTTCCCAAACAACTCCTACAATTACATATATTCGGAATGGATTATAGAATTCCTTCGCAACAGAACCACACGTTAGTGAACTCCGTTCAACACATCAACATGTGTCGGAAATTAGTCGATAGCCTACGAGCGATTCAAACCAAATGGTACATGAGGATTCCAAAGATTCGGACGAAACCCCTAAGCGATAATGGTATGAAAATGTTGCGCAGCAAATGATTACGGAACTTCCTCCCGAACAGATCACTGCTGCGAGATTCTAAAATAGCCTTCTGTAGAGTTGTCCATCGACCTCGAGAGCCGTAGACATCTCGATTTGACGTTCTGTAGACATCCAACCACATCAGCATTGAGCTTCAGCAGTCAGAGGTTTTGCGGGCCAATGGAATGTTTAATAGGCCGTCGGCCCCTGTTCAGCAGCATCCCGGCAATCGCCACGTAGCAGTGCTTGTTCGCCAGCGATGACTCATTCTGGGCGGAACGATGGCCTGTAGACAACGGCGAATATCTAAATAGATGAAACAGTTCTGCAGAATGTGAACTGCTGCTAAATAGGCCGCTAAACGCGACACATCAAAATTTCAACAGCCCGAGAACAGGCGGACTTCGCGGGCAAGGAGCAGGTCTCAGGCTGAAAATGCGCACGATTTGAGTTTTCATTAGGGAGCGTTTTATGAGACAACAACTTATCAACCTGTTGTCGACGCCCCAGTTTGCTAGCGGATAAATGAAGGTGTCCATGACGTCACGCCCGTAAGATTCGCATAGAAATAAGCCATGTATCATTTCAAAACAGAACTTTCTCAATGCTGATTCCAAGTGTCGTTTTAAATTCCCATGTGGACCCTTTTCAAGTTATAGCAAAACGGCAAAAACGCCTATCTGCGATTTTTTTGCCCGCAGCTCTGCTCGAAGCGGTAACCGGTCGCAATTCTAATCACGGTTGCTGTCTGGGCAATGTTAAAAAAATTTTCCCAGGCGCCGATTTTTTCACTATTCCCTCCTCTTCTCAAGAGGATGAAGACACGACGAGGAAAATGAGAATTGTCCTAGCCTGCAGGCAAAGTGGTTAATCGTGCCACAGACCGCAACAAGGACACCAACATAGGCATGGTCCACACTGAGTGAGCAACCGTCACCATGGGCCATGGCGGTTACCCGGCGACCAAGAATTGCCTATTGTCTTCCCGAAGGCGATTCGGATTGTTAGGAGTGGTCACGAAAGGCTTACTGCCTGTCTGCATAAGATGGGGCGCCTAAAGTGACTCTCACGTTGTCATTTGAAGAACAAATAACTCCGCCTTTCTCGTTCTCTCTAATTGGCATCGCAGTCGCCCGAGAGCAGTTGGCCGGGAGCGGAAGCTGCTGGAGCGACGGGATGAGAACCCTTGTTGAATTTTGACCCTTGGCTGCTAACAGGGCTGTGAAGCCACAAATGGAAGGAGCCAATTCCGCTGCGGGCGAAAGCTTGTATGAGGTGGTGTAACTCTGCTATAAGTTTACAGCTATATACAGCTGCTCCTTCTTCTTCATATATCCCATCATCATATCAATTGACTAAGAAATAAATGTTTAAAACGTTTCTCTGATGGGATCGCTAGTAGCTTGTTGATGGAATTCAGAGCTCACGGCGACGTGGATCCCCGCTGAATAGCGCGCCTCAGTGATGAGAGGGAAGCCGCGCAGGTATAGCCGTACATTCAGCCAACAAACGTGCATTATTGGGAGAGCCCGGCATGTCTAAAGATTAATTATTCTACAGATCATCAGATCATGGTCATTAACTTCCGTACCGTTGCTCTTTCCCTTCCGGTTGTACGTCAGTGAAAAACATCACGTTTCACTGCTTTTCTTAATCGACTATGCTATCTTGACCGACGTCATATATTTTCCTTGGAATCCTGTCTTGCTTGTTATTTTTTTATGTAGTTTAAACCTGTATCAAAGCAATATCTGAAGCCTTTTGGGTCGGATTGGTATGAGAATTGTTTTCTCGTTCTTCTTCAGTCTAATTTCAGAAACAGTTCTTGGCCATCTTTGCTTCCTATCATCGCGTGTGGCCAACACATTTGTCGGCCTCGATAACCACCTGACGACGGGTGCTTTATATTGCAGAGACAAATCAACATACGCGATACCTATGGCAAAGCGTCACCACTTGTGGTGTGTCCCTAAACAAGAAAACGAAGAGAGCACCCTAAGTTCTGCGCTAATCTTCAAACCAAGTTTGAGTTTTTAAATGAAACTAGACCAGAGAGAGAATAGTAAAATTTTTGCAGACGCACACTCCACGTTAATCGCGAATATTCTCTAGTTCATCTTCGGGGTGGAGTGTACAAAACTCTGCCACGGATAGAAGTTTCCATGATCGGCCGTTGGGGCAAACGTTAAGGCATCTTTCATAGTCCTCACCGCAAGCGCGGCACGCGCGTGACGCGCGGGACGAGCGGTGGACTATGAAACTTTTCGCCGCGCGGGACGAGCGGAAAGCCACTATGAAATCTCCAGCGGCACCGCCATGGCGGTGCGGGTTAAAGTCGGGCCTCAACTGGGACTTGTACAGAAGTTCCTGGCTTGCATTTGCGTATGCTGTGGCGCAGGATAGTCCCAGAATTATTTATGTTCGAGTGGACTCAAATCGAGAAGCAATTATTGATTGAAACGATAAAACCGCCACGGCGGTTTGGGCGGCGCCGCTATGGCGGTGCTTATGGACTATGAAACTTCTCCCCGCGCGTCCCGCGCGTGCCGCGCGGTAGGAACTTTCATAGTCCACCGCCCTTACCGCGCGTCACGGGGGGCCGCGCTTGCGGTGAGGACTATGAAAGATGCCTAAGCGCGACCAGGTAATGTGGTTAGTGTCATTAATTTGAGAAGTACATAGCGCTGCTCGGCGGGAGAAGTGACGCGTAAGAAAACGAAGGTATGATGGCTATCGATCGAACGATTGTGCGCGCAATAGTTGATGGCGGTTTTTTATATAAATGTCGAAATAGTCGGTACGAATCGCGCTGGCACTTTTGATTAGAGACAAGCACGCCCATGCCGATAATTTTTTTCCGCAGGGCTACCGTGACCATTCTTGAACAAAACATGATAACGAACGATAACACACGCTCATAACATGCGGGGTATAAAAGGGCAGAGGAGCGGTATGCATTCACTCACACACCGCTCTCTTCGAGAAGCCACTGGGAAGTGGCTGAGGAGGTGGAATTTGTGCAAACCTTTTTGTTGGCTAGTGCGATGTGCTGATATCCAAGCTGACACTTGGAAGATTTTCAAAGGAGGGTTACGGTAGCCCTGCGGAAAAAACGATCGGCATGAGCGTGCTTGTTGGTTACAGTAGCTTGCGCTGGAACAAACATGTTACACGTACATACTTTATCACATATGTGCGCTGAGTTTGCACAAAAGCAAACTACAACGACTAAGGGGTATGGTATACTTTGTCGCTGTCATGAGCGAAAAGCTTAAAATCAAGCACAAATCGCGGCGGGACCCATATCGGAGCAATGACATCGGCCGAAGTAGGAACAGTTGTTGCGCGCCCGCCGCAGCGACGGGTCGCGGAGGGCTGATACACTGCGTTTGTGCATATTCCTGCCGCTGTCGCTGTGCAGCGCACTGCAACAGCGACAAGTTTAAAGGGCGGGAGTTCCACGACAGGTGGTCGTTGTCACTGCGCACAGCGACGCAACCGTGTGTCGCAGAAGTATGTAATACTCCTAAAACTGCCAGTGCGATCCGTGCCGGCTGTGGTTGTAAGAGCGCGCAGACGCACCCTGCACGCGCTAGTCTGTGTCAGCAGTCGGTCTGCATAAGAATCCCATTCCGGAATAGCACTACCTTCACCTCTCGACGCTTTGTTAAAATGAACACAAGCACAGACACGTACAGAAGGAGACAATTATGAAGTAATCGCTATACCACGAATATAAGAGATCTGGAATACCGGGTACCCGAAAAAAAAATCATGAGAAAGACAATGACATCACAAGTTCCGATCAGGAATGTAGCCGTATTAATACACAACTTGCACAGTTGAGTAAGGGGTGGCTATAATTGATGAACATACGGCAGGGAGTCTTGGGCCCTTATGCATAAACGTGAAACGTGGGACAAGACCAGATGAGGTGTTCTGAGCCAGAGCCGTAGGTTTCAATAAAGAAATAACCTAAATTGGCATCTCATTTTCTGTCACACAGTAGTTCCTGGTTTAGAGTTATGAGAAGTGAACGAGAAATCCTTTGAGAGCTCTCTAGAATGCGATCCTTTAAGACCGGGTGCAAGTTTCCCGCAGAAAATCCGTCGTATACATTCGCGATACTGTCGCACAAAATAAAGGGAAGCGAGTGGACTCAGCGTTGGAATAAAGCCGACTGTGATGAACGTCGAGTGTTCAATGAGTGGATGATGATAGAAGCCGAGTTGACCACATGCATACGAAAGTACTGCGCACAGGTAGAACAATGGAAGGCAGGCTTGCCAGGTGAGAGCCTGAACATGGAACAGTGGAACAGAGTCTCAAAAGATGGAGGCTTCTGTTAGAATCACAGAACAACTATCGACTAACCGTGAGTAGCTGGTGGTGAAGATTCCTAGTCTTCCTGGACATCACTGCATCGTCCAGATGATTGATGATTCCTCGTCGAAGAGCCAGAATACAGATGTAGAGTGGAGTGATAGGAAGTGTCATGTGCAATATGGTGCTTAGCGCTTTCCATTCGAAAACATTGAGATTGCCAGTAATCATTCGACCAGTTAGGTTGTAGTGCGGAAACTTTGCCTTTAACAGCGGCTCAACAACCTCTGGAGGATCGTCAGCGAAGCTGAAAAGTATCTGAAAGAATGGAATTACTATGACAAAAATGACGTAGATACGGGAATAAAGGACAAAGAATAAAAGATTGAGATGTACCGCTTACCATTTGCATGAATGATGGTAAATATACGAGTAGTATAATAAGCTTGATTTTAAGCTTGGAAGGTGGTCGATAGTTGAGCACATAAAAACGAAAGGAGAAGGACAACAACATACTATAAAGCGTATGTGCGTATAAGTGCAGCATGACGCTATAGCTGAAATGCATATATAGTTAGACCTTGGCTTGTTTCCTAAAAAAACATTGACATTTGAACCGCGTCTGGCGCGGGGGGTTAAATCGCACCAGCGGCTGGCTGGTAATTACTAGCCAGCCGCTGGTGAGATTTAAACCGCAGCGCCAGCCGCGGTTCAAGATCAAATGTTTTTCCTTTCGGAAACAAGCCATGGACCTAGCCATAGTTATGGCTGGACGTCACTATCTTTTTTTCCAGAGATCATAACCATTCTTTGTTCCATAAGTAGGGATAAATAGGTTTTTCAATTGGAAACTGCGCACCGAATATTGGAAATTTCGAACACAACTTTGTTAAAGGAGGTACTAACACGGCAAGATAGAGTAATTGCCTTTTTTGATTTATGTTAAGAATAGCAGTGTTCAATCCCCTGTTGTACCGTAGATCTACTAATCTAATAGCGTAGGCGATTTGCTTTCAGTTTAGTACCTGTTTCTTAACTGTTAATTTCCTCTTTCCTCGGTCCTATGTTTTCCTCATCGGTTTGTGGGTGTTCTTTTCCGTCGATCGATGGGCGCGGAGGGGTGGATGGGGGGGAGGGGCATCTTATGTATGCCTCGCGCTCTCGTCTGCCCCCGTGGTCTCTCATCGCAGGCGGGGCCTGCCATCGGAGGCCGCGTCCGCTCCCTTCTTAAGGCGGCTCGTTCAGTTATAGAGGCTCATTTTGTAGTTGTAGAGTGGTACGGAGAGGTGACTCTCCTCAATAAATAGTTGTACCACAGTTCAGTCTACAACAGTCCAGTCGATTTGGGGGCCGAACCGAGGCCGAAGAAGAGGACCAGCGATCCGCCCTTAAGCCGTTGTCAAGCGGTTACGGCGTGTAGTCCTGCTCCTACTTGGAAGCAGTGTATCCTCATTCACGCGGTGCGGTCGCGTGCGCGTGCCCGTGTGGTGAGACGCATCAGTGTTATTCACGGAATACACTGTTGTGTTTCGTCGCTGCGTGGGTAGCGTGCGTGTCGATCGACGCCGTCACAGAGTGGGGGTACGTTGTAGTGACGCTCGTCGCTGTTCCGTGTAGGAGCCCGACTACAAATTGATCGCTATTGTCTCGCGGCCGATAGCCTAATCGCCAGTGACGATTAGTGATTGCAGAACAATGCCGTCAAGCAGCAACGCTCAGGAAGAAGGCGTGATGGAAATGCAACGACTGGCGCTGAATGAGCCCACAACATCTCAGCAGCTGGCCGAGATGCGAACCATGAGGAATGTACTCATGGACAAGGTCAACGTGCTCTCTAGCCAGGGTGCCGATAAGGTGAGGAGACCCGAAACGGTCACACTTTCGGAAAACCTCGCTACCGCTCTGGAGGAGCAGCGTGAACAGTCTGCTGAAGTGGACAATTGTCTGCGGCGACTGTGCGAGCTGTTCAACGTTGATGCCACAGAGGTTGTGAGCAAATCGAGAGCCTTCGTGGAGATTTGTCAGCAACATGGGCAGTTGGATCAAAGTAATAGTGAAACTATTTGGGATCAACCAGCCAACGATGTTGTCACAGATGCTCCAAGCGCCACGATCGAGCCGCTCACATTCGACCAAGCTAACAGGGGCTTCGTGAACCATGCAGAATTCGACTTCAACGCGGCAGCAAGGGGCGATTCAAGAAAACCTCTAAGTGTCGATCTTGAGTCGGAATGCTTCCCACTTCAACCGCCTAATGCTTTTCAAAGCATTGCAACCGGATCGCAGCAGCAGAGAGAGACGGAATCGAACTGGCAGACTCGAGTGAATCCTTTTCTCAATAGAGGGTATGAAAATCTCGAACGTCACCAAAACTTGGGGCATATGTTCGCTGCTATGAGCTTACCAGAGGTGGAGACCTTTGCAGATCCCAAGGGAAAACAGTTCGACGACTTCGTACTCAGGTTTAGGATGAAATATTTGAACCTTGGGTTAGATAACGCTATGCTTACGCACCTCTTCCTCTCCAAGCTCGACGGATTCCCTAAAGCAGTAGCTGATGCGCTGCCAAGAAGCATCCGCGAAGGAAGTCTCGACGGAATCATCGATGGAATGCGGAAGAGCCTGAGTGCTAGCGATCCTGCGCAGCAAATGAAGGCCTACATGGAACTGAAGCACTTGAAGAAAGATGTCGACGTCACTCGATTCTGTATCGAGCTTGAACGACTGACTGGGATGGCTTATCCAGATGCCTCCGATGAAGTGCTGTCGAAGACACGAGCTGTGGAACTCGTAACACAACTAACGGACTGGCCCGAGTACTTGCAGCTGTACTCAACGCTGGAGGCCGCGCCAGAAGGGTGTGAATACGAGATGGTCAAAAGATTGGCTCAGCGCTGCGAGCGAAGTCGAGATGTCGCTTCAGCGATGCGACAAGCTGCACAGCCATGCCGTTCAAAACCCGCCGAAGTAGGCAAGGACATGTTTTCGCCGTCGAAACGAGGAAGTCAGACACATACTAGTCCCGCTAAACTAGAGCCAGCTAACTGTTCTGTAGCTGTGTCGTCAAGTGGAGAACCAAAGAAACCGTTGAAGTGCTACAATCGTGGCAGGACTGGCCATCTTTCCCGTAAATGCCGAGCTTCTAGAGAGCCTTCGCAGCGTGAAGGTAGTGGAAGAAATGGTGCAGCAGAGGAAAGACCAGTGAAGAACTTCACGGCTTCGCTGAACAAGTGGATTTGTGGAGCCGCAGGCTCATCCAGACCACAGGACGAATTAGTGGGAAGACAAATGTCATCTGAGGTACATCTCCTAGGATTCTCACGACAGGCTTCGTTGGACACAGGTTCCCAAGTAAGCATCATCCCTCTGGAGATGTTGGAAGAAGCTCTTAAGTCAAGGTTCGATTTGGATAACGACGTTGAAGAGATTCCACTGAGAGGATGTGCTCCGGTGTACGACGCTTCTGGGAATGCTATGGCCTTCAAGGGAGCGATAAGGCTTTCCATGCAGATTGGAAACAGCAACAAGCGAAGGATCGCATGCTTCGTGATGAAGGGAGGTGACGGATCGCTAGTTCTTGGCACTAACGCCTTAGGCAAGTTGGGATTTAACCTTAAGCGGTTTAAGAGAGCGGCGATCTCTCCCAGCAAAGGCGAAACCTTCAGTGCAGTTAAGAACAGGCGTACTCAGAAGCAGCGGAAGCAGCCGCAAGACCCCGTTGTTCGGTCTGCTGGTGCAAAAGTCAGGAACAGTCGAACGACTCCTGAAGTCCATGCTCCTGTCGCTGACACCTTTGTGGGAGCAAAAGTCTTCAAACAAGGTGAAGACGAAGCACCTTGCGGAACAGCAGACATGGTGTCCACAGACAAGGTCGAGTTGCCCAGGAAGCTTTTGCGCTCGAAGGTTAAGCGGAAGCTTGAGTTGAAATGTTGTGCAGCAACAGATCAAGGGAAAGGCGCTGAGAACCATGACCGCGATCAGTCAGGAGCTTGCCGGAGATGGAGGCGATGCAATAGGGTCATGCCTGAGAGGCGCCGAGATAAGACCTCATGTAAGTCTGGGCCTGACGAACCCAGCAGAGTGAAATTCCATGCGGTTCAGAGGCTACCTAAAGGGGTATCAGAAGAGCCCGTGCAGCCTGTTAGAACTCGTAGGAAGCGGGGGAAGCCCAGAAAGAACTCCTCCGCAGAGATTCAAACGAGTCACAAGATTCGATGTTTCAAAACGGGTATCGGCATAGAGAATCCACTCAACCTGCGTCATCGATGTGACTACGGCTGTTTTGGGCAGTGTGTTCATGTCGCTGTTCCCAGTCAGACACACCAAATGGCACGATCGAATAAAGTGGCCGACACGTTTGGACTAGAGAACGTCGCCTCTGTTGGAGAACAAGGGAGCTGGAGTGAGGAAAGGAAGGAGTCGAAGCTCCGAAAGGTAAAATCTACGCATCTCACTCCCCATGGTCCCGCCGCCGCCACGAAGGGTTGCAGCCACCTATACGTCGATTCTGTGGACGCCGTGGAGGCAGCTACAAGAGTGCGGTTCGAGCACAGAGCCGGTTCAAATGTGGCACTTTGCCATGACGTCGGAGCTAATGCCACGAATGCGATCGAAGTGTGGGAGCCTATGAAGCGTAGCTTTGGTTGTAACAGTAATACTGGTTTCAGCATCAAACCGGATGGGGGAGATCGACCCAGTTCTAGTGACGTCGGGAACAGTTGTGACAGTGGCCGAAGGAGCAGTGGAATGGAAAACAGGAATGTTCGGAGAGGAGCCTAGTGATATCGTCAGTGATATGAGTCGGGACGACTCTCCTGTTAGTGCGGGCATGTTAGGAATAGCAGTTTTCAATCCTCTGTTGTACCGTAGATCTACTAATCTAATAGCGTAGGCGATTTGCTTTCAGTTTAGTACCTGTTTCTTAACTGTTAATTTCCTCTTTCCTCGGTCCTATGTTTTCCTCATCGGTTTGTGGGTGTTCTTTTCCGTCGATCGATGGGCGCGGAGGGGTGGATGGGGGGGGAGGGGCATCTTATGTATGCCTCGCGCTCTCGTCTGCCCCAAAGGTCTCTCATCGCAGGCGGGGCCTGCCATCGGAGGCCGCGTCCGCTCCCTTCTTAAGGCGGCTCGTTCAGTTATAGAGGCTCATTTTGTAGTTGTAGAGTGGTACGGAGAGGTGACTCTCCTCAATAAATAGTTGTACCACAGTTCAGTCTACAACAGTCCAGTCGATTTTTACTCATTTTTCATCGATTTTTGGATTGATAAAGTAGCGGGTAGATTAGAGGCCCTGACCTACTCACCCGAAAATCAATAAATGAACGTGGAAAGGCAGTCACGCAATTATGCACGACAAGGCACGCTCTTCCGGGGCGGCATGCATTTACGCGTATGAGCAGGGCAGGAAGCCGCTCTGCGTTCGAAGTGCGAAGCGTTGAGCCAGAGGTGACCCGACGAACATGCCATTCCTATTGTGTAAGAACGCTGACTCCCGGCCTAACTGTTTTTCTAAACTTCAATCGTGCTTAACTTCTATCTTTTGTAATTTTTCGTGACAGCCAATTAATTTCTGAATAATTTTCCCGTTTGGCTTAGTATTTCGCAGAAATGAAGTCGTTCCAGCTAAGGTTAAAATCGAAAAACAGCTGGTAGGCGGGGGGTTCGCTGTGCGTAGTGAGACTGCGTCTCTTCGTTAAGGGTACGGCATGTTTTTTTGGATCACTTCTGGCACGGCACGTAGAATGCGGAGCGGGTATATGATCTCATCACAAGCGCGTATGCCGATGGCCTGTAAGGACGGGATCATACCTCCAGCGACGAGCGACGCGACGCAATACTAACCATCGGTAACGACAGAAAATCGATATGCCCGATATGCACTGTCGCCCTGGCTGATCGCGACAAGTATGATCCCCTGCCTAAGGCAGCGTCCATAGGAGAAAGTTCGTGCTCTTGCTCTTCAGCGCGAAGGTTTTTTTTTGTCAGAGTTTCTAGCGGAGGAACCTGCATGTTTTGAAACTCTGCCGTAAAAAATCCTTTATCTGTCATAGTTTTTTTTTTCAAACAAAAACACTCTTCTGAGAAATTCTTATCCTTTCGCAAAAAAAATACAGAAGAAAGGTTTTAAAAAAGTGTGCCCAAATCTTCTCTTGCTGCCTAAAAAATTCCTCGAGTTTGTTGTGGGAGCTCACCTGACATACCAGAAACGAGGACCAAATAATCGACACAACCCTTCAGATACATAAAATAGAGAAGTCCCCGCGGGAATTATCCTGTAAGGGAGAAATTATAGAAAATGCTTCATGGAAAAATCAGAGATGTCAGAATTCGTCTCACCTCTGGCACACAATCAATGATGTTAAACAAGCGAAGAAATCGCAAACAGCAAAATTCACAATCAGCAGTGAATATTTGTGGATAGGGCGTGGACTGTGATATTGAGCTATTACAAATAAGATGCCATTAAAGAGTAGACCGAGTATATTTGGCAGTATATGGAGGAGAAATATGAACGTGTTCCACATAAAGCGTGGAATTTTTACTGAAAATGCCCTCATTTGGTGTCGATGGATAAGTGACAGCAATTTGGCTACGTGACGAGGAAGCGACTTTCGGGAGCAAAGAATTGTGGGAGCATACGTGAAGAAATATTTCCTATCACAGAAGAAGCACGAATGCCAGCAATCTAATTCGCCTCTAGCTTACTATTTGTTCCTTGTTTATCTGCTATTATCACGATCGGAGCAATAAGAAACTCAAATATGGTGTTGTTAGAAAATTATGGTATGGGAATGGCCTACAGGTTTTTCATATTCGAGCAGAATGTGGGGAGATGATAGATGGGGAGATGTAACATCGCAAAAACAAGGATGCGTGCTAAATGGAGCATGATGTGAGTCTCTGGTCCGACCCACCTACTCAGTATTTGCATGTTGGAAGCTCAGCAACATCGTCAATTATCAGGAGGACAGCCTCATAAAATGGTCGCACCCCGAAAGCATGAGTGAAACCCATTTCCATCCGATTGTCGTTGTCTTCATCACCTACAATTCTTACTGAAGGCTAGTACCGTAGCCCAGGTGTCCCCACAAGTTAGTTCCATTTACCTTACCTTGATACCTTGATGGTCCATTCTCATCGGCGGTCTTCTCGATGTGGACCACATTCGCTCCAGGTTCCCCTAGAAAGAGCAACAGTCATCCAGTATGGTAAGCCTTTTTGTTTGATTGACTTGTTGAAAGTGTCCGCCCATCGCGTCGCAGGCCGTCCTAGAATCCTTTTGACGTCACGCGGCTACCAGTATGTGTTCCTAGTACTCCATCTATCGTCGACTTCGTAGCACATGTCCTGCCCATCTGTGCTTTGCAGACTCAATATGGGATACTGCGTCTCGTATGCCAGACTGCTTCCGAAGTTCGCGGCTGCTCAGTCCTTCTTGCCATTGCTTCCGTCGATTCGTTCCCAACAGGCACCTCTCCAATGTCCTGTGCGTTGTTCTCAGAGCAACAGAAGTCTCCTTGGTGTGGGCCCACGTCTCAGTACCATAGCACAATGCAGGTAGCACAGTAGAGTCAAATAAGTGAGCACGCAACTTGCTATCCTGGATTTCGCTGGTCACTTCTCGAATTGCGCTCATCGCTGCCCACGCTGCTCTTCTTCGTCGGTCAATCTCTTTGGACAGGTCGTTTTTCATATTGATCTCTCGTCCCAGGTACACATAGCTATCAACTCGATCCACTTCGCATTCTTCCAGGTAGATTGGTCCGTCGTCGCACCACTGGTTTGCCATCGTCTGAGTCTTCCCCATGTTCATTGTCAAACCAATCGCGCTGCCTACGCTAATCAATTCCGTCAGCATTTCGTTCATCTCCTGAGTAGTGCCACTGATGAGCACAATATCGTCTGCGAACCTTAGATTGGACAGCTTCTTCCCATCGATGTTCAAGCCTTTCTCTTCCCAATCAAGTTTGCTCATTGCATGCTGTAGGGCAGTCGTGAAGAGCTTCGGTGATATTGTGTCACCTTGCCGGACTCCTTTCTCGATCGGAATGCGCAGCTTCCTTTCGAATAACTGTACCGTTGTTGATGTTCCCGCGTTGCACAGCTCCAGAACGTTCACGTATGCAGAATCCACTCCAGCATGTAACAAGGCGTTTAGAACAGCGTTTGTCTCCACTGAGTCGAACGCTTTTTTGTAATCCACGAACGTCAGGCACAACGGCAGTTTGTATTCACGGCATCGTTCACTCATTTGGGACACAGTGTAGATGTGGTTCAAGCAACAGAAACCCTTCCTGAATCCTGCTTGTTCTACAGGCTGGTAAGCGTTAGCCGTGGCCTCCAAACGAATGAGGAATATCTTGGTGAAGACCTTATATGGGATCGACAGCAGGGCGATAGGACGGTAATTCCCGACATCCTCCTTGTATCCCTTTTTGAAGATCAGAACCGTCTTCGAGCATTTCCACTGATCTGGTATGGATCCGGCTTCAATATAGGAGTTGAAATGTTCCGCAAGTATTTTACACGTGGCTTCACCTGCCGCTCTAAGCAAATCCGCGGATATACCATCAGGGCCAGGAGCTGTGAATCCACGGATATACCATCAGGGCCAGGAGCTGTTCCTTTCTTCAGCAACCGCAAGGCGTTAGCGACCTCGGATGAGAAAATGGGTGGCACTGGGTCCTCTGTAGGAGAGGGACATCTAAGAACCGGCGTAGTTGAGCCATAAAGATCTGTGTAGAATTCAGCAACAATGCGTTCCAAATCCGCTCTTGCAGTTCTGGGCGTTCCATGTTTGTCCATCAGACACGTCGTTATGTTACGATAATCCGTAAAATCATTTCGATATCGCCTGAGACTCCTTCTTTGAGCGGCGGTCGAAATCAACTATATTCTGCGGTGCTCTCTAAGGGATTCCTTGACTGCTATGCGACAAGCCTTGTTGATGACGGTCTTCTCCAAATGCGCTGGCTGCGGATGGATCCCTTCTCAATTCACCGCGACGTTCAAGAAGCTCTCGAGCTTTAGAATCTAGTATTTCCTATCCTGTCTGTTGAGCTACCATTGCAGCTTTTCCACATTGGAGCAGACCTTTGGCGAGCTCCTCGAAGTTCTCCGTAGGATTATCGACCAGTCTCCAAGGGTAGTCATTAGCTGCCGCATCCATTGCAGCCTCGTTGTACTGAGGGAAGCGAACAGGTGTGGGACGATGTCTATCCCTTTTAAAGACTCGTTTGTTGAGACGGATCTTTGGCCGAAGTAGTCTGTGATCAGACCCGCAGTCGAAGGACGGCACCACGCTGGTATCCATCAAACTCCACTTCCGATTAGTCAGAACATGATTCAGCTCCGAACGCGTTAACCCATTGGGACTTTCTCATGCCCATCGTCTGTGCATTTTCTTTTCAAATAGCGAGTTTCCGTGGAACAAGTTGCATGATAACATCAGATCTAGAGCGCCATAGCCATTGCTGTTTCTGTTCCCGTCACCATGTGGACCAAGTCTCCAGTTAACGTCGCTTCCGCTGCCCAAAATGGCATTAAAGTCACCGCAAACAAACTTGTAGTAAGACTTCTCCTTCCTGATTGTCGCTTCCAGTTCAGTGTAGAAACTGTCCTTCACCTCGTTTTCCGCTACATCGGTAGGAGCATAACAGTTCACGACGGAGATGATGGCCTTGTGTTCGGTCTTCAATCGCAGAACTGCTATACGGGGGCCCAAAACTTCGTGGGAGTGGACTATGTGCCGAACTCCTGGATGAACGAGGAACCCGACTCCTCCAATATTCTTCGCAGTGACCTTTTGTCCCATTATTATCAGCTCTCCTTTATCAGTCTTCCTCGTGTACGGTTCTTTGACCTTCGTCTCCTGCAAGCAGAAGACATCGTATTTGATTCCTCTGGACTGATGAAGGAGAATTCTGAGATCTGTGTCGGACGCAGCTGTTCGGCAATTGTACGTGCATATGTTTAAGCACTTTCCGCGTTGGCTGTGGTGTTTTCCAATGACGCCACGTCCGAATCCTCGTCCGTCCTCGTAGAGGCATCTCCGGGCGTCGTGGGAGAGCATATCCGATTTCGGGTCGGTTTCATATTATTAGCGAATGTAGAAGTCAGGTTTGTGGTCTAGTTACTCCCAGAATGCAGAGCCGGTCCTATCGGGAGCCGCCCGTTCTCACATTAGATAAACTAATGCTACGGCGAACTACGTGACCGTTTGTGCCGCTGGCCATTTCACGAGACGAATCTCGGTCACCAATGTTCACCCCTTCACCACGATGAGGTGACACATAAGTTCTATTTAATTTTGGTGATATAGACACCTTACTCCACGTCATGATGGAATCTCTGTTGGACAGCTGAACCGCTTTGGTCCAAACGGAGAACGGGAACCCGAAACGTGGCTCGTCCGCTTTGAAAATAACGTTGGTCCACCTTAAAAAGCCTGGGCTGCTGACTCGAAGATGATGTCACTACTTTGTGGAACGTGCCGCGGTCCACCTCTCTTAGTAAGGAGCTTAGCACATTGATGACGTCATCTTCCTCGTAGTATCTATTCTATCCCTCATATCCTTTAAATAGCGTCTTTATTATGACTTCATATTCGATCTCAGTTTAGGTGGTCTGGCCACCAAACATACTTCTGATAATAATGAGCTTATTTCATAACTAAAGGCAGTGTTCACGATAAAAATCCCTTTTCCGTTTTTTTCGCTTATCTTAAAATGGTCCCATGCTGATTCCAATAATGCTTCCGGAATCATACAAGATCTTCTGGGGACGGAGTTATGGTCCCTCATACTTGACCTAGGAAAGCATAGTGGACGAGTTGTCCGAGGCTTTTAACTTCCGTCTTTTGCAGCCAATGTATGCGAGCTGACCTGAGTAAAAATAGAAGTTAAGATTGAAGGGAAGAACGGGGCTTTTGATCGGAAACCATCGCTCAACTCACGATCTCGAGTGTTCCATTGGCCACGTCGAGGGGCGGAAAGGGGCCGGACTTTCCCAAAGCGGCGGGTTTCGCCCACTTTTCTAAGCCGTTTTTCGGCTCCTGAGTAGCTTTTCGTCCCGTCTCTTCGACGCCGTTTTGCTTCTGAGAGCCACGAGAAGCGTTTATCATGGAAAATTCGAGGATGAATTTTATCGTGAACAGTGCCTTAAAGGCATCGTCCACGATGAAAACCGAATTTGGGTTTATGCGTTCATTCGGACTAGTGGGCCATGACAATGTCACTCAGAAAGTTTGGAGTTACAAAACCGTCTCTGATTGAAGATTCGCTTACCTCAAATTGGCTTCCTGGGTTTGGGGGGCCGGCCTTGGGGTCGATCCGTTGTTACAAGGAACAAAGCTCCTGGGTTGCTGACGGCGGGCGTGCCTTGACGCGTCGTAGGGCGCAATACACACGCCAGTCAATTTCGAATTCGGCATCGATCGAAAGCAGCCGGCAGCACTGGACGCAGCAGGTGGGTAGCCCATTTTAATTCAGCTGAAGTCGTAGTTGAGCGGCATCCTCGGTGAATTGCTTCCAACGCTGCGCCAAGGAACGAAGCGTAAAACTGTTTCTTGCATTCTCTGCGCAACTATCCCAAGTTGATGCCGGCGCGAAATTCAAATTTGCTATGAACTTTCTAAAAATGGGTTTTTCTCAAAAAGTTGACGTTTTTGAGGGGGCGTTTTGCTACCGTTAGTCACTATAGGGATAGTACAACACGAAAACATCAAAAACCCAAATATGGTTTTCATCGTGTACGATGCCTTTAAAGGCAGCGTCCGCGCGGAAAACCGCACTTGGTTTTTTTTTCTTCTCAATCCAGTGGGGACAGGGTCTCTTTACACACGGAGGGAGGAGCACGAACGAGATTTCATGCAGACGCGACGCGCGCGGCGGAATTTTTTTATCCGATTACCCCATCACTGGAGCGCGCTTGTCACAATCTAGCGAGATTTCATGACATTTCATTATTGATTCTCATATGACTAGTTCTTTATGTTTCATAATTCAGAGCCAAACCGGTTTACGGCGGCAACGATCCCATCACTACGTCTAAAATGGTGCTCGATCTTTAATACCATATTATATTTTCTATAAATATCAAGCGGTACAACGGCACGAGAACATACAAGAGTTTTTCAAATGAGTGTCCAGGATAAGATGATGAGAGGAACAACTCAGGACCATAAAGAAAAGTCATGTGAGAAGGAATAAAAACATGAAAAACCCCGGGAAATCTCGTGAGCTTGTGGCGAGCGCGCTTCAATGATGGGGTAATAGGATAAAAAGTTCCGCCGGGCGCGTCGCGTCAGCAATAGATCTCGTCCGTGCTCCTCTCTTCGTGTGTAGAGAGACCCTGCCCCCAATCCAGTGTTTGAACCAAGTGGATGTAGTTAGCAAGGCTTGAGACCCCAGTGCTGCGTATTTATATGGCTATAGCCTTTTGAAAAACGCTCCATGGTCTGAAAAGGCTTTCTCCCGGTCGATCATCTAGCACGAGGAGCAGAAGCGCCACAACAGGTTCCGACATACCGGGGAAATTAGAACTTCCATATTTTTTATTTCGACAAATCCTCGCGTTCAAATTCTTATTTTTAGAGAATTCTTGACAATGAAAAGACCAAATGAAATAATCAACCTAAGAAGTCACAGGGGCTAAACTCTTCCAGACGTCCAGCATTTCCCACATTTGTATATTACACAACACACACTGGACAGACGTGGAAAAAGGAGCAGGGCTCGGCGTGAGATGTAATGTATAAGAGGGGGTCGGTCCGTCGACATCCAGTGGGATGGGGGTCGGAGCTTCGATCAACCAGGAACCACGATGAATAGGGCGGGGGCGGGGTTGAGAGCGATACCGCTAGTATAAAAATGACGGCAAATAGAGACAGCAGAATGAGATCACAATACGAGGTCAAAATAAAACTGGAAATCCAACTGAGAGAGCAAAATGAGACAGGAGATCAAAAAAGAAATTGAATAGTGAGAAACAACTGCGAAAAAACAAATGAGGCAATATGTGAAGTGGAGATGTAAAAATAAGGCAGGAACACACTAAAAGAGCTTACAATTAACTGGTGAAAAGCATGCAAGACAATAGACGACAGTAGCGTCTCAGGGGATCGCGGGGTCGTAATGGAGCACAATAGGCTTTCACCTCGACGAGGATAGCGAGAGCAGTACGAGGGGAAGAGCTGCTGCTCGAGCAGCACGTGCTGCCCTCGTCCTCCACTTGTCGCCTCAGCTGCTGCTCTTTTTTGTGGCAATCGTAGTGTGGTAACATTGCTCAAAGTGGTCCATTTGGACAGCTACGAGCATATTTACAGTCAGCATGGGGAGCTTTTTTGTTTCGAGCATGCACATATAGACATCTGATTAGTTATATGTCAATTCACCATTTCTCTTTTCTCCCCCAAACAAGGTGTATGGAATTGAAGCAATCGATTGATTATCATCTCAGACGATCGTAAGCTGTCAAGGAGCACAACTAGCTCTCATGCTTACTGGAATAGCGAGAGCAGCACAAGGGGACAAGCTGCTGCTCGAGGAGCACGTGCTGCCCTCGTTCTCCATTCGTCGCCTCAGCTACTGCTCTGTGTTGTGGCCAGCACAGTGTGGTAACACTGCTCAAAGTGGTCCCTTAAGTAACTACGACCTTACTCATAATCAACTTAGAGAGTGCTTTCCTTTGAAAGAAAATGAACATGCCCACTCCCTGGGAAGTTGTATAGAGTTAACACAACCAATCGATCTCCAGAAATGACTTGACTTAATCGGTTGGCTTTCGCCTGACGCGGTCATTCCGCATCTTCACCGAGGTGTGCCGTCCTAGTAGTCAGCCGTGTCCATTTTTCACGGTCTTCAGCCACAATTTGAACTTATTCCATCCAGCTGTCACTATTCCATTTCCTGCGAAACGAAACATCGCGCCTGAACTGTCTTTCGATGCCGAGTGACTTTAAATCCTCTTTAACCACATCCGTCCAGAACTTTCGCCGACGCCCAGGTGGCCGTTTCCAGACAGGATTTGGAAGCATTTTTAAAGCGTGTTGTACGAGACGATCCGGCGTTCTTCTTAGTATATGCCCGAGCAGTCGAAGTCGACTTTCCATTGCTGCTTGAGATGGCGTTAGGAGATGCTGGCACCTCCCTCGTGTCAAGCGTTGATGTACTGCGTCGATTTCCTTGTAAAGGTCTTCGTTATGGCATACACGCGGCCAGAAATATCCAAGCAAACGCCTAAAAAGCTTCCTCTCCGTGCAATCCAACCTTTCCATCTGCGTTTTCGGTGCTGCCCACGTCTCCGATCCGTACATCATGATAGGGCGAATAGCGGATAGGTAGACGCGCAACTTGACTTCCTTCGCGATGGTGGTATACCACAAACACTTGGTTAGAGAATTGAATGCAGACGTAGCTTTCGCACATCGTTGTCGAATATCCGCTGCATAACTACCATCGTTCTTCAGCAAACAGCCCAAATAACAGAAATCGTCCACCAGTTCGATACGTTGTCCGTCCACACAAACTCCAGTTGAAGGCCTCTCTGAGAGACCCACATCTGCTTGCATTTGTCGGGACGAAGACGAAGTCCATAGGCTGCGGCATACTTCGAAACGAGGTTCACAATCCTTTGCAGTTTTGCGTTGTTTTCAGCGAATAACACTATGTCGTCGGCGTACTCCAGGTCGACAAGGGAGCGTCCTGATGGTGTTAGGATCACATCCGCAGGAAACTGTTCTGCAACTCTACGCATGATGTCATCAACGGCGAAGTTGAAAAGAAAAGGTCCTGCAACGGCTCCTTGCCTTACTCTTGTTTTCACCTCGAAAGCTGACGTAAATCCGACAGGTGTACGAACTGCTGCTGTTGTTCCTTTGTTTATGTCCTCGATTAACCAAACATATTTTTCCGGGACTCCATCTGCTCGCGGAGCGTTAAGCAATTGATCACTATGAGGAGAGTCGTACGCGGCTTCGAAGTCTGAAAAGCAAGCTGTAATGGCTTCGAATACCGCTGCCACGATTTAATTACTCTTCTCACGACGAACACTTGGTCGATGGTCGATCTTCCAGGTCGAAAACCGGCTTGCTCATCTCTGGTCGTTCCTTCACGATGTTTGATAAGTCGCTCGAGAATGATACGTTCTAAAACCTTGTACATGACACGAAGTAGAGAGATTCTTCTGTAGTTCTTAGGATCCGTGACGGATAGCTTCTTGTGAAGAGGTACGATGATCGCATGTCTCCACGAATCGGGTATCCTTTCGCTCATCCATATGGCACGGATGGTGTTGGTCATTTCGCGAATCCCAGACGGAGGAAGAGCTTTCAGCATTTCAGCAGTGATGTTGTCATCTCCACCTGCCTTTCCATTCTTCATTTTCCGGACACAATCCAAAACTCCAGAAATATCACACGGAATACCTTAAAGGCAGTGCCCACGATCAAAACAGTTCGGATTTCTAGCGTAAACCGGAAGAACCAAGGCTCACTGCATCAATAATGCTGAAAAACGGCTAAAAACTATCACTAAATAGCCCTATACGACCCTAAACTTGAATGCCCGCTCACGCCACGCCCACTTCCTCAACGGCTACCGATAAAAGTGTCTGACTGAAAATTCGGCTATAAGAAGGCAACCGATTATCAAATGGGGTAAGTTTTGTTGAGCGGAGAGGATTGCACCTCTTGGGGTATGTTGTTACCCCTAAGGCCGGGTTTTCAGTAGTTTACGGATAGGTACCGGTTGAAAGGAGTGGGCGTGAGCGGAACACTCAGGTTTAGTGCGCCGCACAGGCCTTTTGTGCTCGTTCGTAGCCATTTTCTCCGACATTGCTGATGTTTTCGAATTTCTGGTTCAGTGTGTGCATCTGAATGATTTTTGCACACCTTCCCGGGTGTACGCTTTTTCGACAGTCCTGTCATCATGTGGACTGTACTTATATCTATTGCTCGCAAAAACAATAGAGGGAGTTGAAGTCAGACGATCCCTACTCATGATTCTGAAGCAAAAAGTTTGTCAATTTAATGCCAGTAGGTCTTCAGTTTGTCTTCGAGTCAAAGACCAGGCGTCGCCCGCTCGCCGTCGACCAAGACACGCTGCCATCCCATCGCCAAATCACCGCGACCTGACGCTACTAACTGCCAACTGCTCGAGGCCATTTTTCAACACTTTAATTTCATCTCCGACTGGTCGCCTTTCTATGACTCAATCTCAGGTTAAACGCGCGGTGGCGGCCAATGAATCGCGCGGAGAGCTCACCTCTCAAACGTGGTACTTTTATGCAGGATTCGCATTCTCGTTGCATGGAGTCTTCAAAAAAAAACTTTTGGTATTTTATTGATTATCAAATCAAACGTCGTTTTACTCTTGAAGAAAATGTCATGTAAAAATGACAGCCTCGAGAAAAGTAGTTAGTTGGAGACCAATTTGAACGGTTCAGCTTCGGCTAAAAACTAATGAATTGTTCTGGAAAAAGGAATAATTCGTCATTCTCATCGGATGGTGAATGTGTGAAACCGACCGAGAATTCAAGAGGCGGTCGGCTCTTCTAAAATAATTTATTTAGCGTGTTTTCCATCTTTGCAACAATTCGCCTTTTTTAATCAGGAAGGTGTAAGTCGGAAATTTCAAAAAATCACCTCACTCTAAAATGCGTTTCCTTGAACTCAAACTTTACTCGCATTTTCCACAGAAAAACCAATTGTTTTGGTTTGAAGAATTGTATTTTTTAAGTGCTGAGCGACGATGGATTGCCAAAATTGAGCAAAATGGAGAATACATTTTCTCACGAAAAGCACAATGCTCACAGAATTCAAAGCCGACAGTTCTCAAAAACAACTTTCCAATGAAACTAATAATTTGAACACTTCCAAAAAATGTTCACGACAATAATTTAGAAATAAGAAAAAATGTTCAAGAAATTCGAAAATTGTCTTTTTTTTGGAAGAGAAGAAATCACCATTTGCAGGGAGATCAATAAATGATGAAAACTCTGATATTTCACTTCCGTTTAACCCTGGACATTCATCTAAACAGTGCAAATTTTGGCGATTCAAGAACAAATTCAGGGAATCTTCATCCTTGGAATATGTAGATATAATTTTTACCAAATAAAGCCATATTTCGTCTTTAAAATCGAGAAAAATAGATTATCGCGCTCAATTCTTATCTCTACAGTCACAAAACCGAGTGAAAATAGATTCTTGTTTAGGGAATAGAGAAATTCTCTGTTGAGGAATGTTTTTGGAACACTCACATTCACTACAGACCGAGGCCTGTGTTGAACGGCCCTCGCAAACTCGTGCCAGATGCGAGGCAGTCTTTGGTGGGCATGAGACAGTCGGCAATGCGAGCATCATTTCCTCGATCGGTGGCGAAGATCAATGGATAGAAGCAAGGATGGAAAACCCGTTAAGGATATCAATGAGCTTCACCGGGGTCTTTATTTTTGATAAGTCACTGCAGCGCTGCTGCTGCACTCGAGACATCCCTCCCGAGAGAAAGATTATAAGAAAAAGAAAAGATCGAAAATGAGGAGCAGCAGTTGGGGCGAGAATAAAGAGCAGCAGTTGGGGAGAGAAGAGCAGCAGTTGGGGCCACAATGAGGAGCAGCAGTTGGGGCCACAATGAAGAGCAGCAGTTGGGGCGACGAATGGAGCAGTTGGGGCGACTGTAGCAGCAGGTGGGGCAGCTGTACGAGCAGCAGTTGGGGCAGTGAGCGGAGCAAGAGGACACAACGTGCTGCCCTGGGCAGCAGTTGGGGAAACGAAAGGGGCTTACACCTCGACGAGTAAATGCGTTAGTAATCCCCTCGTGCTGCCTTACTAAGCCGCGAGTATCTGAGGTGGCCATCGTTAATGACCCTGACATGAAGAAGGAGTCTTGGCCAGGTAAAGTGGTCGCCAAAGCACTTCTGGATATGTCAGCAGCGGTGGTGTTGAGTATTCGTTGTCATCGAGGTCATTACAAGCGGACAATTCAGTCAACGGAATGATACAGACGTTCTGGAATTAAGATGCATTTTTTGGCGATTTAGGATTCAAAGGTTCGATCTCGCTAAGGGTAAAAAAATTTGCAATTCGGAGAAATATTGGATTGTTGATTATCTGAGAAGAGCATTGTTCACTGTCATATCTCTTGCAATTTACTCCAAGAATTGACTCGTGTTCAAGATGCGCCTGAAGCATAGTATTTTTATGCCCTGAGGGCACATAGGTGCGGTTGCGGGCGCGGAACACACATTTTGAATGCCCGTTTGTGAAAACGCAACCAAAATTTCATAGACGCAGCTTTAAGCTGAACAGCGCTACATAGGATGGGGTCCATGAAAAAGTCGATAGCTGTGAAATACTTACAAGTATTTAACGAAATTTGAATTAGGAGCTATGTTGCATAATGTGCGGAAAATTAGTTATGGGACTCCAAGTAATCAATTTCATTTTTTAACCGGTTGATAACTGTTTTGAAGATCCATTTTTTAGGTGTGATACAATCCATTGTATCACACCTAAAAATGAAATGAGTTAAAGTTAAAAGAATGAAATCAATTACTTGGGTCCGTGACTAGGATTTCCGCACGTTGTAGCAACGCGAAACTCCCTAATTCAAATTTCGTTAAATACTTGTAATTATTTCACCGCTATCGATTTTCTCATGGACCATACCCCATGTAGCGCTGTTCGCCTTAAAGGCAGTGTCCACGATAAATTTCGTCCTTGGTTCTTAGCCGAAAATCGAAAGTTCAGGGTCTCATTGGAGCACTGAGGTGGAAAGAACGAGCGAAAACGAGCCCGAAAGAGCTCCATATGGCTCCGAAGTCCGCTCGCTCTAGCCTTTCCGTTCGCGGTCTTGTTTTCCGTGAAACAGTTTGGTCCGCTTCAACATTAGCATTGGAGCGCGAGCGCGGCTCAGTTTTAAAATTTGAGGCGCATTTGCGCACGCTGTCTACTTTAGGCCCACTCAGGCAAAAAAGCGGACTTACCGCGAAAAAGACTAGGGCCGATCGCGTGATCAACGACGATCAACCCGCATTTTGTGCGCGGTCAGCGCTAAAAGGCCAGGCGGTCGGTCCGCCTAAAAGAGAATCGGACTTATCGCGATCAAAACTAGGGCCGATTGCGTGATCAAAGGCGATCAACCCGCAATTCGTGCGCGGTTAGCGCTAAAAGGCTACGCGGTCGGTCCGCCCACACGAGAATCGGACTTATCGCGAGTATCCTAAGAAGCCTCAGCCATATTAATCCATGGGGTCGTATGCATGAACGCACTCGACGAGATTAGGTAACGTGAGGGGAAGGCACTGACCAATGACGGAGCGCCGCTGATCAATCGCCCTTGATCAGCGGCGCTCCGTCACTGGTCAATGCCTTCCCCGCACGTTACCTAATCTCGTCGCGTGCGTTCATGCATACGGTCCCTGCCCGCGGTAAACGAGATGGGGGCACCCATGCATGCACGCTTGACCACGAGTGACCTTCAAAACAAAAAAAAGCCCCGGATTTCTACTTCAATTCTCAGCTTTCACATATAAATAACAACACTTTTATTACCTCACGCTCGCATTTGAAACAAAGACCACAAATTCATCACATGCACGCTTAATAACATATCATAATAATTACTCAGCATGAACAAATGTACGGAAATATGTTAAGCAACATGGCAGATCGTATGCAGGGATAAGCGGATATTAAACTTCCCGATACCGAATAACGGTGAAATTTCCTTGTTATTATTCAGGTGTTCGTTAATCGTTATCCGTTTATACGTTATGCAACCATTTCGGGGGAAATTTACCGTTATTTGTTATCGGAAACCCGTCACAGAGATGAAAACAAACAGGGAGCATAAAAAACATGAATAAGCAGCTGTAAATGAGCGGACTACAAAACAGAGGCAAACTACCTATTCTCAAAATATATTATGCAAGCTGGACGCTTTATGAGATCAGCGGATCGGACAGACAACGAGCCTTTTGAAAAGAATGCGTTAGTTCCTCTAAGTTTACCTAAGTTGGAATTCGAGACTATCTGATTCCGGAATTGGAGAACAAAATGGGTCAGTCGATTCGTACTCTTAGGACGTTAATCGTGTTCTCAGTTTCGTCGTACAAGAATAAAACCACGAATCCTATGATGTGCTCGGTTCCCAGCATGTAGACGACGTGTTGTTGAGATTTCAATAGTTTCCTTCAGTAAGCCTTCGACGAGTATACGGTGCCTCGAACAACCAGATGCGGGCTGAGACAAATGTAGTTTTTTTGGCTGCCCATAAGTGTACAGAAAGACATATTAGGTGCAAGGAGTAAAAGCATGTACTCTCCTAGAAGGGTGGTTCTCTTGTATGTTGATACTTATATGCAACTATGGGGCGTGGAGTTGACAGTGCTCCTTTACTGATAGTGCATAGGTCTTCGCATGTAAATGTTCCATTGGTAAACTCCTAGCACACCCGGTGGCAAGCCTTAGAGCAGCGTTTTGCAAACGTCGCAATTTGGTCCAGGATGTGTCTGGCATCAAGTGCTGCCGAAGCGGTGCCACAATATGTCCTTATACGTGGCCAGAATAGTTTCCTTGCCCCATTATGTACCTTCCAGCGCCATTAGCACATTGAACTTGGCTTTGAAAACTGCCCGCTTTTGCTGGATATTTTATGAAACGTTGGCGATGGGTCGAGTACAAGACCCAGTACTTAGACGAAAGCGCAGCTGGCAAGCGATTTTCATCCTGATTGACTTCAGAATGGGCGCTATGCTCTCCGGTGTCCGCTGTGAGAACTAAAGCGGAAGACTTGGCGGCTTAGACCCTGAGCACCTTGTTGTCAAAGTAGCTACCGCCATTTTGTATACGTGAACAAGCTACACTAGATAATTGTCTCACTTTTCAGAACTACATTAATGTAGCCTAGACCCACCCTGAAAGAAGTTATAGGAGCTTTTTCTCTGATTTTCGTACCTATTGTAGCCTCCAGAAAGCGAATAATTTTTACGAAAATCCGAAAACTGACCTTATAATCGTGTTCAGCGCCCAAAACGACCCCTCTCGGCAATGTTTGGGTGAAGGAGCATTTTCCGAAATTTGCGCGAACTGACAGCGTTCTGGACTTGTACGGATTTTTGGTTGGGCGTTTATTTATACCAATTAGAGGGCTCTCGAAGCTTTTAAGAAAAGTATTCAAGATTTGACTCAAAAATCGCCCTGGGGGGTTATTGGGGTGCTGATCACGAATCTGAGGTTCATTTGTCGTTTTTCCAAAGTTTTCGACTAAATTTGTTCAAAGCTTCCCACCGGCAGAGAAAATTGACGGCAAAATCGACTTTTGACGATTTCCGGAATGTGGCGACAGATGTGGCTCAAATTGTTCATCTAGAGGTTAATTAGAGGGCTCAACACGAATTTGATGTCAGTTTATAGATTTTTCACAGCTCACGGTAGATTACGGTGGGTATACGGTAGTTTGGTCAAAGTCTCAAATTTGTCTCAAAGTTTCTATTTGGGGTTTATCCGGGGTGCTGAATACGAAATCGATGTCCATTTGTCGATTCTTAAATTAATAAGGTAGGTTTTGCCTCCTAAATGAGATGTTACCTTCCGTAACCTTCAGTAAACTTTAAAATTCCGACAAGCGAACCCCAGATTTGTGATCAGCTTCCCAAATATCCCCTACATATCGCTGATGCGCTCAGGCAAGATGACATCCCATATTCTCTGAAATAACACGAGTAGACGGTATACGGCCGCGTATAGTTGGGCCCGTGGCTTGTTTCCTCGAGAAAAAAACATTTAAATCTCACGCTCTGCTGGCGCGGCGGACGAGTGCGCCAGCCTGCTAATTGATTCAGGTCGAGAGAAGAGCGCAGCTGATCACCTTACCATACCGCCAGCCGACTGCGAGGTTTAAACCGCACGCACCAGCCGTGGATGAGATTAAAATTTTTTTCTTGAGGAAACAAGCCACGGACTTATCTATACTTCACTTGAACACACAAATCACGGAGAAATTTGTTTTCGAATTTTTGCGGACAACATGGACTGATATGCGAAATATTACCCAACGGTTTACAAAAAATATATTTTGTTGGCAAATTTGAGTCGCACAAATATGATACTTTCGTTTGAACAATTAAGAGCGCGACATATAATGATTTCGGGTAGAAATCACGGGTAGAACCCTCGTTGCATTAAGTCGCAACCCTGCTCAACACTGTGTGTGGGGGTCGTACTTTTTTGGCCCGAGAGAGGGCATTCTCCAATTTGGTAAGGGGATCATAAAAATTTCAGACAAAGTTTCCCAGCTCAGAAGGTTTCCCCTACACACCTCAAGCGCCAATTCCCACACTTTTACAGATTCCGAAGTACGTTTTTTCCATAGTACGCACTCCTACGAATTCCCCGCCCATTTTCCGGAACGTTGAACACATCTTCGAAACCCTCATACACCTCTAGCGCCAATCCCAACACTTCTACAATTTTGAGAGCACGTTTCTCCGTTTTGCGCACTCCTATCAAAGTTCCGCCCACATTCCGGAACGCTGAACACGTGTTCGAAACCCTTACACACGCTCCAACAACGGCCCCACCTTCTTTTTCGAATCAAAATATATTTTTCGAGGTTGTGCTCACTCGAAGCCCTGCCCATTTCCCGGAACTCTGAACACGTCTTTGAAACCCATTACACACGTCCAACAACGATCCGCACACCTTTCTTCGGATATTCGCCGTTGTGCGCACTCCTACGGAAGCCCCGCCCACTTCCCACCCCATTAAATACACGCCTTTAGAGCACTTTCCACAATGCTATTCATTTGCCCAAATCCTCGCACACTTAACACAAATGTGCCCACGACCAACAACCCTGCGCTCAACACACTTTGTCGTTCACACAGCATTATCATATTCACTATTAATACTACTAAAACAATGCAGTCAATAAAAATACAAGGAGAACCATAGGAAATACCACGGGAACACAGAAGGATGACGCGGAGAGGAAGAAAAACAAACAAAAACATCAGCAAAACAAAATAACACAAACACAGCAGCAAAGATATTCTGAAATCAGGCGTGTAGTTGAAGAGTTCTCGGCCCGTGCACACCAAACGTTTTCCCTCACGTCTGCGCGCGATCGATCCTAAAATTGCGCGGTTTCTGCCCGCTTTGCAAAGTTGCGCGCGGTCCGAACGGAAAGAGGTGAGAGCCGTGAGAAGCCTTCGCGCGATCAACCGGATCGCGAAGCGATTGTTCCACGAGATTCCGCCCAGTTCGGAAAATTGTTCGCGGTCAGTCGTAATTGATTTATTGTCGCGGTTCCAGCGCGCGGTCAGTTCTATACTCCCTTTTTTCTCGCGATAAGTCCGCATTTTTGTCTGAGCATGCCCGCGCAACTGATCCACCGTTGAAATGTGGCTTTCAAGAAGAAGAGCTGATTTTGGATGTTTCGCAGCGTTTTCCATGATTCTTTCTTCAATGATGATACAGTCAGGCTCTGAACCTTAGTTTTCTGGTGGAAATTTGAAAATGATTTTTATCGTGGACACTGCCTTTGAAGCTGCGTTCATAAAACTTTGGATGCGTTTTCACATCCGGATAGCCAATTACTATACGTGGTTTTCATGCCGAAAACCGCACCTACTATGTGCCCTTAAGTAATGAAAACAGGCTCCGTCCATCCTATGTAGCGCTGTTCGGATTGATGCTGCATCCGTGAAAATTTGAGCGCGTTTATACATACGGACATTTGTATTCAGAACGCTTGACTTGGGTGGGGGGTCGGACTAATGTTGAGTTGCACACCTCGCGCCGTAGCCTGAGAAGGAAGCTGAATGCTCCGGGATTTTCAAACGAGTTTTTCTCCGAAACTTGAGTGTTTTGGGTTGCTTTTTTGCGATATATCATAGCCTGGTGAGCCTACTGTGCTTATCTGGGCCAAATTCCGGTCCGCAATTGCGTCTCGGCACGCTTTGCGGCCGCATCGCCTCGAGTCAAAAGAGCTTCCAGCGCCACAGCCGCCGATCTGCTGACTCTAGGTGGGTTTTAGAAACAGGAAACTCAGGAAAATTGGAGAAAATTGTATAAAAGCCACATAGATTCGGCTTTGGCGCTGGAAACCCGACTGACTCAGCGCGTGCGGCCGCAAAGCGTGTCGAGACGCAATTGGTGACCGGAATTCGGCTCAGATAAGCACAGTACCTGCGCAAAATAGTGAAAAACTTAAACACGGTTTTTTACGCATACGCTGCCTTCAAAAGCAGTAGACACGCTGGAAAAAATTGTTTAGATAACCACGTTACTTCGGCTGCATGGCCCCTAGTAGAGCACCCACGCCGATGGAAGCGACAAAAACTGGCCAAAACTACTAATTTTGAACAATTTAAGTCGAAAATTTACCACCAGCCGCCCATGAGATTTGACAACTTTGCCTTCTCCCAATTTACGAAAAATCCGATTTGTTGGCATCTGTGTTTCAAAAGACATATCATATACCAGACTAGAGAAATGGAGATTTTACTCCAACTTCTGATAACAGTTTACCAAACTTCCCCCAAATGAGAGAATCGCTATGGTTTCACAAAGAAGAGATTGCTGACAGTATTTCCAGGTGGCCTCAATCCTTTTCCACCTCTCCGGATTTTATCCCTTTGAAATTCATCAGAAAAAAATTGTTGACTTCGTCCCGATTCCTCATGAACACATCTTCAACCCCAGCTACCTGAAAGGAGAAGTACCGCAAAGATGGAAGCATGCGTTTGTTACTCCAATATCTAAGAGACCACCTGTAAATGACCCTAGGAATTACCGACCAATAAGTATAACATCCATCTTTGCAAGAACTTTTGAGAAAATTGTGAAAAAACACATTGTGAGCCATTTGGAAGAAAATGCTATCATATCAGTAAACCAGTTTGGTTTCCTTAAAGTTAGGTCGGTAGAAACAGCTATGCTGACCAGGGATACGCGTAATTACGACTAACGACTAACGAATTCAACGACTAACGGGCTTTTTGGGTGTTACGACTAACGACTAACGGCTAACGAAATTTAAAAATGTTTTCGTAAGCAATCCCAAAATTCGTTAGAACCAACAGTCATTGATATCGAGCTCCAACTCAAGGCTTACACCAGGATTGATTCATACTGCCCTCTCGCTTGTTCCAGGTGAATGGTACAAAATAACCATAGCCTTCAGTATTTATTATCCCTACTGACACTGTTTCGCAGTTTAAGACTCCCTCCTTCATTACGACCCCCAAATCAACGTTGCGCAAGGTTAGGCGCAGCACTTATGCGACTTCGCGTCGATCGATCGCGCTACATTATGGTAGGCTCACTGAACAGGTTCCGGCACTGATTGGCTCCAGCGGAGATTTTTGCATAGGGCACTATCATAGGTGATAATATGGAGTGCCTGCAGGCCACAACTGCCCAACGACGGAAACCATATCCCATTATTGAATTGTGAAGGACGATGTCCTTCGGGTTTCGGTCATAAATTCGACATATGGGGTTTGTATAGAGTGGTTCTGGGACATCTCAGGGGTGAAATTTTCACTTGGGTGCTGATCCCTTCTGACCCTTCCCCATTATGGGAACAAGTGTTGCTTTGGAAAAAAAGCAGAGTTCTAGATTCTCTCGAATTCCCATATTGTTTCCTTTATCACCGAAAAATGACGAAAATCCTTTCTCACCGAAAAATGACGAAAATTGATATACACACACTCTCGAGTAACAGGCTTTCGTGCATAAATTTAATTATGTATATGTAGGTTTGCAGTTTAAACTACATAGGTTCTCTAACGATGAATGTTTTGGGTGTTTAACGGCCACGAATGTTCTGGAAAACATATTCTCTTCATATCTTATTTTTTCTATTCATGAGGGCTTTTTTCTGCCTCACCTGTGCTTGTTTTCAAAATCTTAATTTTAACGACTAACGATTAACGACTAACGCGGGTTTTGACCGGTTGAACGACTAACGACTAAAGAATTACAAAATTTCTATTATGCACATCCCTGATGCTGACCTCTCTTATCGATTGGACGAAGGCAATGGAAGCCAAAATCTCCACAGATGTTGTCTACTTTTATTTCGCCAAAGCTTCGACAAAGTCTCAACAAAGAAATTATTGCTCAAAATGGAAACTGTAGGCATTCACCCACTGATAATAAGATGGGTCAAGGATTTTCTTTCCAATGGAACTTATCAAGTCAGGGTAGATGACCAGTGTTCTGAAATTTATTCCGCTTACTGTGGGGTACCGAAAGGAGGAGTTCTCTCTCCACTGCTGTTTCTCATATACACATTTGAGTTACCTGGGGCGGCATGCATGAACGCAGCGAACGGTGTCAGTGAGCCGCTCCATGCGCCATGCGCGCAGCGTCGAGCAACGGGGCGGCCCTGGAATTTCGTGGCGTGTATTGATGTGCCTGATTTTCGGGGCCGCCCTGTTGCTCGACGCTGCGCGCATGGCACGCAGAGCGGCTCCTGACACCGTCCGCTGCGTTCATGCATGCCGCCCCTGAGGCAATTTCCCAGTTCGGCGTAACATGCAAAAATGTTCGCTGACGACATCAAAATATATAAACAAATTGCAAACACCGAAGATGTTGCGGCTATTCAGGAGGCGATCCTCTGCATAGACAAATAGGCGGAAAAATGGGAGCTACCAATAGCGACCGAGAAAACCAACTATTTGCCGATCGGGGCTGGATACAAAAATCTCGCAACAGAATACACACTGAGAAATTCGGTACTCACCCCTATATCTGTGGTTCGAGACCTCCAGATTTTTGGTGTCGAACTGTTTGAACTTTGATAATCACTACAAAGCAATGATTAAAAAAGCAAGCCATAGAACATACAATCTATTCAAAATCTTGAAAACAAAAGACCCTCAGGTGTACTTGCGAGCCTTCAAGACCTACGTAAGACCGATCATGGAGTCTGGTACCACGGTCTTGAATCCATATAACAAAAAAGATATCAATTATTTAGATACCATCCAAAACAACTTTACTCAAAAAATGATGATTAGATGTTTCGATTTGAACTACTTCCAACTACCAAATGGCATCGAGCGAACAAAGAGATTGTAATTGCAATCGCTTCAAAAAAGGAGAATAAAAGCTGATCTTGTGATGATGTTCAAAATAATCACCATCGGAAACATTATTCTTACGTCTCTGCAGGTTTTCAAAAATCTTATAACAAAACGAGTCTAATAAGATATTTCAGCATCCAAAGCCCTAATGTTCTGCTGCCAGATCATTTTCTCTGTTTGTTTTTATGTATTGATCACTTGTGATTTCATCCAAGTCTTTCAATAAATAAATAAATATACGGATATGATCACTTTCGGTAACGGACCTCATAAATGTGTTCAGCGCCTAAAACTACCCCACCCTGAGCAAAATTTGGATGAAGGCGCATTTTCCGTACTTTGTTCAGACTGTTAGCATTTTGGACTTCTACGGATTTTCGGTTCGTCGTTTATTTGTACCAATTGAGGGCTCTGGAAGCGTTTTAGAAAAATGTTCCAGATTTGATCTCCAATTTTCCCAAGCTGGTTTTTTGGGGCGCTGATCACGAATCTGTAGTTTATTAGTCGACTTTCCTAAGTTTTTGGCCGATTTCGTTCGAAGCTTCCCAACCGGGGAAAATTTCGAGGCAAAAACGCCACATTCGAGGTTTTTGGAGTGCTACGAGAGATGTTGCTCAAATTGTTCCTCTACGGGTTATTTGCAGTGCTGAACACAAATCTGGAGTCCGTTTATCGATTTCCTTGCAAATTACGGTAGATTACGGTACGGTAGTTTGGACAAAATCTCAGATTTCACTCAAAATTTGTATACCGGGGTTATTCGGGGTGAATAATACGAATTTACGTCCTTTTGTCGATTTTCAGTATACTAAGGTGGGTTTCGCTCCCCAACTGACATGTTACCTACCGTAACCTACAGTAAACCTCGAAATTTCGACAAATGGACTTCAGATTCGTGTTCAACACCCCAGAATACCCCTACAAGCAAGTTTTGGGCTAAATCCGAAAAATTTTTTGAAACTCCCAAAAAAATGACTGATGCCCTTGCCTTTTCGCGAGGCTTTAAAAATGCTCATAACTTTATTGAACCTGCAGCTCGGGGCGGGATACTGCGCATTTTTACTATTGAGCCAGAAGAGATACTAACGATACTGGTCGTTTTCGCAGATGCGTTTAGCATTCTAAACACTTACATGTTAGACAACCAGTAAGTATTCCGTTTCCACTCCACCTGAGAGTATGTCGCTCCACAGAGATCTGGAGTGAGGCCATGGTGAAGCAATGATCCACCGCTTTTCGCGGACCTGCTGTTTTCATTTTGGAAATTATTTTAGCTTTACATGCTCAAGGGTGGTAACGAAATAAGCGTTTGTTTGTCGACTTTTAGAATTTTCTTCAGATTACAGCTAGTAGTTAGGATTGAGCCATGCTAAGCCGACCCAGAGTATTGAAAATTCAAAAAATGAACGAACTTCTCCTTCGTAATGCCCCTAACAAACCTCATGTGGAATTTTCGGCGGACTCAAATACTTTGATCTACGAAGTTCTCTGATGCGACCGACAGAAATTTTATGAGAAATCTCCAAATGGGAATCAGATTCATGATCAGCACCCCCTCCTCCCCAATGGCCACGTGAGTGAAGTCGCACCAAAACCTGAAACGTTTACAGACGGATAACGAACTGCAGACGCCAGCGAAGCTTTTGAAAACTGTGAAATGTACACCACTTCATTGTTCAGCTCCTCCAAATATACCCCGTAGTTAAATTTCAATAAAATCTTAAGCACTGAACTATTTCTAGGCTTTCACCCCTTTCCCCCAAGTTACCCTCCACTCGAAATTTAGCGAAATTTTAAACAAAGTTGACCGATGGCTAATATACCGCAGTCGAAAGAAATTCCATTGGAAATTGAAAAGCAAAGACCAGAACCTTGGCACTGGCACTACTATTTCCGCTATAAACTTCAGTTTCGTGATAGGCATCATTGATAACCCTTCTTAGCCAAGCGGAACAATTTCTTTCCGGCCAATGAGGCTCGAAAAATCGAAAAGTGCCATTTCCGGAGATGCTTGTAAAATTACTAGGAACACTCAAAATGCTTGTCCACTGTGAGTGTAGATAGGTTACTTTATAAAGAACCTTTGCGTAATTAAAGGCATCGTTCGCGCTGGAAACCACTTTCCGTTTTTCAGGCTCAATTCGATGAATGAGACCGGTGGACCACACCGGTGAGCTTCGGCGCGTCAAAAATGTAGGCTTATGAGGTTGGGAGGGTTAAAGATGAGCATCCGCCACCAATTCTCACCAGTCATCTAGCACTTTTTCATAGAATGTTGATGGGGCCGTCAAAAAACGTAAAAAACAGTGATAGCACAAACTCCACATGCAGAAAAACATCGAAAATGACAGTAATGAAGTCTCCAAACGCAGAATAACTCAAAAAACGATTTTAGCGCGAAATTCAAATTCAAATTTGCAATATGTTCAGACTGAATTTCCTCTCCGAATAAAGGTTTTTCATGGGCTTTTTCGACATTTTCGTTCCCTAGAGAGGCCAAGGTACACAAAAACCTCAAAAAGTAATATACGGTTTTCTGCGCGTACGATGCCTTTAAGAAAGTTTCCACGCCATCGAAATATAAAAAATATTAAGTTTTATGGAGTGGGTGCGCAGTGTGGACGCGCGGTCCGAGGGGCAAAACAGCCGTGGGTCCGCAGTGTGGACACGCGGTCTCTTAAGTGTCAATGATATAAATACAGAGTCCTGGACCTTTCACAGTCGATGAAAACTCGAAAAAGAAATGGTTAATGAAAAGCTTCGGTACAAAGGGCACAAGCTGTTCTGACTCTTCTTCCAGCTGAGTATGGCGTTCCCTCGAGGTGCATTATCAGTAATTCTCTGTTTGAGAGCGAGTGCCCCTGAGGACTTTTTCAAAGATGAATGGATTCAAGGCAGCTAGATTCATCTCTCCAAAGTTGCTCATTCACGGAAACAAGGAGTCAGAGAACAACAGCGGCGGGCAACTTGCGGATCATGCTGCACTGCGTAGCTTAAGCACATGAGCCCCTCTCTAAAAGCAATGAATCAGTTGCTGATCCGAGAATTTGAGTAAATGCATTAGTTCCTATAGAAATGCTTGGCTGAAAACGATATGTTCCATCATGTTGCTCCTGATCCTCGATTTCGCTCTCTAATATATGACAGACTTGATTTTCTGCTGCTTGCATAGATATACGATATGTTACATTGGAAACATAATTGTTTTCGGCCTCTTAGGGCGAGTGAAGTTTAACTCTCTCGTATTTTTTTGGCAAAAGAAAGCAAAATTTTCGTATTTTGATCAAGACATATATCCCAAATGTCCTCTTTGATTGAATGAGTAATTTCGATTGAATGGAACACGATACGCAAATTAGTCAACAGCTGTGTTCCATAGCTCCTCAGAGCAGATTCTTTTCAGCCCCAAACTCAATCCGAGTGATTTCCCAAAGGATTAAACAGATACAGAAGAGCTTTTTCAGCCATGACGATTACTTTGGTAGATTACAGTAGGTCTAGCTACCAAAACCTACTGTAACATTCTGTAAAACTCAGAAGGGACAACATATTCGTGTTCTCCGCCGTCAATTACCCCTCTAGACATAATTTTCTCACGAACTTTTCGTAAGACCTTCAAATTATATAGGAAGGGGAAGGAAAGTGGTTCCCCTCATAAACTTAAAGTTAGTGTTCACGATAAAAGAACCATATGCTAATTTCTGATGTTTTTTGTAGGTAACTCCGCGAAGTAGTGGATAATCGGAAAAAAATTCGCACAAAACCCTCGAATTTTAGATAAAGACTATATGAACTTCGACAAATAATCCATTACGCTTGTTTTGTGTAAAGTGTGCCCGAATGAGAATGGCAGCCCACGTGGCCGGCATGCTTGGCAGGCGGCCGTCGCATGTGCCGCCCTTGGACGAGTGTTAGAATTCAACGGCGGCCGTCCCCTCTCCCACCGTCTGCAGAGCTGATTGATCGGCGCTGTGCTTGCTGCCTGCTGGTGCCGACCCCGTTCGTAGTCGATGGCGGTGGGGACTTTTCGTATGCTCGCCCGAGAGCGGCGAACGCGAGGGCCGCCTGCCAAGCACGCCGGCCGCATGGGCCGCCATTCTCATTCGGTCGCACCTTACATGTCGCAGTGCGGCATTTTGAAAGGCAGCGTTCTCGCAAGAAACTGCATCAAATTGTTTTTCTGTTCTGAGCAGATAAGCCTACGAGGTCGTCATATATAGCAAACAGGCCATATAAAGCTCAAGCATCGGAAAGAAACGCGTTCGAAAATCCCAGAGTATTCAACTTTCCTTTTTACGCCCATATTGGCGTGGTATGTGTAACACATATGCGTCGGAAATTTGAACGTCTGGAATTGTTCAGCATCCTAAACTCCATAGGTTATTTCACTTCTCCTGCCATTCTATTGTCGAAAACTCTAGAAAACTATTAAAATAAAAAGATTTCATTCTACGCTTTGAGTGCGAAGATCTCTCGAAATGAAGAGTCGTCAATCTTTGAACGGCCTAAAATCCTAGTTGCGCTTCTATTCCTTGTGCTAGATGGTCGACTGGAGAAAACGTCTACTCAGACTACAGAGAAGTTTTCAAAGGGCTATAGTATTATGAGTAACCATTATTGAAGCCTCCAAGCTCCGCCAACTATCTCCACTTGGTTCAAACAGTAGCTTGAGTAGAAAAAACTAACTGTGGTTTTCTGCGCGGACTCTACTCTCAGTAAAGACACTGTATTCGGTTTCTTCTCCCGGAAAACTCTTTGAAAATAATATGGGTTCAACGCATAGCTTGGATGTTAGAATCTTAAGTTACGAAGAGTATTTGAATTTCAGTCACTGTTCCTCTGGGTGGACAACTGTTATATGACGTGGGAGGGTCAATCCAATGGGCCGGCTGGTCAGCGAGATTTTCAACCACTTGCTGGCCGTTTTTCAACGCTCTTTCCTCCTTTCGCTTCTGAGAGGAACCCAAGGCTTACATTTTGCGAATCGTATCATCGTCCGAACGTTGAGGGAACAGCTGACCGATTGGATAACCTCGCGCACGTCATATGACAGTTGTCCACCGTTGGTTTCTTCATAGAAACACTGACCGAATTTTCGAGTACGGAAAATTCTATCATCCGAGTATGTGTATTGACCTATCTTATTTTTTAAGAGGTTTCGGTACAAGAAACGGAAAACTACGTCACTTGCTTAAAGTCAGTTTTCACGATAAAAAATGTGTTTCCGTTTCCACTGGGAATGGGTAATGGAGGGGCACACTGTAACGTTGACGTCGAACAAACGCATGAAACCGAGCCAGGAAGAGCCCCAAAAGAGCCCAAAGTTGCCACTTTGATCGCAAGGCAAACCCCAAAAGCGCAATGCCCGCCCCCCGACGTGAATAAATGAAAATTCGAGATCGTGATATGATAGTTGGCTTCCGATCAATAGCCCCGTATTTCCCACTCTTCTCAACTTCTCTCTTTACTCAGGTCACAATTTCCGACGTCTGGATCGTTCGAGGACCGCAGTCCCCCGGAACCCGCCAAAAAGGCGTAATTGAATATTTTAGAGGTGTCTCTCAACAGTTCTTTTTTCTATATATTTGAGAGTTTTGTGGAAACTTTCACCTGTTATCCTTTACTTTGAGGACTTGCCTACTCAAAAGCATCGAAAGCTAGAATACGATTAACTGCCTTTAACAGCCATTAGCCGAAAGCCGGGCTTTGTTTTAGACTTGTGAAGGAACGCAAAGGCGATGAAAACCCTACGTGTCCAGGAAATGGCAGGAATCAAATGATAGTTTGTTAGGGTATGTGAGCAGAGCTCCGCCTATTCTCGTAATTCCACCCAAAAAAACACAGTGGTTCTCACTTAGTGAACGGCAGCAATCCCTACATGGAAATGGCATTTGTTGGAGTATAACAACTGATTGATAATCAGAAATCAAAAGCTTAGTAAAGCAGTAATTATTGTTGAATTGGTCAGACAGGTTTATGATGTTTTCAATGGCTTCGTTGAATGGCTTATTGCCAAGCAGCAGAGCCAAATCGAAATGTTATTCGAATAATAAGTCGGATTACACTTTTATTTTTTTCTGATATCGCAAGTCTAGATCCAACATACAGTGCAGATCAGATCTTTGTAAAAATGACATCTTAATTAATTTGCTTCAAAGTCGTCCGCTCTAGATTTCGAATCATTTTGAAACGATTCAACGAGTCAGATACAATATTGTTACGAAATGATAGACTTAGCTCTAGAATATTACTGAAAATTGTTCATCTCCACCTCAAAGTCACATATTATGAAGTGGTCAGACGATCATAATCGCAGGAATTCGTCATGTTTCGAGCTGTGGTCGATCGGGGTTTCAGGAAGAAATACACATTTTTCGACGATATTCCGAAGTTGAAAGAACTTTTTTTCTACATAGCATTGCATTTGCCCCACTGGCAATGAGAGGAACATGAGAAACCAAAAATCGAGATACATAGATCACAGAAAACAAACGTCTTAGATATTGGAAACGTGTCGAGCAGAGAGTGAATACACTTTGTTGAATATGTACATACAACTTCACAATAAATCGTTTTTTTTCTGCAGCTGTGTCAAAAGAGTTAAAGGCACACACTATCTATCATCAGGGGTAAAATTTGATATTATAGTCCGCCCACCGTAGGTAGCAACCCTACCAAACGCGAGATCTCCATTCAATTAAATAAGTGACAAACTGCAGGGAAAAAGTCGGCACGCCCCCAATACCCTAAAAACATGTTTCGTTCCTAGTTGGGAACCAAAATCTTTGCAAGCGAAAAAATTGGTTTGTGTGGCTATGCTCAAAGGCAAAATGTACAATAGCTAAGCTGTTGGTTCCCTTTCCGCGGCGGTGTGCGCGGTTAGGCTTTTGGAGTATTGTGACGAGGCCGACTTTTTCCTTTTTTAATTTCTCACTTATTTGAGGGAATTGAGATCTCGCGCTTATCAGGCTTGCTAATCACGGTGGGCAACTATAATATCGATTTTTAGTCCTTATGTTGCCTGAATGTGCCTTTAAAAATTGAGTTATTCAATTTTGAACTCTGTTATAGCAATGCGGTGCCGCGAAATGCCGTTTCTGCTAAAAAAAGCTCGGTACTGTAGGAAGGAATGTCAATACGCAATCGTTTTTGAACATTCGGAGGTTAAACGCGTATGTATTTACCTCTGACAAAAGTTGTTTCCGCCGTTACACGGTCCTGCTTGATCATCAGCCGGCCCCACGAGTCCTTCGGAGGTTCCGTGCACATCCCAAAGCCTATGAGGCTCCCGAATGTAGATGGACTGAGTGGCGCATGCATACTAATGAAAATAAGGACAATAACAATTTGGCTGATGCATTGTAGTCATATGAGTACATCTTGCCGTGTACGCTCTGAGTCCTCTGACCTAATCGTAAAATCGAAAAAACCTGCTAGTGGGTAATTTCTTATGCACTGGGATCCAATAATATGCATCGGTTCGGGAGTAAACATATGATCTTCATCACCATCATCAAGGGAAAGAACGACAGTACACCTTGCCCTGTCAGACTCAGGGGCAGCGTTGGTTCAGGTGATCCGGGAAACGACTCTACCCGGTGAGGTAGATTTTTTAGATTAAAAAAAACGATTCTCCTTTGTTTTGAAAAAGACCCTCCTGTTAGAACTGCTAGACTTTACTATTATTCATCCAGGAGCCCTTCTTTTTCGAGGTACATGACAGAAAACGGTTTCGGACTCCCTTCATTACAAAGATTTTTCAGATTTTTTTTTACTTCATCATCCCAACTTTAATGAGGAATAATGTTATACAGGCCCTTCCCATTCGGCTCTTGTAAACAAAATTGATGATAACCAGGTGATAAAGTGTAGGGTATAAAAGAAACGGAGAGCGGTGTTTCTTCATTCACGCACCGCCCTCCTCCAGGGGTCAGCAGTTGAGGATCTGCCTGGACTATAAAGCAGGAGAACAGCACCACTGGTTGTTAAGATGTAGCGAAAGTAGAGTCTAAACTTATAAAAATTTAGAGCCAACTCGAGGGAGCCGATTGGGGGAGTGTGTTGGATAAGATCAAAGGGGGCGAACCATCGCATCTTTGACCTGTCCTAAATCGGCTTGTGATCGATCCTCTGAGCCTGTGTTTAGAGTTAAGCATCTTCCAACATCTGTTTGTGTGTTGACTGAACACTGGTGTGTTGGAATTCTACCGAGAAATATGAGAGGAGAAGAGGGAACACTATACGCAACCTAAGTCTGCAGTGCACCATGTAAGGATCGCTACGATTGACTGTATTTACTTTTGTACAGTAGCGCGTGCAAATCTTTGAACAAACGATTTCTCCAATAGAAACGTTTCCAAAACACTTTTCAAGAATTCCTGAACTCCGGCGTTGTGTGCACTGCTGCTGTCTGTGAATGCCTCTTGAAGCCATACTCAGTTCCACAACGTACTCCACGCTCCTTCCCGAAACATCACTTTTCTGGATGCCTCCACCCTTTCTAAGGAACTACACATAGCTCTCAATGTACTGCGTCTTTCTTTCAACACCCTTCTAATGCTTTAGGATTTTGCAAACATAAATGCAGTCGAAGAAACATCCTCTAGGAGTTTTTTTGCTTCCTGCTGTAGATACGAGAGAGATCCGAGGAATGAAGCTGATTACGAGAGAATGAAGGCTGGTAATTGCAACGCGTAATTTTCGATCTGAGTTCATAATCGTTTGATGTAGGGAAGTGCACACCACCTGGCAAAGCCGAGCAGATGAGTAAATGCAGTCTCTGTATAATCTGTAAAAAATCGAAATTCTCATCACCCATGGCGCGCGATGCGCGCGCGATGCTGGTCCCTCCGTCTGTCATGCGCTCTCTTGCTGTCTCTAACCTCCGCTTCAAACCAGCATGCGTTTTCACAGCCTATACTTTCCTAAAATGCGAGTCTCACGTGAATATGATTTCAACTCACTTTAATGATGACGAGTGGCATACTCAAAAACATCGTTCGCGCTGGAAACCACTTTCCGATTTGCAGGCTTAATTTCATGAATGAGCCAAATAGACCACACACCGGTGATCTTCGGCGCGTCGAAAACGTGGGGTTATGAGGTTGGAAGGAGTTGAGGATGAGGACCCGCCACCAGTTCTCACCAGTCATCTACCACTTTTTCATTGTGTTGATGCGACCGTCAAAGAATATGAAAAACAGTTACGGCATCACCTCCACATGTAGAAAAACTTCACAAAATGACGGTTACGAGGTCTTTACAAATGGAGGTTTTTCATGGACCCCTTCGACATTTTCGTTCCATGGATAGGCCAAGTTACACAACTACATGAAAAAATTGTATACGGTTTTCAGCTCGTACATTGCCTTTAAGCCAACTGCTATGGCTATAGGGTGGTAACAGAAGATCGGTGTTCATCATTTACAAAATGCATACTTGACTACAGAACTATTGGCAGAGACCGCGCACCCTATGCACATTATTCGCTTTGCTCCACTACCAACTTTTCGATTCCGCTAACAATTTTTGCCGTTAGTCTCAATAGAACCCTCTGAGAATAGGGTGAATCAGAAGTACTGCATCGAAATAAAATCTGCGTGGAAGCGTGACTTAAAGGCATCGTTCGCGCTAGAAATCAATCTTCATTTTTAAGGCTCAATTTCATGATTGAGCCCGGTAGAACACACTGGTTACCTTCGGCGCGTCAAAAACGTTGGGCAATGAGGTTGGAAGGCTTCAAAGATGAAGATCCGCCACCAATTCTCACCAGTCATCTAGCACTTTTTCGCAGAATGTTGGTGCGACCGTAAGACAACATGAAAAATAGTTACGGCACGAACACCACATGCAGAAAAACTCCGAAAACGACAGTGACAAGGCCTCCAAAAGCAGAAAAACTTCAAAAAGGATTTTGGCGCGAAATTCAAATTCGTATCGACAATGTGTCCCGGTTGACTTTTCTTTACAAATGATAGTTTTTCATGGGCCCCTTCGACATTTTCGTTTACTGGAGAGGCCAAGCTACACAAAACATGAAAAAATAATATACGGTTTTCTGCGCGTACGGTGCCTTTAAAGGCAGCATACACGCTCGTAAACGTGGTTGAGATAACTACGGAAATACAATAGAATGACATGTCTTAGAAAATAACGCTTACGCATTTTGAACAGTGAAAAACGACCCACAATGGCGCTACCCTACCAAGAAGTTGGCCCCGCCTCCTGTATTTGCTGTCTCCCCCGAAAAAGGGGTGCTGAGCAATGCCCACCGTCGTCGATGTATGTGGCTTACTTATCGTACTTATTGTACCACCCACAAAAGTCGCCGGAGGTGAGAGTAGCCCAGCACCCCTATTTTGGAGGAAGGCGGCAAATACAAGGCGGGGCCAACTTCTTACTCGTGTACCGACTTTGTGGGCCGTTTTTTACGTTTCGAAATGCGTATGCGTTGTGTTCTGGGCCATACCATTCCATTTACGCAGATATCTCAACCATGTTCACGAGCGTTTATGCTGACTTTCTGAACATGCAAAAGTGTGTTGGTTTTTTTCCTCCTCAAACTGATTGAACAAGAAGGTATTGGTTATGAAGGAGGTTTTAAAATTTTTTATCGGTGTTAAGGCAGGAGCGGAATTTTCAAGGAGTCGCATAGCTTGTGGCGAACAGGTGGTAGTGGTCAAGCTCAAATCATCAACGGTTCTGATTAATCAGCGCGTTTCGTAATCTATTTTGGTTCCGAAATGAAGAATATCGAGACGAGTGCTAGCCTTGCCGAAAAACTTCGCTGGAAAGGTTTGTGCCGATGGGCTGATGTCGTTTTGCTAATCCTTCCACTCTGCCTTTGTACTACATACATTTCGGACCTTTCCAATCATGACGTACACTCTTTCCAAACTCGCTTAGGATTCTATCGATAGTTCCTCCGGCCGACAACTCGTGTAATGCCCAAAACATGCACCACTCTCGCTTTCCCGATTTCATCTGTTTTTGTCGTTCGCGGCCCAGACTCAGAGGAGTACAGAGTTTTTTTCTAAAAGCGAACCCTCCCGAAAACCAACATTCTTCTGCCGATTCTTCGGAGAAAGTGCAGATGAGGGACCTGCATGACTTGGTGTACGCGCTCCTCCCTTCAAATTCTCGCCTAGATGCTGATGGAGCGAGACAGATTCCTAGCTATAATGAGCTAGAATTTTCATTTCATCATTACCTTGCTCTTTCGGTTCTTTACAAGATTTACAGCGACTATTTATCGTCGGCCCGTAATTAGAGCACACCTGTAAACAGAAAAATTATAGGGGATCTATTGTGTTACTGGTAAGGGCAGCTCTATTTTTGGATGTTTTCAATTCTGATTCTATGCCATTATGCAAAAGTGTGGGTATCTCAAAGCGCATTGGCGTGGAAAATAATTATGTGCTGGTGTACTAAACGTCAGTGTGAGAACAGAACGATGGCCAGGTAACAGGTAGGATATGGCAATGTGGGTAAACAGTTTGGGACGATTTCTGATGGCACCCTGCTTAGTATACCAGCATGGCGATAATTAATTGCGCAAGACTATGGATCCATTATAGGTCGTTACACTTTCAACTGCTTTTTCACACTTAAACTACTTCCGATTGTTCTTGGCGTTACTCGAAAAGGATTGTCTTGGTTGAATGCCATTTGAGCGGGTCAGCGAAAAAGCTTCTATTCTTCCCCAAAGTTCTCTGCGAAAAGCTGGAAAGCGCTTCCTCGCTCAGTGTTAATTTCTGTGAAGCAGCTGTGGAAGCGGCCCTTCTACCTTAGCCGAAGGAGAGAACTTTCAGGAAATTAAGAAGGGGCAAAGCGCAGTTCATACCTAATGGGGAAACTTTGCTGGGAACATCAATCGTGATAGGAATCACTCTCTCTTGTTCACTTAGGACTTGAGAGGTGGGGAGCTATTCTACAATAAGGACACGAAAAAGAATATAAGTCTAATCAGTTTAGTTCAATTAAGTTTGTTACGCCACATAAGGCGAACGTCATGGAACAAACATAAAATAAAATATCATCAGCAGTGCACACAATCTGGATAAGGGTATGAGATAACCGAATACAAGACCAAATAAGGGCACGCCACGGCTACAACAGCAGTGCAGCGAATTCGCTCTTAAAGCAGAGTAGTGATAGGGGAGATATGTAGTTCGGACTTCGTCAACTTCAAGTATGCAGAGCCCGCTCGGTTTGTGAAGAATTTAAATATGTGAAACATTGCAAGGCCTCCTGTTGCCGCTCAAACCTTCTGTGCTCAAAACAGGTGAGAATGTTGAGCGTAAACCTAACAATGCGAGCCAGTTAGTGTATTGTGCAAAAAATCCAGGCATCAGCGCAACAAAAACTGAAGCCCACACTTGCCGGTGAGGGTGTCCTAGGTACCTAAGGCGTCTGAGGAGTTATCAGTGTCCAATTCGTGCACATGCAACCAACTCCGCCAAAAAAGCCTGGAGTCTCGAGCTATGTAGAGTGCGCGCAATAATTCTAGTCTGATGAATGAACGGGGCTGTGACGGTAGATCACCCCGCGCGAATCGAAACCGCATTCTCCATTGAGGCCGCCAACCCCGCACGGCCAGCCGCCTGGTCCGTGCGTCAGACTAGATTGAAAAAGTTAACCATACAGTCAAAATTCGTTGAAGTTCACAGCCAGAAATGTCTGCAAATCAAAGAAATTAAGACGCAATTTTTTCGTGTAGACCCTACTGCCCTCAATCCAAAAAGGGGTTCAGAGAAGAAAAATAGTCATATTTTATTGCGATCTTTGCCTTTAAGCGGATTGTATCTGCATACCGTTATGCAAGTTGTTTTCAGTATGGATAATCCAGCAATAATTAGAAGAAATCCGTTTCTATTTTGAAAAAAAAATGAAAAAAATCTAGTTCATGGGGTGGGCGCAGTGTGGACACCAGGTCCCAGGGGCAAGACAGCCGTGGGTGCGCAATGTGGACACGCGGTCTCCTAAGTGTTAAGCATTAGTGTCGAGGACCCCTGTCGGGATTGCAAACACCTCTGCAATATGATGCTCGCGGCCGTGACCTTCAACAGTCAAAAAACCATTATGAGGAGTGAGGTCCGACAAATTAACTTTGATTGGCCAATGAACGATGGGTGCTAAAATGCTGCGGCGTGTTTCGATTGGAAGGACAGGGAAACTTTCTTTTCATCTCCAAAACGGACAGGATTACTCTCCCGAGAGTAGCACTCTATATACTCACCCTTATCCGTGGGAATCTCTCGAGTTGTTTTGCGAAAAGTTCTCTGCTGAATCTCGAGAGTACTCCCTGTTCCCAAAGCACTCTCAGAAGGCGTATGTATATAAGCACACCATAAAACACCAGACATTGGGTGTGGTCCTACGAACACGGATCGGCACTGAATCTAGGTCACATCAAAAGGTGGTAGGCACATTAAAGGCACTGTTCGCGATAAACTTCATCCTCGAATTTTCCATGACAAACGCTTCTCGTGGTTCTCAGAAGCAGAACAGCGTCGAAAAAACGGGACGAAAAGCTACCCAGGAGCCGCAAAACGGCTTGGAAAAGTGGGAAAACCCCGCCATTGTGGGCATGTCCCGCCTCTTCCCGCCCCTCGACGTGAACAAAGGAACACTCGAAGTCGTGAGTTGAGCGATTATTTCCGGTTAAAAGCCCCGTTCTTCCCTTCATTCTCAACTTCTCTCTTTACTCAGGTCAGCTCGCTCACATTGGCTGCAAAAGACGGAAGTTACAAGCCTCGGACAACTCGTCCACCATTTTACCTAGCTCAACTTTTGAGGTACCATAACTCCATTCCCAGAAGGTCTTGTAAGATTCCAGAAGCATCATTGGAATCAGAATGGGACCGGTTTCAAGATAGGCAAAAAAAAACAGAAAAGCGATTCTTATCGCGAACAGTGCCTTTAAGTAAGGACAAAACCTTCAAGTCAATGTATAGCGCTAGCCACGAGAACATGGATCACTTTCGCTCATATTCCATATATACCGTATTTCCTTTAATAGAAGTACACCTCTATTTGAAGTACACCTCTAATAGAAGTACACCTAAAAGGGAAGGCTGAGTATTAGAAGTACAGCCTCTATTTGAAGTACACCTCTATTAGAAGTGCATGTAAAATAGAGGTCCAAGTATTACAAGTACACTCTCTATTCGAAGTACATCTCTTTTAAAAGTACACCTCTTATCGAATTGGACCTCCGGTACCCGTTTAAATGTTAGGCAATCCGAATGTAGCATTTGAGAGAGGCGAGATACTTTTCTCGTCTCTCTCAAATGCTACATGTTTGCACAAGATGCTTTTCAATTTTGTGAGGTTCAAAGATTCACAAAAAATCTATCGGCCACCCCTTTCTCGGTAAAATTTTGCTTGTATGGGATAACGTCCGATGAAACTTCAACGAACTTCGAATGACCAAGAAAAAACACAGAGCTGGAGTTTGGTATTGCTGTTATTCACGGCGAATGCACGGAGTTCATTTAGGTAATTCAAAAGAATTTTGATGACTTGTTTTGGCCCAGGACGATAACTTTAACGGTCCTTGAGAGGTCAAGATTCCCCAGCATTATGAAGATTGGATCATTCATGCAGAGGTATCGTTTATACGACGAAGAAATAAGGAACCACCAATGGTAGACTTCACCTGCAGTAGATTGTGGACGCAAAAACTCGTCTCTGGGAGAGCGGTTGTCAGATGGTACAAGAACTGTGTTTTTTAAATCGCTCTGGTCGGCTGGAAAGCCGATCAGTTCCATTGCTTTTGAGCCTAACGAGTGGAATCCCATTGGTCCCTCTCTTTCTCTTAAAAGCAGTGTTCACGATGATTCTCCTTTCCAAGTTTTCCACTCAAAGGAATGCGTTGGCATCCAAGTGTTACCAAAATCACGAAGAAACGGCGAGAAACGCACTGATTCGTCTTATTTCAGTGACATTATTCTATGGCCTGGACTAGTTGTCCGACTGAATGAACATGTTCACGGTGGTTGTCACCGGTAAAAAATGGGACTAATCGAAAATGGATGAATATTTCGGGCAAAACAGTATTAGTTAGGGCCCGAAGGAAAGAACGGAGCAACACACAATGGAGAGTTGCAAAAGACGGGTCCACAATAGATTTCATTGTCACAACGAACAGTTCCATTGATACTTAAGAGGCGGGCTGATAGTTGAGAAACTCGTGCCCTTCTGGTGCGTTTTTCTTGGTTTCTTCGTCATTTCAGTTCTACTCGGGGGCAAAACAATCGATTTAGCGATTAATCTCAAAATCGAAGATTATCGTGAACACTGCCTTTAAATCACGTGTCAACAAATGCGATACTGAACTCATGCAAGTTGAGGAAGAAATTAATTAGGGAAGGGTGTAAATAATAGCTTTGATAATATGTTATCAGCGATTGCGGAAGCCTCAGTTCGTTTTTGCCTAAAGCCCCTTTCATAGTTTGCCGGCCGACGTCGGTCGACTCGTTATCAGTTTTGATAAGTCAATATAGATAAGATGGATAGGATAGAGTAGATAGATATTGCACAGTCGATAGCAAGTCGTCCGACGCCAGTCGTGCAAGTATGAAAGAGGCTTAAGGCCCCGGTCATAGTTGGATGAGCCGACGTCTCCAGCCCGGTCGATACACACAGAATGCATTGGAAATGGGATGCAAAAATCACTCGGTGTATCCCACCCCGCACCCCCCCCCCCCGCACCCCAACACCTCCCGGTTGATACGTATGTTTAAAATGATGGAGTGAGGTTGAGAAAATCCCTCGATGTATCCGACGCGGTCGATATCCATGCAATACGTGGATGACAAAATCACCGGGTGGGCGGGTCGATGATAGAACATTGCGTATCACTGGAAAGCTAACCTTATTGCTACCTCTGTTACTTCACCATACTTCCTTCACTATTTCTCTGAACAGGTGCAATCCTGTTGGCCACGTAATCATCGTTATATCTAGTTGGATATATCGAGTGATTTTCTCAACCTCACTTCATCATTTTAAACATACGTATCGACCGGATGGGTGTTGGGGGGTGCGGGGGGATACAGGTGCAAATAGCACCAACTCTGACCGGGGCCTAAGTGGCTAAGTTTTTGTTGTTACGAACTGAAATTCCAATGCATGTAAATTTCCCGGTGTTATACTGGGAATCTCTGCCAGAAATGCGAACAGTTGACCAGTGGAAATTCAAAAATTGCGCCGAATAATAGAAGTACACCCTCTATCAGGAGTACACCTCTAATAGAAGTACACCAACAAAGAAGGGCTGAGAATTAGAAGTACAGCCTCTTTTTGAAGTACATCTCTAATAGAAGTACATATTAAATAGAAGCCTGAGTATTAGAAGTACATGTACTTCTAAAAGAGAAAATACGGTAATTGACCGTGTGAACGAAGTTGTGGTTTTGCGATGACAAAGGAATTCATAGTGGATGTCTACATAGAATCGAATAACAGTAGCGCGAGCTGCATCTTCCAAAATTCGTAAACATTCTAAGTTTTGATTATCAGTAAAAAAGTTAGAGGAGCAGTCGAACCGAGTTCGCGGCAAATATTCTCTTGAGAGATTGAGAATGGTTGATAATGTGAATGGTGCTGTCAAAAACATAAATATACATAAGCGAGAGTCTGCCTAAGGAGGGCAAGCCCATGGAAGTGCACGCTGTGTGGCTCTAGCCTCATCCTTGAAGCGTAAAAAGACAAGCGTTATTATGTCTGAATACAAGGGAATGTGAAACGGATACCGAGAAAACAACACTCACATAGAAATACATGTTGAATTTTTCCGGAGTTTCACTCCATTCCCTCACCTCGCGCAAACGCAGACCCTCCATCAGGGTACTGCACGAGGTGTGAGCTGGCCAGTTTTGCTCAGCCCCCCCCCCCCTCTAATGGCAAGTTTTGCTCAGACCCCCCAGGAACATTAGCAGGTCAATTTTTGACCGTTTTCTCCCACCCCACCTAGAGCTGATGTGTTCAAACAGTTTATCCAACAGGTTTGCATACCTTTAACGTTTCACTGCAGTGAAATTTCTCTTGTCCTATTCAAATGGTAAGTATAAAGTTGTCAAATGGTTAAAAAACCAAAATTGACATCTCGAAGCCATTGCTTTGCAAAAAATTCGGAGGTTCGAGAGGGCGAGAGAACAAACACTATTTAATCTATGTAGAGAGGAGCTAACAGTGCAAAAGTTTGAGTAACTGGTAACAGCTTGTTGCTGTTTAGTAAAATGCATATGTTTAAGAAAAGGTTCGATCTCGCCGGGAGTCCATATTCTCTTACGAGTCACGAGAGTAGGATATTCGACTCAAGCGTGATTGATTTACACAGTATGTGAAATTCGACCGTCTAAGATGGACGCTGAAGGGAGCTGCACTGTATGGGCCCACACCTTTCTCATGTGTGGCCCCGCCGGAAGTCGACAATTTTGAAAACACGGAGTCATGGGAATAGGACATTTGAGTCCACCGTGGTCGAGTTAACCTTCGTACTTGCTTTGACCATCTCAGATGAATGTCGAAGACAGCTACATAGGTAGCGGGAGACGATGAAAAAATATTGGAAGTCTTTCAAAAATTGGTTTTTTGGAACGTTGTAAGTTAAGTGCTGGGCGAGTTATTCGAGAAAATCCTGGCTTTCAGAAACTAGACTTTATTCTCTATCGTCTAAAACTTTCCGCCTCCTAGGAGAAAGCCCTTTAAAGAAAATTTACTAGGTGTGAGTTCTTCTTCAAAAAGCACTGAAGGCCCACATCTGGGCCCACACCTACGTACTGAGAAAGCGCGAAAAATGTTGCAGGACCCACAGCAGGAAAATTTCCTTCAAAGGCCTTCTCAAGATGTGCGTGTGGTCTTAAACGTTAAGGTTCAGAGCGTAGTTTCCTAACGCTAATATTTTTTCTAAGCACCTCATTTAGAACTTACGTTACTGCAGTTTTAAAACCCAAATTTATGCTCGTGAACTTGGTCGTATTTTTCATCGTCTCCCTCTATCTATGTAGCTGTCTTCGGCGTTACTCTGAGATGGTCAAAGTAAGTAGTAAGGGTAAATTGACTACGCTGGACTCAAATGACCTACTCGTATGACTTCCAGTTTTCAAAACTGTCGACTTCCGGCGGGACCACACCTGAGAAAGGTGTGATCCCGTATAGTGTAGCGGTCTTCGGTGTTCATCTGAGATGGTTGAAAATTGTATATAGAGAAAATAGACCCCGCTCAACTCAGATATCAACTCTCGCGACCGATTGAAATCATTTGCGGAAATCTTTTGCATTTAGTAGTCAAACTGTTTTGGAACTTTTACTGAAGGATTCATATGCCTTGACTACTATTTTGAGAAGACCTTTACCTCACCCTAAACTTCCTAATTGAACTCCATGACTCGTAAATCAGTTGAATCAGCCTTTTAGTTAAATCGCAATCCATATTTGAAATCTGCGTGAAAAACTGCTTCTGACGGTTTTTTTCTCACAAACACGTTGGTTCAATTGGTCTTCGTCTAAAGATCAGACCCCCCGCTTCCACCCCTCCGGAGCTCAGACCCACGCTGAACCCTGCCCTCCATTCACCCACTCCATTCACCTCGCTGACGAACCACAAGGAGTCTTAGTCAGCCGCTTAGACCTTCTAAACCTAATTATTATTTAACGGATTATCTCCAAAAGCCTAGTTTGAATGGAGGCTTTCAAGCAACTTTGGTCCATTCAGCGTCCTTCCTGGGCAACTGTACTTCACCTGCAGTATTTTCGTTCTGCATCACAAATAATCTAACAAAGACTTGATATTTAGGACCTTCGTCAAGATGAGATTAGTCGTTCACGTGTTCCAGTTAAGGTAAGAAAAATGGATGAACGGGTGTGTGCGTTGCTTCGCTATTGCAGATAGAAACACCGGTCTGATTGACAGCGTTGAAAGCCTTTGCGGACCAGAAGCTTGGCTGGCGGATAGCGGTAAGCAAAGAGTTCGTCTAGCAGATTCAAGGCAGTTATTACAGTTTCGGTCGGACCGCGGATCTACGAGATTTCCGGCAGATCTGTCTGTTTGATAGCGGTCAATCCTAGAAATGGCGTTAGGATCGCAAGCTGCTCCTCTTCCGATATCAGTATCACCTACCCGTTCAGAGTACACGTGACGAGGCAACTCTAAAGAAGAAGTTTATTAATTTATTATACAATGAGCTAGGGTGCGTTCAAAGCACTTCCCCATGCTAAGAGTTTCCATGGATGCCGGTGTAGAAGCGATTCGCAGTTATAATTCGTAGCCATGGGAAGCGAACTTGTCCAGGGGAAGGCTATTTTTACTCCCATGGCCACTTGGAAACATTATTGGAACGAACCCCTGATCGTATGACGCGACCGGATCGATGCGAGAGTTTCTCATTCGATGGAGTCACAGTGCGATCGCACTCTGATAAAGGCTTTAGATAGGGGAGGCTCAGAAAATAATCCTGAAAGGCAGCTCAACTTCTGTGAATATACATATATTTACTTGACGGTGACGAAAGTGGGCTAATTAAAGGGCCGTATGAATCGCGGGTTTTTTCGCTTTCGTCATGAAAGGAAGAGAACAAGAAAACGTTTCCCCCCCCCCTAATCAAGTCTCCAGCCATAGGTTGCGATTTTTGCAGTGAACAACATCCCTCTCCCGAACGCGTCTTGTCGTTTAGTGTAAAACTGTTAACGAGCAAACTAGCTCCGTTCACCTGGAGAGTCCTCCCATCCGAATTAGTGAGTAAGAACGAAAAACGAAACTTGGTTCAGTATGAATAATGACATGGGATCGTGGAGAGCTCAGAGCATTCCTATGAAGAGCGTGACATTTTGAAAGATATAAAAATGTGAGTAATTGTAGCAACGCTATTGAGGGGAGAAAAGCGTAGAAAAGTGACGAGTGGAGACCGAACACTTGTGTTGATTCTGGGAGCATGCCGCTTATTAAACGTCTGGCCTACAGACTCCAGTGGAATTAATAAAGAAAATGAGAGTGGAAGACATGCGTTCAGAATAGATGATCCCTTTCCATCCTCAGCTATTTCTCATGTGGAATGATGAACCTTCTCAAGAAAAACGCCTATTTTTGTGGTGCGTACGTAATTCGGGTTCTCGCACTTTGCTCAGTCTTCGTCCACTTTAAATGACTCAATTAAAATGGGTAATTGACGGCTGTTGTCGAGTGAAGAGCGATAGTACGGAATGCTTCCTCGAAATGATATTTAGGGTTTTTTCGATACTCATAACTTTTACTTCTGCCCTTCTCTGATTAGGTCTCCTCCTAAGCACTGCAATGTTCACCGTTGCTCGACTAATGTCTAGTATCTGGCATTCACAATGGCGGACCTCCGGTGCAAATACATTTTTCAACTTCTTTTAGGCAGCTATTTTCTGGTAACTATTGGAGCCCTGCTGTAATAGTGGAATGATTTGTGACAATACCAGAATTTGTAGATTGTAGGTACCTAGGACATAAAAAATGGTAGAGTGGAACAGAACAAAAGACCAAGGTCAGGCGAGCGTTGTCCGACTGAACAAAAGGGGGGACGTAAGAATTTTCGAAATTAAGATGTTTTAGGGTAGGGACGTAAAAACTTCGGGCCAGAACTTTGAAAAATTGGGGGGTGTTTTCAGTTGCGTTTCTCTTTCTACGAAAGAAACAGGCCGTGCATCGAGAGGTTCGGAAGAGGGTGTCTCAAATATTGTAATAGCAACAAAAAAATCAAACAGAACAATAGTACAGCACCACAACAGAACATGTGAGGAAAGTGTGTTCACATAACGATATAATAGACATATTTTTCAGACAGTATTCAAACTTTCAGCACATAAAACAAATTTTTAGACGAGCTAGGTTCATTAATCGGGCCTATTACCTTAAATTCATCACCTCGAAAATTGGACAACGTACTCCCCCTATAAAATTTCATATTTTTAAAATTCTGAAAAAAATTCAGATTCTCCATGAAATTCCCCACAAACTGGTACCTAACACCCCTCCCAGCAGAAGTAACGAAGAACATCGCCTAAAGCGCGTTTTGCCGTTGTCCACAACCGTTGTCGAAAACCGCGCCTTCGACGGAAATTTGACAACGCTAATTTTTTTCAAAAAGCAATTCTGAGATCCTAAGGGTAAGATTTTAATTCCTGGCCTAACTTCTACTAACTACCACGATGTTTATTTATTTAATTATTTATTTATTTATTTATTTATTTATTTATTTATTTATTTATTTATTTATTTATTTATTTATTTATTTATTTACTCTGTACGATGTTTAAGACTACCTTGAGAAAAGTTGATTTGAAAGGAATAGTCTACTAGCCAGTTGTGAAAGCTCATAGTGGTAAGAACAAGAACACAGGAATCTTAGAGAAAAGTAAACCAAGACCGGGTTACGCGAACTGCATCAACACTATTCTTTGAGAAGTTTCACCGCAATTCTATGCTTGAACGTCTTCGTCGTGCAAGAGGTTTCAACGGTTTAGCTCAGCTTAATAAAAATTGATCCCGCTCGAGCTGTGAAAATGACTGCCCTATGTCTCGTTTTCGGCTTCCGATAGGAGATTTTTATTCCACCTCCTCTGATTACAGAGTAGTACAAGGTCTAAAACTTGGAAGCACCACCACAGTTCATTAATTTGTGGACCATACAGGCATCAGCTACCTTTTTGCTCGACTCTAGGGTAAGCAAATTCGAAATGGCATTCCTTTCCATTGAATGTGGGATTCTAGAGTACTGATAACCTTCTGTTGTTATGGAAACCTTCCTTGTAAAACTATTTTGTACTTTTTCTATCCTGAGAATATCCCTCTTTCGGTCTGGACTGAATACTGTGCATCCGCTCTCGAGAAGAGGTCTTACATAGGTTTTGTACGCTGTGAGTAAGATCTTCGGGTCATTTGTCGAAAGAGCTTTAAAGGCAGTGTCCACGATAAAAACCATGTCTGATTTTTTGGTGGAGATCGGCAGTTGCTGAGCCTAGCGGAACCCTGAAGTTGAAAAAACTGAGAAAATGAGCTCGGAACGGTTTCCTACGGCCCCAAAGTTGGACACCCATCAGCTCGTCACCCCCAGATGCACTTTCCACGCCCACCGACGTGAACAAATGAATGCTCGGGATTGTGAGATGAGCGATGGTTCTCGATCAATAGCCCCGTTCTTCCCTTCATTCTCAATTTCTCTCTCTACTCAGGCCAGCTCGCATACATCGGCTGCAAAAGACGGAAGTCGTCAAGAAGTCACAAGCCTCGGACAACTCGTCCACCATCTTTCCTTAGCTCAATATTTGAGGGACCATAACTCCGTTCCCTGAACGTCTTGTGCGATTTCAGAGATATCATTGGAATCAGCATAGGACCGTTTTCAAGATAGGGGGAAAAACAAAAAAACGATTTCTATCGTGAACACTGCCTTTAAGTATGCGAAATGTACGAACCGCGGCTTTTCTACTTATTTGATCGTAATGAGGAGAAAAATCGAGATCATCTGTATACAGGAACCCTTGATCTCTAACCGTCTCAGACAATGGAGGAACCTGACCGCAGGCAACTTCTCGAATTAAGACCAACCGCCGCACAACGATAGCGCGCCGCTGTTGGACCGCAGGCACAACTATGCAGGCGGTCGGGCCGCTTGAAAAGCGGTCGGACCGCATTCAGAAACCACTTGACCGCAGGCAAAGCCGCAGCGCTCGGCGACGCGGCGCGTACTGCCGCAGTTCAAATCGCCGCTGTTTTCAAGGCGCGGCGCTGCCTTCATTTCTTTCATTGTTTCACTTTTATCGGTTTATATATGAGTTAATGTTGTAGCAATATGCTTCTTTCATCAGCTTGGTAAGCTTCTATTCGTATTCGTTGTTGGTATTCATCGATGGATGGGACAATTGAAGGAATGTAGCAATCCAGATTTGTTGGGTTGGTTTTGACTGGTTTAGTGACGGATAACGAAACTAATTAGTTGATGTTGTGAGGATAGGCTTTAGTAGAATTTTGATATACTTGGATCGAGCAAATTACAGCTGGATTAATCCGAAAAGGTCTGAATTTGATTTGTTTGAAACATGCCGAATCACCCTAAATCACAGTAAGCGGTATTGGTATCGGGACACCTCATTGCGTAAAATGCAATACTCCATGTATTTTTTTATAACAATCAGAATTTTAAATGGAAATTTAATCCCACATGAACGAGCTCTAAAAAACACCATAAAGTAGGGTTTAAAGCCGAAATCGAAGTTCTACAGAGACTTAACAATTACATGGTAAATTTTGTATTTGGGTGCTTAGTATATTGTCACTGAACCTACTATACTGTAATTGCATAACTAGCATCGCCGCTTCCCCAAGTCAAGATATGGACGATATTTCAACTGGTGTTCCGTTATTTTGACCTCTAAAACGAATAAAAAGACCAGCCAGAGTGAATTGAATTACCATCCTGATGCAACATAATTAAATTAATATGATTAATAGCAGTATTTCTATATTTTTTCCAAATATCCATCTAATTCGAATGATTGAACAAATTTTCTGCGAATATTACATAATTCCACGCATTCTCAGGTGGACTGAAGCGGAAATCCGAATTGTTCTGGATTTTTCGGGAACCGGCCATATTTTTGAAACCAAATGCGCCCGTGTTGCAATAACTCTGCAGATATTTTTCAAATATGTGATATCATCCGCAGTAACGGAACGCAACACACCGAATCTCACCAGCGATTCCACTCGAAAAGCCCTGAGTATCACGTTTTTACAGGAATTCCCGGTTTGCGCGTGAATTTCGCTGTCAACCTCAATTGTGAAATAGTCTGCACTTACGGACAGAAACACACCGAAAATCACGCGTGATATTTGAATTCTTCCCGTTCTAGTTTTGGAATCGGATTTTTCGTTATTTTGCAATGTTTTTCATTCCCGAGTGCTTCAGCCCCTCTGTGTTGCCTTTTTTATCGTCTGTACTAATGAAACGCAACACACTAAATATTACCCGCGATTCCACTCAAAAAGCCCCGAGTAGTTTGTTTTCGTAGGATTCCCCGATTTGCGCGTGATTTTCGGTGTCAACGTGAATTGTGAAATAGTCTGCATTTACGGACAGAGACACACCGAAGATCACGCGTGATATTTGAATTCTTCTCGTTCTGGTTTTGGAATCGGATTTTTCGTTATTTTGCAATGTTTTTCATTCCAGAGTGCTTCAGCCCCTCCCTCTGTGTTGCCTTTTTTTATCGTCTGTACTAATGAGACGCAACACACTCAATATTCCCCGCGATTCCATTCGAAAAGCCCCGAGTAGTTCGTTTTCGTAGGATCTCGTTTGATTCTCCGTTTTTGATTTCTGCCTGACTTAACACCTGTTTGTTGACTGTTTTTTGACCGTGAGCGAAACACGGATCCGAATCTGGCGAAAATTCCGCTCGGTTTTATGCAGCCCGTCTTTCTAGAAACTTCTGATGATTTCTCGGAAGATTGCGTTAACGCAATGAAGATGAGACGTTCGGCTGCGATTGACACCTTGGGAACTCGACGCTATGGAGGTGAGTAATTGAAACCTTTTAGAGTCTTTTGGAAACTGGATTAGGCTTTCTTTTTTTCAGAAATCGTTGAGCAGAGGAGGATGCGAGCTGCAATGGAAGCAGAACACCTCCGTTCTCTTCTGTATGCGAGGTGAGAATGGAATCCAGGCACCAAGGATTCTTCTGACGAGGAGGCAGCCAAGGTATGCTTGCTAACGAATTACATTATTGGATTTTTGAAAATTTTGGCATTCTGATTCATTATCCGGAAAATTTCGTGCCAAACATCGCTGGTTTTATTAGTAATTATTAGTAAATAGTATTTTCTCTATTGGGGGGAAACCTCTGCGCAATTTTTTTTGGCTTCAAAAACTTGTATTTTTTTCGAAAAATTCGACGACTCCAATCTCCTCTATTCCGAGAACTCCTCCGATGTCAGACTACTTTCCTTCAATCTTTTTTGAAGAGGAGGTCGTTTTTCTCGATGGGTTATTATTAGGGATAAATGAGGTAGACGGATACAAAGTAGAACAGCGGAACCAATTAATGGGGCTACCAGACCTTTGTCATGAATATGGTTTTGAGACACGTGCCGTCCTCGGGCAAGTTGACTGCGCCAGCCACCGAGCGTCATGCGCCAGCGTTTTGGACATGGTATGACGCCTGCCGCTGGTCGCTGACGCCTGCAGCTGGTTGCTGGCGCCTGCCGCTTTGTCGTCTGCTATGGACGGAACCGAAGGCAGATCTTTGGAGAAGGAATACGAAATTAAAGGCAGGGTTCTCGATAAAATCGGTTGTTGTGCTATACCCATGGAACGGTAGATCTGGCCATCACAAAGGAAAATAAGTAAAAATTGGAGAAGAAGCTCTCAGGAGCAAGTTATGGCTTAATGCTGTGTCCTCCCGCCCTCAATTATCGAGATTTGGCTAAAAGCCTGTTTTGTCAACTTTTATTTTGCTTTTAAAGTAATTTTTGAACATTTCTGGAGACTACTGATTACTTTAGCAGCAAAAAGAATGTCGGATAATCAAGCATTAATGAAAATTACGTTAATTAGGGGCCGGCCGACACCGGTAATTAGCCGTTATGCTTTGTTTTTGAGCTTTTTCCCGCGAATTTCAGGGTTTTTCACTTATTTTTACTTTTAAGATGGCCAACTCTACATTCTTATGAAGAGAGCTCAAAAGTTGTTTTTATCGCGAACCCTGCCTTTAAGGCTGCAAAATCTAAATCGTATGACACAGAAGAAGCGAATCTAGGATTACCAATAAATGCAACGTGGACTATGCCTAATGAACGAGGATGACTTTGGAGGCTATTTTTTGAAAGAGTGATGTCGCGAGGGCCGAGAATGAAGGTTACAACGATAATTGGACGCTTGGAGGTAGTAGAGGGAAGAAATGCTGAATTTAGAGTGGTTGGGAGTGAGGAATAAGAAGTAAACAAATATGCTAAGGAAGAGTGGGAATGAGGGTAATCGGGTCCCGATTAGGGCAGAGAAATAATTTTTGTTTCGAAAATTTTGTGAAACACACAAAACCCACGGAAATAGAGTTTTCTGGGACTCAAAACGCTGAAAGATTTGAAACGATAGATCATGTGCTCCGCCTCGATAGTCCAAATATTCCCACGTTTTGCGGTTTACGTAGTTTTAAGTTCGAAACGCCTAGAAACATGCGAAA